>OZ030391.1:73809091-75024787 GCA_964023965.1 Melinopterus prodromus
TATTGGATTACATGCAGTCATGCTTTTGTTCTTTACATAGGATTTTTAAAGCAAATTGTTCGACATAAATACTGTATCAAATTAAAAGTAGCTGTTGGTGTAGTTGTGGTGGTACCAGAAATGACATTCATTGATGTTTGCTTACTACGCAGCAATAGTTATGTTCGTACGGCGCACTTTTGTGTAAAAAACGATACTTACTGAGATTCATATATCAATAAAAATAATTAATTTAATTAAATTCTTATTTTAACTTTGTTACGGTCGTTATTACGTGAAAGTACTAGAAACAAAAAACAATCAAAAACAAACAACAAAATTAAGAAAATTATCTAAAATGTTTTTTTACCCATAAAATTTTTCATTGCTAAACTAAATAGAATAAAATAAACACTATACCTATGGATTACTATGCTATAAATGTTTAATGATAGCAGTGCAAAATTTTAAGAATTGATCACAAACAGAGATAAAATCGTGTTGTTTAACTTAAACTGCGTCAAACTAAATAAAGAACACAGCAATGATTCAATAATGCAACATAACTCATGAATCAATTGTGAAAACCACTACAGAAAGTGATTAGTGAGTATCGTGGTCAACAATGAACAAAATCGAACAAGTGAAAGCTGCTTCTGGTATGCTTTTTATACAATATTCATAAAAAATTAAAATACCCGGAAACACTTTTTACTTCTTCGATTTTGTTCATTGTTGGGCAGGATCATCGCTTGTTAGAATTGTATTTTTTACAATTAAAGTACTTCGAAAAATGTAAAATTATCTGATATCGAAACTCAAAAGTAAATTAGTTATTTAGTTCTTGATCGATATCAAATTTTAAGCAAGAATTAAGCATGGAAGGACTGAAAATTTTTTTTCAAAATAAGGACCACCTTAATATGTTGAAAATTCTTTCATCGTCACAAGGAATAAGTTGAACCTTTTACAGTAATTTTTATGACAATTACTTAAAATTATAAAACACACATCATTAATATGTTATAGAGTTTCCTATAGTTAATTACATATTCCAACAATTCCTTTTTTGATTGCTCTACAATGAAAATCTCTTTATTTTTCTCGGAGCTACGCGAATGCTATTCCATTTTAGTTCCGCAAATTAAGATGCCCGAGCAAAAAAGCGTTTGAGAGAGAAAGCAAGTGGAAAAAGCCACACCGGTAATTGAAAACCTAACCTAAAACAAACCAAACCGTAATGCCGAGTTAATTACTCAAACAAAGAGAACTTTTAATTGCTGCAAAGAAGAAATTCGCCCCCATTTCGCGCGCTAAAATATTTTTCTCCGACCGGGGATTTGGCTGCATTTTTCCCGCGTCCGAATTAATTTAGATTAAGCCCGGAGATACCTTTCCCCCAGGAGGACAGACTAGATGGTCGGCCGCTAGATGGAGCCGCGTGAGCCCGCGAGAAAAATAACTGTCATCATCCATAATCAAACCAATGGAAGAAAGTAATCTCGTAAAATATATCGTGTTTTAAAATGCGGCCTGCGGAGAAGAACGAGAGACCCCAATTTATATTGCGGGGGGAGCGTATACATAATGGAGGGGATCTAGGACGACCGACCGACGCGGTGGAAGGACGACGGATCCTGGCCCAACCTAATCTAGATTACTGAAAGTTTTACAGACCCGTGGATTTCGGCCCAGGATAAGACCCCCGCGCTCCACAGATATCTTTTAACCAAGGATTATAAAAAAACCGACGTGGCTGCCACGGCAGCGCCTCTGTCTCAACGCGCAGATTTTTCAGATCTCTGTTGGTTTAAAATGCTTGTTAATACTGCTTGTCTGGCTACAGCTTTACTATGCTTATGATTTTAGATTAACTCGTATACCAAAATCGATAGAAACAAATTTTATTTTATATTCAATGTAACCGAATATCATGCTTTGTTTTCTTAGAACCTGCGAAATAAATATTTTCAAAAGTTGAAATCCATGACGCAAATGTTGACAAATACAATACGTGTTGACAAAGAAAAGCTTCTTAGATTTTGCATATGCTTATTAATTTATCCAGCATCAGCCGATCAAATAGTCAAAGATTTAGTCACGTCCGGGTTCAATCATTCTGACATGAGGTAAGCAAAAAATGGTTGGCGTCTGGAGAACAGCAAGGAGTATCGGCACATTACAGGAGAAACAGCACATTACTAGTCCGAAACTAGTGCCTACCAAGGAAATTAATAAACATATGCAAAATCTCAGAGGCTTTTCTTTGTGAACAAATATTTTCCAGACTAACTTTACTCTCACGTATACAGTAAATGAGAATTTAAATGAGAATAAAAGCCCCTTTTCCATTGTTTTCTCGAATTTCTTAGGTACCGGTTTCGTTATTTAAAACATCACCAAGCTGAATCTACAATTAAAAAAAAGTTGGTAATAAAATAAATAAGTAATAGTAATATAAGTAATATAAATAAGAGGTAACACTTGCCATGCGCCTGAAAGTTAGCAAGAGGGATAGCGGAAATCGGCCACTTGAAATTATTATTTTTATTATTATTGTAAAACAATTATGAAAATTTGTTTTGGTGGATTTCTAATTGATCTTTTAATAAAGATTATAGTCTGGTTTGTTTTGTGCTCTTCGATCTCGAGTTGTTCTAATCTAAGTTTTAGTTTTTATTACATTTGTGAAGAAGTGTAGGTTCATTGTATTTTATACAATGACCTGTTGACATTTTATGTTGATAAATGTTAGAAGAAGTTCTAGATTTGTGTTGCAGTCAAACCGGAAGGACTATTTTAGGTACTATTTTAGATGTTACTTAGATTTTCCGTATTTTCTAATAGTCTGAATTCGCTTTAAAAAAAAATAAAGCTCGTGACGTTATTTGCAAAATGTGAGTCAAAATAAATTTAGGACATTTTATTTTTAAGTACGATGTTCATACTGCGATATGATAATGTAAAAAAGAGCAAATATATAGCTTTTAATAAATAAATAGTAATAATAATATAGGACACACCTGAATTTTTAAAGGTAAAGGGCTCTTAACTTAGCGGTTTCGCGTAATGCGACATAAAATTTCAATGCGCTCTATGTAGTTTTATCAGAATCTAAGCTTTTTGTAATTTACAGGCACATTACATAAAGTCGGAAAATTAGGCTTTGTTTCAGCGCGCTATGGCGGCCAAACCATTCAACAAAACAATAGTATATAGTGGCCTCCGTCGAAGTGGTTAGTTTGATGACTTTTTAGCAAAAAACTGAAGAAAAGTCAAAAATCTTAAGTTTTTTGCGATCTTCCTTGTGAAGCCACATCCGTGGGAAACAGCAAAGTTGAATTTCGGATTCAGCACTCCAAACAACATATAAAATGAAAAAAAAATACTTATATATTTTTTTCCTGGCTAAAACGCCATTTGGCTGGAGTGTTTGGGGAAAGTGTGTTTTCATCTTAAACAATGCAGTAAAAAAATACACGGGAAGCTAGAAGTTGAGTCAGACAAGTATGCGAAAGATGATGACTAACTAACTTTTAAGAACATAAACCGAAATGTAAATGTGAGCGTGGACAATCCGTCTTTTATTTTAAATCCGTGTAAACGTTTAGACATTGCCTGCCATCAGACGAGAAAGTAAAGCCAGTGTACCCGTGTACACACATGATGAGACGTGAACGTTAAAATGGGGGGTTAGAATTCTCGAAATACTTTGTTACTGTATCTTTGTTTCCAAGTAATGAAATGAAAACCTTATTTTAGGAGAAAAGGAAATCTTCATGTATGTATTATTGCGGAACGAAAACTACTTCCGTGGAATACATTGGACTTTGCAAGACAATATAATATGTAAGTTGACAATTGAGGTCATTGTATTTATGACAGAAAGTAAGGAGTATTAAGATATAATCAAAGCACAATTTTTTATTCAATATTGATGGACAGTTTTTCCCCTCCACCAATTTTACATCTTCAGGCACACTACTTAATTAAATCTTAACAGTATACGAAACCCTTAACTCTCTCTATAACACCAAAAAGCTAATTCGTTTACCCTCTACTCAAGCTTCGGTCATACATTAAATTACGAGAGCCTTCAGAAGTCTCTTTAGAAGTTTCAAAGCGGGGCCGCAAAAACTCAAAGTGTAATTCCGGGGGTCGAATTTATCTGACCGTCGCCCATAAAGCAGCTATTATGACGACGCGTAATGCCCGGTCCATTGAAACAAATTGGCAACCTGTAGGGAAAAACCAATTAAATTATTCGGCGAGATCAGAAAGAGAGAGGGCAAGTAGGAAACGGAGGGCAGCAAAAAGTTCGGTTCGGCCGGCTCAAGTAGCAACGTGAAGTGGGTCCCCACTTCTACCAGACTCGACCGTATGTATGCCTGCCCATGACTGAGCATCCGTGAAACTACGTCCTCCTTCTGATCCACTTGACCTCCTCAGAGAGGTCGCTCGATACCCGATAAAAAATTACTCGCCAAATATTAAGTATTTAAGAGAAAATGTATGCTTTGGTGGGAAGTGTTGCACATTCCGTTGAATTTACGATGTGGCTGTCCTGATTTCTTTTGTGTGGAGGTATACGCGATGTTGAAATAAATAATTTGTAATGTGCTTTTGAGTGTGTGCATTACAACTGGAAATATACCGGCGGAACTCTAGACAGGTGGTGAGAACATATCTTCAAAAATACGGCCTGTGTCGCTACTAGTGTAGATTTATACGTAGGTTCGGATTATAGATGAAATTTATATGTAAAAATATACGTTTATTTGTCATAAACGGGGTATAGTCGCATAAAATTGTCCATTTGCGCAGCTTATTCATAATATTGCTAGGTATTTCAAGCTGCATAGCCAAAGTATCCGCTGGAATAATTGCTTCTCAGTCCTCTGGCTATCACAGTACAGTACAGTGCACTACCAAGAGTTGGCGATGGATGAATACGAGCTTCTGGACAACCTTACATTGAGTGATGAAAGTATACTTCCACCTAAATGGGGGCGCAAACAGTAATTCTGAATATAGGCCCTGGGTAAGCCAAGATTCTCTCAATGTGACTTGAATCCGCTAAAATGTACAGACAAATTATTGTCTGCTATACTTCCATAAGCTAAAGGAGTGAAAATTATAATCATCAAAATTGTAAAGAGTCTCTACAAATACAAAAGTATCAAAGAAAAACATATTTTTTTAGGTAAAGGACTAGTATATTACTTGACATCTATACATATAATGTGACTTATGAAGGAGTATGTCTCTGAGAACAGCATTGCTGAAAACTACAGAAACTTCTCAAAAAAAAAAAAAAAAAATAGCAGAAACGTTTTCACTTGTCCGATTTTGTACTTTGTTGGTCAGGAATATTGTGATTTTTACAAATTACGTACTTGGAAATATATGAGCTAAAAGACTAAAAAGAAACTCAACAAGACTCAATAGTCGGCTGCAGAAAGTCTCATCAACTCTTAATCACTGAGTTGTCTTTAGAGACTGATTAAACAAGTCGGTTCTGCATTCTGATTGTTTAATAATGAGCCGTTATGAGCACCGGAAATTGTAAAGATTATTAACAAATAAGTATGAAAATTAATCCGATAACGCAAAAAGCATACTGTAGCATTTTTAAAAGTAGCCGTATATATTTAAAACTATTGGAACAATATTTCCTCAAGAGTTAAAATAAGGGCATAAAAGACTATGACCGTGATCCTGAATGAAAATATCACAAAAATAATAGACTATCATTTACACGTCAGAAACTTTCCAAATTTCATTAGTTAAGGTTAATAAAGAAAACATTATAGCGTGGGTCAACCAATGTTCATATAACAATATGTATCTTTTAGTTTTAGGCCGAAATATTCTGAAACAACGCTGATGACTTTAAGTCTTTAAATATATTAATTTCCACTTGAAGAACATAATATAGAAATAATCGAGTACGACAAAGACTTACGAAAATACAAAAAAAAGAAAACATAAACTACAAACACCTATTCTTATTTACATCAACACCAACACATGCGGGCCACCAGATTTGCAAAAAGCGTAACAAAATGTATTCCTCGCCCTCGGAGCGGAAACCAACGAGGGTCGAAATCTATGCGTGCTCTCTAAATTGCCTCCGAAATTATGCGGGTCCGAAATCACTGCGTCGAATATGGCGGCCGCACGTGCCCATAAAAGCGTGCCGGCGTCCGTCGAACCGTAACCGGCGGACACCATTCTCGCATTTTCATTTCGGCCAATTCTAGGCGGTCGGGCCGCCGCCGTAGGAGTCCACGTGCCGCAAAAACTGCACATGTCCGGCGGCATCGGAGCGAAAAACCGACGCGCCGATGAATTTCAATATTCTTGGGGATATCGGAGTGGACGATGGCAACGCCATCTGCGACGGTTTCGCCTTTCCGAAGGATGGGAAAAAATCGCACTGACCTCTTCTCAATCCGGAAAATCTCCTCGGCTCGTCGAGTCTAAACGATCATCTCGCGGATATATATCAATATTGATATATACCTAAGATATAGAATTGAAAAAAAAGAACAGAACGGTCCCGGAACATTTGTCATTTTATTTTGGACTTTGAGAGATTCCTAAACCCCCAAAACATGAAAATATGCCGATGGCAGTTGCGTCTGATTATTTATTGTTTGCTGTAATACATTATAAAATATATATTACCTGTTAGCTATAAGAGCACAAGTTATTTTCTTCTGAACTTCTCTAGACTTGCACTCTGGAGTATTGTAGTGCGTGTTTGCAATGAGTTGGCAACCAGTTTACAATAGCAACGATTCTGAAAGTACTATATCATCGACAACTCAAACAGTCCAGTTTGAATATTTGTACAAATATAAAGCAATATATTTATTTGTTTAGGTTAAACCATACGTCAAATGTTATGAATAAGAAATAAAAACAGACTTGTTTATTGTAGCGCCATCTACATCTGGTGATTTTCTTATTACCAAGCTTTGGAGAAAAGTTTGCTACAGTTCGCTATTTGAAATAAGACGGGAGCCTTAAGTACTATTAAATCTTCATTAATTAAAGACCGTATTTTGTAGTAAATATTGATGTTGTTTATAGGTATATTTCGTAAAATGCCGACCGATTAGATATTTTTTAGCACATTAACAGCAATTTTCATGCGACTGTCACAAGCCTTTGCAATTTTAAAAGGTCCATTCTTTACGTTTAGTATGCCGGGAGAACCAGAATGATGTTTATAACAACGGTTATATGTTCAACTACAAGGTAATTAAATTGTCAAAAAGGCAGGAAGCAAAGACAAAAATTAGACTACACTAGCAAACCAGCGAAAGTATCGAACAAATGACAGATCTGAAATAAAAAATTGTAAATTCACGCTAGTATTTTATAAAGCATAATGCAATAAATGGGATCTGTACATTTTTTATATTTATTTTCTGAAAACCTAAACACAATTTATGCAAATAGAACCCTGCATTGGAATTTTATTAAAATAAATGAACATTTAGTTTTTATTTAGTTTTAACAAAGTTTGATAGCCGTTAGTTATGCTAATTATTACGTTTGAAAAAAAATTCAGTCTTAATAATTATGTTTGAAAAAATTACTGTGGATAATTTTGAAAACAAAAAATACTGTAGGTAGGTAATTGTTAATCTCAAACACAGTTCCCCTATAATAGAGAATTGTCAAAGTCTTGAGTTAAACCAATATTGTTATGTGGTTTTATTTCGCTGTGTCCAAGAATTTGTATGTTTAGACATACAAATATTTGGATGAATATAATCAAGATTCTGGGAACTGAAGTGGCTTTGTAACAGATTAGGTGCAATGATAACCAGCAATTACAAGCAATGATTTAAATAAACAGCAATTACCAGCAGTGATTTAATTTCTTGCGTTATTGTGTTCCTTGATTGAGTTACAAAGGCGTAGACCATGATAACCCGGAATTACTAAAAATTAGATGTTATATCCAACATTTATCGAGGAAAAATATGTAATCTGTTTACATTATTTTCGAAGAAACGTGTCAACACGACAATTATCAATCTTTTCCAAAAATTCTGGTAAACGCATTTTAAACTTGTCCACTCATGCTTTTATCTATATCTTCAAAACTATTAGGGTTAGCAAAAGAAGTGATACAATTTAAAGCGGTGGAATGTCTGTACATCACTGAAATAGTCACTGAAAAATATTAAAAGATGTAGGTGTGGGAGGAGGTTCAAGATGGTACCGAATTTATATTTATTATGTGCTCCGAGGGTATTTTCCCGGAATTGTTACAGTGTATTCTTTCAATATAGTGCAATCAAAGTACGGAAAAATTTATTTTTTAAATTTCACATCGGAATACCCCACAAAAAAAATTGCTACTTTCTGTAAAATAAGATAGAGAGATCTTTTACTTAAAAAATAATAAATACGATTAATTATTTAATAAACGTGATAAACTTAATTACCATGCGGTAGAACATCATACAAATTGTTTAAAGATTACATTAGTTGTTTAAATATCATAGCGAGTGTCCTGTCGACAGCATACTTATGAAAAACCGTTTTGTTTTGATGGCACAAATCAAAACAAGCTATTACTAAATTGATTCAAATTACATCAAATATTGATCAAAATTAATACCAGTACTTTTAATTATATTAGCATCTAGCACTTCGGTGACTATTTATTTAATCCGGTTGTGGATCTACTTTATTGCAATAGTAATTATAGCCCCTTCTATTACCCCCAAAACCCCACCTCCTCTTACGTCAAAACTCGACTGAAATGACGAATTCTAATGCAGGAACGCCACAATACCGAATTAAATGGAGGGGTGGCGGTTGTTAATAGGGTGAGAATTCTTGATGGGCCATGTTTTGTACAGATAAGGAGGTGTTGCTTTTTTCAACCTTAAATCAACTCAATAGAATGCTATTAGGGAAGCCGCTCTAAGTTAATGGGCCTGGCCGACTTGATTTATTCGCTTCCCATTGTACTCAACGGCAAATTTCCACTTACAGTTGATTGCTAAGCTGTTGTAACATTTCGCGAGAGAAGTCGCAAAAATTATGCCCTATTTCCCAGATTTGAATATTTTTGTGCTGAAAAAGGCCAAAAATTAAATTAAAACTTTCTATTGGACAGGTTTAGTTAGCGTTTTCCAAAAATGGCGGAGGAGCAGGATTATGTTGAGAATTATGGTTCAGTCATTAAATTTATCAAGTGGACAATAATAAATACAATACTTAGCATAGTCTTTCATGATATCTGCCTGGCGAATAACCAACAGTGCATGTCATTAATATTCATACAACTAATCAAAAATAATCTCGTTCAAGTTTCTTTTACGTTTCGTCATGCAACGCTGGAATTCCACCTGACCAATCTATCCGTGTTTTCAATTGTTAACATTCTTCGTACGATCACCGCAAAAAGGAAAAAGGGAAAAGAAAAGATCTCCGTCATTACTGATAAAATGTTATGTGCTTTTATGTGGTCATGTTGGAATTACGGTATTGTGGTGGATATTATTTAATTTTGGTTAATCACGTCAGTTGTAAGAATTTAGGGCGGTTATTGAACGCTCAAATTACCTGCCAATAATACCCGGATGGATCGAGACACGCGAACTGCAAATCTGCAAACTTCTTCCGGATTGTCATTAGTGCCGGGGTATTGCAAACGTAGTTTGGAAAATTTTAAGCCAGGTAAATATGTTTGGCACGGCTAATGCATTTAATGGATTTTGCAAGGATTTTAACTATTTTTAAGGAAAAAAAAATCTAAGTATATACCGGGTGACCCACTGCATAGGTACTCCCATTCATTTATTTTTTTGTTTATAAAGCTGGACGAATGAAATTTGGGAATGTGTTAATAGACAAAAAATGCCATTCTTTGAGATACTCTTGAGGTTAACATGACGTCATCATTGAAATTTTAAATGCCATCCTATATTTTGTGTGTGATATTTTCAATCAGGATGACATTCTGAACACAAAACATATCGATCGTCAATTTTTATCACCAAGGGCAAAGCAAAAATAACTTTTTTTTTGTGTATTAATCTAGGTGGCTAAGAATTGGAGAAAAATTCGAAGTCTACTTCGTGGAAGAGTTTACTGGGTCCACCTAACAGCATTAATATTTTTACCTTATCACTGTACATTACAAAGTTCAAATTGTATTTTCTGGTATGCTTGTACTTGTGTTTTTGATACAATAAATTATTTGATTTGATTTGATTTGATACTATAAATGTAGGGTTACAAAATTTCGCATGAAAAAATATTTGTACCCCATTCCTGTCGGAGACGTTAGCCACAG
Source organism: Melinopterus prodromus (assembly GCA_964023965.1). Lineage (NCBI taxonomy): Eukaryota > Metazoa > Arthropoda > Insecta > Coleoptera > Scarabaeidae > Melinopterus > Melinopterus prodromus. Next base: position 73,819,401 of record OZ030391.1, read on the forward strand.
AAGTTTAGACCGTTGCTATCTCGCGTAACTACTAGGTGTAATGATTTCTCTTAAGAATATTTAGCTGCATTAGCGTAAGGTAATATTTTATATTCGTTAGTTTACAGATGGTCAGTGCCCAGTTTTCGTACCAAAAACCGTCCTTACATTATTCGACAAAAATACGCGATAGTAGCAATGAAGGGACAATTTCTCCGGTTATTTGCATTTAGTTAACACGACCGATGCATGCACGAACACATCCTTTCCATATAATGCAGTGTAGCCAGTAAGTCCATTATCTTACCCACACATTGGGTATGCGTGTTCAAACATGAAAGCCCATCTCGCTAATGCCATTTTAAACGTACCAAATATCCGTGTTTACTCGGCGCTACCACCGTCTCTGGGATCATGTCGAGTCAAACAAAGGACACACACACACAGAGAGACGCCTACAGTTAGAGTAGAGCGAATTTGCAATTTAAATGGTTTTTCGCGGTGACACGCCCGGCGACCGCCAATCAATTACCGGGTGATTTGATTTAGTAATTGGGGCCGTCGAGGAAGCACGATCTACAGTTCTGATTCTAGGATGCTATGGCATAACATGACGACCCGTTTATCTAACGGGAAATAGGACAGACCTTGCAGACGTGGTGTCATTTGGTATTTAGATTAACTCGTATCTATGGTGAAGACAATGGGTGATATGAACTAAAGTGAGTACCGACTTTATGACATATCGATTTCCGGGTGGAAAACGCGTTGTCAGGATTAAGTATGGATCCAAGTGCTACGAAGTACTCAGTATCTTCGTACTCAGAATATTCGTACTCGGCATCTACGGTAGCACTTGGTTCGACGAAGATGCGTCTTCTAACAGAGTGCGATACGTCAACTATTTCAAAGTCAACAACGCGATTTCCACCCGGAAATCAATATGTCATAAAGAATGTACACACTTTTGTTCATAAATTCGTTTGACAGTGAAGTTGAAGTTTGATGGTTTATTTATGATGCAGAAAAGACATTGTAATTAAGCATCAAGCATTGTCTCCACCCCAGATACCATCCCTGTGTTTTGGGTTACAATTTTATATACGTCACAAGACCTCTTGTACATGTAGTTCACATAAATGTCAGCAAGTGTTCCACAAATGGGTGATACCATTGGTGTGCCATCTGTCATCCTACATTTTTTTCCATTGAACTTGAAGAAGTTTTGTTCTGTGTATGTTTCCATAAGTTCCATGATTGTCATCAAATTGAATCTCTGACAGTTTTTGTGATTGTTCTGTTAAGCGTTGCTTTAGTATTTTAATAATAATACTAATAATAATAATAATGACAATACTGGTAATAATAATAATGGTACCTAAGAAATTAATATATTATACAAAGGAAAAGAGGCATTTTGTCGAGAATTTTATTTTAATGGTCTGTCTAATTGAAAATTAATATCAGAGTAACACAAGAACGGTACACCATAGCATGGTTAACCAACAATACACAAAAATTTTAGAACACTTCCAGAACGAACACATGTGAATTCGTCTGTGAAATAAATTTAGGAAGAACACGGCAAGAATCGATGATGAAGACGGAGACCCTTGCCTCCGCAACATGCATTCACGAACACAAAAAATATTACATAAAGTCACTAACACTACGAATGCGTTTACATCATCACTTCTAACATACTTTATGCTCAATTCTGCTCAACATTTTTATTTTTAGGCCGTTCCCAGGAGATAGTATGCTAGAGTTGCGTCGTTTGGCATCTGTGCCTTTCGATATACTTTGACCTAAAAGAAGTTTTGTATTTCCCTCCTACATTACAGACAGTTTAAGATTTGTAGGCTTTTGATTGCAGTGCTTTAAAAGTCGCCTGACCGTCATCTGAGCATATGTAGATGTTTGCCCTTTGTAAGTTCCTATGGGAACATTCTTGGGCACCTAAGACAATTGCGTGAACTTCCGCCTGGAACATGGTCGGAGAATGGCCCATGGCTTTGGATAGGGAGAAATCCAGTCCAGTAATGCCAACCCCAACACCCTCGTTGGTCTATCCGTGTGTGAACCACAGTGATGCGGAGTAGCTGATCTGTCTGGAGCCTCTGAGGTGCATTCGCGCGGTCATTAATTACTTCTACTGCCCCATCAAAGGCGTAGACAGGTGACATCATGTCCTTTGGCATTTCCACGGCATTGCCACATATCGTGTTAGCAATGCTTAAGTGACCGTAGGCCTGGGTTTCGTTTGAGTTACCTTTTCCGATGTGTTCTTCCACCACACAATCGATCCGTAGGTGATGTTTGGTCTAATCACCGTGGTGTAGACTGTGTAGAGCCAGTAAATCATCCTCGGCGCAAGGCCCCAACTTCTACCGAACAGTTTGTTACACCATGTGTCGCGCTGGTTCTGTCAATGTTACCAGGAGATGCAATGCATATGACTAACATCTGGCATTGATCAACTCGGTCTATTCAGTTCGCCAACATTTTGACATGAAACGACATGATTGACATTATTCGCGTTGCTGTTTTATCAAGATTTATACAATTACTGCCGATGTTTAAACATGTATGGTAGAGCTATACAGGGTGTTTCAGAAATAACGGCTAACCTTGAAGGGTCATGCGCGTTCGGCTATTTACCAGGGCCGGCCTTAGACGAATTCTTCAATACAATTTTGTTAGTAGTGAAAACTTTGAAATAGACTATAGGTTATTTGACCAAAATTGCTTCTATGTTCTTGGTGAATATGCGCCTTCAAGGTTAGCCGTTATTTCTGAAACACCCTGTATGGTGTATCGCTTATTGATTTAGGACTTTTTTTAAAAACATTGGCGGCAAATCACCGCATCCAGAGCATCGTTCAAGTTTAATCATTATGAACCAAACTGCATTTTTATTAGCCTAAATATAAAAGTCTAACCAGCGCCCACTGTCAGCTGTTACTGACAATAAATGAGCCTTAAGTATGTACTCATTTTTATTCATATTACTATATCGAAAGCGTCTACGCAGATGGTCGTTACTAACATTTTTAATGGGCTACTTGTCATCAACTATTGTATTCGCTCTCTTCAAATGCAAAACCTGCAGCGATATCAAAATAAATGGAATATATTAAGAAATGTATATTTGTTCAGAATTGTTCAAAACTCTTAATGTTTAAAGTATACTTTAAAATATTGAAATTTCCCTCTAAAGGAAAATACGGTCAATTGTTTGATAAAACCAAGTACATAATAAAATCCAGTGTTTAGTTACTTTTTGTGTATTTGTGGCTACAAGTGGGTCACATTTCATTAATGTAGGTAATGTACTTTCACTCGCGTCTATTTAGGGGACAAATGTGGGACATAAAGTACTATCTGTCAATGTACTGCCAAGTTTTTAAGTTAGTTTGAGTCTTGTTAAGATTCAAGAGTTAACAAGACTTTTTGATTTGTTTTTATATCGCAGGAGACTTTCCGTTTATAAACGGCGAATACTTTTTGGCGATAAGTAAACAAGAATGTGTTCTATTTCCTTTTGTCAAGAGACCACAATTTGAAGAAAATCGAAAAGATAATCGCATTACATTCATAATGTGTACCTGAGTTGTATGGCATCAAAATATCAATAAAGAACAATGTCAGTACGGGGTCCTGTACCTACTGACAACACAGATATAGGTACAGCTTAATTTCTGTATTGTCCTCACAATTTCGAGAATACAAAACACACCAGAACGCGGTTTTTCCGAAACAGTAGCGACATTTTGCCGGATTCCACGATATACGACCTGGGTTTAAAAATATTATTGTCGGAACGTCGAGGGTGTAGGACTTCGCACACGATGGGGAGTCAAATGGAATAGGGGGCTAGAGCGCTAAAATATGTTTATTCCATTCTCGATTTGTTTTCTTTTGTCCCTATGTTTCGACTATTATTACTTCTACTGCAAGTACTTTAGCTAAATGTAGACTTATTGGGCCCTCCGCGGAGCAAGTAAAAGCTTGATACCGGCTTGGTCGAGCATTAAAGTGCCCCCCTCCTCTTTGTCTTCTTACGGACGAACCGAGAATATTAAATTCATTCCTCGAAACTTTTTAATAACTCTCAGCGCGGAGCTTTTTGTTCACTGGAGAAAACAATACAAGAACCGTGCTGGCTGGCTGTTGTTTAACAAAAAAATTATCTTTTAAATTTTCAAAGGCATCGTTTTACACGCCAAGGGACGGTGAGTTGCTGCCATCGAGCTCATTCACTTATTAGAAGTACAACATGCGAAACTGAATATCTTTGCTTTCAGTTAACTTTTCCGTTCATACTAACATTTGCTGGTCAGATTAAAGTCCGGCAAGCAAACCACAAAGTTATTTCGCCTAATTTCACTAGAACTTTTAATCTGTGCCAAACCAAAGAAAAAAGAAATCTCTCCCGTGCGAGATTAAGCTGTGCAAAGTTTAACAGGGGCCGAGAGATTAAGTAATGCAAAAACACTCTACGACCGCTTTTTACGCTTTCGTTTATAATTTTTTTGTTGAATCTCACGCCCGACCGCATCCAAATTAAAATTTTAACCGGCCGCCACGTTATCAGCGGTCACCGCGCCTCCAAGACGACCTCCGCCAAGATTTTAATATAAATCCACTCGCTCTTCGCACTGTTCGTTGGTCGCTTGAAATGTATTCGCTGGCACACCAACTTTTTAATCAAGTTATTACGACGGATTTAAATATGTAAATCGAGGTGGCGACGACGAGGTGACTACTGCCGCCGAAAAAATCGTGTTCATCGTTAAACGGGATTTGTACGGAAATATGCGCGCGAACAACTGTGAAAATTTAATAAGCTGCTTGTGCCTGTGAAGTGTGAAAAAATGGGATCCGAAGGATTGTTTTTGTTGGATTAATATATAAATATCCTAATTGTTTTTTAAACGTTATTGATAAACGAGAATTTAAAGACACGAGCGTCCACCATTTTTAAAGAATACTAATAGATCGCGTAGAGGAAGTTGAACAAAAATAAAGCTGCGTAAATCAATTAGTAATTTCCAAATAAATTTATGAAATAGAGGTAAGTGGAATAATACCATTTTCAGATTTATTTTGTAACTTCTCTGTTTGATAGACACCACAAATAAGTTTAAATTGATGTGAAGTAAATTTCAAACCTTGGGTTCGTTCCATCCGGAAGTAGATTCAAACAGGTACTTACCTATAAAAAAGGAAATCAGTGTATTAGTACGCGTTAACACAGACATATCAATAGTATTAGTTTTAATATTGCAGGAATCCAGAATTTTGATTTATGTAGTTTTCGAATACGTGAAATTAATTGTGTCATAGATTTTATAACTTTGCTCATATACAAACACTTGCCACTTGTAAAAATCAATAAGCAATAGATACAAATTATTCTTAGTACGCTCCATCAGTTATTAATTCAAATAGAGCGACATAATCAGAACAAGAGCGTTTCTCCACTATTGTGAACATCTTTGTCCCAGGCACGCAGGACGTTGAAAATAAATGTATAAAATTGTCAATACAACTGAAACATTATTAAGAGTAAAAATACCTGCATACAAAATAAAGGGCACAAATCTTACCACCACTTTTGGAATAAATTATTTTGTTGTTAGATTATGCAGATGTGTTCTTGTGTGTACGGTGATTGATTCAGAAAGGCTCGGGAAAATTTTATAGTTGGCAATTATGTTGTTTTTTGGAGTTATTAAGCTATTAAGACTCCTTGACTATAAACTGGTTTTTAAGCATTGTGTTATTTTAAATTAAAGTTCTTTTATACGCAAATGTGCATAGCTGTAAAACTCAATTTCATATTGAAAAATGACCAAATATTAGGAATCGGTTAGCAATAATGAGATCGAGAATTCACTGACTTTATCTAAGACTAACTTTAAGTAAAGACAACTAACAAAGTGAGCATTAACAAATCTTGACAAACGGATTTTTTAACCTGGACGCAGTTTATTTTATTAACAAAGTCTATTTGTCTAACTGATGATTGGCAACACAGTTGTGTCACATGGTCCAAACTATTCGTACAATGAACCTAAATTTTAATTTCTAGTCATACAACGTTCATTTAAGGTGTTGCTCAAGACGTAACTAAAATTTGTTTACAAAGGGATGTTTTTTTAGAGGCGCAGAACTTCAAATTGAAATTAAACACCCATTCTTATTTTTATATTAATGAATTGTTTTTTATTTCAAAGATAATTGTTTGGCACTAATATTTAAATATGATTTCGGACATGTGTCACCCACGACTGGCGCGTACATGGTAAAATCTAGAGGTCCAATTTTCACACAGCCTTTGCTGTACTTCAGGCTGTATTTCGGCAATCATGCGTCGAACGTTGGCTTCCAAGTGCTCAAGTGTTTCGGGTTTATATACGTCATATGGCGTCAAGTCGTCATTAAAAAATTTTAGATTGCGAAAACTTTAATTTGGCAAGTCTGTTCTCTGCAACAGCAAACAGCCAATTCTCGGCAATTCATCATGAATAGACTGACGCCAGAGCAACGTTTCCAAATTGTTCAAATTTATTTTGAAAGACACCGGTCAATTCGAGAGACATATCGCGCATTCCGTTTTATGGTGTTCGTAATTGTCCTTCAGAGCGATTAATTCGAGAAACTGTTGACCGTTTTCGCAAACAACAGTGCTGCCAAATTAAAGTTTTCGCCTCTAAAATTTAGTAATAGCGACTTGACGCCATAAGATTATTTCCTTTGGGGATATATAAAGTTAGATGTCTACACCGATAAAACCCGAAACACATGAGCACTTGTAAACCAACATTCGACGCATGATTGCCGAAATTGAGCCTGAAGTACAGCACAGGGTGTGTGAAAATTGTACCTCTAGATTACGCTATGTACGCGCCAGTCGTGGGAGTCACATGCCCGAAATCATAATTAAATATTAATGCCAAACAAGTATCTTTTAAATAAAAAACAATTCATTAATATAACAATAAAAATGTGTGTTTAATTCCAATTTGAAGTACTCCGCCTATAAAAAAACACCACTTATTTAATTTAAACATGCGTAAGAGAACAGTTGTTTTAAATGTCATTTAATGCTGAAATGTCAAATGGGAATATCGGGAAAATCTCCGATATCGATATATATCAATATATATCGCAGACTATATGATTTTAATCAAAAATGAGAATCAAACTAATACCAGTCTTTGTCCCAAAAATATTTTTTATGTGGCGTCACAAGCTTAATATTTCAAAACGGAATTCAAAACAATGTATAATACGAAGTCTTTCCACGTAACATGTAGAATACAGTAAAAACAGTCAAAAGTTCGCAGACTAGGTCAAAACATTTAAAAACTTCGAGGGTTTTTCTAAGATTGTTATTCACAGAATCATGAAAGCAATACACCAAATGAAAAATAAAGAAACTATAATTCTTGCTAATGGCAGATTTTTGATTTATCTGACGGTTTGCGAAAAATTATAAAGGATTTAAAAGAATTCATTGATTTAGATTCTTTTAATTTAAATACCGCTGAAGATTGTCATGTAAATCTAGGGTGACAAGACAGATATAAGAATATGATATGGTTTTGTCATAGCAATCATATCAGTGTTATGAAAAAGTCCTGATTAATATAACAGAAGGCAGTTTTTGAGCAGGTTTGCTGTTCCAGGGAGAGCGTCCGAACACTCTGGTGACAAAACTGAACAGTAAATTACTGATATAGTTAGCAAATGATTACATTTATCCTCCTCATTGTCGGTTGGTAATTACAAAACTAAAAGAAAGGTGAATATACAGTGCTCGAAAAGATATACCTCTAAGTAGTTAGGAGCAAAATTAAAAATGTATTTGATAATAACTTTGTGCTGTTGAAATTACTGGTTAAGTAAAATGTTTTGGAAATATCCTTAAAAATTCTCTATATTGTTCAACAGAGAAACACACAAGTAGAGAAACTACCAGCTAACTACAATCTTCTCACTATACGCAAATGTTTCTCTTTTTTTAGGATCCAATAAACGAAACTGCAATACCGTAAACCGTCCGCGTAAATTCATATCGAACTTGGGAATTTGCAAATTCGACGATAACCGATACGTGGCCGAACCGACCCGTGGGTATACGGGCCAACCGAGCACGGTCCGATTTACATAGGCGTCGAAAGCGAGGGCGGCGGAACGGCCCCGTTAACGTCAAATTAATCGGGACGTAACTTTCGACCGAACGGCAATAAAATTTCAGTAAAGTTTTTCCACGCGCCGCGCGCCGTCCGGCGCCTTCGCCATAAATACAACGGCGCCGCTGTCTCTTTAATTAAACAATATTTCGCGAATTTCGACCGGCCTTCCGACGGCATTATATCCCTTTTGAGGAAGTTTATAAGCTATTTAGGTGCACATTTATTATAAAAGTTGGCATCGTGGCCGTGGGGCGGCGCGGGGCGTAAAATTCGCCCCCGGAAAACTTATAATTGGTTAGAGATCTGGAGCGCGCAACTTCTGGTGTCGGAAAACAAAAGGTATCGATAACCGGCAGTCGGGCGCGCTTGTAACAGATAACCTTTCTGGGAAAGGTGTCCAGTGATATTAAATAGTTTCGAGGTTTAGGATTCTGAGAGAAAATACAGAAAAAATACAAAGGGTTGCACAGATAATACACTCCGTTCAAAAAGAAGTATCGCACTTGATTTTTGACCTCACGTTAATGTCTTACATTTTCTAAACCAGTGTCTTAAAAAAAATAATGTATCAATGTATCCTGGATAGTAGTAGACAAAGTGGTACCTGGTTTTTTTCTCTTTTTTGACTCACCCTATGTATTAAGTAAGAAATGGTATCGAAAGTGCTGACACTTTATATGAAAGATGCTTCTTTTACACACATACGTTACTGGATCAAAATAGCTTGTTCTAGTTCTCTGTTCTTGAAGGATATAGTCCTTCAAATTTTGGCCGTTATTTTTTAAACACAACGTATACAAGATGGACATTGTTTAACCACAGACTCGATACACGTGAAATGTTAACAATTAAACAGCAGAACGTGTTCTCACAAGTATTTAGTTAAGATGTATAGCTATAGTGACTTGTACACGGACTGTACAAACTCACACATATTATTAATACCTTGTGGACGATGTTGAAGTACGAAGTCGATATCTGTGCAATGTAGATTTTAAATAAATACTAGTCATGATCTGTTCTGCTTTTTAATTAATGAAGCTTGATAGTGTAATGGAATGAAACTATTTCTAAATATATTTTCGACATTAAATATATTTTTCTACTTTGCATTCACAATGCACACATTGTAACACTGTTTTCGGTGTTAACAAATTGTAACATCGCTTTTAGTAACTTTTTTCTAAGATTGGTACATAACTAACCGTAAACATTGATTGTTGATGGACACATAACCACACACCCCCGCTTTTTAATTGCTTGCTATCGCATAAACGGTGAAATACCAATATTTTATACATATTTAAACATACGTATTTTGCGAAGATTAAACCTACATCCTACTGCTGCGAGATTGTATATGCCCGAAAAATTGTTTATTCAATATCAGCATACACGTAGGAAGCTATAGTACATTTAAAGTGTTGAGGATTTCTTAGTTTATGTAACGTATAATTTTTCGGTAATTTTTTGACCGAATTCTGCCCATTTCAATACTGTATTCGTTTTTGTCCGTCGCTTTCGACTTCGTCTTAGTTCTGGTTGTATGCAACTTATTTGTATTACCTCCATCACATGTAATTTTACTAAGTATAATTTATTCTAATAAAGTGTTACACCGAAATTAGAATTTGGTTTCAATTATAAGCCAGTGGTACTAGGTAGAAACTGCTATTAAATATTAACCGTTATAACAATTCTATAGTAAGTGCTTATTCTTTGAAGGAGCTAAACAGTTACCGCCAAACACGTTTATTCAGAATATTATATTTATGAAACCACTCTTTTAAAGTTACTCTTTAGGTTATGTTTCATGTATTTAATACAGTAGGGTTGTGTTGCCTTGCCCCAAGCTCCATTATTATCTGAATAATAATAATAATAATATTTCTTTATTAATTGTAATGTAAGTTACAATTCATGGTGAAGTATGTTCACTGTATGTACCTAAAAATAATATAACATATGATAAAACATCTTCTTTCGTCTCTCTGTCCTCGCCTCGGGGTTGGTCTTCCAGCTTGTAGATGGAGTCTCCTTCCTCGGGTTAACGGTGTTGAGGGTGCATTTTTTACTTATTTTTATATATGTATGTATATATAAATAAATATTTTTTTATTTTATTTTATTTATTTTTTTTTATTTTTGTTTTTTTATGCTTATATTTTACTTCTTTCTTCAGTATTTTTTGTCATTCTATTAGTCTACAATTTGTTTTCTATGAGTAGCTTTTTAATACTAGTTTTGACAGCATTCACCGGTGTCACTTTTAGGTGGTCCGGTAGTCCATTGTATGTGCTGATTGTCTTTGTAAGTAGTGTTCGAGTATATTTGTTCTTCTTGAATTTGTGAGTCCTTATGTGTGTACATGTTCTGGTTCGATACTGATGGAAGTCGTTGTTTATTTGTAGTTTTATATTGGTTTTTATTTTCTTTTTCTTGATCTTGTGTATGAGTGTCAAATTGTTACATGTAATACTTTTGCTAATGTTCAATACTTTGGTTGTATTGTAAAGTTCAGTGGTCGGCGTCAGTCTATTTAGTCCATATAGTATTTTTAGTGTTTTGTTCTGTTGTGTCTGAGTTTTATTAACGTTTGTTGCTGTTGTGTTTCCCCACACATGAATCAGATAGTTGTTTTTCGATGTAAATAAACTGTGATATATTGCTTTCTTCATTGTGTGAGGTACCAAGTTCTTCAGCTTCCACATGGCTGCAATTGTTCTTGCGTTTTCTCTCTTCAGTTTTTCGATGTGTTTGTCCCATTTCAAGTTATTATCAAGAATCATAGTTGCGACCTCGCCGATTATTGATTAAAACATGTAGGCTAAAGTACAGTTAAATTATTCACTATTAGCCATGATTTTATTCCATCCTTACGAAGTTGACAGTTACTACAGTACTGCCAAGTGGTACCCGCAAAATACTCTAGATTCTAATTTATCGGAATATAGTAACCACAATTTCTAAATTTATATAAAATTAATGACGCAAAGTCGAAAAAATAGTATATTACACTCGTTTTAAAAAACGTATTGGCGCACTCGTTCCATTTGGACACTCGTACGCCAATTTGACGTCTTATAAAACTTGTATAATAATATACTATTTTGTATATCTATATAAAGATTGTATTCGATGAAAGGAAAACTGCATCGACTGTCCGCAATATTTTGGATATTTTTTTATTAACTGTGATTGACTTCGGATTCTATTTTGACTATTCTCAAAAATATGTTTTCTTTTTAGGACTTGTAGTAAAAAGGAAAATGGTATTATATTTAATGTAAAAACAATCAGAAATTAAATAATGATCAAATATCAATCATTCTCACTATTTCTTTCGTCCTAAAGCGTACGATATCAAAAATTGCAACGATGCAATACCTAAAAAAGTTTTAATTTGTTTTCGTTTAGTAATGCATTAAACGTTGCCAATAATAGAGTACTAACCGACAATTTTTCGAGTGAAAGCTGATCATTCAGAAAATGATTACAGTGGAGAGCGTAGAGTGGAAACTGGCTAAAAACGTTTTGATAATATCTCTGGTCTGAATACACTACAATCTGCGCTCAAAACTATGACGATATTATAATACGGTCTGTTATTGGTCCATTTCTTGAGCAAGTTCCAACAAAGCTGTATTTATACCAAATAATAGAAATCCGTCGGAAGTTGTTAAACTTGGGGCATGTATTGGTTTGGTCTTGTTATTGGAATTGGTAAGTTAAAGGTGAGCTCCTACTACACTATTTATTAACATTCTGAAAATAGTTGCATAAATTAAACAGCATTTCTCTATGATTTTGTTTTGTACAACTGATATTTTATGAGTTGGTGCCAGGGATCATTTGTCTTCATATGTTCGGCCAATAATAAACAAATTGTCAAAATGAATAACAAATATGATTGAATCTACCAAGAATATCGCAAAGAGTAATTTAACTAACTAGCAGGTTTCAACTCCTACTAATACATCCAAACACTAAAAGCAGCTTACCGCAAGGATATGGTTTGTCCCGGTAGCGGTTATTCTGCAGGACTGCAAACTTGCAGTTGGTTTTGCGGTTTATGAAATATCGCTTTGCTGGCGTTTACCGAGACTTGGGAAACGTTGTCTGACGTCGACGGTGTTTCATGCTGCAGCATTCTTGGTATTTTGCTATTGGCTGCGGTCACCGTTGTACCGTTTGTCTATGAACGGTTGACATTTCCAAATTGTGAACGCTTTTATCATCTGGTACAACCGCCGTTATTCTTCGCCAACTTAATAAATCAGCAACGTCCATGTATACTTTTGTCTTTTACTTTTTGCATGACAGAACAAGAATTCAAATATATATATTATTAAAATCCGTTTCTCTAGACCAGTGATTTCAAACCTGCGGCCTGCGGGCCGCATGCGGCCCGCAACACCCTACTGTGCGGCCCGCGAGCCCTCGCTAAAATTGTATTACAACACAATAAAATAAAAAAAAAATAAAACTGATTTGTAACATTTTTTAATTACTAAGTTTGCAATGAGATTCCGAGACGGAATTGCCCGACAATACCTTTCTCCTTCGGAGCAGGGACGCTAGTTATTACTTATTAAGTAGCAGAGCAGTAACAATTTTTATTTGGGTATTCCTACATTATTGGGCTTACTATAAATAGAAAGTAAATAATTTAAAGGTGGAACTTTCGCAAACATATCGTTCAAGTGCAATTTTCACGTATTTCATGCATGCCACAAGAAGTTTTCGGAACATTCTATGCGCTAAATATGAACCTTGTGTATAAAGTTCCCTGCCACGTTATCCACCGAAAAGTTCAGCCCACGCGTCCACTTGTATTGTTCATCGTCGGGAAATTTTACTCTCAAATATGAAGCTAAAGACATTTTCCGACTGCAACTGTACCCATGAAGAGTATAACACCATTTCAATCTTTAACTAAAAAATTTAGTAGTAATAGCCCAGAAACAACATGAACAGAATGCCCGAAAAGCTGTAAAATCAAAAATCATTATAAAAAATCGAAATTTTACTAAAATATATATCATTTGAATGGGATTTTGAGATTAAAACTTTTAAGACTTTTAATGTTCATGATTCATCATTCATTTTTAATTTTCATCATTCTGCATTTAGAGATTGTGGCTAATTCTGAACTAAACTGACCGGCAGATTTAGGGGTTCATGAAAAATACGTTAAAAACCATTTTGATGATTCTTTCACTTACTGGTATCCTAAATCTTCAGAAGATACGGATGAAGAATTTTTATTTCAACTTTTAGTTTTGAATATAGACAGGGTGTAAGAATGTTGTTATGATTTTTGTCTGAACTTTGAAGTAGTATATGGAGCTGCATATAACAAACTGGCAATAACTGGAATGGCACTGTAATATTTTTTGAACTTGATTTTCGATTCACCTCATTATCTTTGGGTTTAAAGGCTATACAACAAGAACAGTAGGTAATAATAAAATGACACGATTTCAAAGTTGATTTGCTCTAGACCCGATTAACTGGTTTTGATGATTTTTTATTCACATGTGAGTTGATTCGTCAGTTTTAAACATACAGGGAGAAAGAATTTATCAGTATACATTTTTTACAACAAAATATTAAAAATGAATCCTTTTTAAATATTTTCGTTATAATCATTTGAATGGGAGTTTGAGATTAAAAGCGTACTATAGTAATTGTTTTTAAACATGAAAAGGGAAGGTGTAGTCAAGTTTATAAGCTATTTTATATAAATTCAAGGGAAAATGGTTATTAGGTACGTAAAGTCGTACGTAATGTAGTATCAACTAAAGAAGCGAATGATAATTAATCCAAGTGATACATTTTTGAAAAAAAAAAAAAACACCTCCACCCAGATTTGAACCTGGAACCCTCCATTATCCTCACCTGGATTTAATTATCATTCTCTTCTTTAGTTGATGTTATTTTCATGATTTTCGTTAAATTGTATAAAGTTAACATTATTTTTTAATGTTCATGGTACTTTTCTTAAGTAATACTAAATTTCTAATTTTTTATTTATTTTCTTAACTATGAACTTGTGAGCACGCCTATATAAATGCAAAATATTGATGAGAGTCACCAAACATCAAAAATTAACATACTGATGAAATTGATCTAACACGGTATTAGCAACATGGTATAAGAACGATTAAAATGAAAAAAAAATGAAATTAGTAAAAAACTGTTTTACCACTTAATCACTTTTTTGGGTCTTTTTAGTATGCGGCCCGACATAGTTCAGATCAGAACTTTGTGGCCCGCGCCCACAAATGAGTTTAACACCACTGCTCTAGACCAATGTACAAGCAAAATTATGCAATAGAGACATTTTGACGGGATGCGTTGTAAAAAAAGCCCTTTATCAACATATGTTGAGAAATAAACTGTAATAGCACATAGACTTTTTTTTACAAATATTCATGTTGATAACCCGTCATAAACTCCGCGAGGCTTAAAAGTAGCAACAGACTTCCAAGAACCCTTTCCACTGTTGCTCTGTCGGTTGCCTTAGAACCCGGAAATTTAATTATAGATTGCAAGGCCCTCTTAATTATGTATTCTTGCGGCATAAAAGAGGTAACCTAGGCGCCTGTTCAGCCAGAGCACCGGAGGAGCCCATTGACGCTGCAGCTTCAGGATAAGGTATTAACTGAGCGAGGAAGAGAGCCGCACTTTATTAATGTGTTTATTTACGGGGATCATAAAGGAAAAATGCCCGGCGCGCTCCCGATGGTAATTAAAATCTTTATTAACATAATAATCCTTAATGAATTAGGTGCGTGCTTGCATTATTTCAGGTTAAATCTGCACCGTATTATTAAATTAATATAGGGAGGTTTAGAGCGCTTAATTTTAATTGGGTGATGTTAACTGGTCTTGGTAACGTCTTAAAAATGTTTAATGGTTTTATCTTATACATGGCGTTCAACAAGAGTTAAATACCTATAGGGTAGAATGTACACCAATAAAACATAGGCTTGATTTGTCTGAAAATATAATAAAACATACAACAAAATCTGAACAAGACTGGAAGTGCAAGTTATCATAGAAAGGATAAACATAGAAGCAGAGATGGTTTGGTCATGTTGTGAGAAGGGTTGAAGAAAGATAAGACAAATTAGAATAGCGTTGAGACGTTAGTGGATAGACAAAAATCTTAGACATAGGACTAAAAGCTTTAAAAAAGATAAACAAAATATCAATAGAACAGGGGTGCAAGTACCCCCGCCACTAAAGAAGACAAGGGAAAGTGACGCATCGTGAAGACTTAATAATTATTACTACGCAGATGGTAAATCATGTTTCTGGATAACGAAAGTTAGGATGTATTTATAGTCAATAATCACAACTATGCAACAATACTGGCCGATATAAGTAGAGGAACACAAGCATACAAGAATGGGTGGGATGACTCTTGATAGAAATAGCTACGCTAGTAATAAGTAATAATTGATTGAATCGGAAAGAAAAAAACCAAGGATTTATTGACTACATTGATATGGTTAATGTCAAGTTCAAGAATAAAGAGCTCCAACTTGCACCGAAGACCTGCGAGCCATTGTGGAGTAAAGCACTCTACAGCTATTTTCTCAATAAATCTCGGTTTGATATTTTTTAGTCTGAGACCGTTATGTCTTAGAGAATACCGCCCTGTACCTCGATGCAGTCAGAACTATTGCCTCTATGTTACTGATGGTCAATGGAGGTATCTACTTACCTATCCATCACCTACACTAGCATATGGCTAGTGCTGGACACGTGTAGTAGCCCATGCCCCACCTATAAGATGAACAGACGGCACCAACATCAAATCAGTGCCAATCACTGATCAAGATATAAGCTATGAAGAAGACTTAGACACTCCAAAGGAAATTGCCAGAGAAATGAAGACAAACCTGAACCCAAAGAAGGCACCTGGATATGATCTTATCACAAAAGATGTTCTTAATTACCTAAGCCAGGTATTGTTATGCTGTCGTATCTAATAAATGCATCGTGCAGGTAAAATAAGTCACGGCGATACCAAAACTAGGCGAACCACCGAATGAGGCCAAATCATACCGCCCAACATGATATCGAAGCTCTTTGAAAAGCTGCTTCTAAAGAGAATGAAATCATTGAGATAAAGGAACTAATTCCTAATCACGAATTAGGTTTTAGAGAAAAGCATTCCACGATAGATCAAGTCCATAGAATAATAGATATCATAGAGAAAGCATTAGAAGAAAGCCTTATTTGCTCAACAATAATTCTTGATGTGACACAAGCTTTTGACGAGATTTGGCACGAAGGATTGAAACACAAACTAAAGACCTTTACACTATTACACCTTTACAATATATCGAGCTCCCTACATCCTATATATCTGATAGACTATTCAGAATAAAACAGATTGATGAATACTTGGAAGTAAACGTAGTAAAAGCTGGGGTACCCCGGGGTAGTGTCTTGGCACCAATTCTCTATCTACTATGTACAAGTAACCTAGCACAGTTGGAAAATGTATTACTCGCCACATTCGCAGATAACACGCTTTAATGGCAGTGGGATCAACTATTGGAGAATCTACTAGCAATCTTCAACAAGCTAGTAATAAAGTATATAAATGGACCAAAAAATTGAAGTTGACCAAGCCCAACAAACTGAAATTTGTCCACATTAACTTAACAAATGAAAGACTCGCGAACATACCTCATGTCAGGATTACCAACGCCATAGTTTCATATGCGAACACTGCAAAGTATTTGGGTATGAACCTGGATACAAAGCTAAGGTGGAAAGAACACGTTAAGAAGAAAAGAGTAGAGCTAGGCCTCAAATACAGAGAACTGTACTGGCTTCTGGGAAGAAACTCTCAGTTTGCAGTACAGAACAAACTATAAGTTTACAATCAAGTACTAAA
This sequence comes from Melinopterus prodromus, assembly GCA_964023965.1. Lineage (NCBI taxonomy): Eukaryota > Metazoa > Arthropoda > Insecta > Coleoptera > Scarabaeidae > Melinopterus > Melinopterus prodromus. The sequence continues at coordinate 73,836,507 of OZ030391.1, forward strand.
ACCGATTTGGTTATACGGCATCCAGCTTTGGGGTGGCGCGAAAAACTCCAATATACAAGGAATCCAGACTTTCCAAAATTAAGTACTAAGGAATATGGTTAACGCTCCTTGGTACATACGGAACAGTGACCTGTACCGTGATCTTGGTGTCCCACAAGTCATCCAAAAGATAAAAAGATTCGCCACTAAGCATGGATATCGCTTAAGCCGTGGCTAACGTAGAGGCCCTGCAGCTAAAAAGAACTAAACCGTTCGAACTAGCAAATCAGTGAAATGTAATAACAAAAATAAATATTAATAAACAAAAGAACAGTCTCCCCAAATTGGGCCCTTGGGGAACACCAGATATTGGCAAGTAGAGTCATTATATAAAACGTTATTTCATCTGGATGGAAAAGGTTTATCGACGGTAAGATATTCAAGGAAAAAGGTTATTTCATCTGTTGGTCAGGTAAGACTGAGCAATCATTTGCAGGAAAAGCGAATACAGGATGAAACCATAACGTCACGCTAACTCGTTACAACTGTTCAGGTTCTTCGACATATACTGATTGGTCGACTATTTATCGCATGGAAAAGGATTACACACGCTTGGCAGGTACGATGCATCAATTACCAAGTTCAACGTTGCAGTTCTTTTTATATTTTATTTTAGAAAGGATGCAAATGTGCCTGGGTAATCCAATTCTGATGATTCCACTACGCCATAATGTATCGTTTGCGAGAAAAACGCAAACAATCGCAATAAATCCATTGCCTCACAAAACGTAAGCAAGAAGTTCGCAAAAAAAGCACAAATAAGTTATCGACCTTCTTTCTTCAGTTTTAGCTTCTGGGGCCCTAATCGCGTCCGGTCGTTAAGCTGGGGCCACACCTCCGCACGGATTACTGCCGGCCTTTTCCTTAAAAGAGCCTTTAGCGTTTATGTTTTACGTCCTACGAGCGGGCCTACTGCCTTCTTGTCAACGGAGTTGCTCGTCGGGTCCCTTTACGGCGGTACCTACAGGGCCGTATACTGGTACGTGCGTAATGCGGGAGAGTTTAGGGGGGTTAGAGGGTGGATGGATGGGGATGGTTTGCCCAGCCGTACTAAAAGAAGGCAGAGGAAAATAAATAAGGTTTTGGACTAGAGGAGCGGCTGCGAGAATACAGAGCAAATACATCAAGTTAAACCCGTCATTCCCGTATCCGGACACAACGGTGCGCGGGCTATGCTAGAATGCGTAAGGGTTGGTGGTATGGACAAGTAGCGAAACGTACCGTTTTTTTTACTATTATTTTTTGTGGTAATAGAATTATCCTATTTAAGATAATGGGCCATCCTGAGGATGAGCGGAAATTGTTTCTAAAGGACACTAGTATTTATTATTATTTTCTTACAACTCCGTTTTAAAAGAGCACCTATGATATCTCGTATCGTCTTGTGCCTATGTCTAAAGTTTCCGGAGTTCCTTATCAAAATTTGATCAACTATATCACTTTTTTATATCCTTTAAGCACCGACGTATTATGTTTCAATGAAATAATCGATGTTTTATGAACATCAATTGTTTGAAAGATGTAACCTTCCATTCTAAATAGATTTTAATCATAAAGCATAAGGAGTGGAGATTACGTAGAGATTGAACCTGTTTCCTTTTCGAATAGCTATAAAAATTGTAATTATATAAAAGGTTCATTCACTTTTTTCAAGTAAAAAATTCAAGAAAAGATAGAAAAGAATTATACCCTATCATTGTCCGGCACTTGGGGACAAATGAGAAACATTTTTATTACCGCTTATTCAGAATATTTTATTTCCTTAAAAAGTTTCTGTATTGTCTTAAACCTAAAATGCAAATATTAGAATGACAAAATTATAATCACCTTCTCTTCATTGCATATACCAGGAGTTTTTATTAATAATTTACATTTTTATTATCAATTTCTGGATTGTCTGAAACTAAAAATGCAAATATTATAATATAGTATTTGCTTGCATGTTCCAGCTGTTACCCAAACAATAAAACCACAGATTTACCGTTCTGTGGTTTTATTGTTTGGGTAAAGTACCACTATGTACAAAGCTATGCAAAATTGTTATACTAAGAAAGTCTTTGGTAATTACAGGTCTCTAAAAAAGAAATTTTAGTCACAAATTTTAGTTCTCCGTTGCCAAACAAATGAAAATGGCGTAAGAGTAAAGTAGCTTCATCTTTATAGCAATGCAATATTATTAGAACAAGTATTTCAAACTATTAGAAGGCATTGAGTAGGAAATTATAGTCACCTTCGACGTATTTTGAATATCATACCCTCTAATATTTCTAAACACTATTTTCGAAAAAATATTTTTGATAGACTTTTATATTTGCTAACGTGCTGTACATGCAAACGAATAATTACATTCTAATATTTAAATTTTAGGTTTAAGACAATCCAGAAGCTTTTATGAATAACAAAATTTTCTCAAAAATTTAGAATAACATTTTTTTTAATTTGTGTCCAAGTTAGTGCCGGACACTGTATACCTACAGTGAGCGCATAAAGTAAGGAAACATGACATAATTTCTGAAACTGTTTGTTATTCGAAAAAAATACATATTTACATCAAATTTAATTTCCGACCTTCAATTGTTGTCGACAGTTTCTTAAATGGCAAACCCAATTTTTTTGTAGTTATATTGATAGTCTGTTAACTCTGCTAAAGGTAATTGACAAAATTTACCGCCTTTCATAAAAATTTTTTTGAGAAAAACATAATAACAGATACATTTTGTTAGTTTATCTAAGTATATAGTAAATTAAGCTGAATGCGAATCTGAGCTCAAAAGTTGCATAGCAGGTCTGTTAATGCGCTTTTTGGTGCATCTTTATGGGGCTTATAAAGATTCTTTTAAGTAGAGTGTTGACGGCCCGTCAACACTCTACTTAAAGAATCGCTATAAATGCTTCAAGATATGCTTCAAGGATAAAGGGTTCATATAGAATAAATATGAAAAAAATTCCAAAATGCGGTTTTCAGACGCTTTAACCCCACTTTCTTCGAAAACCTTGTTCGATAGAAAATTTTGCAGCCCAGATTCGTTTTTAGGGCAATTAATTCTACCCAAAACGCAATTTCACATTAAATTAGCAAAAGCCATTTTCGATAAAGCTATCAATATTTAATACTTTTCAATTGTTTTTTTCTTGAAAATTTTCTGATGTATCCAATATTTGCGATACCATTTAAAGAAAGTGGCGATGACGTCATAACTCAGCAACAATTAACGGTCGGAAACTGATTGGTGTATTTTAGTAATTATAAACCTACATGTTCGAGTTTTTAAAATCACAAACAGATTGTCTCATGTTTCCACTCTTTACGCTCTCACTGTAATATAAAAGAAAAGTGATTTTTAACTGATTACTTGATCACACCTTGTTATTTTTTAGACAAATAAAGCATTACCTCAGAAACCGTAAGCGATAAGGGTAGGTCAGTACTTTATATAGTTTTGTACATAAACTACTGACAAACTTGAAGATCGTTCAGATTAATAACTCTAATAACCATAATTGATCCGTAAAATCTCAAAAGAAGTTTTGCATTTAAAAACTCTACTTTAATGAGTAATAAAGAACTTACGATTCGGCGAGCCGATTCAATCTCCTTGTCTAAGTCCTTAAAACCGAGTCGCGAATAATAAAATAATTACCGTCAAAGGAACTAAAACTCGAGTCCTTTCAGACGTACGGCGCTTCGTCCCTTTCAAATTCTTCTACCGGCAGGGAAAATCCTCTTGCTTTGCGCGTAGGACCTTCCTCATTCCTTCCCTCCTTCACAGGACCATTTAAGGTCCATACTCAAAAGCTGGATTAATTCGAAACTAAACTCATAAAATACTTGTGCCTCCTCTACTGACAGTACTATCGTCCTCTTCGTCTCGCTCTACTCTATTCCTGGCAGAAGCTACTAAACGAAATTACTACATGGACGCGAAACCGGATCCTGGAACGGATAACGTTCAAAAAGCTACGTTTTACGTTTCAACTGTTCACGGGCTGGAGAGAACCTGGCAGTGTAAAAGACGGATTTATACAGTCACAGAGAAGCGGATCCTACTTTACGATCGGACATTGTACAGTTTAGATTAGCGCATCTCGTTCTAACTTGAGCCGCTGCAGGATTTCATCACTTTAATTAAATCAATAAGCCGATTGATATACGATTGCTGATTAAGAAGCTATCGGGTTGATGATACTGGTAGTTGGATTAAATTCGACAACCGATTGACGATTTTTTAGAATATGTGATGGGCCATAACAACTATCTAACGCTTAGTAAGTATACACATTATTTTTAAGGATAATTGTATTTTTTAGAATAATTGATAAGAAGGCCAACTACTGGAAACGTCTGTTCAGGGAAGCATCGCATATTTACATGACACCGAATAGCATAAACCTAAAAACACACGTTGTAGGTCATTTAGGTTTTTATGTCCTACAGTGATTTTGTTCCTCCGTTTGTATAATATCAATTAATATTTTGACGTTATCAAGTGACATTCGTATCTACGGAGTTGAATAACAATACAAACAATTCGCAGTTGAGTGATAATACAGACAATTAATTGTCAAACTTATAACCTTAATCGCCAATAATTGACGTTGCCGAGTGACAGTACAGACAATTAATTGTCAAACTTATAACATTAATCGCCAATAATTGACATTGATGAATTAAAATTTACAATTTGAATGACAAATATTTGATATATTTGACATATAACCATGGCAATCATTTGTGAATGATGTAAAGTTAATCAGGTCCATAAAATTAAAATTATAATAGCATGCGCCAATAAATTCATGTGATGCCAAAACAAAACTCTCCAGTAGTCAGGTTATCGACCATAAAAATACGTAGTTACATGACCGGATTCTCTTGTCCACAATGCAAGATATTCCAGTTAGACGATACATGGTACTTTAAATTACATATGATTTTACTCAGGTAATTAGCAGAACATTATGTTCACTGGTTGTTCTGGAAAACAACTCTTACTGCAATGTTTGTATTGAAATTAATTACACATACCTACACTGCATGATAATTTGAATATACTTTTAAGAATGCAGTCAATAATATTATTTCATGTTTCTCTTCGTATTGCTCACTAACAGTGATTCGATTTTAAATATTATTAAACACAAAATAGCGGATTCAATATGGCGGAAGAGATTTCTGAAAAATATTTTGAATTTAGCTGAAATTCAGTCTTTCGATACTAGTTCAAAAATAAGACATCAGAAATTAAAAATATTCAGGAATCAGGATCTAATCATTTTCCACATTCACTTCAAATATAACAATATGATAAAAATACTACTATAATGATCCTTATCAATATCTTACCTTTAGAAAAATTATTTCAGAAAATATAGCATTGTAGAGGGATTCGATAGCGCAGAGATTTTTTAAATCTGGAGCAGTTTACTATCAAAACGGTTAAGTTCATGATTTCATTAAATTTTCATACAAAATTGCAGAACAAACAAACTATGGGCTCAACAAATTATTACCGTTTGCAAAACAAGACGTTAGATTATATTTTATTATTTTCTCCAGAAATGATTTTGCGATTATTTCGATAAAGTTTTTTGTTATTGATTCAAATCGATTTGAAATCTTCAAAAAGCCTTAAAATACCATTTCAAATGCCATTTTATCAGTAGATAAAATTCACACGCAAAGTCGCAGAGGCATAAAATGAAATCTCAACCTCGGTCTCCGCTGAATTGCGGAAGGAGTAGTATCAGTAACATCCCACAACGAGGGAAACGTACGCGTCACATCGTAAAAACCACCAACATTTCCTTCCGTCGTGGGTGTAACCTCTTCTTCCCTTTTCCTTACTCATGCCCCGTTTCGTAGCGGGATTACCGGGATTAATCATTGCAACGGGAGTGGAAGGGAAAGGGAGTGGGCGTCTTATTCTTATTTTGATTAAAAGTCCCCACAACCGCTGACAATAATAAAAGTCTGTCAGCTCTAGAATCTCCATTCGAACGTAAACAAAAAGGGCTTTTGGCGGTCGTCCGGACTTATTTGAGTAGGTCCGGTTTTCCAAGGGTTTATTACTTATCCTGCGTAAAATTTCAATTTGGATGAGATTATTAATGAGAAAATGAGTTAAAAAGTTTTGTCTGAAATGCAATACTAAATGTTTTCTTATGTTACTCAAAAAAATGAAATAAAATAAAAGCTACGATCTATGAGATGGCATCTAAGATGTACCAGGTTTTTATCCTTGAGTTGGCGTATCAGCCTCACTGGGGATGGCGTGACGTTGTGGGACAGTCTGTATATAACCTATGTTTATAATATTATATATTTATGTCCAGTACTTAAAATAAAAAATCTATTGCGGTTTCCAAGATATTAATGAAAAATGATGAGATTATTAATGAGAAGAAAATTAAAATTAGTTTGGAAAGTTATGTGTGAAATGCAATACTAAATATTTTCTTGCATTGTTCAAAAATTGAAATAAAATAAAAGTTACGATTTAGGAGATGCCCTAAATATATAATACAATACACATTATAATAAAAACAAAAAAGATTATTCTCCCTCCTGCGACATCTCGGGACTGAAACCTAATTCCTTCTCGGATCGTCAGTATTGGAGGGTCCATGGGTGCTTGTATTGAATGTGCTGCTATCCACCAGACTAGATTGTTGTTGTTTTTTTTTTTGTATATATTTTTTTGTGAGTTTTTGTTTTCTTCCTTTTTTTATTTATTATTTTTTTTACTTATTTTTTTTTATTAATTTTTTTTTTATTTTTATTTATTTATTTTTAGTTTTTTTTGTTGTTATTGATTTTTTTCTTTTTTTGTATGTTTTTTTCCTACTAATCTATTTTTATTTTTTGTTACTAATTAAAAATTTTATTTTTCTCCGAAATAACGTAGGCTTTAGTGTGTTAATACCAACTGGTAAGGCATTGTAGGTATTTATTGCTGCTTGACTTATGGCTGTGGTGGACTCGGTTCGTAGATGTGATCGTCTCCTGGTGGCGTGATCATGCATTTGGCTATTTGTTTGTAAAGTGATATTTGTTTTGATTTTCTTGTTTTTCATTTTGTGAATTAGAATTAAGTTGTTGTAATCCATTAAACCCTGGATGTCCAGTTGTTTAGTTTGTCTGTAGAGTTCTATTGTCGGTGTGAGAATTGGAAGTCCATGTAATATTTTTAAAATTTTGGCTTGCTGTCTTTGCAGTTTGTTCAAGTTAGTTTGTGTTGTTTGCCCCCAGACGGTTATCAGGTAATTTACCGATGAGGTGAAAAGTGAATGATAGACTTGTGTTTTTATTTTAGATGGTACCAAGTGACGTATCTTTCCAAGAAGTGCTATTGTTCTGCTATTTTTCGTAGTTATATTATTAATATGTGTATTCCATTTTAAGCTTTGGTGTAGGTGCAGTCCTAGATAATTTATTTGCTTTACTCTGCTTATCTTTTTGTTGTTTATTTGTATATCTAGGTTTAGGTCTTTTTCCTGTTTACTAAAAATCATGTATTTTGTCTTTGCTTCATTTATGGTGAGTAGATTGTTATAACACCAGTCTTCAATGGTCTGCATGTCTCTATTGATTTCCTGTTGTAGTTGCTCTTTTGTCATCGCCGCATAAAACAAACATGTATCATCAGCATACATGTAAGGAACCCCGCAGAGCTTCGCCTCAAAGAAGTCATTCGTGTAAATGATATACAGGAGAGGGGGTAGAATTCCTCCCTGTGGCACACCATACATTGGTCTTCGTTCTTGACTTGTTGCAAGCTTGTTCAGTTTGGTTACTTGTGGCCTGTCCTCCAGATACGATTGAATGAGCCTAAGATCTCTGTCTTTTATGCCTATAGCTTCCAATTTCTCTATCATGCTCGACTTTGACACTGTATCAAAAGCTTTTTTTAGATCTATAAATAATCCTGCCACTAGATTTTTATTGTGCATCTTTTGTTTTATGTGTTCCATGATGTCTAAAACTGCTGAAGTTGTTCCTGATTGTGATTGGTATGCGTATTGATGGTCATTGATTATTTTATTATTTGTTATATGTCCTTCTATCCTTCGTTTAATCACTTTCTCCAGTATTTTGCTTAGTGCTGATAGCAGTGAGATAGGTCTATAATTCTCGATCAGAGTTTTGTCGCCATTTTTATGGATAGGAATTATAACAGTTTCTTTCAGGTTTTGTGGAAAAACTCCTTCTTGGAGCGTGTTGTTTACCAGTTTTACCAAAATCGGGGTTAGTCCTTCAATGTTGTCTTTAATAAGTTTTGTTTTTATTTTGTCATATCCGGGGGTCGTATTACTTTTTAGCTGGCTTATGATGTCTTTTATTTCCTTCTCCGTTGTGTTTTCGAAAACCGCTTTTGGATACTTTGTTTGTGTTGTGGTTGTCCTTGGTAGTTGGAATGGTTTCGACAGAATATGCTTTTCCGCCAGTATTTTTCCTATATTAGCAAAGTAGTTGTTTATTTCGGTTGCCATTATGTTTGCGTCAGTTGTATAGGTTCCGTCTTCTTTCTTTATTTTTTGAATTCTTACGTTATTGTCCAATTTCTTCTTAGCTAAATCATTAACGATCTTCCAGGTTTTCGTCGCATTTCCTTCACAGGATTTGAACATGCTCTTATAATATTTGATTTTTGTTTTCTTAATTAGCTTTGATGTTTCGTTCCTTATTGTTACGTAAAATTGCTTTAAGATTTCGTTGTTCGTGTTTTGTCTGTATCTTTTGTAGGCTTTCAATCTTTCTTGTATTTTTTTGATTAGTGTTTCGTCTACCCATAAATTTTCTTGTCTTCGTTTTATAAAAGTTGTTGTTTGGTTAGATTTTATTATAGTCTCTAGTATTTTGGATAACTCTTCAAAAGTGTTGCATGCTTCTTCGTTAATATTTGCTATATCCTTTTGTATGTTGTTATGGTTTGTGATTACGACTTTTTGCTTGTTATATTTCGGTTTTGTTTTTGAATTTGTTTTACTTGTACTAGTATTCCGCAATGATCTGAGACATGTTCGTCTATTACTTTTACTTTTTCAATTCTCGATATGTTATTTGTTATTATATGATCTATTACTGAATTTGTTCCTGTTGCGTTTCGTCTTGTGTATTCTGTATTTTTGTTGACAATTGTGTAACTGTCTTCATTAAACATCTGTTGATATTGTTTGGTTGTGTTATTTTTTCCAGAAATATTTATATTAAAATCACCCAGTATTATGTGTTCTCGTCTTCTGTTTGTTATATTGTTTTTTATGGTTCTTCTTAGAACATTGAAACTAACATGAGGTGGTTTGTATATCAGTGATATTGCGGTTTTCGTCTTTGTTAGCAATATTTTCAGTATTTCTATTTCATTAATTGTTTGATTTGTTAAAACCTGGTATTCAATATTTTTATTTACATAAAACGCAACACCTCCACCTCGCCCCAATCTTGAATTAAATGTGGCACTGTATCCGTCGATAGAAAACAAATGTTCGTTTGATTTTGATAGCCATGTTTCAGTTATTGCAATTATATCTACTTTTCTTGCCACGGCCAATGCCGTTATTTCATCCAGCTTTGTTTTCAAGCTTCTGATGTTTTGAAGAAGTATAGTATACATTAGATTAGATTAAAATTTAAGGTTTATTGTAATATGAGTGTTGTAACTTTTATGCCTCTGCTATATTATTAAGGTCATCAATTGTTCTTACCTTTATTTTATTGCTCTTCTCTGTTTTTTTGACATAAGTGTTTCCGTAGCGTGTCCAGACAGATTCCAACTTTTTGTCTTTCTTTAGTTGTCTTGCCTGATAGAAGACGTTGGCCATGTTTTTTGTAAGTTGTTCATTAATATAGATTACACTTTTTGTTCCCTTTAAATTGCATTCGTCTGTTGTCAGTGATCCAATCGTTCTTCTCGCTTCCAAAATAGTGGCCTTCATCTGTTTTGATTTTATTTCCACGACAATTGGACTCCTTTCTTTTGTGCTGTTCTGTCGGTAGCTCTTTATCACATCTCCATCTCCGACAGTCACATTCATGGCCTTCATTACTTTCTTGACAATATCGTTAGTGTTTTCTTTGGATTTGTCGTGGTTATCGACTCCGATCAGAACTATATTGTTTTCGATCTTCTCTCTTTCCATGTTGTCTATAGTTATCTCTAAACTCGTAACTCGATTTTTCAGCATTTCCCTTTCCTTCCTTTCCTCGTTACGACACTTGCGTAATTCCTTCAGCTCCCGGTTCATGTCGTGCAGTTGCTCCGCGATAAATTCAATTGTTTTTTTCAGATCCTTTATAACTTCTACACATTGACATGGGGTTTGACGGTCATCTTCCTCTTCTTCGCCTGATTTGGTATCATCCCTTCCTTTTCCTTTCCTTGTTTGTTTAGGCATTTGCTTTTAAATTTACTAGGCAACGGCAATTTTTATTAAAGAATTTCTACAGTTGGAAATTGTGGTATCGGCAAAAAACTAGGTTCTTATCCCATTTTGATTTCATTAGTTTATTGTGAAAAATTCACCAGACCAAAGTAGAAGAACGGGGTTGTGTGAACTAATTTATTTATTACACTAATATTTACTGTTCTTATTATTTACTATTTACTAATCAAGGGTCATACATATTTAGATATTTTGGCGAGTCATGACTTGGCCTATCAGCCTTACAGGGGATGGCGTGACGTTGTGGGAGAGTCTGTATATGATTTATGTTTATAATATTATATTTATATGTCCAGTCCTTGCAAAAATAAAAAATCTATTGCGGTTTCCAATATATTAATGAAAAATGAGGAGAGTATTAATGAGACAAAAATTAAAATGAGTTCGGAAAGTTTTGTTCGCAATGCAATACTAAATGCTTTCTTATATTACTCAAAAATTGAAATAAAATAAAATCTACGATCTAGGAGATGGCCTCTAAGTTGTACCAGGTTCTTATGCCATTTTGATATCATTGTAAGCTAATGATATCAAAATGGTGAAAAATTCACCAATCCAAAGTAGAAATCTGGTGTTGTGTGAACTAATTTATTTATTACACTAATATTTAATATTGTAATTACTAATCAAGGGTCATACATATTCAGATATTCTGGCTAATCATGAGTTGGTCTATCAGCCTTTCAGGGCATGGCGTGACGTTGTGGGAGTCTGTATATAATTTATGTTTATAATATTAAATTTGTATGTCCAGTACTAGCAAAAATAAAAAAATCTATTGCAGTTTCCAAGATCTTAAAGAAAACCCTGATGTTTATTGAACTGTAACACGCTATCTAAAAATAAATCGATTGGGGATTATTTTCTTAAAATGGGGCCAAGTGTAATTCACCCTTCAGAATTAGCTTACTATTACGAAATGCCCTGTATGGAGTTTGTAACGGAAACTACAAATAAGGGAAAATTGTCGATTTTAGGCAACGTGTCAATGAGCAAATAGATCAGTTGTATTTATTCACACAATTTTGTTAGTACGCAAGGCTAATTGTTTGAAGTCTAACCAAACTTACCGTTTCTTCTCTAAACAAGCAGGTTTCCGTTTTATTTTACGAAAGGTAGCCAACGTATATGCCCAAAACCACAATGCAGACACAAAAAATCGAAACCATTTACTAAAAATCGTCAAAACACGCTTTATAACACAAAACAACAACACCTATCACGTTCACATATAAAAGTACCTACCCATTAATAAATAAATCAATAACAAACGTCAGCGTTTCAATATGGCGCGCGTACAGTTCTCATATTAGGCAAAATCGCGGCAAATTATGCACAAAAATAACTCACCAGTGAACGATCTCTTCTGGAAATGGCTTCATATCATTGCTAGAGTCACAAACACATACCCTGGTCACGGTAATCACTTGATTAAGCGCGATAATTAGTCAAAGATCTTGATATCATCAAACGCGAGACACAGCGACACCCGACTTGCAGAGCTAGCTCAACTACGCTACGCACACGTTTTTTGTTATCAACCAATCGCATTGCTACGTGTTTGGTACTACTCCCACCACCACCACGGTTCGAGAAGGTTAGACAAAGAATTTGACTGCGTTTATCAAATTAATAACTTACATTTATTATTATGTTGAAGCGATGGTTTTATTTTTAGGGTTAGAATAATTATGTCGTTATTTATGATGTAGGCCATTTATGTGCTGGTTTTAGTTGAATATTAATTGTTTATTATTATTATTGAATCACAATTGTTTGATTGTGGCTGTATTGACTATTTTACTGAAGTATCTTTTGCACACTCAAGCGTTTCCTAGGCCAGTGGCGTAGCATAAATGGGGGTTTTATAAATTATTCCGTTCAATAATACATTATTTTGATCTATTAATTGATGTTATATACGACTAATATCAAATAATTCTATATCTAATGTTTGAAGTTTAATGCAAATACAAAAGAAATACTTAATCTAAATTCGCCCGAGCTCAGCACTAAATATTTTGTATGTTTATATAATTTGATGTAAAATAAAGTCTATTATTATTACTATTATTATTAATTGATTACATTATTTTGTTAATTGATATTTTTTGCAAACTCTTTTTTTATTACCAACTCCGTCTCAAGTTTCCATTAGAGATTAGGTACTACTTATAATATAGAATATAGATCCACCTAGATGCTTCGAAGGGACAGCACAGACTGCTGATGTTTGAGTAACGTAGGATGATGTTATGCATTTACATTTATTTTTTTACTATTATTAGAACACAATTTTCTACACGTATTTGTAACTGTCTATTTATCACTTCGGTCGTATGTTTTAGCACACGCTTTGAAGTTTCCTTGAAGTTGACACTGAACTCGCCCGACTCGCCGTCCAAAATTTTTTGATTCTTTAATGGGCATGCTCGCTACAATAATAAATTTACCCACCCTTCACCCAGTAATGGATGTTTGCGTTATTATATTTAAAATTGTGTTAGTACCGCAGAGCATCGCAAGAGAAATACCTTAGGGTTAAGCAAAGAGCTTATAAGGTAAACAACCCAAATTCAGACAGGTGGTATTTTTTCCGACAACTATAAACATTCAAGTAAATATTAAGTGTTTTAAGTATTGTTAACTAAGATTCAGTATTAAGAACTGTTAAACATTAATTATGTTTTACCATTTGTAATGAAACACTGTATAAAATAAGTCCTTAGTCTTCTTCAGTATGCCCTCTCTCCCTCACATGTATTTTAATGTTTCTTGCATGTGGAACTTTTAATGTTTTTCTTGGCGCAGGTTTTTATTCTGTTCCTTTTTCACTTTCTTTATTTTTTCTCTAGAATTATTTTCTTTTGTCATTTCTTCTTTTTTTATTAACAAATATTGTTTCCAAGCATTAGATAATTAGTTATAGAAGAACAGTTTCTTTTTACTTTATTTGGGTGGTTCAGGCTAGAATAATGATTTTTTAATGGAGATGGCGTGAGTTTAACTGTTATTTCAAAAGGTGGTGTATTAATGCCAAAATTGCTACTCTTTGCTGCTAGTGCAATAATTAGGGATTATTGATGTCCATCAATCCGTGTCGGAATTTGGACGAAATGCGCACAATTAATTGTAATATAGCAAACGATGTAAAATATATTATCTTGTGTAAACACAGCAACGTATCACTTCTAACCATGTACACAATTCCGACACACATGTCTGCTTTAAGGACGTGCTATATTCAGATGTACCTAATTCCGGCACCCCTAAATTTGTAAATATAGAGGTTAAAAGAGTAGTAAAAGAGTATGAAAATATAAAACATTTTTAGTCAGCCTAAATAGATATTATTTTTAATTTAATTTAATAGCATTTATTGAACCATTATTGTTACCTACATACAGCTTACAAAAAAAAGTCATTACATATTTACGCATAACGGAACAAAAGGTGTGGTACAGTTTAACTGCTCTTCCACCACACCTACAAACCAAAATACCACCGAACAACATATTGCACTGTATAGGTATATAGTTTACAGTATCGCACTTAATAGTAATATTCATAATGTCTAACAAACATAATTTACACAAGTGAGTAAAGCGCTCAATGGATCCGACAACCGCACGAGACCATGTTGAACCAGTTCAACTCAACTCACCCCAACTGCCACCCCCCAAGTGCCTGCCCCAACTTAGAGTTAGAGTTTTCTTAATCACTATTATCCTGTAGAGGTGTAGAGGAAGTCGAATTGCAGTTACCTATTTATAAGGAAAACTAAACTTTGAGCGTAACACTTAATTATTAAGGTCAGTCAAACAGTTCGGTTATATTCTAAAATAAAGTTCAATGTTGTAGATTTCTTGATGTATCCAACTAATCAGAAATATGTCGGAATTTAGGACAGTGTCTCAATTTGGTACGTTTACCTTACTCCATCAGTACTATAATTGAAGTGGGTTTACGAAAAAGCAACTTGACTATTTTGCATACTAACTGGGTTTTACCAGTTTTGTGGAGTTTTGGTATGGTTTGCCGTAATTATTTCCAATAAAATCGATGGATTCCTGTTAGGTTGATATATTTCCTGACATATTGTCAATTGATGAGTACTGTTTGCGTTATTTCATGACAATGAATTCTACTATTAAACAATAGAGAGAAAAGTCATTATAAAGAACGATGAAAACTGCCAAAAAAATTACAAAACATAACGTAATTACTAAATATTCAAACAAAAATCGAGAACTTATTAAGCTGTTGGTCCGCGGAGGAATACGATGACAATATTTTACAACGACTTTGTCACAACCCTTACTACCCTGTTTGCTAATAAACCCTTAACGCGTCTATATAATACCCCCTTAAACTTCCTCGCTTCGGGCAGCCTTGGATAGCCTGGCGTAAAAACGGGGTAGGTACCCCTTTATTAAAATAATTTAACAACCTAACGTGATTAAGGCTCCAGACAAGGTCCAAGCTCCAGGGTCGTCGAAACATATCCGAGGCCGTTAATTTCGTTTTAATGAAACGCAAAATTTTTAATAACTCATGAAACTTGCATTATCAATTCCGTGTAATTTATACTGCTAGGGGGCACGTGGAGGATATAATGGAGGCCTTGCGATATACCCCTTGGTGTATATTATTCATAGGGGTAGCGTTTCGGCTCATACGGAACGTCTGGGAGTCGTAAAGCCGTGATTTGCAGGATATGTGAAAGGGTGCTCATGTGACAAGAGTACAACCGAACTATACTTTACATGTACAAGTGGTGGCTTTTTATGCTCACACGGTGGCGAGGACACGTGTACTACTCGTAGCCTAAATTGGGTTATTTTAATTCATAAATGTTGTGCGAAACGCGGAAAATAATGCTTGTCGAGTGGAGGCCATTGCAAACAGTACAGTTCCAAGAATAATTTTCAGAAGCATAACCTCAATAATGCCATTGCAGTTTTGACGCTATTTATGAATTAGATTGAATCCCTACGTATGAAAGCAAAAATCAATACTTATTTTCATTTGGGTTGCCTACATCAAGCAGTTAAACAAGAGTTCTTTTTACTAGATTGGAATGGAACTGACAAATATCTGAAATAGTTTTGTAGTTATACTTATAACATAAAGTTGTATTGAATAAAATATAACTTTAAACATAATTATATTAAAATTAGATATAGACAAATAGTAACGAATTAAAATGCGTTTTTCGACGATGATTATTTTAGAATACATTTTTTTTTTGTCACTTGGTAAAATCACAAAACATCAAAATAACATAAGCATGTGTCATCTAAAAGGCACACCAAACACCTCGACTCAGCAACTTTTTGAAAACTGATAATATCCTGTATTGTTGATACAAATGAAAGAAATGAAATCATCTTACAGTGTAAACAAAGTTAATTTCCGTATTATTGTATGTGACTGTATGTGAATAATAATATTAGATCAAAGGACTGCCCGTCAAATTCATAAAATATGTTGAACAATTTCTTAAAATAATTTAAAAAGTTGGTTAAGTTTGTAAATATGGAAAGTATTTATTTGTGTAAATATTTTGTAATATTTTCTATGGCGCGAATTTTGTTAGGCTCTCATTTCCCATTCAAACGTATTGAGTCTTCAAATCTTTTAAATAAACATGCTTCTGGTAATACTTTTACTAGCTTGAAATGGAAGTGACAAATATCTGAAACAGTTTTGTAGTTATAGCATAAAGTTTTGTCTTTATAAATGGAAACCTCAGTTGAAGTTCCTATAATTTTTCTGACTCTTCACAAATTAGTCACTACAAGCAAATAATTAGGAGTATTCAATGCAGCAAATATTTATTTTGTGCTAAAGGCATGTTTTTCTATTTTTAACAAGATATGTTAAAAAAACATTTTGCGGAAATTACTAATTTTTTATTAATACAGTCGGTTAAGCTTATTAATAACAATATTCAAACAGAATTTATACAGAAGTAGAAAAATTATAGTATCATCTGGAAAAACCTGTTAAAAATGCCCTATCTGGCATTATTTTAGTCGACGTAGGCCATAATATCAATTGTAAAGATTTCTGTTTGGTGCACTATTTGAATTAAATGCCACTGTTAAACATGCAAAAGTTTAATTGGTTGCATAACCTATTTCAAGTTTGACAGCAAAAATTTATTAAGATAGCTGTGGCTTCGACTACAATCAGTTATAATTAGTCTGTATAAATTGGCAACTAGGTAAATTGCACATATTTGAGCAATTTTGAGGGTGTAGATAAAGCATTTTATTATCGCATTATGAAATTTGGCATATGTCCTAAACCCAGGGCCGCCGTGAGGTGGTGACAGCTGTGACTTTTGTCGTGGGCCTGGCAACAAAAATGATGAACGGAAAAGAGTCACCACCCATTTAGTAGAATACAATTTCAAAATTGCATTATAATAATTTTATTAGATTAGGTGTTCATATTATTAAATCAGCCGTATGTTCAAATAAGCTAATGAAATATTTTCTATTTATTGCTTACGGTTCTTTTAAAAAGTTCAAACAAGTATTTAATTTGCTTAAAAGTTAAACAACATTTTGTGTTAATATGGTAACTTAGGGTAAATATTTTTACCCTAATATTTATTTTTATAAATATCCAAATGCAAATATATGATTACAGTTGCAGGAAAACTTTTTACAGGAGGACTGTAGAAATACATAATGTACAATACATGTTATGCAAGATTAGAGTGCGAACTGAAGAATTTCATTTGAGGAATAGTAGTTTTACATTGGTCCTGGAGATTTACATACTGAAGGTATAATTACTATTGTTTCACTGCTATATATCAATTTACTCAATCATAAGCATTCGCAAATTACGTATCTTTGAGTTTTGAATTAATTTCTTAGTTAATGCAGACTTCAACACAAAATAATGATTCATCATTTACAAAGTATTTTTAAATGTTATTAAAAAGTGAATTCAGTTTTTATTTGACCATATTTGATTTTAACTGATTTTAAATTTTAATCGATACTTAATGAAATTTATTATTTTAAATTTTGGAATACAATCGGCTACTCCACACAAAACATAACAGAAAACTGCTGTATCACTTTTATGCGCTATTTCTATCTGACATATATTTTAATATAAACATTTTGACTAATTCTCAGTAATCTTCATGAAGTTTGCCACTAATAGAGAATAAACTTAAGAATATTCCGATTTATGATCCCTGATTTCAAGTTTATTGGTATTAAAATAAAAACAATCAATCTGTTATATTGTTTCTGAAAATTATGGTTTTAAATTAAACATAACTTTAAACATAATTGTTATTAGAAATTAGATATAGAGAAATAGTAATGAATCAAAATGCTTTCTCAACGATAATTTCTGAATAAAAATTAAAGTCTCAAAAAGGAAAAATTACAAAAGATAAAAAAAAATATTTTTATCATTTTACTGTGTAAACAAAGTTCATTTCCGTATCACTGTATGTAACAAAATAATAATATTAGATCAATGGACTGCCCGCCAAATTCCTAAAATATGTTGAACAATTTCTTAAAATAAGTTAAAGTAATAAAAACTTGGCTCAGTTTGGAAATATAGAAAATATTTATTTGTGTAAATATGTTTGTATGTTTCGAATTTATTGACATAAATGAATGTTTTACCCGTTTTTGTTTTGTGGTGTGGGGGCCCGGATCACATACACGTCACGTGCCCACATATTTCCTTCGGTGGCCCTGCCTAAATCACAATTTTGATATCGCAGGTTCAGTTTGACACTGATGATTCCATACTATGTACCTGGCGGGTTTTTAGCATCTTCAATATGATCAATTGGCCATGCTTGGGTATTAGCTTATTAAATAACCCATGATCAATGAAATTGTCTTTATAATGTTTTAATAATAAATTAGTAAAGTTTTCTTCCTAATCAGAATGGTAATTTCTGGATAACTGACAGGTTCAACATTATATTAGGATGAATGTACCATGAAAATGAATTACAGTTTATTTAGTGACAGTATTATACGTTGTCGGTTTAATATACCGTAGGCACCACACAAGCTCACGACTGCAACATTAGTAGAGCTTAATAAAAAAGCGCCACCTTAGGTTTTTTTGTGGAGAACGGTGACATCAATCTTACGGCGGCGTACGTGTCTCTATTCGGGAGGCTTTGTACTGGGGTAACGTAATCTAGAACGGTCCTGACAGGACTATGATGAATAGAGGGCGGATACGCAACTTAAATGCGGCAACAGCAAATTGCATACTACATCATGTAAGTCGGGGCGAGTGCAGCGCGCGGTGCGATAAGTGTTGTTACTACGAGACTTTTATAATGTCCCGTAATTAAAAAGAAAGCGGAGATGTATGCGATGAAAAACCGGATTTATAGGGGCGACATTAAGGACAACCGACCGCAAGCCAGCAACGCCGCTACAGCAACGACATGGCGCGGCCGTCGGCAATGTTCATTAAAACTTTCGACTTCTTTCATGCAGATTGCAATTGTGGCGAATGCAACGAGCCGTATTTCATTCATAATTAAGGGCGCGGGTGTTTGCTTTTATTTAAGGCAATAAGGGTTTGTTTTAATAATGAAGTGGGTTAACGTAAGGTTAACGTGATCTGCCACTGGATTCGGCCAGCATTTTTTTAAAATACAGTAGATTTAAATTGTTGCAATGTAATTTATTCTCTAAGAAGAGCGTAACAATGTATAAACTAACATAATATTAATTAACAGCATAATTTAACACAGAATTTAACAGCTCCTGCAGCGAATCACATCATTGTTATTTGAGGCTCAAGATAACATAATTTCTAATAATAACATTAGATATTTGACTCTGAAGAGTCCATGCATGCATAATCAATTACCAAGCTTTCTACAGGAAACGTTATTGTGATCACTTTAAACCGGTTTACACCATTTTGCAGGCGACATTAATAAAACGTATCTATTACATACATAAAAATACCTTTTAAAAAAATCGAAAATATAATAGATAATATTATTATATATAATAATAGTATATTATTTTGACAAGCACATAACTAAGGATATACATCGCGAGCATGAAGTTTATACGCGAGCCGTAGGCGAGTGTGTAATCATGCGAGCGAATGATATCCGTTGTGTGCGAGTCGAATACGAGTTTGACACTAGCGCTGTATAATGGTGACAGTTCGTTCAAATAATGACGGCATTATATGAACGAACTGTCATTATTATACAACGCTAGTATAATCATAGGCGTGTATCATGATGGGGAATATAAAGTCATAGATACGTATGCAATGAACATATTATATCTGAGTCGTAGATAAATAATATTATTATTATTATTATACTGTTCTGTCAGTGACAACTTAATATTTTTTATACTCTAGGTACAAATATCAAATATTATATAATATAGTAAACAGAACAATCTTCAACTTACTACTAAATTAACTTTTATTATTCTCAGAGCAAAAAATTTTTATTGGTTGTCTCAAATACAGAAATTTTCGCATTCTGTGTCTTTAAAGTATCATCACTGTCTAATCAGCGTAATGAATGCTTATTGCGTTAAGTAAAATTTGTTGCAGAGCTGTCTTCGATTTGTGTGACATTCGATTAATATCATAGTATATTATAAGACAAGTTTTATAAGACAAAGACACGACGAGCGTAGCGAGGAGTGCCCAAATGGAACGAATGCGCCAATACGTCTTATAAAACGAGTGTTCTATGCTATTTTCTCTACTTTACGACATTAATTTTACATACATTTCGAAAATTGCGGTTGTCATCTTACCATCTAGATAAGTTTTTTTATCTTTAACTGTTGGTAGTTGTGGTAAAATTCACAAATACGTTTCAAGCGAGCCAATAGCCATTGAATTGTCAGCCTTATTTGACACTTGACGAGAACATCATCAATCTTGGAAAACTAGAAGTTACTAAAAATTTGTAATCTAGCGTTTTCATAACGACACCGAAAGCGAGTTTATAGCGAACACAAAGTAGAAAAAATTTACTTTGATAGATGTTTACGTCATTGAACACATGAATATAACCGCAACCCGCCATGCACTATTAGATAAAGGTGACTTTACCATTATCTTACTGTTTTTATGTTTTCATTTCATGCGTCCATAATTTCCTAAAATATAAGTTCTGATTTTATTGATAATCAATCATTAATGCAAATCGCAAATGTCTTTTATTTATAAAAAAAGAATATAATTACTCCATGGCGCAAAGACAGCAGAATTTTTATTGTCAAAACCGGTATCATTGTAAAATAAATCTTTTGCAAAAGTTCAAGAGGCGGTTCACTCAAACTTTGAAAAACTTTAGGAAGTATGTGGAAGATATTTTTTATTGAATCAGTTATAGAATTAATTTTTCTGTTTTGAACTGATCTAATGCGATTTAAATATCGAGGTTACATTAATATGGTGTAATATTATTGATTATAAAATCACAGAAGATTGTTCTCGGAAATCGGAGCTGCAAAACTACGGTGATATGAAAATAACTGATATTATTATTATTTTCCCTTATAACGTCCATCCTTGGAAAACACCTAACAGAAGGCATTGTGGCCATAATCACAAATGCTGATGCCACTTATTTATTTTAGCTCTTGTTTTCCCAATAATAACAAATTTAGTAATAATGCTCAAAAGCACTGTTCACATTGTATAGCATCTGTAGTAAATTGTGGTCGGAATGAAAATCCATAAATGGTACGAGCTTTCGTGTACATAAAACTGACAACGGAGAACATATATGAAGCGATGCGGGTGGGCTGTGCGTGCCAAACAAAATCATTCCCGAAATTCGAGTGGTCATTCGCACAAGTGAGCCGATTGATTCGCCGAACTGGCCGCGTAATATATCATCCTGACTGACAAGACCGAAATAATTTGCGGAACGCTATGTTACGGTATGTTAGTGGTCCCGTCCTACTCCTCAGATCCATCGATCACACCTCAATTAAACACGGTGGTCGATCTTCCAAAGTTTACTGAGAGTAAATATAGAATGCTATTAATAAAATAAAGAATATATCATGTATGAATGAGGTGTTATTGTTGATAAAAAGAAGAAAAATTGCACATTTTTCAATGAATTTGGCAAAATTATTAGATTTTGATTGCTCAGTGGATTGTGCATATGTGAAATTGTCGAAACACAAGAACGTTCAAGAATGCAATTGACAAAATTTTCACTATAATGACAAATATAGTGTAGAAGCTGTGGTTTTTGATCTGCATAAATTTATCTAAAATAAAATTTTGGTTTTGAAGATCACAACAAATACTGAAATGCATAAGCATATGCAGTAGGTAGAATAAAACAATCTGTTCTTTCTTGTAATTACTGGTTATTTTTTGCTACAACATGTTTCGGCTAAAAAGCCATCATCAGATAGCGGCATTAATTAGTAACATGTAGTGAAAAGTCGAAAAACAAAATATATAGAGAAACTTACGCAACGACTAAAATGTATAAAAGTGGACAAAATACTTCGTGTGGGTCATTATCTGGGTTGGTGTCAAAGTCAGGTCACTCTTCTTTCCGTTCTCGCTTGATTCAGTCTAAGATAAATAATAAATATCAGAAACTAAGTACGGAAAAATTAAGCGATCGAGCTTATGTCGCATAAGGTCGAAATACGAAAATTACCTCAGTGTTGAGTTTGCGCTGCAGATTTGAAGGCAATTAAGCCTTTGGCAGCGGTCCGGCGGTAAGGAATATTCTTGCCAGGAGCACTAACGGACATTTGTTTATCGAAAACACTTAGTAATCTTGTCAACAACAGCACAAAATGTAGAAACACCATGCTGTAAACAAATAAACATGGTGAACGTGAGAACAGTCCAAATGCGCACTCACACGAGGTCGGTTATGCAGGTCAAATCAATGGTTGTACATACACAGGGAAAATGAAAATTTTAGGGATCGACTATTAAATCAGAAACCAAAAAGTAATTGACTAAACGCTGAGTGTCATTGTAGAATTATATCTTTCGTAGATACTTGGAAATTGGTTCTGGTTGGAGGTTTAGTTGGCCGGTCAACAGTACTTTGCCTTCTGTCTAAAGTCTTTCGATTTTGAGCTCTTCTAAAAGATTGAGTCGAAAACTCTTATTTTGGCTGTGTATGAGTTTAATGTTTTTATTGTCTGTGCTACTGCGTCCACTCTCACCAAGATGTCTGCCAAAATCGGATTTGACTTTGTTGTTCCTGTGTTCGTGGATTCTTGCCTTAAGTGATTGGCCCGTTTTTTGTTTGACCTGTGGAAGACTGTGGAGGTGACTAGTGGAGAATATCGTGTTGACGGTCTTGAACGCACATCAGATATGGAAATGTTTGAGAGTGTTGTTAAGCTTTTCTGATATTCCCTTGGTGTATTTGAAGAGTGTATAGCTCCATGTAGAATCACCATGGGTGCACCTCGTGAATAGGGGTTCTCTTCTGCGTCTTTCGTTTCGTATCATTGTCAATCGTTTTTGTGTCGTATCCGTTGGTTATAGCCATTTGTTTGATTATGTTACCTTCATGGGGATGGTGAAGGCAAGATGTATAAGGCTGCGAAATGCTGCCATCTTCTTGTTATGGTGGTGACCAGAATCGGCCGGAATCAGTGCGGTGACAGTAGTTAGCTTGTGCTAAATTTGGAAATCAAACGAACAAAGGAAACGTCTCTTCTCGTCACCGTCATATCAAGGATGTTGAGGGCTCCACCCACTTCGTCTCTGTAGTGAACTTTAGTTTAAGATGTAAGGTGTTTATGTATTTTTTAAATTGTTGGAAGTCATCATATGTACCAGACCAGCAGCAAAAAATGTCGTCTACGTACCGAGCCCACCAACCCACTTTGTTGCGAAATCGGTTAGTGGCATTGTTGATGAAAGCTCCTTCTCTGTAATCCATGTACATATCGGCTAGGAGGCCGGCGATTTACTTAAATAGTTATAGAAATTTTCTTCTTTATGTTTGTCTTTACAATTTATCTCTGGCCTACAACGTTTTGTGGATCATAGCGTAGATCATTAGATGCTCTTCCTATTGCTCCACCAATCAAAGCGTGGGCGCATACATTTATCTTAAATTGATTCTCACGCCAAGAAAAGCATTTTGGTCAATTTTTGAGTTAATGTTTTACAACCATATATGTTTCCAACACAGGTTCTTTAAAAATGAACAGCAATTCGTCACACCTTGGGCAGGTGAAAGTTCCTGTATACTGAAGCAAACATACTATTAACGAACAATAGGAAGAGCATCTAATAATCTACGCTATGATCCACAAAAGGTTGTAGGCCAGAGATAAATTGTAAAGACAAACATAAAGAAGAAAATGTCTATAACTATTTAAGTAAATCACCTACATCACCACATAATAGTAAGAATAGGTACTAAGAACAGCAATCCAAACAGCGTCTGGAAGAAATTCCAGATATAAAACCAAAGATAAAGAAGAAAGAAGGTGAACTGCGAGCGGTTATTAAGCAGAAGCGCAATAAGAACAGTCTAGCATGAGATAAAGTCACATCGAAGTTGCTACCGTTGGGATGGAAAGCCCTGAACTGGTCCCATATGATGTTACTAAACAAATGCCTATACAAAGAAAAATAAGTGAATTCTGGTAAAATGAAAAATGGGTAATAATTTAAAAGAAAAAGAGCAATACCATCATACGAACCTTTTCCGGATTTTTTCTTCTTAAGTCGGCAATCCTAGACACTACAAAATATACTAATAATACTCATAAAAAATAATTATTCACTACTGCAAAATGGAACGGAGATTTCGCCTACCGATATCATTTCATTTCCGTTTCGCATTTGCTTTGAATGCATTTTACAGGCGCGGTCGCAAAGTGACCCGATTCTACCGTTCTTGCTGTTAATTTGCGTCCTTCTAATTGTTCTATTAATTAAAAACGTATTTGGCCGGCTTAAGTGCGAATAAATACAGAAGGAGTGGGCGTGTCGTGCCATAAACAGGTAATCAGCACGAAGCGGAAAAATGCGGCCAAAGCTCGCAAATGTGCTAGCCCAGTCCTGCACCGCACGTACTCAGTCTTTCACGAATTGTTGCTAATTAGCGTTCCTCTCTGAATTTTATCTAATTGCTCTGTGGATAAAAGTTCGCGATTTTGCCGACGTAACCAGGTTAGGTTATTTTTAGATATTAAGGAATTTGGTGGAATTCCTGGGCTGTAGCAATCATTGTACATGGAGTACGAAGCTCGATATCAGCCATAGATATATGTTTAAGAATACATTTATATGCACGTAACAAGAATTTGACAAATTTAGCATTTCTCTTTACTGGAATTGACCAAATTTTGTATTCCTGGTAATAATAAAGGAAAGATTGCGTGAAAATCAAATTGGATTTCTAACATTAAATTAAATGTCAAATCGTTGCTTTACGACGATAGAACTATGTAGAAATTCGAAGATAAATTTGAATTGGTGTTGTCCAATACTGTAATGTGTATAACTGTATAAAACTTCGATAATTTTTCATACATATTTTTTATATCTCTATTATTCATTGAAATAAACCACTAATAAAAATTAGAATTAATAAAAGTTAATGTTATTTTTTTATTATGTATTGTTATAAAACAAATATGCTTTCATTTGCTTCTTTAGTTATATTCCATTTATTTGATATAAATATACAGCAGCTAGTTTAAGCTTAAATTATAATTAATTTTAAAAACTGTGTTATTTGTCTGCTCAAACTGGCTGCAAAAAAATACGCCAGTCTCTCGGATTGCTCTTTTCCTAATTATTAAATGTTTATACCTAGGTACTGAAATGCTATATGTCCATGTAGAATGTATTTTTATTTTAATAAAATTTTGTTCCAGTAACGTGTTAATGTGTTAATGTTTTCGGATATGTTTTTCATGAAGTGATCAATAATAAACCTGTTTTAGTTACCTTTCGATTACCTACCTTCTATAAACCGCTTAGGGTAGTTATCCAGCAATAATTTGCTAATGTACACAACTGAAGCAGGACACCTAAAAGTGGACACTCGGATATAAAAAAAACTTCCTGCACAGTGTCAAATGGTCAACGACCAACCATTTAAGGACATAAATAAATTGATGTTTAATTATACCTACAATTTGACAGGTGGAAGAAAACACATTTAAAAATCGTGGATTTGGCAATATTTAAGAATCCACAACGTAAAAACAGTGCCTCAGTGTTAAGCTTGAAGTTTGCTCTTTTACGTCATTGTAATTTCGGTTGATATCTTCCTGGCGTCCTGACTACAATTATTTGTGGGAGTTCGCGTTTTTGAGCCAACGCATCAGAGGTATGGAATAAATTCCTTAGAAGTGAAACTGATTGATATTTTACAAATACCTTACTCAGTTGCGTCAATTATATTTGACCAAAATACACATTCTATGTCAAATTATAATTTTCACCTTTCTATTCACTTCGATCTATGACGTGCTGTTAATTTGCGTCCTTCTAATTGTTCTATTAATTAAAAACGTATTTGGCCGGCTTAAGTGCGAATAAATACAGAAGGAGTGGGCGTGTCGTGCCATAAACAGGTAATCAGCACGAAGCGGAAAAATGCGGCCAAAGCTCGCAAATGTGCTAGCCCAGTCCTGCACCGCACGTACTCAGTCTTTCACGAATTGTTGCTAATTAGCGTTCCTCTCTGAATTTTATCTAATTGCTCTGTGGATAAAAGTTCGCGATTTTGCCGACGTAACCAGGTTAGGTTATTTTTAGATATTAAGGAATTTGGTGGAATTCCTGGGCTGTAGCAATCATTGTACATGGAGTACGAAGCTCGATATCAGCCATAGATATATGTTTAAGAATACATTTATATGCACGTAACAAGAATTTGACAAATTTAGCATTTCTCTTTACTGGAATTGACCAAATTTTGTATTCCTGGTAATAATAAAGGAAAGATTGCGTGAAAATCAAATTGGATTTCTAACATTAAATTAAATGTCAAATCGTTGCTTTACGACGATAGAACTATGTAGAAATTCGAAGATAAATTTGAATTGGTGTTGTCCAATACTGTAATGTGTATAACTGTATAAAACTTCGATAATTTTTCATACATATTTTTTATATCTCTATTATTCATTGAAATAAACCACTAATAAAAATTAGAATTAATAAAAGTTAATGTTATTTTTTTATTATGTATTGTTATAAAACAAATATGCTTTCATTTGCTTCTTTAGTTATATTCCATTTATTTGATATAAATATACAGCAGCTAGTTTAAGCTTAAATTATAATTAATTTTAAAAACTGTGTTATTTGTCTGCTCAAACTGGCTGCAAAAAAATACGCCAGTCTCTCGGATTGCTCTTTTCCTAATTATTAAATGTTTATACCTAGGTACTGAAATGCTATATGTCCATGTAGAATGTATTTTTATTTTAATAAAATTTTGTTCCAGTAACGTGTTAATGTGTTAATGTTTTCGGATATGTTTTTCATGAAGTGATCAATAATAAACCTGTTTTAGTTACCTTTCGATTACCTACCTTCTATAAACCGCTTAGGGTAGTTATCCAGCAATAATTTGCTAATGTACACAACTGAAGCAGGACACCTAAAAGTGGACACTCGGATATAAAAAAAACTTCCTGCACAGTGTCAAATGGTCAACGACCAACCATTTAAGGACATAAATAAATTGATGTTTAATTATACCTACAATTTGACAGGTGGAAGAAAACACATTTAAAAATCGTGGATTTGGCAATATTTAAGAATCCACAACGTAAAAACAGTGCCTCAGTGTTAAGCTTGAAGTTTGCTCTTTTACGTCATTGTAATTTCGGTTGATATCTTCCTGGCGTCCTGACTACAATTATTTGTGGGAGTTCGCGTTTTTGAGCCAACGCATCAGAGGTATGGAATAAATTCCTTAGAAGTGAAACTGATTGATATTTTACAAATACCTTACTCAGTTGCGTCAATTATATTTGACCAAAATACACATTCTATGTCAAATTATAATTTTCACCTTTCTATTCACTTCGATCTATGACGTCAGCAACACTTTGTTGAACTCGAATCTCCTATTTTTCGTAGTAATTTTGATAGGTGTCTTTATGGTACAATAAAAAATGTATTGCCTTGCATTAAAAAGTTTACGCGAAAAAAATTATTGGAAATTGTCAAAATATTTTTAACTCAATGTAACATGGATTTTAGGAATTAGAAGCAAATGAGCAGTTTTTATAAATTTATTTGCGCCGATTGTGAATACGGACCCAAAAATTTCGTTAAAAAAATAGCACAAAATGTTAAAAAGTAGTTTCTGCAATGTTTTGCGTATTATAAGTTTTCAAAGCAAACAAAGAAAATTTTGTTTTGCCGAAAATGCTGAACTTTGTTCACAACTATTCTTGGTCACTAAGAGGTCTCTCTTTCTCTCTCTTGGTGTCAACATTGATTTTGTGAATGCGAAGCGAATGGTCGTTTTTGATAGATATCTATGGTTTATGTGGCGTACTTCATGTTGCAGTTGGCCAATTTCCTGTGACGTGTGCACTAGCAAATTTCAAGGAAATCAAGTGACCATAGACAGTATCTAGGAAACGAAGATTATTTATTTTTGTAACATATTCATTCCCTCTCGACAACCCTTACAGAACACATCGTTGTAACCTTTGCTACATCTAACCTTAAAAAATATACTAATTTTAAATAAGTACGTAGGCTTTCACGGCCAGAATCATTTACTAAATAAACTGCTTCCGGCTTATGCCGTGTGTCGAGATTTGTTAATGCTGACGTTTCGCGAACCATGTTGCTCCCTTCTTCAAAGCTGATTGAATACTAAAGTAATTTTGTACTAATTTTTACTAATTAGTAATTACTTACTAATTTTGTTAACAATATTTTATTATTTTATGTGGGAAACCCTGACCTATAGTCTAAATACTCAAATCAGGTCAATAAGGTTTCATGTAGTGTTTTCGATATAGGCAAAACTCGGAGAGCCTGAAGGTGATTCATCGCTTAAAATCGTATGAACCAAGATATGAACGTACCGCGTGAATTGGTTATTAGCTGTGTATATTAAGTTGCCTACTAGGTAGTTCGTTCAAGATTAATATTTAATTATTAAAAATACTGTCATTTAATTGTGATAATAGCCATCATTAGCATGTTTAACAGAAGCAAAGTGAAAACATACCAACGAAAACATCTTGTTCACATCACACGTTCGCGCTCGAATTGGAGGTTAGGTTGCTACCGCTGTCATTCGTTCTTATGGTTCTAAGAACAGACGTACTTTTTTGTCTTGCCCATTTAAATTATACAGCAGACGTATGAAAAGTATGCTATTTCGTTTTAACACGCGTCAATATTTAGAAATATTCTGTAACGTATGTCTAAAATAACAGCTGAAATCTATGAGTAATCTTCAGCTCTCCCAGTTTTGCCTATAAGCTAAAATTCATCTACTTTTCTAGTTTAGGTAATATTTTCAGTTTATGTGGACGATATATGACTAGCTGTTTTTCCTAATTTTCAATTATCTTTTCCTCAAGAATGTTTTAATTAAAACCTTTGTGTTTTAATTTGTTTTACGCGCGCACCATATAAAGAAACAGCATTTCTTTGTTTTCAAACATTTGTAAAACAAAAGATTAAGAATTAAAAAAAGCGGTTCAAGCTAATGACACATGGAAGGCATAAGACAACAAAAAGAAATAGAACAAATAAATTTAGAAGAAATACGACAATCCTGGTACTCCCTCCGTTATGAAATACGTGAAACTCAATTAACCGCGCAAAAATTGTTCTTCCTCTTAAACGTAAATTAAGGACGAATGTTGGAAACTCTAAATTAAGAGTGCACTTCCCAAACCCCTTAATTAATATTCCCCCAAAGCGTGATTAACCATCCAAAGACAATCGGCGAAACTCCGATTGTCCAACAGAAGATAAAAGGATAAAACAAGAAAGAAGAAAAAGTAATAAAAAAACAACTTCGAATTGCACCCCTTAACGACCGACTCGTTCGCACCCGGCATGGAGGGGAAAAGGGCTAGGAAACGTATGACGGGTTATATTTATTAGTTCTTGAAACGGCCGCTAACGGCGGCGCTCCGTTACGAACAGCGCGCCATCTATTATGCGCCGAGAGTAATTAGTAATGGGTTAATTAAATTTAAATTACAGCAGTCGCGGATTTAATGGATATATACTACTCAGAAGTGTAGAGAGGGCGCGCGTTTTGCACTGCCAAAAATTTTTTCGCATGTCCGCTGCAGTATTTTCATTAGCAAGCACGACGCTTATTAGTTGCGCTTCACGCCGCTTTTCGACGTGTGAAAACCATTTGTTTTCGGCTCATAGCAGCGACCAAATTGCAAAACGCCCGACTGTATTGAAACGAATAGCATAGCTAGGCATCTATTTTTATGCTACTGTTGTTTTCCTACTATCTACCTTTTTTAAACATCAAAGCTCTGTTCCAAAACGAGGTTGCGTGGTAATGTTTCCCATATATTAATTAATTATTTAGGTAAAATTATTTTGGTAGTCTTTTTGTGTCAAGAAAGTAATAGCAATAGCATATGACATTATATTTTTATACAATATGCTAAAAAATCATCATTATATTCATAATCTTGTCTATAGTGTGATACACTTTAAGATAGCACATCTCTTCATCAATTTGAAATTCACACCAGTTATGTAGGCCATAAGCACGCATAACAGAGCTAAAATATGTTTATATTTGAAATCCTTTAAAGTTTGATGCAAAACAAAAAGTAGTGTTACACAAATAGAAAAGGTTGTTTAATTTTATTATGTTTATTTGTGTCAAAAAACTTATGTTTTCAGTTAAAATTTACAATTTGTATATTATGAGGAACGAGATTTACTTAGTTCAAATAATTATGATTGTGTTGGGTGAAAGACACGTCCTTTTTAGCAATTTACCCAGATGCATGACATCAACTGCGCTGCAGGCATTCACCAGTCTATATTTATACTTTATATATGGCCGAACTACGAAGAGAGAGTAACTAATTACTGGGGAAATCAGCCAAAGTACGATGGAAAATTAAAACAGTTTCCTTCTTCAGAGGGTGCACTACAAAATAAGTAAATAAATTTCAAAGTTGTGCTAACGAACAAACAAAACAAGTGCAACTCACAACTGGAAAGGTGTACACAATCCTAACATTGAACATAAGACAAGGTAAACGCCACCAACAATACATCTCTCTAATATCTCACAACTCAGAGAACCTAAAAATAATTGCATCAACATAATAAAATTGTTTACAATAAAATTCTTATACGTTATACAATCACCAAGCAAAGCAATATCCACTCATAAACAACAGAAACTCAACACATAAGAAAAGTGGAAATAGGAACGGTTGTCAACTTATTTACCATATTTTTTTTACAACGAGGTTAGGTCAATAACACATGCAGAGAAAAGCCACAAAATGCAACAGCAACGGCGACTTCACCGACTTAACACCACTCGGCTTCTTTATTTGAGGACATATTTATTGGAAAATATAACCGTCTTGAGGAAGATTTTGTTCAAAAAGGTTTATATTAGTACTGTTTCTGATGTTAATAAAGTAACTTATTGTTCTCTTGCATTTAGAAATTGCTATTGCGTAATTAAAATCTAATAATCCTTCAGCAAAGTTTTGTGTTTGGGCACTTATTTTGATTTCCAACTACTGTTTGAAATACTTTTTGGTCTATGTCGTTTCCAGCTATAAGTTTACTTGAAAAACTATTTTCTATATTAATCA
Source organism: Melinopterus prodromus (assembly GCA_964023965.1). Lineage (NCBI taxonomy): Eukaryota > Metazoa > Arthropoda > Insecta > Coleoptera > Scarabaeidae > Melinopterus > Melinopterus prodromus. The sequence goes on from OZ030391.1 coordinate 73,867,817, forward strand.
TAGTTAGTAGCATTATACATTGCAACTGCAAAAATATTCTACTCCCAAAACAATACAAAACAATACAAATACTAAGTGTCCTAATGGCCTTAATGGCTTAATAAGGTATGTATGTCATCTTAAAGTGTAACACACTCTATGAAAAAAAAAAAGAAAATGTATGTAGCATATGAAGTTATAAACATCACAGCGTTAATAAGCTAATTGTTCGTTCAATCATCACGCGTAAACCGCATTTACATTGTTTCCCTTGCACCTTAATTATGTCATGAACTGATTTAAAGTTCGAAAGCAACATTTCTTTAAAACGATAAATAACGTAAGGATAAAACTATCATTTATGCAAATTTTATAGTAGTCGAGTAGAGTAGTCGCTATTGCGTCTTTAATAATGCAGGTAATTTGATTTACAAACTACATATAATCAGATATAATTTTGTAATTAGGTTCATTATGCATGAAACTTAATTACGGTTAATAACAGCACTGAAAGGCAACGGACCCTTTAATTAATGTACTCAATTTGGTTCGTAATTGTCGCTAAATACCGCGATTATTATTCCATCCTATAACATAGTGGCGTCGTAGCTTATTTAATGCAATAAATGTCAAACCTGTTCCCAAGAGATGGCGACTGATGAACTTACCTGAAATTAAAAAAAAAACAAGTATTAGTATATTAAGAAATTAAATAAAATTAATTTGCGTTAATGTAAGTAAAGCAGCTTATACCACTTAAACCACAATGGGCTATCCTTCATGATTATCCACTCAATACACACACGAAAATCATGAATCATTCCCCATGAACATAACTATAGATATTGCAGATATACAGCACGCAATATATCATAATTTTCAGGTAATGCGAAATTTATGTAGAGCAGCTGTGGTGGTAGTATCGATCTGAACCTACAGAGAGCACCGTATATTTTTTCCTCTGTTTAACTTAGCGACTAGACGGGGCACTCCAATTTACGTGAACCAATTGTGGCGTTGAAAGAAATAATGCATTTCCGGTCGTTCCGGAAGCGAATTACAAGCAAAATAACTCATACAGGATTATTCCTTTAATCGATTTTTTTCTGTAACGGAAGGGGTGCATGTGTTGGCGGCAATGTGGAGATACCGAGAGTTATGGCTCCGAGGCGGCATCTGTGCCAGAACTAGCGTCCTCAATTGACCGTTTTAGCAAAGCACGCAATGTTTACATAGAATTCTGCACGTACGCCCGATTAAATGTCTGATTTTAATAAAAATATGCACGAGATTGAGATCTATATTGTATGAGAATATATTGAGTTTAGTTAATATGTTATTTACAAATAGACAGAAGAAATCTTTTATTCCGTTCAGTGCACCAAACGTTTGTCTAAACAAATCCGTTCATAGTTTCTTTTTGAAATCATTTCAATTTTAAATTAAGGTTAACAGAATTTCTCTAAAAAAGGCAGTCAAAAGATTTTTGCCATGTTTCGACCATGTGGTCATCATCAGGTGAATAGTTGGAAGATCACAACAGACAAAAGATCATTTTTAGAAATGTATCACATAGCCACAGCGACAGTTTATTTGAAGACGTAATCACATTTTGAAAGTTTGAAATATAAAAATACAGAATGACCAGTGGGACTATTGGTAACACGTTGCTGGAAGGGATAAAAAATGTACACATGTCATGAAATGGAGTTTGCTGTTGTGTGTTCGAAATCCGAGTTATTATGTAAAGATTAACAGGATTGACAAGAGTTTTAATGATTGTAACAGTGTGGTTATGTTAGTGTGGCTGAGATGATGCACAATTATTTGTACCTCACATCATGTAAGTTTTTGTTGAAGATGTCGCTCACAATGGGGCTGATTTTACTAGTTTTCAAAGAAATCTGATGCACAACTGACAGATAAATACACTATCTATTTTTACATAAAAATATGTTTAAAATAATTAAAATCTGCAAGGGAAAAAATTGTAATTGCATTTGTTAAATTCATGCAATATGCATATTTCTGAATTCTCCTCGGAAAGTAAGAGTGTCTTGTTAAAATTATATCTGAAGAATGCGAAGTAGTTAAAAAGTAAGGACATATTTGCAAAAACATTATCCTTTGAATGTAGCAATTTTTTGTTAGAGAAGAAGTTGCAATTCCTTATGTAGCCCTTAAAGTTAAAAACGTTGTATAGAAACATTTCCTCACAATCTGTGATTTTGATATTGTATTTCCAGATAAAAAGTTTCGCTTTTATTATATTTTGTTTAATTTATTAGGTAGGTACTTTTAAGATTTATTAGGTATTTATTCGGTTATTGGGTACGAAGAGACACGACATAGCTAGTAAGAGGGATAACGGAAATTGGCACAAGGTAGGCAACTAAAGTGTCAAAACTTTAAAATTATTGTAACTGAACTTGAACAAAAGTTTTGGTTGGAATTCTAATTGATCGTTTAACAAATGTTATTGTGGTTTCTAATGTTTCTGTATTTTGTTCTAATAACACTAATTTGCAGTTTTTATTGCATGTATGAAGTAGTGTAGATACATTGTATTTCGTACAATGACTTAATGAAATTTTATGTTGATAAAAAAGTTCCAGATTTAGATATATCCTGCTAGCAACGATTGCCTTTCAATCGTCGCTTAAACTATCCCCTCAATTACGATTTCAGAATCGATGAATTAAATTACATTTATAACCTTGCCTCAAACAACTCTTTCCTTTCAAACATATCAATCATTTTTTACAACAACAAAAATCCGACAAAATATATAAACCATTTACTAATTATAATGCAACTTGCTGCTTCAAACTTGCTGTTTACCAGGATTGCACCGTTAGGTGCAGTTGTAATGATTGGCATTGTTTTTATTTGTACATTGTTTCAACTTTACCGCGCGTTGGTCTGTGAGAGACATTCAACACAAGTATTCTTATCGCATATATTTCGATACCATACTTGACGGTCGATTACGCGGCTGTAATCTATATATTTTTTTATGACATAAATTATTCGACGCGAGGTCCCTGTGAAACTTGTTAATGGTGTTTTTTTCCCATGCATTAAAGGGCTTTCTTTGGTAATAGAGTTATGAGAGAAGAGATAGAGAGTGGTTTGAGATGTAAAACAAATCAGTCGCAAGCATCCCGCTTGCTTAATATTAAAATGTAGTTTTTAGTGTGTGCTTTTGTAAATGGTAAACAAAAAAATTGTCATTACTTCCTTACTTTGTATTTAATTTTAAAATGTGTTTTGTATAATCTGAGAACTCCTCAAAAAGATTTGGTAGATTTAGAGTTTCAGGTCATTGTTTTAATTCTTTTGTTTTATTTGCGAATAAATAATTGTTACTCTTTTATTTACATTTGAGTTTTACTTATGAGTAAGTTTCTTTTAGTATTTGAAGTGAACAAACCAGCTAATTTAATGGTAGAGATTTTGATTGATTTTGCTGATTTTGAGTGATGAGCTTTGATACATTACTGGATTGGTCCTATTGCAAGAACTTGAGCGTGTTTAGAGAGATAAATTTCATAATTATTGAGATTGTGGTACTTAGATAAAGTTCTTAAAACTAAAATTATGGTTACTTAAAAACCAGATTTTCCCCAACCGACAAACTATTACACAGTGATTACATTTATCTATTAGGTAAATACGTAAGTTATAAATCCGCAGCTTAAACCACACTTTTCTACATTTCTACATTAATACCGCTTAACAAGTAAGTAATGCCTCGTATGAATGAGTAGCAATAGCAAATAAGCAAATGCCATCATTATCATCACCGGCAACTATTACCATTTGCATAGAACGAGTCTCTCATCAGTCGCCAAGTTACCCAACTTAACCAGAATACGATAGCAGTCCATTATTCCGATGGGGACTTGCCGAGTAATATCGACGATAATTCCGGCAGATCTATAACAATATTTGGTCGGTATTTCCGCCGTTAATTAGATTACCAACCGCCTAACTACCAACCCATCCAGCGGCAATCCCAGATTATGCAAATATGTATTCGGATATTTACCTGGAAGGCGCACGGATTCCTAAATTTGCATGGGAAATTGTCCGAATTAAATCTTTTGATTGGCTGGGGGGATGGATGAGGTTTGGTAATTCCTCTAGCTTCGGCATCGGACAGTGGAAACTCTGTTTTTCTCTCTCTGCCTGGGTAACTTCTTTGGGAGACGGGACATTGGACGTAAGCCAATTTGTACCTAATATGTTACTCTGCATACATTAGATTTAAGTGTGTTATCCGGTATCCGGTCCTCTATTAAATTTATGGCGGGAGCTCGTTGAATACTAATGCGCTAAAGCTCTACAGTCTCTTTATATTCTCAGCTTGCTTCGCGGTGGTTGAAAAATTTGAAATGGTATAGGTAGTAAAAACTTTAAATCCTGCTTTAAGCGATTACTAAGATATGTTATATTAATAAATCATGAGTACCTAACCCGACATACAAAATCGAGAAGATAATTGTATAACCAAATAACATTGTCATTATGAATCAAAATATTTAGGTTTTTTTATTAATTAGTGTTTCCTGATAAAGTGTTAAATAAAACTAAGATAATGGAAAAATTATGAATCTTAAAAGAAATAATCATAGCTTCTTTACTTTGGCGACATTCCCATAATATAAATAATTACTTTTGTCGGAAAATAGGAGAGTTTCACGTTTCACCGAACGCTAGGCATAGCATTTACGGAAGAACAGGAACATCGCTCTCTCCACCCGGTAACATCGCTCTTCCCACAGAGTGCTACCACTTGAGTAGATTTAATAAGTATGAGTATTGAGTACGTGAATACTGATTAAAAGTAATACTCTGAATACTCTACTCAAAACTCAAATTGATTTGAGTATTTTACTCAGAGTACTAGATGTACTCAAACAGTTTTGGGTATATTACTCAGAGTACTACATCTACTCAAACCGATTTGAGTATTTTACTCAGAGTACGCATCTACTCAAAACGATTTGACTATTTTACTCAGAGTACTACGTCTACTCAAAACAATTTGAGTAGAATTTCTTAGACTACGCATCTACTCAAAACAATTTGAGTACTGAGTATTCTGTGTACTGTGTTTCGGCTTACGTCGTGACTGCATATATAGCACATACGTGTGCTTACTTAGAAACCGTTTAAACGCATTTTTCGTATATTTATAGTCCACAAACCATGCAAACCTAACCTATCTCCTTGTTCCTTTCATTCGCGCGCTGCAAAATGAAAAAAAAATGTGTGTTGAGTAGATACTCTGTACTCGCCGAAAGAAAAATGATTATTGAGTAATCTACTCAATACTCTACTCATGAGTAGAATTTGCCTCAACCAGGTTTAGAGGTAGTAGTTTGTTGTTAGCAGGATCGGACGGGCACGCTATTGTGGTCCTTATAAAAATGCACGTACGTGGTGCATACAATTTCTAAATTCTATTCTATTGTCAGAAAATAATAAGCAAAAATAAAAACGCTATTTCCAAAAAAATAAAAGATATTCTAAAAAAGATAAGTAATATTCTACTAAGAATAAACAATGAAATAATCATTCTGTATCGGGTTCATAGATTCCACCGTGCTCTGCAGGACAGAATCCGGGCCGGTTGTGAAAGTTGTCCCTCACACCAGAGAGCGTTTCGGCTGTTACAGTGTTGGCAGCTTCTGTAATTTTTGCTCGCAACTCCTGTTAATTATTTGCCCTATTGACTGGTATGTCACCGATGGCAATTTGCATCCTAACACACAATCTGGCTTCAGGGCGGGCTATAGCTGTACTACCGCGCTGCTTAACATTGTGGATGATGTGTTGAGGGCTTCTGATGAGGGAAAACTCACATTATGGTGCTTGATTGACTTTTCTACGGGGTTCGATACTATCGATTGCAGATTGCTCCCGGGAATCTTACACTACGTGGGTGTCATCGGCACGGCAAATCATTTACTCACAGGTTATGTTAGTGGTAGGAGGCAGGCTGTTAGTATGGGTGGTTATCCGGGTGCCCTCAAGGATCGGTGATTTTCCCGCTATTGTACACGTTATATACTAGCGCCTTTCGGGAGGCCGTGCGGCACTCCAGCTGTCATTTCTACGCCGATGACACCCAAATAATCATCTCATTTTTGGAGACTGATTTTGATGGGGCCTGCCGTCGACTTGGCGAGGACTTGCAGTCGCTGATCGATGTATCCAACTGCCATGGTCTGCAAATTAACACTGATAAAACTGAACTTATTACTATTATTATTATTTATTGGAAATCTCTGATACATATCATTAAATATTTGAAACCCAGATAATATAATTTAGATACAACATATAAATACTAAATTACACTAATAATTTGGAAAAGTAATAAAGAGGATCAGCGCAAATTGGTAGTACCGAGCTTCGCTGATGCCTAGGGTACTTCCTTTGCGAGTATCACTGCAGCTCTACCCAATTTAGAAAAACAAGGCTATTTATGCTTTGCAAAGTAAAATTTCATTTTTCTTTGCAAAGCAAAGGAAAACTGCAGAAAACCCATGCAGCCTTGTGCAAAGGTCATTAAAAACACACACATTATTTATTAATAGACAATATACATAAAGGAAGGTAAAGATGAAATATTAACCAACAAATGTAGGATTCTTTATGCTAAAACTCTCCTCAAAATATTCGCGCTTCCCAAAACCGCAATTTCTTGAATTTCTAAGGGCGAAATTTAGCACGGCAACTGCTTCACATGTTACTATAATTTAGACTAACTGCTCCCAATGAACCTACAATCACCGGAACAATGTTCACTTTCATTCCCCACATACGTCCAACTTCTATCGAGAGATGCTTATATTTAAGTTGTTTTTCAAGCTCCTTCCTTACAACATTCGCATTGCAGCAGCTACCGAGATTTCTATGAACGTGCCGATACGCATAACTTCGGTGATGCCGTTTTGCCATTTATATGCTGCCATGAAGACAATTTAAAGATCTAGCTAATTTAGTAAGAAATATGGGGGTTGCCATTTCTCGATGACGTCAGAAGTAAAAAACAATTGAAGGTCGGAGTTTGAACTTTATATAGCGATATACGTTTTAATATAAAAAATAGTTAAAAAAAGTGAAAAAGAAGCACATTGTCGATAATTTACCTAAACATCCTAAAATTATAACATTATTCCTCCGATTTCTAACTCGCTCACGTTTGTACGACGGAGACTTGGGTTCGAGCCAAGATTTCCACGAGAGAATTAAAATTCGTTCCTTAGCGTATAAGACATATTTAGCGCGTTCCGGCCCTCTGCCTCCTCGCGCAATTATTATCTAACCACATCTCTCCGCTGTGCCCCAGTGATATAGTATCTCGGCGCGCTCAGCAGATTTTCTGTTTTAATATTAATGAAGTAATTTAAAATCGCGCTGCGGAAATTCAATCATACCGAATAGCGCAATGAAAATTACCGCCGCCCCCAGGACGCCTGCCGCCCGCGGAGTAGATTTTACGGCCCCCGGGATCCTCTCAGGACGACAATCCCAAAATTTGCATTACTTCGACTAACCGCCTCTCACATCGAAAATTCGACCACCCCCTTGGGGGTGGCAGAAGAGGCCACGTTCTAATTAATCGATTACGTGCGTTTTAAAGGATGAAGAAGTGGAAGAAATCCTGGAACCGTAATCGAGCGGGTGGAGGCGGTAACGAGCCGTGTAAAGTAAGAAAAAGTTTTCCAGCAGGAGAAAAAGTGATGAGGAGAATTAGTATTCGCTGATTCGCCCTTCGGGGCCCGAAATTTCATTAGGGGAGTGTATATTCTCGAGGACTATTAAATCAGAAACAGAATTTTTGTTCTTTCGCTTGCTTGATCTTCCGGATTGCTTTCGTTTAATTTCTGGTCCCTGTGGTGTTCAACATGGTCTTAGTTAATCACGACAAGTTTGGGCTAACCAAGATTGTGCAATTTGTTAACACATATTTGGTTCAAATTTAATTTTGAATCGCTGTGCATCTTCACAAACAACAAGATATTGATATTGAATAAACTAAATGTTAGAAATTGATATGGCATTGCAACAGGGCACTTGAGAATCTAAATTCTCTCAAAAGTGGACCTACATACCATCATTTTGGTTCTGTCGGTACAAAAGGTTGCATTTTTTTTTCAAAATATTTAAGGCGTGCGGTATTCTTGATAAAATTGTTGAAACTATTCTAAACAATAATCAAAATCGATTAAATGTTTGAAGATTAAAGCTAAAATTGAAAAGCTTTACTTGTTAAGCTGTATCTTTCACAAACATTCAGATACTGGGACGTTGAAAATAAAAAAAAATCGGCATTGCTCTATCTAAGGATTCTTGAACTTGGACCACCAAAACACTAAAAAAAGGTTCTAATCTGGATGACTTTATTTACAATGTTCTGAAATAATCGTCCATAGATTACAAAGGCTACTTAACATCAAATCGGAAAGTTTGTGATGAGTATATTAATGAACATGTTAAAAGTCTTCTTTATTCAGATTATTTAGCAAATCGGCTACTAATATTAAACAGCAAACAATTGCTGTTTATATTATAAAACACATTGTTTACGTTTATAAAACTAACTAACCTTACCAGCCTATTCCAATAGTAAGAAGCCGAATATTTATTTTTCTACATTTGGAGGGGTGCAACTTTGATTTGCTTTTAAAAATAATGTCCTTCCAGTCATAGATTTGTATGGAATCATTTGTAAGGAATCTCCTTAAAGATCTCAAAATATTTATTTCCTATTTTTTTGTAACGTAGGTTTCATAAAGTTCCCCTGATCTCTGACAAAACCACTCCCCCCCCCCGTTTATTTCCGAAAGAACTCCGGCCAAAATTTTGAAAATCATATTGACTGTATTTTCAGCAATCGTTACACACTGTATTTATCAATATAAAAAAATATCAAAAACTGCTTTAAGGATTGTGATCGACTTGGCAACGCTCAAACCATGTGATGTGATAACGTGTGTTATTATTGATGCCATGACAACCGCACTGACTGGGACCTTAGAGATTAAGAACGATACAAAATTATCGAAGATCAAAAATTCCATTCTTCATCTGAATAAAGTTTACAAACAAATCTTTCTTGAATAATGAAATATTTGGCTTCACAAAATCAGTGAATATAAAAATAAAAGACTCCAACTCACCAATGCACTCCATCGCGCATGAACGTCATTGGCTTTTTTTAGCAAATGCCATCGCGAATGCAAAACAGTGTTGTGTAGATACGTGTTCATGCAGAGAAAAGATTTTTTTTTAAAATATTTACACAGTGTGTTGTGAAATTTTCATTTCATTATCACATACATATGAGTATACGGTAGATACAAAACTCGGTATTTGTTTGTTAGTTGTTTACATCTATTTGTTTTTGAGTTGCTAATGAAATAAATAATAGAGACCGACAATGACGTGAGTAAAGAAAGAAATATGTTAAGAAAAGATTTGAAATCAAATGAAGTGAATAAGTAAATATCAAACGCGGATTATCGGTTCGAGAGAAAATCTACTGTAAACTGTGATGTTTTAGTTATGCGTTAATTTGCTTTGCAAGTCTTTTCAGCATGTATTATAATATTACTTATGATGCATATAAGTTTACTTGTTCAATGCACTAGATAACACTTGTTTAAGTGTAAAATATTGTGTAACAACTTGCGATTTTAGCGTAACTTCTTAATAACATTTCCCCTTAAGCAATAGAGTCATCTTCCTTCATATTATCTCACGTCATTATACCAATCTTTACGTGCGCGAACTTATCCACTAATCTCATTAGGCATAATCCATTAGCCTCCTAACAGATAATAATCGAAATTAGGCGACTGTTGGGGAACGGAGTAACACGGACTTAACTTTACGGGCCGCCCGTTCGAAACAAATTTAACCGAGCGGAGTTTATCGAGACCGAGCCGGCAGGCAGGCAGGCGTTTGGAACAACACCGACGCCCTACGAACGAGACGCTCCAGATCAAATTACAAACCTGTTCGTCGTTTTACACGCCATCTATTGATTAAATTTACTTCTTGTCTCGGCGACGCTTAGTTGGGACGCGCTTAAATGTGTCTTTTTAACTCTATTAGAAGCAGTCATCACAAGTTTGATACTTTACGGCGTATCTTTCGATAAAGTATCAATTAGTGAGGCGTTCTTGACAAATTACTAAGTTCTAACTCATCTGCTAGAGTCGGGCGTAATACATACAAATTTATCGTGTATTTGACTACAGCTCACATAGTGACACTCATTTTTGGATAATTTACTATACACGGTGTGCTATTGGAATTAATTTTACCAAAAATGTCGGGTATGTAACACATCCTTTGAGAGCTCTTTTGTTTTTTCCAAGTTCACCAAAAACCTTAAACCAATTTCACTACGCTGTGTTTTCCATTATTAGTATTCACAGATATTAATGTGTAACGTACGTAATTATATCTGAGATATGTTTATGTGGCCGATGTATTAATACTTACGTCTTATTAACGTAGACAGCAAAGTGAAATTAAGAGCAGTAGCAGTTTCTCGAATGCTGATTTGCTTCTTAGTCCAGTCAAATCGTTTCCGAGGGTGCCTGTTCCAGTTTTCTTTCTTTTTCATTTTATGTTTTTTGCGGTGCTGAATTCGAATTTCAACTTTGCTACTTACCACGGATATGGCTTTACAACTAAAATCGCAAAACACCTAAATATTTTCGTTTTTAACCAAAAAATCACAAAACTATGCACTTTAAGACGTAGACCACCATATACAAAAATTAAGTACACAAATTTTCCTATAAAAAGCACTGTCAAGTGTATTTTTTGGTTGAATGGTTTGGCCGCTAGAGCGCGCTGAAAGAAGGCCAAATTTTTCCACAAGTAATGTGCGTGTAATTATAAAAAAAGCTTAGATTCTGATAAAACTATGTACATTCATTTCCCTACAAATTGCATAGCATAATCAGTTATTTTCAATTCACTGCAGTCATTGATAATAATGTCGTTTTCCTTTCATTTTTCAGAACAGAAACCAGGACCTTCAACCGCTAAGCGTCGCGGACTAAATAAAAAAAAACATAAAAATAAATAATACCTTAAGTATTAATTAAAAAGAGCAAATATATAGTTTTTGAATTTTTTATGAAGGGTTCTTGACTCGTAATGTGCTAGAAAATTACAACGAGTTCTAGCGGCTACACAGTTTGGCAAAAATTACTGATTAAGTTATGCTAAACTTTTTTGCAAATACACGCGCATTACATAAAGCACGAAAATTTAAATTTGGCCTTCTTTCAGCGCGGTCTAGCGGCCAAATGTTCAACCAACAAATACACTTAAGAGTGCGTCGAAAGTGGTCTACGTCGAAAAGTGCATAGTTTTATGTCTTGTTGGCAAAAAGACTGTGAAGCCATATCCGTGGGCAGTGGCAAAGTTGAAATTCAGCACCCCAAAAAACATATATATATTGAAAGAGAAAAAACTTCTATATTTTTCCTGGCCAAAACACCATTTGACTGGACCATATGCAATAGTGTTTGATCTATTGGCGTCTGAAATTGACTGAACTGCGGCACTTTTATTTCTTAGATAGCTGCACATAATAAATTCATAATTGCCAAATGTGATTTTAATGGGTCAATATTAATGATGGATTTTTTAATATTAAAATTTAGCAAAATAGGTGAATAAAGCCAAATGTGCCAAAATAATAAATTCAGGACACACTACCAAACTACAACCACTTGTATTTTGCGTGTGAATTATGATACTTTTTGTAGTATTCTTTAATGAAATAACCTTTTGTATTTAATTACTTGGTGCTTTATTTTTCATGCTATATATTTGCAAATAGTAATGGTATATATTCCGTTTGCCATACTGTATATATAATGCGCTCTATAGTGACTCTGATATTGAGTGAAACAATTTCTCATTAAATCATCTTAAAATCCTAATTTATATCTATTTCTGTATATTTCTGTATTAACACGTTGACGTCGACACATTCACACTTTCACAATAGATAAGCAATTTCACGGCACGTCAAGTCAAAAGTATTCTTTTCGACACTATTCTTTTCTTTACAGCGGTGATGTTGACGGTCCATGACGTACCGTATAGTGTGAACATTACAATACAAAAAGCATTTAACAACATTTTGACGTGACGTTTGCCGTTCTCTGACGTGACGTGACGTTCCGAATGGTGCGAATTGACTTTAAAAGTGTAAAGCACTGTACATGAAAGTACTTGAAGTACTGTTACTCATAAATGCTTGTCACACAACACATGGAAACAAGTTTATCGTTAGCACACCGGAAGTCCAAACAGAACCAGAACCAATTCAACTCAAGGGGAGGTTCAATAAGATGTTCGAAAGTTCTGCGTCCAATAATAAGATGCAGAGTATTACAAATACAGCAAAATATACAATATAAAAATGAATTGATCATACATTAAAATTGAAATATTTAACGTTTAGGCTTTATAAATTCACGGTTCATGGTTTGCGAGGAAAAAGATGAAGGTTGTTTGAGAATTATCTAACAACTCGACAGCAATATACTGTGTGCTGTGGTATGTGTAGTAAAACAATGCTCGTCATATACGGTGGACCTCAGGGTTCAGTGCTAGGGCCGCTCCTATTTTGGTTATACGTGAACAACATAAAAGACTGCGCTATTACTGGCAAATTTGTTTTATATGCTGACGATACTGTTTTGTTTTATGGTGGTAAGGTGAATGCAGTCTTTGTAGATGTACAAAAGGACATGAACACTATTACCAGATGGCATAACAAAAATAGAATTAAGCTAAACCCAATATAAATGTGTATATGTCTTTAATAAACCAATTTGAGATACGACCTAAAAATTTGTGATACCAACTAAAGGGAACTTAGTCATGAGAGTTACTTAGGGTTAATAATCGATAATCGTCTGAAGTTTGACCGTCATGTAGAAAGTTTGCAGAGTAGGATTAATATTCTATGTTACCACCTAAGGCGTCATGGTATTTTTATTCTATTTTAAGTTATTTGTGCTCTTTCTGAGGTCCAACCCGGAAAATAGACATAGACTCAACTCAGGTCACTCAAAACCGCGTTTTAATGATTTTGTTTTGTAAACCACATAGAACACTGAATTTTAAATGAACTGCAATTACTGACAATACGAGATATGAGAAAATTAGACAGTATAATGTTAATCTATAAAATAAAACATAAATTGATTTAGACTGATGCCAACTTGCATAATCAACTGTGATACTAGAAGCAATCAAAACTTCTATATTCTGCCACATACATCGAACGTAAGCAATAAGCGCATTACCAGCTATGCTGTTCAATTGTTTAACGACTTTCAAAACTGCGTTAAAAATATAAAAAATGTTGTCAGTTTCAAGAATGGTGTAAAAACCCAATTAATCCAAATGTGATCTCTGTAAATATTTGTATTACATGGCATGTATAGTTACATAGCTAAAGTTACATTACGTTAATATGTATTATCTTATGCTGTTATGGACTTGTAGTCTTTTTGGGACAATAAATAAATAATAAAACACTATGTAGTTTCTACAACGTGTGTTTTTAAACTCAAAAAGTCATGTACATTTTCACGTTTGATAATGTAAATTTACTAACCAAATTGAAAATATATAATTTTGCAAGTTGTTGGTGTATTTTTATAAACCTTTATTAACAATTACAGACTATTGAGAAATAGAATGTAAATTTACCACTGCCTTTTTGTAAAATCGATTTAAATTTGCATACTTTCGAACGCTGGTACAAAGGCCGTTTTTATCTTAATATCTTTTAATGGCGTAAAATATTTTCAAGCAACACACACTCTTTAATTTTTACAAGCAGTAGTAAAAGTATCAAAATGTATTCAATGATACCTCCTTGACTGACTCTGCCTTGGCTCTCGCTAACGTTGGTACTATGATGTTAAAGAATCTGCGTATAAAAAGTATTTGATTCGTCCATCTTACAGAATCGATATCAAAATAATACCATTTTCTCTAATAGTTTTCTAACTATGATCTGCAAGCCGGCGTTCGGAAATACTAAATTGATATGCACCACGATCAACCTCAATAATAATGGTGTTGCCGGGCAGTTTCTCGTCCATTTGTACTACACGGCCTTAATGGGTATTGAAAGCGCGATGTGGCCGTTCGTCGACCGTTCGACGTCGTTTTAAAGAGACCGCCGCTACCCTAACACCCTGTAATTACATCGGGTTAATCTATGTAAATGCGCCGCCGCCGTTTAATAAATGCATTCAACACGGCGATTTCCATGCGAAATGGCGATTAGGACTGAGCAGACTGACCGTTTGTCGTAGGTTGTAAGTACATAATTTATTTTCGGTGTTAACCTTTCAGCGGGTGTTTTTCAAGTTGATGATTATAGGTTGCTTTTATAGCAGTGATCGTCAACGCAGTAGTAAACAGTGTGTTTTTGGCGGATGCACTTTATTACACACACACCTTAGTAAACAACGCACACACACATACAAACACACTCGAGCCCATTACGATAATTATGATTATATGGATTGTATATTAAGGGGGGAGCCCCGTATAGATGGGTAGAAAAATCGAAATTTTTTGATTGTATAAATCGAAAGTCCTATCATTTTAGGAATATGCTGTTAAAATTTCAAAGTGAAATTCCAACCGGTAGCTTAGATATAGGTACTTTAGCTAAGGTCCTTCGGCGCGCTGAGCAGGTAACAGCGGGGGCAGAGGGCCGCTCGGAACGTGCTCGAATACAAAGGCACCCTACTGAGGGGAGATTTGACCCAGAAGATGACCTCTTTTATGGCCCAGGCATGGCTGCATAGCAAAAACATAGAAAATATAAAGTAAAGAAACAATACCTTTTCGTCTACCGCCAACATCAATCGCATTTTTCTCGGAAACAGTTTCTTTTACATTTCCGAGTTGGCGCGTGAAATTATTCAGCGAGTTGTCAACGTACCTATATGAATAAAAAATTACCATTTGAAAGACAATTTAATCAGCTAGTCGACATACCCAATACCTATTCGATTTTGCAACTAAAAATTATTTAACCACTTTTTTGAAATAATAATAAAAATGCCTTTTCAAATGCTTTTTCTAAAGCTCGTCATTTTGTACACATTTTCTTATACTTTAAAATTAGGTAAGTAGACGAAATATTGATATGATAACAACAAATAAATCATGTTGGTATGCTTCAGAAGGATACAGCAGACACAAAATCACGCGCCGATTGAGAAGAAAAAAAAGACATCAACGTTATTATTTTTTTACTACGCCCTTAGGTAAAATTTTAAGTAAAAAAAAATTTAACTGTATTCTCAAGATACTCAAGAATGTACAGTAAAAATTTGAAATAAATATATTGCATAGTTGTTTCAAAAAAGAATCCCAAAGTTCCTATTTTTTGCGCCGCCCCCCCCCCCCCCCTCTTAAGCTGGGGCTTCATACTCGTATACTTGCCAAATATCAAATATGTGCCAAATGTCAAATATTTGGCAAGCAAATCGTCGCTCTAAACGATGCTATGAGTGATTCCTTTTAAGTTCATTCACCGAAATTTTTTATCCATACTGACTTGACTGCTGGCTGATTTTCATAGAACTCAAAAAATCTCGCACATACTAACAAATTTGTACAATATTCGTCTGTGATGTCGTTAGAGTTGCAGTGCAACAGCGAATGCATCGAACATTGATTGCTCTTGATATAGCATTTTCCATCAGTTGAAAATATTCCTTTTTGGTGGCTTTTTAACTGTGCGTACTGAATGGGCGCCATCTATTTTTTTATATCTTTGCCTAAGTTTTTATATTATAATACCGACAAATGTTTAATTACAAACGTGCAGAAGTCACTGTAGTCCAAGAAGGCATTATTGTGGAAATTTAAAAGCAAATCTTGGCGAAAACAAGCTGTACATCAATCAAATTCTGGTCACCTATCCCATCATAACCGTTCTGTTTGCGTATTATTAAATAACAAAGGTGAGTCAAAAATGAAAGTAAGCTGGTGCACCCACAAAGTGATCTATGCTCATTGCATGTTGGTAAATCCTTCTTAGTAAATTCCCTACTGCTTCACAGGGGGAACTTAAATGTCATTAAAACTGACAGTGATACAATCAACGAATATGCCAATTCATACAGGAACATAGTAATATACACTGACAGAACGCAATCTCTTGTGACTCTCCACAGATGTAGTTTCACCACGGTACTGGTAGGTACTAAAGGGCCCTAACTCATAGGTGAAGTATTATAAAAACACCATCGTTATCACCTGGATCAAAAAGCACTTCACTCCTTCCATGGTCTGAAGCAGGAGTGCTCTTTTGCTGTTCCTGCTGGTCTTTGACCAAAGCATGGGCTGACTACGAGACCAGAGTGAGATTTGAAACCCATACTAAATAAACAATAATACATTAAAATACTTGCAAACCTGAAGTAAAATAATATATATTCCTCAGCGTTAACGAAACGTTTTCTGTCTAATAACGAATTGTACAACTTAATGCATTCTTGACAAAAATATTAAAGAAAAACGCAGTCCAAGCCTGTGTTGCCTGTGCTACATCGTATCCCGCCACTCTTGCCTCTCTTGTTAATATTGCCCTACATCGTGGGTGTTTATCTGCTGCCCAATATTGTAATGTGTATAGCCGGGGCTCCACATTCGAATGCTTGCCAAATATCAAATATTTGCCAAGTATACGAATATATGTTAAGAACAAAAAACCTGCCTCTATTCAATTCGTACCCAATCCACCTAAAAAACAAACGATTTATAAATTCGACGTTCGGCTGTGCGGACAACTTCTTTTACGTCAAATACTTGGTATTTGCAATACCCAGTTGAAGTGGGTATAGCAAATGATAAGGCCACAAATATTTGAGCATTGATTTGCACGCGATGACCATTTAGGTACTTGTAAAATTACCCATATGCATTTTCAATAATTAGTTACTCAAAACTTGTACCGGATAGAGAATTTTAATTTTGTATATTATTTATCAAGATCTATAACCATTAAAAATTAATGCAAACCTTTAATCTACATCTTGAATAAATATTCTTGACAAAAGCCGTAAGCACGAACCTTGAATAATACCCGAGGGTGCCAGTTAAGCAGTATCGGTCAAAATCGATTTAATATAATAATAAGTTTAATGAAGTAGCAATAAAAGAATTCATACTGTCTCTGTGAATCTTCCAAAATATGTAATTTTGTTGAGGCTAAGTAATGGCATTGGTTACCCGGCACAATGAAAATATAGTACACATTCTGGATTATTGATTACCTGAAGCATTTAGGAACGTAATGCCGCCCATATGCGTAACACAATGTGGGGTGAACACGCAAGCAATCAAAATTTGTTACCACCCCATGTAAATTACACGTTAGCCGGCGGCGACCTTGTCCCATTTTCCACCCCATATTCACGCCGGTGCCAAACTATTCATTAAGTTGTGTTGCGCAGGACGTTCCGCGCGTTAAAAAGGCAAATGTTCAAAATTACTCCGATCCGCTTGGGTACGTTTCCCTATTTTATTAGCATCGCATCAGAGTAATTTGTCATGTGATGTACAACAGGTTTAGGGTTGGCCGGTCATAAGCCACCCTTAATTTTGTCCGATGTCGGTCACCGGAATAGATGGGATAGGGGAGCATCCACGGGCACGAAAATGTTCTGCGATCTAAATCGTTCTAATTATAAAAGGAACACGTGCAAATACGACGGCAGGGTTTTAAACGTTAACTTTGCAATATGTAATTCTATATACATATATACATTTAATTTACTGTAATGTAATTTTATGACTCAGAAGTAAAAGAATTAGCTTCAAAAAGAATCAGTAACATTTTCAGTAACACTTACAGTGGAGAGATTAAGGCGGGAGCCTTGTATAGATGGGAAGAAAAATCGTAATTTTAGGAATTTGCGGTTGCTTAGATATAGGTACTTTCGCTAAGGTCCTTCGGCGCGCTGAGCAGGTAACAGTGGGGGCAGAGGGCCGCTCGGAACGTGCTCAAATACAAAGGCACCCTGCCGAGGGGGGATTTGACCCCGAAGATGACCTCTTTTATGACACAGGCATGGCTGAAAACAAAAACATAGAAAATGTAAAGTAAAGTAAAAAAACGTTTTCGTCTACCGCTCACATCAATCGAATTTTTCGCGAGTTGGCGCGTAAAATTATTTAGCGAGTTTTCAACGTATAAAAATAAAAAAATACCATTTGAAAGAAAATTTAATCAGCTAGTCGACATACCTATTGGATTTTGCAACAAAAAATTATTTAACCACTTTATTGCAATAATAATTAAAAAAAAACTTTTTCAAATTTTTTTCTCAAGCTCGCCATTTTGTTGCACATTTTTTTTACTTTAAAATTAGGTAAGTGGACGAGATATTGGTATAATAAGAACAAAAAAATCATGTTGGTATGTTTTAGAAGGATACAGCAGAAACAAAATCACGCGCCGATTGAGAAAAAAAAGTCATCAACGTTATTATTTTTTTACGACGCACATAAGTAAAATTTTGCATGCAATAAAAACAAGTTTAATAATATTTTCAAAATAGTCAAGAATGTACAGTAAAAATTTTAAATAAAAATATTGCGTAGTTTTTTCAGCAAAAAAATCCCGAAGTTTATCTAATTTTCTTTTTCATCTATACGAGGCTCCCCCCTTAAGCGGATAAAGTAACTCCGTTATTGTTTGTGCATATAGCGACTAAAATTGCAGAGCTTATAAAGAAGTCAAGAAGTTATTTTTTTAGTATTCAATATAATATATTATAATACAAATTATAGTAGGTATATATAATACAAAGACAAAAATTAGCGCACGAGTTGTGGAACGAGTGCGCCGATACCTACGTCTTATAAAACGAGTATTATATACTATTTTTTCTACTTTGCGACATAATTTTTATATAAATTTCGAAAATTGACGTGGCAAAACTTCAATATACGGTTGAGGCGAGCCAATAGCGATTGAGATGTCAGCATCATTTAACACTTAACGACAATCTCACCAATCTTGGAAAACTAAAAGTTACAAGTTAGGTTAAGTTATGAGTTTATACCGAACGCAAACTAGAAAAAAATATATATGTTGTCCAGATTTTCTAGTTGTTGTTTCATAATTTCTTTTTTATGTTAAATTTTAAGATTAATTTAAGGCATTTGACATAGAGCAAGTCGATGGATGATAGTAAGGTACTATTTATTAATACTAATATTATTAAACGTGATTTTTCTGACTATACAAGTAGAGGGGAATAAAGGACAGTTTTTAACAGTTTTACGTGTCTTGTTCCAGAGTAAGCTGGCTTTGCAAAGAGTCTAATTACAAAGAATTTTTCGTTAAATTACACTGCTTATAAAGATTATGGTTCGGCCATAGAAACCACTACGTACACGACGTTTCTGTGGGTATATAACATTGCAGCTAACGTGTCGTATCACGTATGTCACTCATAGCAACAGCCTGGGCGCCAGCTTCAACCTTTTTCTTTTCCGTTTCTCTTAGAATGAACAGCATAAAATTCCAAAGCATAAGTTTCCGAATCCGCGGGCACCCCTGCTATTTCTTAATAATATGAATAGAAAGGCTGCAACTCTGCTGAATGAATAAAACCGTAACATGTAACTAATAATAAATTATAGTAAAGTAGCCATAAACAATTTTGATAACCCTGTCAGCATCCATTATTATATTAAAATATCGTTTACAACTCTTTTTATTCACGCATTAAACCCTCATGAATGCACGCTCGTGACATTTTTCCACGAAATTTCCCTCTTAACCAATATTAGCATCGAAAACTCTCCCCCTAGAACCTAATCACGCAATTAAGGATGAACGTGTCGAATTATCTCGAAATGGTCGTCGAATTACGTCGAATTTGCTGACATTTCAGTAGGGATTTGCTCTGCACACTGTATATAATTACTCCGAGTTTTTACGAGCATCGACCGTAAAAATATGATGGTTTATTGTTTTATAACTTTCTTAATGCCCTCGAAATATAGGTTTAATGGCCGTTCGGTGGTACGTTTTATCACCGACGGGGGAAAATAAAACCAACCAACGGCCTGGCGCGTCGGCGGAGGCGGTCTCTTACAGATGAAGTACGTGGCAAAGAATTAAACCGTTTAAGCACCCCCAGAAATAGCATATTGGTACTTAAAGTACCAATAAAGTGCTTGTAGCGAACGGAATCACTTTAAATATGAAGGGAAATTGATCTATTGATAGTCAATAAAATTCAATTAATATGCCTGTACCAGTCTACGAATGTTTTGCCTGCAATATTCTTGAAATTTTACGTATTTTCCCAGTGGAGTGCTATTATTTCGGCATGGAGGGAGGAAGGAAGGAAGGAAGGGAGGGAGGGAGGGAGGGAGGGAGGGAGGGAGGGAGGGAGGGAGGGAGGGAGGGAGGGAGGGAGGCAGGGGAGGGAGGGAGGGTAGGAGGGAGGGAGGGTAGGAGGGAGGGAGGGTGAGAGAGAGAGAGAGAGAGAGAGAGAGAGAGAGAGAGAGAGAGAGAGAGAGAGAGAGAGAGAGAGATATTGATATTAGCGACAGTGTTCTTGAATATGTGTTACGACATACGACAGTGTTATTATTATTATTATTGGTGTAATCGCTCTATCGTTATTTTATATGTGGATTTAGTTATCGGTTGATTATAAAATATACCGGATTTAATATAATGATATAATATAATTTATTATAATGAATACATCATTTATTATTGTGTCTATTATTTTAAATTAACGTCGCCGATTTTTGTTTATTCGTTATAATAATTAATATTAACATAATTGCTTTTGCTAATTTAAAGGTTCTCATAATTTTGTTTGTTTGATTGATTTACGTAATAAGTGTAATTTACTGCAAACGATAAAATTAATACTGATATACATAGAATATATACATATTTAGCTCCCAAACCGAGCATTTGTGCGTTTCACGGCATAAATAATATCAATATTCATAAATAATAACGTCATTCTTTGTTCATACATCGGTCTTTGATTATCGGTTAATTTTTATCGACGTATGTTTACACGTCGAGTCTTTTTTTAACGATTAATGTATCGATTAAAAAAGTTAACACAGTTGTTTCTTATACAAATCATTATAGTTTGTCAATTTGAAACCAAAACTTAAACAGTTTTAGTAATTTATGAACCATTTACCTACCATATTAATACAATCTACCTTCAGACGTGATTTACTTTTTGTAAGTACTTTTAATATCTTCTAAGAAATGAATAAAATAATATAACTAACTTGATGAAGTATTGTAATCGTGCCGAAAAAAAAATTGAGGTTTTAGCGGAAATAGGTCTTTATGGGTCCCCTGAACATTTTTGACCAAGGTACAGAAAAATGTCTGTGTGTGTGTGTGTGTGTGTGTGTGTAAACGATTTTTGTGGCGACGATTCCGGAGAAACTACTAAAGGTATCGGAACGAATGTTCATATTTAGAAGTTTTGTTACCAAACTTAGAGCTGAAAAGCTATTGGTTGAAAAGGGTCCAAAGGAACTGGTAGTTTATTCTAAGCCTTTTTGAAGGATTTTGCAAATGAGCCGCCATTTCTGTAATTTCGACAAAATAGTTAATTAATAAATTAAAGTAGAGGAAATTTTGAATAATTTATGCCTAATGAAATTTTTTGGTAAAATTAATAGTTTAGCTTCAAGAGCAAATTCTATTTGATCGGTCGCATCTGCATTGATATGACAAATATTTTTTTGTGTTGTCACATTCGAAAACAGCTGATCTCATCAGAGGTTGGAGAACCACTATGGAACGTTGCCGCTGTAGTGCGGCAAATTATAAAATACAAATTTCAAATAAAATAAGATCACCAATTTGATTGTTTGTTGATAAGAAATATCAACCCGTCTTTATAGCTAATTCTAAAAACGATAAATTGAGAAAATTATAAATAGAGTATAGCGATGAGTGTAGTTTTATTTTAGTATGTTGGTAGGGATGTGTCATGAACAAATATAAATCTGTCAGAATTTGAATTACCTTTTTAAGGTGCGTTTTCATTAGTTATAATGGCAGTGGTAGCAGACGCCGTTACAGTATTTCCAACAGAAAATTGCTAGTGACTCATGTTTATGTACATGCAAACGAATATGTCATTATCACGATATGTAAGAAATACTATAATTTCGTATTCTACCACCGCCATGAGCTACCATTACCTACCAATCGGAACGCATCTTTAAACTTGACGTTTCGTCAAAGTGGTACCAACCTAGCATTTACTATACAGTAATCATTTATTTATTTACTTAAAATACTTATTTCTTAAAAAGCAACACAATAAACGTTGACGTCGCTCCTGCCAGAAACTAGATAGCGCGACTCGCTCACATGCGACGGCGACACTCCGCCTTCGGTGACGCGCCGCATCACCGCTCGTCGCGCTATTCCGTACTTTCGGCATTTGTGACATAAATAACTATTATTCTAATGACGTAGTGTAGGTAGTGTCAAATGCTGATGGTTTGACAATACCTACGATTTATCTCAATAGAATAGATTCTCATGCAGCTACACTATTAATTTTATATATTGTATGATAGTCATGTGCCTGGCCACATCAGATTTTTTTGTACATATGTACCTACTTTATAGACATATGCAAGGTGGCAGAGGATAAAAGACTTTTCTGTGCTACCAAAAGTATTTATTATAGATTGATGTGTGAGGTCTTCTGGACGTTACAATAAAATTTTAAAATAGCGTGTCACGTTATAGATGGAACAGGTTGTCAAAATTCGGGACTTGCTTGCCTATATGTGATAAAAGATAATATCCAGACATAAAAGGCAAACAAGACCGTCCTTCATAAGGGCGGTTGTAGCGTTTTTTAATCAAATAATCGTCTACGTCGATTGATGGTTTCAGTATTATAATATGTATCGCATAAGAGTAATATAATAACATCAATCGCTGCAAATATAACCATCCATTTTTGCTGTTTTTATTACATATGCTATTGTTGAAAACCCAATAATTAAATTGAGCATTCATTCATTCTCACTTTCTGGTTTGGTGACTTTTGAAGCAGTACAATTATGAATCCAAAATTCTCATTTTATTTACTACACATTTCAAATCACGGTTTAGTCAGACGTAGAAGCAAGCGTTGTTTATTTATATTCGAATTTGCTGCTACTCTCGTTTCAAAGTTGACGCTAGTTACACTCCATGGTACATTTTTCCCAATAAAGATTATTTTATAATCGGTATTATTTGCGTAATAATTTTGACCTCCAGTAATACATATTTTGTCTTGTACGGTTTAGTTCTATTTGCCAAAGTAAAAGCTTCGTATATCAAGTAAAATGTGAAGGAACCTCAAACTTCAACTTATACTTCTACTTGAATATGTATATAATATATAATTGGCTAAAGTTTTACCAAGCGTTTACTTTTAACTTTTTTTATTTATACAACCAAAATAGCAAACACGTTATTTTTTACTTGTTAGAAAAACATGTTGTATAGACTGCAAGTTCGATGCAATGTTGATCAAATTAATCAATTGTGATATTACATTTTCATTTGCTTTTATGAGTTTCTGTAATAAAAACAATAAATGTATAAATAGGTCCATCACGTATATATGTAGTTATCTATCTCACTCAGAGCAGTTTAAACATGAAATGTCTGTCGGAAACTTCCATATGACTATCATCCCCTTTAACACGTTCATCGGGAAAGGATGTTAAATAAGTGATGTATTTAATTCAATCAATATTTAACCAAGAAAACTTAACTTTTTATTAACGCCCACGACATACCCAAGTTCAGCGAAAGTGAGAGCAAAATTCAATTAATTTCTGAAACCCGAGCCAAGCAAGCCGCTCGGGACGCCATCTACCGTCTGCCAATTTTCTTATGTGATATGTACGTATATGGAGTTGAGATGCGAGGTATTCAGAACGCGGTACAAAGTCTAGTGCTTGGAAATCGTATTAAGTTTGCCCTAGGGAATGATTCAAGAGTTTAATCCAAATTAACTCAATATTTATGTGCTCCAGGTTTATGATGGTACCTAATAATAAAACTTTTTTTCTACAATAAGTGTCTGTATTTATATTCACACTTTTCTTTTAAATATCTAAAAGTAACAACTCAGCATCAAAACTCCAAGGCTTCCCGTTTAATCTGTGGAACAAATTAGTTTGGCGGACGGTTCTGTTCAACACCACTACGAGCAGCACCGGTCACTGCCAGTTTATTGACCACTGAACCCCGTTGGGAGTATTTACTCTGGACGGTTGTAATTTCAGATTTGCGGCGGCATCAAACTTCTGGAGTGGACCATATCGAGCGAGAACATTAAACTTGTCTTTTCAATGAGCCACCCACTCGGCCAGAAGACAAACAAACCTACACACAGACGATATGGGATTTGAGGCCGGCCGGTTGCAACCATTGTTGCCAAAATCCGTTGCATATTACTTCGCTACGGAGCGGCGTCGAAGTTCCTTTGTCCACGTATGTTGTAATTACAGATGCAGGTCAAACGGAGGGCGTAATCCACCGTCGATCAGCCCATATACGTATACGTTCATTTGTGTAGTTGGTTGTCGGTTAGGAGCACTTTTGTAGAATCTATACAGATAATTCACGTAAAAAGTTTAACAAAAGGGTTGAGCAAAAAATACTACGACGAAACAATATTTCAATATATGATAAACTGGGCAGTCAACATAAAGAAAGTAAAGAAGCATATGGAGGATTATTTATAATCCATGGATTTTCAAACTAGTATTCGGCTCACTACAAGAAGATATCACATGGTATTCGCTTCTTAGGTTCTATGACTCCACATTTCTTTAAATTAGCCATGCAGAACAGATATAAAGCCCACCAACTGGAAAATAAATTGTAAATTTGTGTTGATTTTATCAGAAAAATAAGTACCCACGTAGGGTTTCATGGCCAGAATCATTTAGAAAACAAATTGTTCTCAGGTTATGTCGTGCATTAAAATTCATAATTGCCGACGTCGAGTTCCACAACCAATTTGTTGGATAAATACTTTTCAAAAACCACCATTTGTACGATAAGCAACATCGTTTAGCAAGAACTCTGAACATTTTATTCGGATTCTACAGAAAGTCGTCGTTGACCCTCAGGTTATAGTTGTTTTCTGATTGAGGAACGGCCATGTGATCACCTCTTTCACAGGTAATCACGAACTTCTTCACAATATTGTTTGAAGACGAAGCCATTAGGCCAAGTTGATATAAACGTAAAAGTATTGCAATTGGTTAGAAATGTCGATGATACCTTTTGTGGTTTAGCCACATGGTAGAGACAAACTTACCGAGTTCCTGGATCATCTGAACCATGTTAGTTTAGCCAACAAATTAAGTTGTTGGAATTAGCATGTGTTGGTATAGTCCGTACCAGGGCTGTGGAGTCGGTAAAAAACTTTCGACTCCGACTCCGACTCCAGATAATTTTCGTAGTCCGACTCAGACTCCAACTCCGACTCCGGCAAAATTTTATTTGTTTCCAGTGAATTTGTTGGCGAAAAAATATTAATTTGATATAATTTAATTGTAAATAATATTATAAAGACCTATTGATCGGGCCACAAAGTTATGACCATATTTAATAGTGATGTTTTTTTTACTTTTTCAAAATATCTCTGAAATCATTAGAAATTCACTCGTTTTGTCATTAAAGGGCACACAATTTTGACCTACTTTGTCCATTTAACCGATTTTCTATCTTTATAAATAATTAATAAACGTAATAATAAACAATTGTATAGCACAAAAGAAAATTCATTCCAATGAATTTTGTATTCATTGGAATGACTTTCACTGATTTTAATAAATTCATTAGGTGCAAAATAAGCTGAAACACAACTCTGGCTGCAACGATTATGACTTGCATACATGGAATTCCTACATTCAAGTTAAATAAATGGTCCTATTGCACAATATTAGTAACCATATAAAATCTCCGACTCCCACTCCGACTCCGACTCCGACTCCGACTCCGACTCCGACTCCGACTCCGACTCCGACTCCGACTCCGACTCCGACTCCGACTCCGACTCCGACTCCGACTCCGACTACGACTCCGACTCCGACTCCGACTCCGACTCCGACTCCGACTCCGACTCCGACTCCGACTCCTCTTAAATTTGTCTGAACTCCGACTTCGACTCCACGATTCCGACCCCGACTCCACAGCCCAGGGTCCGTACGAAGTCACGTACCGATCGGTACCTGCATTCTCAATCACACCGCCATTCGTAACGTAAGAGAAGTATTATTAACACTCTGTTCAACAGAAAGAATGAAGAATAAGAATGAATACACCAAGTCTGACATACGTACCTTAAGAATAAAAGGAATTTACTAAAAATCTGCTATCATGGTAAGGTATAGAGACTATAGAGTATCAGCAAAGGTGAAGAATATGTTGTTTAACCCAAAAGATATCACATAACTCTTGAAAAACGAAGGAGTGTGGCAAATAACATGCGAGTGTGGAACGTGCTGTGTGGGTCAGACAGAACAAAGGATCGACTGTCAATCCAAGAACACAATAGAGGCATCAGCCTGGCCAGGTTCGACAGTCCTCAGCTATTGCTGAATGAGTTCATGAGAACACTGCCGGAGCGCAGGTCTTTGGTGACGCGAATAATTTCGCAAGTGAGTAATTGTCATCGAAGATTTGGCCATCGAAATTTACAAACATTCCAAATACACCAATCGTAAGGACGGCACCGATTTCGGAAGGATCTGATTCGATCCTAATGGTACATTCAGATATGTGCACTGTGCAGTAATGTGTATTTAAGGTAGAGTTCCTTTGTAGGTTTTGAGTATTCAGTTAGCTCTGAAGAAGCAAAAACATAACCCAGAAATATACTACTTTGAGAAAAAATTTCAGAAATCAGTTGGTAGGAGTATACGCTGGTATACGACATTGCTGAGTGACTGGAATGGGCAAGAACACTGGTGGCAATAATGTATCGTTGTGATGTTCATGCAACTCGTTGTAGTTGTATAGTCACGCTTCAGAATCGACCACAAATTATGGACGAAACCTTTGACCTAACAGATTTAAAAAGGTCAATCAAAATCTTCAAGATTTTATTTGCGATGTCATGTTGTCATTTAACTTGAGAGTTACGTTATTCATCAAGTGTAAAATTGTAAAACTGTTGACCTGAGTACTGCCAGAGTTACCCACTTATTCATGCGCTGTCAACGCTTGCCATTCAACAAAAGGATAACACAGGTTTCACAATGCTTTAACTCCCAAATTCTCAACGAAAACGGACCCCACCCTCCATTGGGAAGTCATTAATATATTCGGGTGTTGTTGCATAATTTAAGCTCGAGTTGGCGAAGAACAATTAAATTCGTGTCGAAAGAAGTTTGGAGGTGCTGTAGGTGCTACACCTTAGCAGCGCAGAGTTGGCGACCTAGTTGCGTGATGGGTTTGCGTGCCTCTAATGATAGCCGCCACCTCCGCCGATGCTGCCACCACCACCGCCGAGGGGCGCTTCTCACCCAACCCCCCTAATGGACAACAAACGTCGACCCATAAACGGGAAAGCATTTTAATGAATGAATACTTTCGCGGTGGAATGTTTTTGTGTTGCATCTCGCTCTCGAGAGTTATATGGGAATGTTTTGTCTGTTTGTTAGAGGGATGGAAGGGTGGTTGTTGCACGGTGGTGTTCTTGTGCTGGAATTTAACAACTGGTGCTGTTGAGAAATTTCGGTACGGAAAGTTGCTGGTGTTTTGAGCCGCGCTGAATATTACTGTATATAATCAAAAACTGTGAAACTCTCACTGATGAATAAATATTTTTCCGGCGGTCGTAAACTCCGGTAAAATCTTTTCAAAACATCAAAAACAAATACGTCGATAAAAAGTTTTTTGTAATCATTTTTGTATCATTTACGGATAGCTACCATGATTAATTTCTTACAATTCGACATATGAACGAAGGATATTCAAATATTTGCACACTTTGATGGCATTAGTTAGGCGATCTATTCCGACAGGTTTTTCAGTTTCAGAAACATAGGTACCTATGTATATGGTGGATGATTAACTTCCGGGTAGTATCGACCAAATTCCATTAATGAATCCATAATATCATGGGATTTGAGAATTTACTAATAGGATACACCGTCTGTGAAGACAAAACGCTATCATATATTTTTAGAAAAATCCTGATGTATAAGTTGAATACTTATATCGTCTTTTTCTCCATTTCCTCTGCAGTTGAATAATACTAAACCCTCATAACAAGGTCAATTTCGGTTAGGTTATATACAACCTCAAATTTAAGCATACATATATCAAGAAATGTCATAGTTAATTTAATAATTGCGCAGTTCGATTGTTGACTATTTTTTATGCAAATTATATTTCTTATGATTTCCGAAATAAAAGCCTTTGTTGACTATATATAGTAAAATAATAAGATTAAGAACTAATTGATAACCATTTCGGAATATCTTTGCATATGTAGTAGGGGTTCAAATCCTGGACAATATACCGATTCCGGGATTTCGGGATTAAATATTTTATAATCCCGGGATTGATCCCGGGATTCACGAAAAAAAGCTAGAATTGCCGTGTCAAAACGCCATCAGTAAGACAATTTACGTCTAAAATATACTTTCTTGGACAATATCTTTTACCCCGAAACGTTTTCAAATTTTATTTTACAAGTAGAAGACCAAAATTGACGGTTTAAAAGGCTAAAGGCGTCAAAGTGTGCGTAGTGACATCAATAATAAAAACAATTTTTAAACTTTATTAGATAATAACTAACTTGCTCTTGCATCTTAAATTTGCTCAAAAATTTTATATTTTTGTGATTTTTGTGACAGTCACGGCAAAAGAAATTCCTAGATCGAAACAAATTTTCAATTGTTCATACTGATGCCAATAATATGTCATTTTGTTTTTTTGTTGACACATTTTTGTTATCTTCTTTAATATAAAATTGGATAATTTTAGAATTCATACGCCATGAATGTTTATTATGCAAGTAGAGTAACTATTTGCATTTTAAATAATACGATTATTGTTTACAAAAAATAACTACAATGACTTTAAGAGCCAGATCTAAACGCGCTTTCAAGTGAAGACGTTATTCATTGTCATCAACTTCTTAGAATAGTTAATATTCAATTTCGTGTTATGAAAAATATTAGTCTTACATCGTTGGGTTTTCTCAAATACAGTTCTGTTTTTCCATAAAAAAAACGAAAAGAGCAATAATTGTGGGATGAAGAAATGTAAAAAATTACCATATTACCGCCATATATCACAGCACATCACAAACTCTAGATTGTCCGTACCTAGATATTTTGTTTTTTAGTTAAAGGTAAAATCCTTAAAATGGAAAAAAAAACATTTTTGCTGTATTTTATTACTTCTATTTACTAATTCTATATTCTGTAGTACTTTACCGAATACAAATCAAGTAACCCGCAACATATTTTTTATTTTTACGTTTGTTTTTCTTTTCTGTTTTAACAACTTGTATTTGGTGTTGAGGGTATAGTAACAAAAAGGCAACTTGAAAAGGTTCATGTTTGCCTCCATATTGAATTATATCGACTTCTTGCAAAATCTGTTCTTCCTATTATAGCAACATGTTGATGTAAACGAACATTCTATGCTTAATATTTAATTTAGTCAGAAAGTTTGGTATTATAGACTGAAATAAGTACTTACAAAATAGCAGCTCAATTAGTTTATTGTGCCCACATTTCGCCAAATTAACAAAGAAATAAGAAAATAATTTAGATTTAACTTTTTCGGGATCCCGGGATTTAGATTTATAATCCCGGAAAAAGATCATCTGACGGGATCCCGTAATCCCGGGATTGGAAGCTCTAATATGTAACCATACAATTCCGCTTATCTCTAAAACAATTGCCTGACGGAATGCGCTCGTGTGAAACGAGGTCGAAAACTAGTACATATATTTTTCAGGATGTAAAATGTACTAAACCTTCAAAACTTGACTTTACTTTTTCATCTAAAAGTGTCTACAGATCGTTTAATTTACACTATTTAAGATCAGTCCAATTAATAATAAAACAGTCTAAAGTCTAATTTGAAATCATAATTTTCAACTATTAAATTAATTATGGTTAACAAACTAGTAAAATACAAAGAAGTCTAGACTGTAGTTAAGCAACGAAATTTATTACGTAACTACTTTTTGTTGTTATTCTACACATAACAACAATAGATAACTAATGTTATCTTTGCACAATTGTCACAGAAATTCACAAGCAATAGTTTGTACCAACATGGATTCCTATGCTAGACCACGTGCTATCTCAGTAATTTCGCAGACATATTTAGAATACCCAAGATATAGGAACTGTTGCTCTATCCCAACATAGTATATAGGCATATTATTTAGAGGTCTAGCAGCACTAAATTATACTCGCTGCATACAAAAAACAAGCTTAATATTGCCGAATCAGCCGGTTCACGATGAACACAGCAAGTTCTACGCTCTGCATTATTATCTTTGTCTTAGTTGTTTCTGGGTAAGTTATTGTTTCCAATCGTACCATTAATGCTTTGTAATTAATTTTTGGAAAATATCAGTTGCTTCGGCGGAGAAAAGTTAGACCAGAGAAGCTTTCCTAAAACTTTCAAGTGGGGAGCTGCCACATCTGCTTACCAAATTGAAGGTGCTTGGAATAAATCAGGTAAGCCCCTATTTATTATCCACAAATCTTTACAATAATTGTAATATTATAATTAATTATTGTTATTATAAATAATAATTAATTATGGTGAATTGTAGGCAAAGGGGAAAGTATCTGGGATCGTTGGACACACAAACACCCTGAGAGAATCAACAATAGAAGTAATGGCGATATTGCCTGCGACTCATTCCACAAATACAAAGAAGACGTCCAGCTGTTATTAAACTTAAAGCTTAAATTCTACCGATTCTCTCTATCATGGCCAAGAATTGTGCCAACAGGTCGAGTGAAAGATGGCGTCAATAAAGCTGGTATAACCTACTACAAAAACCTGATAAATGAACTTAAGAAGAACGGCATCGAACCCTATATTACTTTATACCATTTCGACCTACCACAATACTTACAGGATACGTATGGCGGCTGGCCAAATGTCAAAGTGGCCGATTTCTTCGCTGACTATGCCCGCATAGCATTTTCTGAATTCCCTGAGGTCAAAACGTGGATCACTATCAACGAACCGAAGCAAATCTGCCTGCGTGGCTACGGAGATGGTACTTTGGCACCAGCCATCAAGCAAGGTGGTGTGTTGGACTATCAGTGCACGAAAACACTACTTCTAGCTCATGCTAAAGCTTACAGGTTATACAGAAAGATGTTTGGGCCAAAATATGGTAGGTACCGTTGAATCGGTGAGTTAGAAAACAGCTCACGTCCAAAAAGTAGATTCTGTAAAAATAACTAGATAAATTTGCCGATTAAATGTCTAGAAAAGTATAGAGCAGATTTATTTAGTTCCAACAGACAGAATCTGAAGTAGTTTACAGAGAATGAAATGAATCACATATTTTATTTATATCTGCATTAAAAACCGAGGTATGATTGAATTACTCATTCACTTCATTAAACACGCGTTAAATTGATGCTTAATTTTAGCGCATTCAGTCATAGTAATAAACCAAAATGGCGCATAGTGCGCTTCTACCACTATTCATTATTTTAAGCGCGCTCACCAAAAATCGAATACTGAGTACATTGTCTGTTTATTTAAGTTCTAAATAACGGAATGTGATATCTTGAACTGTCCTACTGAAGCTAGGTATTTCATATTACGTAAATATGAATGAAGAAAATTTTCAATCACCACAATTATAGAAGACACAGAAGAGCGAATCAACCTAAAATTTCAGTAGACATTCAAAAAAATTTTTGCACTAGTTTGCACTTAGTGTAGAATATATTTTTAATTTCACTCTTTATCTACAAATCCCACTTATAATTTGCTGCTAATAGCCGCGTATTCTCCGTAATTTATTATTCTTCGGTAGCTTGTTTTGCGAGAAGTCATTATACTTGCGTTAAACGCAATACTTGCGACAAGTTTCAAATAAGTTTTTGTCTGTTATTTATTTCTATGAAGTAACAAGCAATGCATCAAATTAAAGATAAGTACTCTTTCTAATCTTCTCTATACACCACTTTGGTCTAAAAGTAACAAATTATTGACAAAATTTAAAAAATAAGTTAGAAGATACATTTGATAGAGCCATAGTCACTTCAGACCCAATAATATCGAGCATTAGTTTAAAATTCGCACAAAGCGCCAACAAAAATTAAAGATTCCGCTTACGAAAGAAATTATTTCTTTACGACCATTTACATCAGAAACTGAGCCTTCTTTCTCCATGACCACACAGAAGCGAGACTGCGAGAATCAAGACTCAGACAGTGCAGACGAAGATTTTACTAACGAGTTTGTCGACTATCATTATTCATCAAGTATGATAGTTTAGAATTAGAGGCGGAATAGCTTTTAAGTACACAATTTTTATTATTTATTTGTTTGGTTGTTAATTTGTGTTTAATATGTATTAATATCTACCTAAAAATATATAATAGGTAAAACTTACTTAACTAACACGTAGCTTTCTTGCAAATTTTTCGTTCATGATAGTAATAAAAGCAGAATATCCCATATAGACAACGTTTCAGATAAACAAACCAGTTTTTGAATAAAAAATTGCATTCTATACAGATTTATAATTATCACTACGCGTATTTTTCTTAAGTAATCATCTGCCATGTGCAATCCACAATTTTGATTTTTTGTCTTTTCAAATTTAGAGTTCAGGTTCATATTCAGCTACCATAAAAACCCTCTAAAGGCCAAGTTTCAAATAAATTAAAGCATATTTTAAAGTGGTTGTCCGCCATATTAAAACCGCAATTTTTTTCATCAATTTAGAGTTCAGATTCGTAGTCGGCGACCTCAAAAACTCCCAAAATACACGTTTGAAGTAAATCACAACATATTTTAATGTAGTCGTTCGCACTATTGGATACGCCATTTTGTTTTCCAAAATTTTGACTTCAGATTCATAATCAGCGACCTCAAAAGCTTCAAACAGCCACGTTTTAATTAAAGCAAAGCATATATTAATGTAGTCGTCCTTGAATCTTTTTTGATGAGTAATTTGAAACTCCCTGAATCTAAGCCAAAGATTTAAAATTCAAAATAGCGGTTAAATATGGCGGCTAATGGCGACCAAGAATGTAAAAACTATAAAATGCGTGAAGCCTATTTCCTGTGTTATTTAAAACTCTGTGATTCCAAACCTAAGGTCACATTATCAAAATGTATAATGGTGGATATAATATGGTGGTCAAAATTGTAAAAACGTTGCCGCAATCGGATAAATCTTATATCTTAACATATTTGGAGATTAACCCACATCTTCAGTAAAAATTCAAAATGGCCCATCCATCGATGTCGATCTAAAATATAAACCCTTTAGCAATTTTGGTGTATACGTTTAAAATACCTAGAAAAGTCTTTGGTTATCTTAGATAAAAATGCTCGATTTTGGACTGCTAAAATGCCCGTATGTACAGGTTTCAAATTCACTGATTCAGTTATAGAATCCTAATTATTCTCAATTTAAAACGTAATCATTTTAGGAAAGGTCGGATTTACCATGGATTCGTTCTGGTACGAACCGGCTTCTAACAAGCCTGAGGATATCGAAGCCGCTAAAAGGCTTTTCGAATTTTACGTAAGAAAACACATCCGTTAATAAATTGTCCGTCCCAACCATATCTTTTAGACTGGAATATTTGCTCAACCAATTTTCGGAGCTGGTGATTGGCCAAAAGTCGTCAAGGACTTGGTCGGCACCAGAAGTGCATTGCAAGGCTTACCTAAGTCACGATTGCCATCATTCACGTCCAGTGAGATTAAATTCATTAAAGGAACCTTCGACTTCTTTGGTTTGAATTCCTACACAGCTGTCAAGGTCGCAGACGCTGAATGGAAACAATTGAACGAATCCAACTGGGACAATGACGCTCGTGTAAAATATTGGGCGGACCCAGCTTGGCAAGGTAGTTCGGCACATTGGTTGAAGGTAAGTTTATCGCTTAGAAAGGCTACAGTTGTCTACAATTTCTGGTTTAGGTTGTTCCGTACAGCACCAGAAAAATATTGAATGTACTAAAACAACGCTATGGTAACATAGAATTCATTGTTACTGAAAGTGGTTATTCTGACTATGGTGAGCTGCACGATGTGAAGAGATCAAATTATTATTTGACTTACTTGAATGCCACCTTATCTGCCATTCTCGATGATAGAGTTAATTTATCAGCGTATGCTGCTTGGAGCTTGATGGATAACTTCGAATGGATTGATGGTTATGCGTAAGCAGTGTAAATGCATTAATATTGTCGGAGTGTTAACTGGTTAAATATTTCTAGGAATCGTTTTGGAATTCACTCAGTAAATTTTACAGATCCTAAGAGGCCTAGATCAGAAAAATTATCAGCAAGGGTCTATCGAGATATTGCCACCAACAATAAATTGCCATTGTTCACTATCGATGAATGAATGATTTATTAAATATATTGAACTATAACAATGGATACTAAACATAAATATAATACGCATAATGTGGATCAAAATATTTTGTTTTTAAATAAAACTTCTTACGGGACGGTGTGAAAGCGACTTCTAAGGAAACAAAGTAAACAAACCTCTTTAATTAAGAAAACAAAATCCGTATGCCTTCTTACCATGCATTCGTGCTATTCGGCAAGTTCGCCCAAGGAAACTATTTATGATATTTTCGCTTAGAGGTTAGGTATGGGTTGAATTTGCTTCTTATCAAAGACACCTGACAAGAATTAGAGAAGAGTATTAGTTCCTTAACTGGCTGGTGCATGTAGATTGTGTAAACAAGTTTTACTCCAGTAGAATGTAGTAAAGAATCAAAGTTTTCTTTGTTATACACGGTTAACCAAAATTACCGGAACACCTAAGCACTCCTCCAACCGTTAGAAATTTCAATATACAGTATATTCCGTTTATTATGGAACTTTGCAAACCGTTTCTAGTAGAGCATATCCTGTGTATTTTTATTTTTCAACTCTAAGAACTTTTTGTAGACATATATTTTTTTAAAAGCATTATTTTTGAGATTTGGGCAATCATTCAAAACTTCTGACCTTCCAATTAAAAATTGTTTCCCACATACACATTTATTTTAATGTGGCAGTTTGAAGATTCAATTTAATTCTATTTCTTTGTGGTGTTATTTTCTCTTAGATTTTTTATTTTTTACCCGTTTGGTTGAAGTAAAATTTCATGAGTTTTGATTAATTTCTTATAACTAAAAAATAATGCATTTAGAAAATAAACTGCTTCCGGGTAATGCCGTAAGTCAATGCATTTGATAAAAAAATAATTCCTAGTAAAATTCTTAAAATTAATCCTAAGCATTAAAAATGTAAAATATACTTTAAAATTATATAAATATATTTGAAGGAGAGGTTGTTTATACCCAAAAAATGTTTATTTGATTTTTTTTATGGTTGGAGAATTATTTAGGTGTTCCGGTAATTTTGACTATTTTTGGTTAATAGCTTATAATTTAAAAATAATGCACAATTAATCTTAAAATTAAAACATTTAATAATGTATAGAGTGTTCTATTTAAAAAAGTGAAGGTTACCAAATTTCTATAATAAAATGATCAGCATGTATATTGAAAATACATTTAAACGATAGCTTGTTTAAAGCCAAACACCTAATCGTGAGCAATCTTTTGAAATTTCTTACATTTGGAAAATTATTTAGGTGTTCCGGTAATTTTGGCTAACTCTGTATATAACCGTATAACATTTCCAGTGTAAAATTCCCGGATAGGCCAATGGTACAACAAATTGTATTTAACCAAATAAAGTTTTGTGATATAAATCAAAAACATTTGAAAAATCAACAAAAAATTTATTTGGGTTGTCAAGCTTTTAGAATGATCGCTAGATATGTCGAATATTTGCGGTAATGTAAACAAGAATTTACGAAACACAAATTTCAGCGTTATAGCATGAACTTTTTCATGAACTGTTTTGATTTTATGAATACCAACAACTAACGCACGGTTATCAACGTCAGAAATCGTCTCTGACTGACGGATTAAGTATGGATAGTAACTGTAGAGTAAGATAACACCTTAAAAATTAAAATTAATTATGATTATTCTAAAGTTTATAAGTCTGCTTTAGTTTCAAATAACTCACTCGTTATTCGTCTTTGGTTGAGTTTTCCATTATAGTACATCTCTAATTGTGTAAATAAAATGCCAACATATACACAACCTAAGAGCAACGTTATACAAAATTCCCTTTTCGTAAGAAAACAGCGTAACAAATCAAATTTCATATCAAAGCGATCACAGAAAGCGATAGATTAACAATTCTAGAAACGGAAGGGTTCCGGGATACTGTATTTCCCGTGTGCGTCCGCGCCCGTACGGCAAAAACAAATAGGTAACCGGAGACGAAGGCAACTCAAGTAATAAAAGGGCAGATTTATGGAAATGCCGTTCGTTCGGCGGTGCGCTTTTGCCCGTACGTAGCAGAATTTTCGAAAGCCATTTCAAGATTATTGCGTTACCCGGATGGATAAAATGCCTGTCTGCTTTTACGTCGCGCGCGCGCGCGCTTTCGGTCTGCTTTCGGTGATTATGAACTGCGAAACCACTCCAGTTTCATCACCCTCTCACATTACATAGATATTTCATTTTATGGTCTATACTGTAGTCGTTAGAAGGTCGATTTAATATACACAAAAAAATAACCTGATAATTTGAATGAAGCTAGGAAATCGGAAACTGTAAAAGATCGACCATTATTACATATTAGTACAAAAGTTGCGTATGAAAAATTCTCAACAATTAGCTTTAAAAACGTTTACTTTTTTATTTTTGTGTCGGAAAATAATAAAAGTGTCATGTTTTCAGTTAATATGTGGGTGGTGTTTTGAGATACATTGAAGAACAATTGACTTTTGTTAATCATTAGAATTTAAAGATTGATTATGACGTGGTTCAATTGTATTTGAAGCTATATTTTTATATATTTGAGAGAGAAAACTGATCAACATCTTATGACCTTATAGGTTTATGTTTTTTAGAATTATCACATTTTTGACTGGCCAGTTGTAGTCCTGACAACTGAACTGTAACAAACAAAGAAAAAAACGCGTATTTTTGAATTATCACGTGAATTGGTAAGCTAAAACCAATCAGTCAATGGTTTCATGATAATAGGATGGCTTTGGCTTTGGAACTATTTTTAGTCTGTTGTCTTCATGTTTTTTTTCCAACTTCTGTGTGCAATAACGTTCAAATACAATGGCGTTACATGAGAAAGTTAAACTCTTTGAGGAACGCCAATTTTGTTGTGCAGGAAAATTTTCGAAGTTTTCGATAGATTTCTTTAGGTTAACACTCAAAAGTTGAGGATTTTTTTTTTATTTGGTAACAGTTAAGGCAAAATTTGGTAGATTTTTAGCTAGTGAAATCAATGATCTGAGCAAACTTTTGGTATCAGATAAAAGTAGAAGTTTTTAGGTTTAGTTTGGTGCCGTTTTAGGGTTTATAGAGCGTTGGTTTCAGCCACTATATCATCAGAATAAAAGCCAAAATACCAATTTATTACATTCTGACTTCAACTTTTTTGAAAACCATATATTTAAGCTTTCGAGTCCGGATTTGGATTCAGCGCAAAGTAATGTATTGAAAACGCATTTTTTATCAATATTTTTTTTATAAATTATTCACAATTTTCAAGACCTCCATTTCATAAACTTAACTTGTTTTCCCTAGAATCGAAATCCGAAAGCAACTACTGAAAATAAGGTCTGATATTAGAGAAAACCGGTGCTAAAAGCTCAAAATCAAAATCTGACTTTTACAGTTAATATGATATATTGGACGGGTGTCGCCAGGAGGTGGCGGTCTTTCTATGCACTTTCCTAGTTAGTAATCATGCATGTGGTAGGTACCTCTAGCGTGTCGACTAAACCTTGTTACTGTACGAACATTGGTAGAAGCAAGAAGAGTATTTATAGTGAAATTAAGCCGTGTTTTCTTTCGTTGTACTGAAGGAATTTAATAAAAGAAACCTATTCGTTTGCGAACATGTTATCAGTGGACAGCGCCTGTTTCGTGCAGCGGTGACTGATAAACGTTCTCACGCTATGCTATTCCGCCACGGGCATCCTTATTGTTTCCCAGTCCCCCGCCCCCTACTATGCACGGGGCAAATTACTGTAATTGGTTTTCTAGTCATGAGTAAAAAGCTAATTTTGGCAGAACAAGAAATACCCAAAGGATAGATATAATAATAATAAAAATATTCAATAGAAAAACAATAACTGTATTTTAATTTTCACGCTTTATACAATTTAAAATTTTTGTTTGTATTATCATTGAGGACCATATTATCTCAACAGACACTAAAATTTCCTTCGGGGCTTCCAAAACCAACAAGGTATATTGAATATCTATAACTTATTATTAAAATATTTATGACATTCAAAAAAATATACTGGGCAATTTGCAAAAACTGGAAAACATCTTATTTACACAGAGAGAAATTTTTGTTTGATTCAAATAAATATGCATTGACTCTGTGTAAATAAGACTCTGAATTTGTTGTTTCAATAGAGGCAAAGAAATATTTATTTGCGGGTAAAAACGCATTTATTTGAAATATTTGTTTGGTAGAAAGAACATTGATTTGCGTCAAACAACTTATGTTTCAAGTTTGCAATTTGTGTATTATAAGAAATGAGATTTATTTACTTCAAATAATTATGATTGTGTTGAGTGAAAGAATTACATTTTTTTAAATTAACAAAATTGATGGTCGAGTTAAAATGCTTAAAATTATTAATTTGTTGAAGGAATTAATAGACAAGAATTTTTCGGAAGACTCGCGTGTCACCTCCTTTTTGGGATGTCGCACATCCTCGACCAGTGCTTGGTCTTCCTAGCCCTACATATAGTCAAGGTTAAGTTAGTAAAGTGTACTTTGATTTGTAATCGCAACTTGAACCTGCAGGCACTGTACTCTATAAGTTCTATACTGTCGATCACGCGGCTTTATACTCTCGACATGTACGAAGTGCGAGGAGAGAGTTTACAGCGCCATCTAACAATACAGTTGGATGACATTAAAAATATATTTATTTGAATCAAAAGATGATTTCTTTGGTGGAAGGAAACCTATTTTAAATCCAAAACAAAATTATTACTTTGAAGGAAATAAATATCTTCTTGTGTAAAAATATATTTATTTTAATCAAAATATGATTTCTTTGGCGGAAGTAAACCTATTTTTAAGCCAAAGACAAAATATTACTTTAAGCGAAATAAATCTCTCCTTATATACAAATTTATATGTTAGAATCAAAATTATATTTCATTGATGTAAAGAAACGTTTTTTTAAAATCAAAACTAAAATATCACTTTAAAGGAAAGTAATTTTTGTTTGTATCCATATATAATATTTATTCCACTTAAATAAATATTTCAAATAAATTAATCTCTGCAAGCAAATAAACTAGAGTATTCAATGAAGTAAATATTGTTGGCGTCAAAGAAATATGTTTTGACCCAAAAGAATAAATTCAAACAAATACATTTCATTGAAACAAGAAATCTTTTCTCTCTGTGTATGTTATAATATTTCGCCCAGAAACAGTTATACAACATTAATCAAGCTTCTTTACTGCAAATGGTGACTGTCCCGATCCGTGATTTTGGAAATCTGACAACCCTGGACGAGACATTTCGGTACTTTAAACATAAAATTTTGAGCAAACAGTAAATCTGTTTAACAAATCATTGAGGAATTATGGTAAACAGGGTTCTTGATTATAGCATGTGATATAGATAAGACGTTTAGTTGAAAATATAGTTTTTCTGATATCTATGACTCAGATATAATAAGTTCATTGCATACGTAGATATCTATGACTATATAATCCCCACCATGATACACACCGATGATTATGATGACAACAGCTTTGTATAATACTGACAGTTCCTGACAGCTCGTGACGACTCGCATGTTTACACGCTCGCCTCCGGCTCGTGTATAAACTTCATCCTCGCGGTTTATATCCTTAATGTGCTCGTCAAATAATACTATTTGTTCTTGATCAAATGTTTGAATAGAAGAATATTTGACAAAATAAGGAGCACCCTACCTTAATGTTCCTTTTTCTCATACCCTCCTTCTATACGATTGTTTCTTCCCTTTGCTCACGATTTATGTCATTAATTAGTATTCTAATAATACTCAATAAATAAAAATGGTCAAATAATATACTATTTACTGTTTCTGAATTTAATTATATATTTATCGTCATATTTACAAGGTAATTGATTGGGTTGGTCTTTTAGATAATTACTTTATCAATACACATTTTTCGGATACTCTGCTGGCAGAATAGTCTGCTAGGGACATTTATCTTTTTTTTTAATAGAAAAAGAAACTAAAATAGTCATGTCGATTGACCTATCTATAACTTATAACCCAATAAACAAAGCGCGAATGTAAAACTAATAGCATTTATCGATTTCCAACGCAAACACCACAAACTTCACTTCGCCGGGTTCAATTTTATTTCTGACTCGCTATATAAAAAAAAATCTCCGTCGGTATCCTTCTCCAATTAAAATTTTAACGATGACAGCCGTAGTCCGCGTCGGCTAGAGGCAGGAGGTCGCATAGTGGAAACGCGCGTCCGTGCAATTCTCTGAAGGGGAGCGAGAACGAGAATTATCGGATAGTGGAAATTGCATCGAGATATCTGCAAACTGTCGGCCGGTATTGTCGTCATCTAGACGCCGCCCATCCGATCCTTAATTGAACGGAGGTCCTTTATATACAAATGGGGGAAGCGGGCGGCAAGTGTCTCCTCGTCCGATCCCGCTACAGTTACTTATATGAGGGCACGGGGCGGGGGAGGACGAGTCGCAATATCGGCACTAATATCCTGTGTGTCCTGGCCGGTGGACGTCCGTTAATGTAAATTAATTAAATCGCTCCGCATCCTAGCGGCTCGATGAAAGGGACCGTATCGAAATTGGGGAACGGATAATTTCTCTATTCACAAATTGGCAGTTATGCCGAACAGGCTAGGGAATTTATTGGATCCTGTTAAAAGTTGGGTAATTGAAAAGGTGTGAGAGGCGTTTAGTTATACTGGAGCATTTTTTCAAGGTTACAGGTAGTAACAAAAAGCTGTATTAATTCTACTCCATATTAAAATTTGTTTCCTGATGAGGTCAAGAGGGTGGGAAGTGAGGCCCACATTTCCGATACAGTGTTAAAAGAATGCAAATTTCTGTGGCTACTGTAAAAGTTCAGGTTCGTCAGAACTGCTGCAAGCAATGCAGCAGTCAGACGGACCAACGAAAAATAGTACCCCTGAAAAGTGAGGTTATAACCAGTGACGTGGAACATCAACTGGAACTCCTGAAAGTGGAAGTAATCCTTTTGAGGAAAATAACCAAAGAACAAGCGGAAAAAACACTATCCTTATTGAGAATAACAATTTGCTAAAAGATAAAATTATTTATGTTCAAAAGCCTGTGATGCTAAAAGAACCATCGAAACCAAATGTCACTATTGCCACCTGTGGTCCAATACCGGAAGCTCACCTTAATACCTCACAGAATCAACCATCATACCGAAAAGTTTTGCAAAATAACAATCTGCAGGAGTTGAAAAGAAATCAACAGAAGACTACAAACAAGGCTATTCACATGAATAAAACACCAAATGAATTGCACAAAAGGATTCCGATTCCAATTACTGTCGAAGAGCCTGCGATGCAAAGGCAAGACGAAGAGGAATTTAAATTGGTACAGTCTAGGAAGCGGCGAAGTATCAAAACAATTCACGGGGTAGCAACGGATGGTAATAATTCACTAAAAGCGGTCGCAATCTACGGGTACCTGCATGTTTATAGACTGCCCCCAGATACTTCAGAAGGAAACATAAGGACGTATATATCATCAAAAAATATCAAAAATCCAATATCTACCCAGTTACCATCAAAACATCCGGAAGAATATTCCTTATTCAAAGTTACATTCAATATAAAGGATTTATATAAA
The DNA here is from genome assembly GCA_964023965.1 of Melinopterus prodromus. NCBI lineage: Eukaryota > Metazoa > Arthropoda > Insecta > Coleoptera > Scarabaeidae > Melinopterus > Melinopterus prodromus. The sequence goes on from OZ030391.1 coordinate 73,910,117, forward strand.
GGATTTTTTCAACACGACTAAACCGTTTTTTTTCACCGGGTTTTCTCAAAAGAAGAGAGGCGGGTAAACAACAACAGAATCTTTTACGATGTTGAAGCATAGAGGATTTACATGAAAAAGAAGATAGTCCCTGCAACTAATGCATTTTGGCGAAATAAAGTTTATTATTATTATTATTTTTTAAGCGATACGAATGTAGGTACCGACGCATCCGTCAGTCAAAAACCTTAATTGGCAGCTTCTGATAAATGTTTCTTATATTACTTTTGAGGTTGAAGTTATAAATTTATTGAAGAGTTTTTTTAGAATAACAAAATATAATTTGAATTATTGATTACACTATGACGCGTTGCTGGCTCTAGCTAAATTACCATATTGAATCTTCCAACTTCCAAGCCTTGTAAGTGGTTTACACTGTTTTTTTACGTCGAGTTGCCTAGACTTAGAGGATTGCATAAACATTAAATCCATGGGCAGGAAATCCAGTATTTTGACACGTCTGTATAAGCTGCTGTCCATTTAATATTGGCTTTTTGCACAGTACAGTGTGGGGGACTGAGAAACGATTTTGAAGGCTATGGCGGAATACGAATCCCGCGAGTGTTTTCTCCGTTACCACTGCACGGAAAAGCGCTGTGATCGACTTTGTTATTTCTTACTAAAATTCTCAAGTACAACGACAGAAAACGCAGCATAATTTCATTACAAACCACAACAAACACACTACTTGCTTCTACCAATTTACGTACAACAATAACTTTAGTCGACACGTGACAGGGAACTACCAACGTGGGTGATTACTGATTACTAAAGAGAAAACAGCATATAACAGCGCTATTTCGTCTTGATATTTTAGACATGTCCCGTGGTAAGACAGATGGGCTTGTTGTATGCGCACCCGGCCACTAGGATTTAAGATTTAAGATTTTAAATGTAGGATTTCTTCATTTATATTCCATTTCTAACACTGACGGTTACCACATTAGTAATTATTGCTCAAGAACCACTTTTTAAACTTTTGTTGGTATTCATAAACCGCCGCGGCGCTACTGGGCGACTTTTGAGTAACAGTTCTCCATAACACGTCGATTGTAATTCTTAAAATACATATTTTTGTGGACAGTTCAGTTTCCGACTGTCAATTTTATGCTATGATGTCATCAACAGTTTTTTTAAATGGAACGCCAATTTTGTATTGATTTGGTAGATCTTTAAATAGCGTACTACGACGTTTTTCAAGTAACAATTTTTAGAAAGAATATACGTTATTTGTATCTTGTTATTTACAAATAAATTGATAAAATGTACGTTAATTTAAGATAAAACGCTTTTAATTGCAATTTTATCATAAACAACCCAACCAACGCACAGATATTAATGCTTCTCAGGGTGATCTCACAACGAATGATTTGTTTAGTAATTTGAGTAAAATTTCCACATGGCCGAAATACTCTTACCTCTAAATGGAAGCGAAAACATTTCATTGCCATCCATATATATTTCTTGAGAAAACGACATTTAAAAATTGTAAAATGTTGATAACTAGGAGAAATAGATGTTGTGAAGTGAATATGAAATTGCGTTTTGGGTAGAATTATTCACCGTAAAAACGAATCCGGACTGCAACATTTTCTATCGCGTAAGATTTTCGAAAAATGACGATCAAAACGCGATTTTGGTAAGTTTTACAAATTTATACCAGCTTATTGTCCTAAAAAGCTAAAAATGGTCTCCTAGTAAACCTTTACCTTTGCATTTTTACCTTAAATCTTACAAGTTTGTTCATTATAGCTTTTGACGCATTTACAACAATTGTTTACATCATACAAATGACAACTGATTCGGATAGGATTTTTTCCCAAGGTACGAATCTGAATACAGAAATAGTTAATAGGCTCGAGAAAAACAAATTTAAATGTGCAAAAAAAAGATTTTTTTGCTACATTTGAACACATGCAACACAGCAACGTTAGATATTTATATGTAGGATCAAATGTAGATTTTTGAACCTTCTCCTTGAAGACCATGTAGCGAGAAATCAGATGGCGTAACACTAAACCTTACATCGGACTAATTTCTCAAAGGTCAGAAATTTTCGATAAAAAATAGGCTATTATACTCTCCGACCGATAACTATACATTATGCACACACGAAATGCAACATTTACATAAGAATTTCGCATATATGTAATACCTACACATATGTGCTAACTCAAATAAATACCAATTCGTGCATAATTCGGCAAGAAATAGCAGACAACCCAATTCGATAAATTAATGTTGTGTAAAGGAATAATTATTAGTTAAACGACGCGAAGGACTCACACATATGTCGTCATTAATTTCAGGGGGCGGGCTACCAGCTTGTCACCTGAACGATAAAGGATCTTTTTACGTGTCTGGGTCACCGAACGAAAAAAAAAATAATTCAGGCGTCGAATTAAGCTCGCGACGCACACAACAAAAAAAACGAACGACAACCCGACGATCGATCGCCGCCTAGCGTGATTAATTAGTTTTTTTATAATTACTTGACGCCATTTCAGTGACGGTTGAAATGGGACCCAGGACGCGCGTTCCCATAAAACGTTGACAGGATAAAGTTTTAACCACCCAGCAGTAACCTAATATAAATAAATTCACCAGATAACCAAACTGGATAGAGTAGTCACGTTAAATAATCGTTTATATGTATTTTTGTTTAATGCTAACTCGAATTCACACAATCATGCAAAGTAAAAACTGTGAGATAGTTAATATTGAAATTTTGAGTACTGCAGCAACCTGTTGGAAAGACTAAATAATTGCTAATCCCATGAGCTGTGTTGACTCCCAAATTTACAAAAATAGTTACTAAAATTTAGTATTATACTAGTTTAATTCGGTTATTAGAAATTGGTTGGCGATTCTGATTCTTGTAAGATTTGTCGTAAAAATTGTCCTTGATTCAATAAATTTTAAACTTGTAAAGACTTGTTATCAAATAATTTTAAAACACCTATTTCATCTTATACAAAAAGATTAGATGCCTATTATCTGCAAAAACCCGGAACACTAAACACAATTTGGCCTCCTGTGCATTCGCTTCACCTGTGTTCCTTTCGATAAGGCCATTACCAGCACACGTCCTTTGTTTTGAGTTATTTTTAGAGGTTAAGTATGAGAGCAGTGTGATTACACTGAACTTCGCCTCTGTATCCTGTATCACCAACTGTATTGGTCTTATGTTTTTGGGATAATAAAGACAATTTATTATTATTATTATTATATCCGATCCGCGAACTGTTATTGTTACTGCGACAGTTCGTAGTTTAGGAAAATTCGAACTGAAAACAACCGTTTTCCCCGAAAAAGAAATAAAGGGCTATTTACGCTTCCACCGGTTGAAATGGGGTATTACTAGCGACCTCTACGCTCATTATCGGTGTTTACTGAGATATCAACGTAAATTGATTTCGGTCAGCGACCGTCTAGGCAAAAGAAAACAACAGGGACGATAATGTCCACAAACACGAACATAGTACCCAAAAACACACATATTACACGCATGACATTAACTTATAATACCCTGTGTGTCCATGTCAAAACCCTATAGGCTTGTTTTGTCTGTGTATATATGAAAGTGGCAACAAAAAGTCTTATCACGCCACATTTGTTAATAAATTGGGGTCTACATACAAAAATCAATTTTGTGTAGTTTTACATAAACCAGAAACTATGTTGTTATTATTATTATGTTTATTACTATGTTATTATTATTATTATAAATACCAAATCCATATGATGACTCAGGTGCTGCCAAGGTTGCCAGCTCAAGAGAGTTGGGGAGTTGTGAATTATTTTTGAAGACCGTTATTGGTCTTCAGATAGAGATTCTACCGAATACAGCATACTATAAGTTGTCACTAGTTTGCTTTGTTTTTTTTTTTACTTTATCATACGCAGTATGATAGGTTGATAACAGAACGCTGTAGTATTTTGTTTTTAATTGAAGACAATATCTCCGGCAATGGCACCGTATGATATTGAAAAAGATAGATACCCCACATCACTACGGGTTGCATAATGCATACCAAATGGATTTGCCTCACTTATTCATCTGGCGTCCTGTTCAGTTATACGTACATTACACTACATTACATTACATTAGACTGTGCAGGCACGATCGATCTCGATCAACTAGAATCTCATGCAGATATAAATAATTTTATATAGTATGATAAAGGCATGTGCCTGGCAACATCAGATTTTTTTATTGTATAGCAATAATGTTACACCTCTGATATCCCTGAAATTCTCTATTATATAACTTGAAAAGTTTTATGCTTTTATCTAAATTTAATTAAAAAATGTTTTGATTTTTAATACCTTGAATATCTCATCAAAATTATCAGAAATGCTCCTATAAAAATGGGGTTGGTACAACAGTAGATCAGTAGATCTGTTGGTAAAAATGTACGTAAATATTGGGTATTCAATAAAAAGCACATAATTCACAACTTTTCCATGATTGATTGCACATTTCCGAATTGAAAATTTAAAAATAAAAGGCACACCCTAATGTGCCTAATGTGTATTTAAACTTCAAAATTTGTTTAATTCGTAAAGTAGAAAGCAAAACTGAAAATAAAGGACTAACTAAAATTCTACAAAAATTTCATAGAATACATGCGAAGCAAAAAAAGAAAATATCGGTCAGTTATTATATTATAATCTGGTCATTTGACGTCTCTACCTACACAAAACCGCGATAAGGTTAATGATTAATTTATATGGGGCCGGCGGAGTTTTTGTTTCGCCGCAGGACATTATAGAGGTCGCCACACGCACGAAAAGCGCGCCTCTTATCGTATCTTTTGATGTGACCTCAGGTTATTGTGTCCGCGCGTGAGAGGTTGCTTGGATTTTCGTGACATTCTGATAGAATTAATTACTGTTTGAAAATTATGAAGTCGGCGAGCTTTGCAATCGCCTGCGAAATGGGGCGAAAATTGTATGTTTTGACATATCGTGCAATTGAGATCTTGATATTTTCATTTAGACGCAAGAAGGATTGGTGTCGTTGACTTGCTATAATATCGCCGTGTTGTATAGTTACGTTGCATTAATGTTATTGTCAGATTTTAGTTATAGAAAGTTACGTTAAGTTATATTAAGACCTATATATTAAGTTCTGAAACAATTTTTATCGTCTTAAAAAAATATTGAAATGGGTCCCATGATGATAGTTATTGTAAAACATTATTAATTAATTCTCAAACTTATTGTATAATTTTCATCAAAGTCAACTTATATAATATATAAGTCAATAAATAAACCTAAACCTAGATGTTATTATTCACAGTCGCAACAAAAGAAAGATCTAAAGACCGAGCTAAAAAATCATGCAAGAAATTATTCAGTAAATGTAATACCTCAGTAAACAGGGTAAGTAAGAGTAAGTCAGTAGTAAAGGCTGCTTCCCTAGCTATGCTAGTAACCCAAATTGTTTTGTGTTGAGCTCTGACATGTATAACAAAACCTGTATGTCTCAACTTGGTTCATGGCTTAATTGAAATTAACAACCCATCACACAATTAGACAGATGCTTATGTTTGCCATATCAACAGTAGGCAAACCTATCAAACAAAAGTTAATTATGGTCACCTTACAACTGAAAGTAAAACCAATTTTCTTAAGAATATAGCTCGTTTATGTACAAATGATGGAAAAAATTGGCTTGAAAAAAAAAAGTTTTTGCTTTTGTTTTCCTGAATAGCTAAATTGTTAAAATGAGTTAAAATGAGCCAATTAGGAGTAATATGTAAGTATCTAAAAAAAAAGACATCAAACCTTAGTTGAGATGAGATAGCGAGCGAAGAGACTGCTGGTACTTACCTGAAAAGAAAAGAAAATGTTAGGTTGAGTAAAAATATGCAATTAAAATAAAATTTTAAGCTTACGAACAGGAAATGTTTAGGAAAATAGTAACATGCTACTTATACCGCAGCTACCTCACAGAGAAATTAATTGAATCAAAACTTCTACACAGTTTTACAGCCGAACAAGAAACCAGAAACACAATGACAAACGTTAGTTGTAATTTTTATGATTTGACTAAGCTTATAGTAACTTCACTAGTTGTGTTTCTTTGTTTGTTTGTTACGTTCAAATCTTGTGATCGATATTTTACCTACTTTCCAATGTCCAATCAAGTTGAAAGTATGCATGTGGATAGATGTCCGGTGACAAAAAAAAGTTTGTCCAATCGAGTTGAAACTTTTTGGAAAATTATCTAAAATGGTTGTAAAATTTTCCAAAATAGTCATTTTTTATAAAACGTAGTGTAAAGTGTATTTTCACTTTATCATACGTAGTATGACAAAGTATCGTAATCGTGCCAAAACAAAACAAAATTGATTTTAGCGGAAACATGTCCTTTTGAGTCTCCTGAACAATTTTGACCAAGGTACTTATTGAATTTGGTAGATCTTTAAATTGTTTTAATGACAGCATATAAATTGTATAGACTGCTTCATAGTTTACTTGAGGAAGCAATAGAAAAACAAAACAAAAAGAAAATACACAATTCTGTTTTAAACCCAAGTAACCCAAGTTAGCTCTATTATTTTACATTATAATTACTTTATCATACGTAGTATGATAAAGTACTGTATCGTCCCGATACCCACTAAGGGTATCGGGACGAAACTTCATATTTAGAAGTTTCATGACCAAACTTAGAGCTTTTTGTTCAAAAGAGACCAAAAGAACTGGAAATTTACTCTTAGCATTTTCAACGATTTTCCAAATGAGCTGCCATTTCACTACTTTCATAAAAAAAATAAATAATACATTACATTAGACCAAATTCTGAATAATTTATGTCTATGCTATGTTTTGGTAAAAGTAATTCGTTTAACTGCATTAGCAAGTTCTGTTTGATCGAGATAGGTCGTATCTGCATTATTATAAAGTTAGTTAGCCGGGATTTGACAGATATTTTCATTCTAGTAATAGTAATTAGTGTCAGAAGCTTATGGTTTTGACAAAACCTGCTGTCAATAGTATCAAAATATCTGTCAAATTCTGGCTAGCTAGTTTTATTTTAATGCAGACACGGCCGATCTCGATCAAATAGAATATCATGTAGCTAAACTTATAATTTTATATGTAGTTTAGTCATGTGCCTGGCCACATCAGATTTTTTTTTACATGAATTTATTTAATATGTTGAAGAAAGGTTTAAATTATGGATATGACGTCTGTTACCAAATATACATTTATCTACATTCAGTATTTTATCAAAAGTTTACCAACTGTGTCATTTATATTTAAATTAATAATTTTTCTTACGAACCTTAGTTCGTTGTTTTCCAAGCGTCCCTTCCATATTCTTTTTAAAGGTTTCGTACTTTCGAAATAAAAAACGCAGCCCTTCTAAACCCCCGTCTGTCTGATGTTTAAACCTACGTATGCCTGATGTCTATCACAACGAAGTTTTCAACAAAGATATCACACTGAAATTTGACAATAAAAGAGAAATATCTTGGTATGCAGTCCATGTCCATGTGGTATAGTTTGAAAGGGCTCTCCATAAGTATATCAAAAATATATATTCTTTGATATTGTGAGTTACTTATTTTTTGAGACTTCTCAAAACATGAGAGGTAAATCGCAAAAACAGGAATTCTTGTATTATAAGAGTACGTAAAACTTAGCAATTTAGTAATCAATAGCTCTAATGTTCAAGATATTAATTTACGATTTTATACAAAGCATAAACGTTATGAAATATATTACTTTCAATTAACGCATTTTTATGTTAGATCAACAAAACCTTGGACATTTTACACTAGGATACATTTCATGGAACGGAACCCTTAACAGGCGAGACCCTGGGTTTTTTTCATCATTATTTCTTTCTAGTTAACAACGTACAAAGATTATTTTTACGTCTCTCAAGTTTTCTTGGGATAACAAAGCATTCCATCCCCGTTTATTACAAAATTCGACAATAATTATAACAAAAGGAAACTGCACCGTTTTAGTGAAAAACTTGGCCGTATACGGCCATTGTGGGAATTGGCCGTCATCGCTGAAAACGGTTATTACAATCTGGAGATAATGTAAGCGACACACGAACAGACCGGTCTCAGCAATGCAGGCCGCAATCTAAGCCGAATTAAGCTTAATCCGGTGTAACTAAGAATCCGCGTTACGTGATGTCAGGAGGTTTCATTACGCCCGTCGCCGTCGGCATCGTCGCAGAGCAGATTTAATTTCACGTGAACCCCGAGTTAGTTTGATAGAAGAATATGATTCAACGGCCCGCGCACTGAGACCGAGATTCTGGGGACGTGGGAATTTTCTATAATCACAAGCGAGCGGCGGGCGGGTGGTTTTGCGACACGTCCGCGAAGGTAATTTGAAATTACTCCAAAGCAAATAGTAAGGCGTGTCTTAGTCTGGTAGGATTCATGATGAATATGTATGTATCTCTTCAGTTAGGTACTTTATGAAGTCTGCGGTAACTATTACTATATCCTAGCTTTTAAGTAAAAATCTGAACTCAACAACTTTATAATATTATAGTTGGGTTAAGTAAAAATATGGGATCGCTACCATGGCAATTTGAATATCACACAATTAAAATATTTCTAGATCTTCACTGCAGTACCGTATCCAATGACGTACGGGATAATGGAAAAAGTATGCCATCGATAAAATATGATGTCAAAAAAGCAGCAAACTCCTGGAAGAAAGCACAAGTGGTCAACTTCCCCAGTTTGCCGTTGATACGGATGATTATAACTAAAAACTCAGTCTTAAGTCGGTACTATATATTTGCTCATTTGGAAAATTTCAAATATTTGGTCAATATCCACTTAGTTGTCGACAGTGTCGGGGAGACGACAGAACGTTATATAGAGTATTCTTTTTTAATTTTTTGGGGTTGGGAGCTGATGGCAGAATTAAGTTTCGAAAAAGTTGTTTCAAGAAGTTTCATTCCACGGTACCTATTAGATTGGTAATTTGAAATTTTTCATAAATGTTTTATAGGAAATTTAAAGATTTTAGGGCCGCTGAGAGGGGCTGATACATGTGACTGTTGTCATGGGCCCGGCCTTGAAAAGGCCCGGACCATCATTTCACACAAACCAAGTGTCACCGAGACAACTAACAAATTCTATCTAATTTTAGCCCGCTCTTCGAAAATTGTATTGTAATATCCAGATTTTCCAAGACACCACATTTTATATTTATTTCTCATCGTGGTTTAAAAAAAAAATGATAAAAGTTTTATCTTGCTCAATGTTACTTAGCAACATTTTGGTAACTTAGGGCAAATATTTAATAAAAAAAAACATGTTTTTGATGAAAAATTATAATATGTTTGTTTATTACGAGTGTACAACATAACTGGAAATTAATGTAGGTATCCAGTTCTAAAACTGTAAATATCCGAATGCAAATGTGTGATTACACGAGAAAAGTAAAAATACATAATTTACAATACATATTATGCAATATTAGAATGGAAACTGTAGAATTTCATTTGGGGAAACGTAATTTTACATTGGTCCTGGTAATTTACATACTGAATGAGCCGTACTATCTTTTCACTGCTGAATGAATTTAGTAAGTCATAAATATTGTCGGACAATTCTACCTGTATCTTCGAAGAATGGAGTGGTTTTGTAGTCTATGCTGACTTCCACACAAAATAATGATTTATCTTTTACAAACGAGTTTTGAGTGTTACTAAAATGTGAACTGAGTTTTTAATCTAACCATATTTGATTTTGATCCATTTAAAATTTTAACCTTGTGCTATATGTATTTGTGACGTATTTTAATATCAACATTTTGATGCTTAATTTTCAGCAACCTTGTCGAAATTTTAAAAGAAGACATTAATATGTCATAGTTGCCACTAGTAGAAAATAAAATTAACCATATTGTGACTTATAAGCTCTGATTTCGAGTTTATTGGTATTAAAATAAAAACAATTTAATATTATATAGTTCCTGAGAATTCTGAGTAATTAGATATGGAGAAATACTAATGAAACAAATAGCTTTTCGACAATAATTTTAAAATAAAAGTCCTATTTTGGTCACTAGATAAATCACAAAAGACCAAAATAAAATAAACATGTGGCATCTAAAAAGCACACATAACAACTCGAGACTGCAAGTTCTTGAAAAACTGATAATACCTTGTATTGTTTCGTCTTCTGCGGGAGACCTAAATATCATTCAATTGGACCATTTTTTGTGGTATAAGAGGGTCCATAGGGATAACTTTTTATCAACTTGAAATTTAGAATTTGGGAAAAAAACGTTTTTCGTTACACCCTAGTATGTAACAGAATCATGGTATTAGATCTATGGACTGCCCCGTGCCACAGACATGTCACGGGCCCACGTCACATATCTCTCTAATTAGAGTATACCGTTTGGAAGCACCATATGGCTAAAGAGGGAATACGGATACAACTTTTGAAGCAGCATAGGGAAATAGGTCATGTGATGTATCATAGTATAGCTCTTTTCAACAAAATTTATAACCAAATTAAGGTTCTCTTTATATCAAGGTCATATTTCATGGTCGTCTATATAAAGAAGATTCAGGAAAAGTTTGTTTGGTGTCGAGTTACTCTATGATACTACATGGTGCGTTTTTACTGGTTGATTATGAAATTTAAATTGATCCAGGACTTTATTTTATTTTGGAAAATTAGAAAGTTCTAGCTTTTCAACCAAAAATTAATATAAAAAATTAAAACGAACTCGCTGTTTTAAAATAGCTGTCCTATGATACCTCCCACGATATATTTACCCTATGGTGTTCCAAAAGGTACTAATATCACCAACGGCTGTTGTTGACGCTTATGCAAAATATTTCCAAAATGTAATAATTGCTATAATAAAAAAAATAAAAGTACAGAATATCTAAACGCTCAATGTTCCCACTAAAAAAGTTGATAATGGTCAGACAGGACAGATGCATTTTGAACGGCATGGCAATGTGAGACTACTTTTATTTTTTAGATTTTATTTGAAAAAATAGAAAAGAAAAATGTCACATTTTTACAAAATATTTTCGCTAATAAGCGTGACCCAAATATGAAGTCAATTTTCATCAAGCAGTACACTGAAAACTTCATGAACGTATACAATAAACGAACTCCTTAAAACACTAGCGGCACTCGTTTAAAGTCAAAAGTAAAACGTCCATATCCGCTCACAATCGAAACAAAACCACTGAATGGCGTTCGTGTGTTCCATTAGTAACTTTTTCCTTTCGGCACTGCAGGCTTTGAACAGCGTGGAAACACAGGTTGGACGAGTTAGAACATGCGTGTCCCACTCGGCCCGTACTACTGACTTGTTTGCACATAATTATGGGGACGCATTCATCCGTAGTTCATTATGGTTTGGTCGGGTGGAGACAAGGGGGGTAGGCTGAGGGACGAAATGGGGTGGGCGGGGTGTAAGTGCCATAGCAAAGGACACACATGTGGAACACGCCGAGGGATGAGCTTCAATTACGTCGTAATTTACAATTCCCTCCATTTTACATTCGAAATTACGTTGGTCATGTATAATTATGCGGAGGAATTGTTCGCAAACTATATACCAGTATTGTGTGTATACGAGAAGTTGAAATTGTAGAAGATACGTGGTTCGCATATTCAACGTTTATAATTGCTTAATATGTAACAATTAGTGAGATAGTTCATTGTTAATTAATTAACTCTTGTAAGGAAAGCAACCAATTTCCATATATGAGGTATTTTTATTAAATATAGTCCTTTACAATTTATTTGGACTATTTTTTGAGTATAACATCAATCAAGTGACCGCCTTCATTGGCCAAAGCAAAATATCCCCTTTTTGCTGCGTTTTCCATCGCTTCTTCGAGCACCTCGGGGGGTAAAGCGATGATTTCGGCACGTATGTTTGCCTTGAGGTTAAATCTGGACTTCCGGGTGGCGAGTCAAAATCGCCATTTTTTTAAACCACACGTCCAGGAAATTTTCGTTGCAGAAACTGCATTGTTTGATATGAAGTGTGGCATGGCGGACCGTCTTGTTGAAACCAGTAACCGTCCAACTCTTTTCACGCATTTTAGGGCAGACGTAATGACCCAACATCCACCCATATTGATTCCCATCGACTGTTTTGCCTTCTCTGAGGAAATACGGCTCGTTGTTTCGGTGTGAAGCGAAACCCCAACCTTCAACAATTTAGAGACCATGTGCTTTCGAAGGAATGTCAGATATATACCAAAGCCGGCCTACCCATACCTGTTATACTGGACATTTCTTTGATACCATGGTCGGAAGACACGTGGCTTATAGAGGAAATAAAGAGACTACTGTCATATTTCCGGATGGCAGGTACATATAATTATGATAGAACTTCACTAAGGTAAGTTCGATTAATTATATAATTATGTTTTATTCAATATAGTTTTTTGGGATGTCAAACTTTTATCCTAGAAGTTTAGAAATAAAATGAATAAATGTTGCCTTGAAGTTCGGAGTAGATGACTGGAAATTATGTACACCTTACTGCATCTACTAGTGTGTGTAGTACTGGTTCAAGAAATGTCTAAATTTAGTTGACTAATTACAAGAGCAATGATTTATTAATAATTTATTACATTTCTTCAGTAAATTTTGTCATTTGCAAAACATTCTCACAAAAAAAGTATTTGTGATTTTCTGATTTTGTCAGTCTCAAACAAAAGCAGAAATCTCTTATTGCTATAACAACAAACGTGCACCACTAGATGTTTCATGCAGGGTACTAGCATACTATAGTAATTGTTTCTGTCTTCGGATCGTTGAACAAGAAAATTGACAGCGTCGGACGTTATAAGACAGCCCAATTTCGCAGTCCGAACCCCCTGGCTAATAGAGACCGAAACCGGACGTACGTCAGTTTGTTCTCGCAGCACCCTCGTCCGAAAAACACAGCGCACGAAGGAAAATAGAAATCAATTTGACCGAGCATTAAAAACAATTCACGTGATGAGGGATCAGATGATGCAAAAGAAGGAAAGAATAACATGAAATCGCTTACAGCTTTTTACTTCGCAAGCGGATTTTATCTAACGAACAAAAAATGTACACAATTTCAGGGTTCACGTTCCAACGTGAGAACAGATGAATGAAAATATATGCTGTCTCGTTCTAACACACAGGTCGCAACGAATGCGCAAAATAACAATGAATCCGAAATATTATAAAAACTTTGGAACGCAGCGTTCAGCTCCAATTTCAATGGAGCTGTTTTAAATATTTGGTATATGCATTACATTATTTGAAATTGGTTCAATTTATCGAGAATTCAAACAATTTATACATGCCGTTATTAAACAAATTAAAAATTAGCCTATTAACGTAACTAAATCAAATTTTATAAATATTCGTTGGGTACGTTTTTAGTCTATTGTGCGTGTTTAATAAAGAATGCATTATGGAAAAATATACATGCCACACATGCAGAACATAATTTTTGGGTTCAAAATTGTGAATTTCAATGAAAACTGCGACGCCTTTTGACTCAAATTTCCATTTTCCACTAGATTTTGAAAACAAAGGTATGACAAGAACATAAAAGTAAAATATGAAACATATTTATAAATTATTTAGAACCATGGAAACTTCCTACAGATACAACATCAAAACAAGAAATAAGATGTTGATAAAAAATATAGCAATTTCACCTGTTCTTGTAACTCTAATATTTTAATGGGATTTGTCTTCAACATGTGCAAATTAAGAAATGTCCTTTGCGTACTGTCAAATTACTTTGTAGTCAATTTATTAGAGTGGTTAATGATAGACATTTTGTTAAGGCGGGTTTTCTGATGAAAAAAAAACGATATTTCTTTTTCTACACAGTATTTTATCATTGAAGGTCTTAAGAATGTGTGCGAGGCTGCAAAATAAGCCTTAACAAGGCGTAGCAATGAGCAAATTTCTCAAAATATGTTTTAAATGGAGGAAGGAATAAAGTATGGCCCTAGTATAGCATATTAGCAGAAAAATACTGGATGTCACGTTATAAACTGTACTTGAAAGTTTAAACACGTTTTTTTTTTTTCATCCGGTGGCTCTTAGTCCACCACTTTTTGTTTAATTTGTATTATAGAAAAAATGTAATTTATATGAAGAAGTTTTAACCGGTTCAATTTGTTCTTCCAAATATCAGACTCTACTACTCTGGTCGGCCAACTAAGTAGCATTCAATAAAGCTGTCATCGTCCAATATGCTGTCGTGCTGAGAGAATATGCAGTATCTACGTTTGAGGAAATTCGGAGTCGAAGAATGTGTTGTGCTTTTCATTCGCAGATAGAAGCGTTTAATATGCTTCTTAGAATTCTTACATACAGATTGCGGCTTTATTATATTGACAACAAATTATTCCACCTTATTTTATCGGAAAAACAGAAATGTTACCAAATTTGCTGAAATAGCCCGGAAATCTAGAGATATAAAATTTTCCCATATGTCAAAACTAATTTATTATAAATGTTAAACAAATATTTGTATACTTATGAGTTTCAATGGAAATTATGTTGCTTCTTTACCCAAATACTAATTTTTATTATAAATAATCGAAAACGAATAATACTGTTTGAAACAAATTGTTAAAATATGTGAAAGTCCCACAGTCGTAATATCTCTGATTGCTAACCAATAATGTAGTATAATAGGTAACAAACAATCACAAGTAATCATAAACCTTTTCATAAACAAAAAAGGCTTGGATCAAAATACACAGTCCATCAAATCAAATATATCTCAAACATTCACGAATTGAATTGTAATAAACGGTAAGATAGATTAAATTACCAGCAACGCACGCTTACTCGATCTTACATAAATCCTCGCTTAGATCTTCCTAGTGGTCAACAAAACTCGGCGTTCAGCAGCGAAAGCAGAAGGCCGGCCGTTCCCATCGCCCGGCGCATCCGCCATTCCTAAACTTCGGTCATCCGGGCGGCACACGGAAAGCCGAACCGTCGTCGTACCATAAATATTAATGACCGCCGAGTGGTGTACCGATGATTCGTCGACGGCGGCTCCGCTCACCACAAAAACTACCCCTTCCGCCCGTGCACGCCGCAAACTTCCCCGAAGGATTCCTGGGGCGGCCGCCGCTATACCTATTCCACTGGTATTAATATTCATACGTTGGCGGGCGTATGGAATCCGGTAAACAGGGACATTATCTGCGAGGCCCCTAGGTGGCGCCTGAGTGCAAGGGTAATGTCGTTTTCGTCCCTCTTTCGCTCTTATTACCTGCCGGTGGTGCCTCCTGCTCCCGACTGACTAGGGGGTAATGCGCCGTAAACCGCAGCGCCCGTCGTGACTACACCTAATGGAAACTGCCGCGGTTTTTATTAGGAGTTGTGAATTCGTAATATTCTTTCCCGGTGACTGCCAGCCGAGTGCTCACCGCGAGATTTTATGATCTCGAGAATTACCGTCACCGCACTGAGGTTTAAATAAACCGCTGAGCCGTCGTACTCGATGCATAAAACTCGATAAAGTATTATTTTTATTAAATTATAAAATATTTATTAAATCTCCCTATGCAATAACTAAAAATCAATATTTTATTTTTTGTTTTGATGGTCTTTATTTTATAAGTGTGCTTAAGTCAATATTAATATAAAAAAAATAATTTTTATTTGATTGTATACTGTTGCTAGTGTTAACTGAGACACAGTAATAGTAACAGTAACGAAAAATAACAAATTCTTTTGTCACATTCCAATAAACAGGTACTATTTTTATACCAGTTATTTAAAAATTGATTTAGCAGAAATAAACCTTAGCAACAATTCTAATACTAATTTACAGATAGATACTTCTTCTAAAGCTTTTGCGAGAAAACATCCATTTGAAAAGAATAGCAAATTTTGCGCATTATTTATTCTAGATGTTATTTAGAAAAAAAGATAATCTTATTTTCTATTTTTTCGAATTGCGTGTTGTCAAGTTGATATCTTGTGATGTACCATGCAAAATTCGAATATAGACATATTTTTTAACACTTAGTCTGTAGTAATTTGATTCTAATTCCTGATTCCAAAATTTCAGATCTCTATAATATTTAATTACCGAGGTGCAGTAATGTTAAACACCCGGGCATTTGCTATCAAGGGTAAATACACCGGGTATATACTCAGGTATTTACAGTGGGAATTTATAGGGGTATTTAAAAAACAATATTGTTATTAAAAATTGCAGTCAAACGAAATGTTCAATTACTAAATAAAGGTTTTTCTTTTATCATAAAATCAAAATGTATTCGCTTATCACAAAATAATGGTTATTCTTATAAAAATAAACACATTTTTGCAAGAACGAATAAAAATATCTCTCATCAGATGAAATATCAACAGCAGACATTTTCTTGTCATCATCGTCCATGCAATCGTGTCAATCTTCTATATTTTCTGATTATGTTTTAAAAAACAATATTGTTATTAAAAATAGCAGTAAAACGAAATGTTCAATTACTAACTAAAGGTTTTTCTTTTATCATAAAATCAAAATGTATTCGCTTATCACAAAATAACGGTTATTCTTATAAAAATAAACACATTTTTGAAAGAAAGAATAAAAATATGTCCCATCAGACGAAATATCAACAGCAGACATTTTCTTGTCATCATCGTCCATTCAATCGTGTCAATCTTCTATATTTTCTGATTCTGCTATCGACGAAGATTTAGAAGACACTTATGATTGTTAAATATGTCAACTTAACGGTTCTTGTCGTTCAATTTCGTTCAATCAATTTCTTATTTTGCTATGAATCCAACTAAATGTAGTGAATGTTCTTGTATAACTCATTATTTTTGCTTTTTACATTTGTTGTAATCGAGAGTACACATTCACAGTGTCCCATTTTTTCCCCGCAAAACCTTTTTTCAGATAGTAAATGCCACACTGAGTAAAAAGTTTCATATGGATTTAGCTGTTTTCTTTATTTCTTAAAAATTACAGCCGCTTTGTTCAACCGTAACTGTAAAAAATTGCAAAACTGTATTTTAAATGATTTATTTAACTTCGTTAGGAATTGGTAAAACCAAGTCGGCATGAAAGAAACTTTATACTCAGAATGACAATTACAGAATTACAGAAACAAATGTCTAAAAAGTTTCATATGTATCTTGTTTTCGTTGTTTTGTTTAATTAGTTAATTTTTAACATTTGGAATTTTTTACTTAAATTTATTTACTTTTCATTTTGTTGTAAGTATTGATTGTGCTCTTTTTCTTTTTAGCATTGTTTGATGTGTTGTTTATAGTTTACTTTTTTTTTATTTAGTTAATATTTCAAGCTGCTGTAACTTGGAGTTGAGCGAACAATTAGGTCCATATGAAAAGTTATACTCAGAATGACATTTACTATCTAAAAATGATTCTTGCGGGAAGCAAGTCGTTAAATGGTGTTTTAGGGATAAAAATGATGAATACCCAAAATTAACGTATTTACACTACGTAAGGGTAAATACCCATTTTATAAGTTCCCACCCGCTGGGTATATACCCGGCCTACATCACTGCCGGCCGAGGTGTCGCTTTGCAGATACGCCGTGAAACATTTCAATTTGATATTTGGGCATAAAGTTATATTAAACACAACTATTCCCTAAGACATTTTTAATTTAAATGTACATACCTGATAGTTTACACTCTGATAACAGCGAAAACTTTTTATAAGGAATAGCTTTTTCTTGAAAAGGTTATATCTAGGTCCATTATACGTATAGTTAGGTCAATCTGGACAACAAAACTATAGACCATAAAAAAATATCAACATGTTCGAAGTCTATTAGTGGCAAGCCTCAGTGTTATATTTTGGTCTGCTTAAAAAGTTCTGCAAAGTTCTGTAATGTAGCAACGCGTATTTGCACTTTTGCATGGGATTTTCTCAAAATCTTGAGCTAATTCATTATATTTGTTTTTCAGATTCATGCTCAAAAGCCCCCAACTCAGTCATGTGTTCGCAAAGTTTTGTGTTGATATGTGTAGGTAAGCATTTAGCTGGAATTGTACTTTTGATAAACAAAGTAATCATGTACCTAACAAAAAGATTTCTTAAAATGACCGAATGGAAAGTAATGCTTATTTTATAATTTTTAATTGACTCCATTTTAAAGCAAAAATGCCTTTTCCGCATAATTATATCCATTTTATAAAAAAAGGAAAACCTGTTCTATCCCCCAAATGGGTCTGAAAAGGATGTCATGGCTACGAAATTTAAAAAATTGGGCCAGATTTAGTCGTGTATAGAGCTTTAAACATACGTGACGATACCGACAAGATGTAACCACAAATATCACCATCACATCTCATCAATCTTACCAACAGTTTTTTCTTTCCTTCCATAGTAATAACAATAAATTCCCTGCTAAGTTTCCTCTCGCGTTATCTTTTGGCTTTGCGGGATGAGCTAACCCGGAACTACTAACTTTCGCATTAAGAACTTGTACTGTCGCACGGGCAGCCCGTAATATGCGGTTTCACCATGCCCCACGTAAGCATTACATATGGTGTAGTCGGATAAATTGGCAAAGTTGGGCAACGTATTACGAGGGCGCTCCTTCGGAAATATTTCAGCAGTTCATGACCGGGTCGCACCCGGCTAGTGGGGTGTCAATGGCGCCACCGTCGTCGCTCGCTAAGCTAAGTTTTACGACCGGAAACACTTTGTGTAATCAATTCATTTGTCACATCTACACGGAGTGATTTAAAGTCGTCATTTGTGGTGTATTGAAAGAACAAACAAACAATAAAGAAAACAAGCGTAGAAAGTGAAAAGATAACAAACAGAAACTTAATAAAACAGGAAAAAATACAAAGTTAGATAACTGTTTAAGTATATCATTCTACGGTTTGAGTCTGTCGTGGAAAATGTCAGAAACGTGAATTTGTGTGTAGTAGTGATTCAATTAAAATCGAAACATAGTTATTAATACTTATGAATATTCAGTACGCAAATTCCAACGCTTCGCTCGGTGGACTCAGGAGCACGATGTCTTAGATCCCGAAATTAATTCAGATATGCAAAACTCCATAATGAATGTATAATTTTTAATAAGTTTGCCGTTTACTTAGTCCTTTCTCGGTCTTACATACTCCGAATCGTGCTAGTGGGACGGTTTTGACTAGAAATTGAAATGTCGAGATCTGGTATGATATTTAAATGAGAACTAGAATGCGAATATTTCTTATAATTTCGTTTCTTATAATTTGACGTTTCTTATAATTTGTTTCATTAACGTACCAAGATTTTGTTACCACATGCTTCCAAGATATAACTTTATCACCTCGCATGATACTAATTTATGGCAATTCCAAGGAATTGGCGTGGTCTATTTTCTTTTAAATGGAGACTGACTGTTACTATATTAATATACAGCCATTTTACATTGTTAAAGCGAAGTGATTAATCACACCCCAGAATCGGCTATGATATTTATCATACGGCCACTGCATATTGATTTTTGCTGTTGTTTTTAATTTTATCGTCCGATCCTATCTATTCCAGTACACCTACATCTGTCTCACTTATCTTCCATATATAGTTTATTTTATTTAACTCTAAAGGTAAAAAGTTATTTACACTATGAAGTTAGTTAATCTCTCTACCCTTCACGGTACCTAAATGAAAATTTTATATCTGCATTTGTTTGATTATTTTGTTATTAAGTTAATAATTGTGTTACGCAGATTGGTTGTACTTGAGCAAATAAATTAATTATTCTGTCAAACCTTTTTATGTTAATTAATGTTTCTTACATTTGAAAGCCTGTTGAACCGCAGATATATTGTTTTAAAATTATAGAGAACTAATGTCATTGTGTATTTGTGTTTCTGATCAAGTAACATCTTAAAAAGTTGCCGCTGAGAGAGGTAAGTTTAAAAAAGTAAGAAATACCAATATTTTGTATCAATTTACGTCAAAAATCTAGTTTTAAATGTAAAGCTAATAGTGCAAGTAAGGTATAGAATTTAAAACCTCAAACTAAAATCAACAAAAAAATAATTTCATTTCAGTTAAAATGACTAAACTGTGAGGTCAGACTACGAACTACCTAGGTGGTGTATTACGAAGATTATGGAATTCTAAAAGAGTGATTAGAAAATGTTTGTAATAGAATTACGTTTTATATATATAACTTTTGTTGTTTTTCCACATTACATATTCAATAACAAATTTGGTTACCCCAGCAGAAAATTCGTTTATAAAAACTGCAGAATAAACCAATTCTTTTTTTGTAAAACAGTAAGTAAAAAATATGTACCCTGTGTTTATTCTTCATTTATTATTCATTTAAAAAGCACACGACAACGCATAGGAACCAATCTTGTACGTACTGGAGGTTTGTTATTTTGTAGATATTGTTCTCGAGTTTTGTTGATTTTGGCAATTTCGAATTTTGTCCTTTACCTGATGTCCACATGTGGGTATGTATACAAATGTATACAAAAAAATATTGAAATGAGAAAAACATGTATAATTACAGAACAGTTAAGAATTAATAGCCAAATGTAATTTTAAAACTACGATCGATACGGGTAGATTCGGCAAATCAGTGTTCAATCCAAGAAACATCTATTAAAATCCCATATTTAATAAAATTAAAAGACATTTCATTCCTTTCTATCACATACCCAATCACAGATACTTTGGTCTACAGAAAAGTTATATGAAACCCATAACGAAAGCTGCTTCTCATTCCGTTCTATCACGACAATAAGACATGATTCTCTCACTGCTTCAGTTTACGTATTTGCAATGCTGTCTTTGCTGAAGAGCAATACGGCCGGTTAAATTGCAGTTCCTCTTAGACTTAGGACGTATTTACGTTCCACAAAGAGCTCCAGGAAAGAGGAGCGCTTCCGTGCTCTATATCTATTAGAATATATTAGTCAACATTCCCGGTTGCAATCGGCCGTAAATATTTTAAACGGGACAGCAGGAGACGGGATGAATGAATGGTACATCCAGAGTGAGAGGAGAATTATTAAAAGTGCACGAGGAAGAGCAACGGGCATACTGAAGCGGGCCCAGGAAATTGCCTGTTTCTTTGCCGGGAATGAGAGAGAGAGAAGGACGAAGGACGAGTTGTAGGCAGGGCCGACCGTAGGGTAAAAGTAATAGGGCGAAATTGTAGACATACATAGCTCAGGACACATCGGAAACCTACACAACACTAATATTGACAGGAGGAATGAATATGAGCATTTTTATTCTTTTATATTATTAATATTCTACTACTTATTAACTTAAAATTTGTCAACACATCTTACAAAGCGTTTTTGTAAAATTTCTTTTAATGATCTACATACACTTTTTCTCATCTTGTTAGATAATTTGCGATACTTACCTCATTTACAGCTTTGTGACTACTTTGTTTTTCAGAATAAACAAGAAACTGACGTTTGTGCTACATTTTTACTCAGTCAACAAGAACTTGTAGTTTGTGGCCTATATGTTATACCTAACTTATTGAAACTATTTTTTTACGAATTATGTAAATAGTGTAATAGGGTTTAAGATAATCTTAAAGAACGAAATAACCATCAAACCATGTCAAATTGTGTTGTGTCGATATTTGGCTGTAGTTTTTGTCTTTTGACTAGACTATCTTGGATAATACCTGTTTGTTTGAAGCTAACGTACCACAACTAGTTTAGAGCAGTTGGAACCAGATTTTAGTTTCTAGAAGGTCGCCAACCTTGAAGTTATTCTATACTTTTTCATTGGGGTGTCTTCAAACATTTATTGTAGAATTTGATGTTTGTTAACTTCACTAATAATATGCGGTTTTCCGTATCTGAATCAGTAGACAGAAATTATCAATTGACTCCAGTTTTTGAAGAAATCAAGCGCGTTAATGCGTTTTGGCACACAATTAGACACAACAACTAGACACAATTTGCAATTTCTAATTTCAGATTCAGGTATGCCCGTTGTTTTGGTACATCCACGCTCAAAAGTTAGACCGCTGCACATAGGAGTATTCGATATCAAAATCTGCCAAAAGTCGAAATCAGAAATTTTAACTGAGAAAGATTTAACATTATTTTCTTGGAGTAGAATAGTTTCCCCGTCGTGCTGTGAAAACTTTGTTTTCGTAATCTCGACATTTCGGCCGTATGAACAACATTAGTAATTATGTTACATAGCGTATTAAAGTCACTTATTTTTTCTACTGGATGTTATTCTTTAGTTTGTAACCTACCATTTACATGAACAAAAATTAACTCCGACTCAATAAAAAACAATCAATAATAATAATAATGATATAACGTTTACCAGAATTTATTTTATGTGTTCTGACAAACATTTTATTAAAAGAAAATCATTCAAACAAACTTTAAAAGTTAACACTTGAGCTTGAACAACGTTCTTGAGTATAGAGCCACAAGAATTTAACGTTTATTTTTCATGGTTTCCTTATGTTACCATATATGTTTAAATTTGCATTTTTATGTGTACCCTCATCCAATCAATAAAAAAACTAATAATTATAATGATATAATCAAATGAGACAAATTACTATACACTATATTGTACACTATACCTATCTGAGCATTAAAAATGAAAAACAAAAAGTATGCTCAACATTTAAAATGTAAATATACAATCGAACGTTTAACAATACTAACCAACTCAGATTAGGTCAATTCGAACGAAATATAACTTTGGCCAGCATATGTGCGCTGGTAGCAACAGCAAAATATTATTTTAAAATTGTAGAAAAATACTGTATTGTTTTCAGATCATACACCGTTTTGAATCAAATTTTGAGTCAAATAAGGAGCCCCGTATCTTCATAATTAATGAAATTGTATTACAATGACAAATATAACAATTTTTAAAATAAACAAAAGCTACTTGCCAAGCTCACAGCGCAAAACACTGTATTTCAGCTCTTCAAGCTTTTTATCTTCAGAAATATATGCAAAATTAGTTTAGTTACGTGATAACATCAAAAATGTGTCTCATCAAAAATGTGTCTCGATCTATTCGAAAAATGGCAGCCCTATTCTCCCATGCCTTGCATGTCGTCTTCTCCAAAGTGTTGCACTTCTCTGTCTTCTTCGCCGATTAGCATTACCAGCCCTTTGCTTGGAGGTTCTAATTTGCACTATTTCTCATTTGTGTCTTATTCTATACAACAAATTCTTCTGATGCATCTTTGGCCGTTGTTTCGTAGCGACTGCTTCAACCGTTTGACACTCTGTCCTTGCTTCAACCATTTCTTTGTTGTATTGTCACTGCTCATTTTTTTCCAAAGACAATTCATTAATGTCCGCAAAATCGTTAATGCATGCTTAACTAAATCTTAGTAGAAGGATCAGTAAAGATCATTAGGTATGTCACTCTCACTCTTTACTCTTTTCGCCATCTTGTTTAGTCCTCTCAGCTCTCCTGACTATCCTTTTCCCGTCTTCTAGGTCATCGAATCTCTGGCTAACAATAACAATCTTAGCAACACCTTCATATGGCACACCATCATGCATACTTTTTTACTAGGTCCTCTTGCGAGTGGAAATGTTTCTCTAGAAAAAAACTAAACGTTTTGGTTGAGAAGATACTGTTGAGAAAGTAGTTGAACGCATATCAAAGTAGCTAAGGCCTGTCCTGAAACGCAGCGTACCGCGACTGAACAACAGAACAACCGTGGCCGCACAATAAAGATCTCGAGTGGAGGAGCGCAGGCGGTGAGTTCCGTCGGCAATAAAAAAAGAAATATACCTTCCTCGACTCCGAGGGCGAACGTATTTCGGTTTACTGTTTACAAAGAAATTTATTAAATTTCCAGGTTTGTTCTGGTCGCTTGTTCCACTCGGGCTGCGGCGACGGCGGTGTTTGCCCTCTATCTCGGTCGACCGCCCCCGTGCCGGCGGCGGCGTCGTGGGAGCACCGAGCGCACTCTGGCGGGTCCGGCGGACACCTTCCGCCCCGGAGGACCGCCCGAATGGCGGCAGGCATTTTTACGCTTCCGGCGGTAATTACAAACGCCGACAGTTGGTTTATTTTCCCAACGGAACTGTGGAGATATTGCTCGAAGAAGTAAGGAAATAAAAAAAAAGTTGCTGATAATGTCCCAGCTTTACGTCTCGTAAATTTTAGAACTGTTTAATATCATCGTGCTTTTATGTGCATTTAGTTTCGTCAAGAAGAAGACAATCTTAACCAGTAGATAAATTCTAAAATGCAACTACAAAAATATACTGTTCTTCTACATGTATCCTAAAATGTTGGTAGTATATCCATACTAAATCGTCCCAAGCACATTTTGAACAGAGTGGGCACATTTTATTGTTGATTTTTTTGTCATAAAATACTTCGGATTATGTTTTCTTTTTCATTTTATACTTAAAAGACTATCGTTTTGAAGTCGCCATATTTACCATTGATATCCTCAAATGTAGTTTTGTTTTTCTTTTTCTTATGATACATACGACATTACACTTGTTTGGATTACATTTTAGGGCTTATGTTTTATACAATATTAGATCTGGGTTGTTAGTAGTGTATAAATGTCATTATTAAATTAACAACAAGCAAGACAGAGAACTGGAATTAAGTGGTTTGTTTGCTTTTTACTTTATCATACGCAGTATGATGAACCGGAAGTTTAGTCTTAGCATTTTTGAAAGATTTTGCCTCCATTCCTTGAATATCGTCGAAACAGTTAAATAATAAATTAAATTAGAGGAAATTCTGAATAATTTATGATTATGAATTATTGAATTATTATGAATTATTTGTTGGTACAATCAATAGTTTAGCTGCATGAGCAAATTCTATTTCATCGAGATCGGTAGTACTGCATTAAAACTAGTAGCCAGGATATGTCATATATTTTGATTCTAATGACAGGTAGTGTCAAACGCTAATGTTTTGACAATACCTACTGTCAATATAAGCTGCGTTCAAATATTGTACACCGTTACACTTTTTACACCCAATAACACGTAAGTGTCATTTGGACGGTGTACCCGGTGTCAACGGAGTACAATATCCGAACGCAGCTTTAACCGACATAATATATATGTCTAGTTCTACCAGTTTTATTTTAATGCAGACATAGCCGATCTCGATCAAATAGAATCTCATACAACTAAACTATTAATTTTATATATAGTATGATAAAGTCATGTGTCCGGCCACATGAGATTTTTTGGAATTTTCTATTGTTATTTTTCTGATTGTTATATAATTTAAAGAATAGTGAAGAGTAATGTGGCTTCTCTTCTTTTTTTTTTTCAAGCGGCGTCTGTGTAAAGGTTTTTATGATCTGAATACAGTGGTTTTTTACAATTTCAAATAATGTTGAGCGGTTGCCACTAACTGCCTAACTGAATTCAAACTAGTAAGAAAATTATCTTCAGCCGTGCTGAAGTTACAATACCCCGGTAAAATATTTAAAAAAGTAAAAAAATAAGTGAACCGATTTTGCCTTCGGTTGTCCTTACTTTTAGAGATAAGCTTCTATACCAAATTTCAGATCAATTACTTCAAAATTACGGCAGTTGTCGTGTACACGGGCGGACAGACAGACATACAGCGCACATAGCTAAATCGATTCAGTTTTTAATTCTAATCAAATCCATATATATGAGTCTATATCTGCCACGCCTCCTTAAGGGTGTTACAAATGTATCAAACTCAATATACCCTCACTACATTAAATGTGGGGGGTATAAATATGTACATTCAATTTGTATTTAAAAAATATATTTTCAATAGTTTATTTATTTTAATAAATTTTGCAAATCGCAATTGGGCAAACTTAATAAACTTTTGGGTCAATATTCAAAACAACGACAGATTTCCATTTATTTAAAAAATTCTCGAGTTGTTTTCAGATCTATAGAACATTTTGGAAAGGTGCCACTTGAAAAAATATATGGTTGGAGACACCTCAACAAAAACGTGTAAAACAGTTTTGGCTGGGTTTGTCCAGTTCCTAGAACCTAAGGATATGATTAAAATAATTGTGTGTCAACGCGAATATACGCTGCCATACATTTCTTCAGTCAAAAAGTATGATAATAGATAATAACATCATATAACATAGTATTATTTACAAAATGGGTAAATATTACAGTCAAAGATCGAGAAAACACAAGTTAAAGAATGGTTTTTAGTAAAAATATAGCACAAAAACGTGACATTCTTGTTAATATCTTCGAAACTCAGAAACAGGGTAAATTTCAAGAGAAAAAAGTATCTTTTGTAAAGAAGATGGGAAAGGCTTCAATATTTACATCATAAAATTCAATGTGAAATGTGACCATCTAATCTGTTTAGTATTCATACGATTGTGTTTGCCAAATTTCCATATATCAACGCTATCGAAACATTTCTTTCTTAGATTTTAACAGTTAGTTCACGTAGTTAGTAGTTAGTAGTTAGTTCACGCAGATTATTCGTGAAGAAAAAAAATAAAACAATCAGAAATCTGTAAGTTTATACAGATAGTTCGAACTTATGCCGAGTCTTTATCAAAACGAAAGAAACAAAAAAATATGTCATTAATTAAAATTATTGTGATTTGATCAAATGTAATTATAAAAATACGTATTCTGAATTTGCGTAAGTGTATTCAACTTTTGTTTTTCATAGCGTATATACATTTGTTGGTGAGGAAGTAAATAAAAGTAGAAACTTCGGCTTGGACTAGTTTTATTCTGTGCTTGGGCTATTAATTTCGGGTTATCATACCCATCGTCAGGCCGTGCTGAAAAGTAACATTTTGCACATATAAGAAACAAGAAGCACATTCATCTTACGTACAAATATTTGGATATTTGACAATTACAATAACAATAAAATAATACAGTTACAATATATAATTACCGTCAATATAAGTTAGAAGGTGCGTAGGATGTTTGTCACTGCCAGGAACCAGCCCCGATACGTGTCTATCATTGAAGATGTCGTAGATAAATATGAATAAATGAGGCGCTTCGGGTTAGACGTAGCCATGAAAGCGGTAAAAATGTAGCTGAGAGCATGCGCATTTAAATAAAATATAGAAGGAGCGGGTTGGTAGCAGTGACAGACGCTCGGGTGTTATATTGGTAGGACTTTTGTGTATGCTACAGCGGCAAACAGACAGATATAAACATTCAATGTAAAAGGGGACGATGAATTGTGTATAGATAAACGAAAACGAGACAGTCAAATCGAAACATAACAAACAAATAATATATCAATTAACTATGTTAAATTAAATGAAATGTCGGTATAGCTGGGTACCATGTAGGTTTGTAACTTCGTTCAAGATGTTATCTCCATTTTCCTTTTTGTATTTTTCTATATGATAAAATTCATAAAAGTCAATAAGGGGAAATTTGTTGACCTGCTTGATGAGCTTAATGTTGTCAATGTTTGTTGTGTGGCCGTTCTCAATCATGTGCTGACCAAAAGTTGAATGGTTATTAGTTCTAGTATGTTATTTAAATCTGATATCCAGTGAGCGCATGGTTTGTCCAATATACATTGATTCACAGCAATCACAGCGTATATACAGTTACTAACTTATAAATATTACTAACATTTACACTAACATTAATAAAGATCACAAAGTGCAATATTCTTTATAATAATTATGAGAATAAGCTAATTGAATTTGATATCAACGTTGCATATATGTTTTATTTTTCTTATTGATTCAAAATAAGTTAATACATGTTTGTTTATTGATTGATGACTTAGTATTAGTTAATGTTGGTGATATGATATTTTGAAACCGTAGCAACATTTTAGGATTGTTTGTTTTGAGTAGTAATCACCAAAAGCCATAATTGGTTCATACCAAGTTGCCATGCGTAATATCAAACCAGAATCGCTTTGCCAATATATTACATATTTTGCGCCACCATTTAAACCTCAAACATTTGCGTGCGTTTTTCGAGATGAAGGAGTGCCATCAAATGCTGTAAAATGCCAGTACAGATAATGACATTTATTTTTGTTTATATTCAAAGTTCTATTGCTATTATTGTAGGTATAAACCTATACCTGCGCAATAATGTATGTGGATGACTTTCAAACCTACCAACTAGCTCAAGCTTCCAGATATTATTCAAACCCGATTAAAATTAATATAAGGATTCAATCATTCCCAATGTTCGAAATATCTACTAATTTTTAGACCGATTTCTCTCGATGCTACAACAGTAAGAACGAATTCAATTAGATACCGCCAATACTCCGACATTCCCCAAAACTAGTCCAACCCTTTCGACACCCAATAATATGTCAACGTCCAATTACGTCTTAAAGGTACAAACCGAAGACATTCCGGTGCTCGAGTTCGTCCGGATGTCATCACGGAAGGCCGGTAAAAGAATTACATGCCAGTGTTAAATTGAAAACGAACGGTTGCAATCCGGAGACTTTTTCCGGTCCGATTCCGGTTCTACAGTTGGAAAGGAGAAACCCTAGTTGTCGACCGGAGCCGGCGCCCCGTGGACTCCGGAATTGACCGGAGAGTAAATATTAATTACCAGTCGATTGTTTGTGTTACGGGAGGCACAAGTTTAAAAGGAACCTATAACAGTTGAGCGCACTCGAAGAACTTCATCCGCCATGAAGATTACCGTTTCGAACCGGTACGGTTAAACGATTTCCGAGGAGCACAAGTCTTTTAGTAATAAGGGAGTTAGAGTCAATTGGATTTTATTTTTCGTGCAGTTTAAGTTCATGCGAGAGAATTGGCTGCATTGTAGGGGTGGGAAAGGATCCTCATTGGTGAAACTCAGAACTGGCTATGGCTTTTGTGTTGTGCTATGACGAGGATAAAAGAAGAGGATGTATGAAGAAAAACTTTTTTGGAAAATAGAAATTCTAAGTTGATATAAAGTTGTTTCAATGGACCCAAATATACCACCAGAAAAAATTGGCCCAATTGAGCACAATTTAGGTCTACCCTAACCGTAGGAATTTTTCTTTACAAGTTCAAGAAAGTGTGACAGTAAAGTGTGAAATATAAAACAAATATTACTACATATAAAGCTGCTCATACTACGATCCATAGAAAATCAAAAAGAATATACAGCGATTTACAATTATAGTCTACAATGTGGATAATTACAAGAAAATTCTTATAAAAATGCTTTGCTTCCCAAAAAGCGGACAAGAAACTTTGAAGGGAAATACAAAATTTGGCGACAGCGTTTAATTTGGAAACAATAATTTATATTACGAAATAAATCAATATTAAAAAAATCTGATGTGGCCAGGCACATGACTTTATCACACAAAATATAACATTAAATTATAAAATATATATATAAATTAGCTGCATGAGAATCTATTTGATTGAGATAAATCGTGTCTGCATTAAAATTAAACTAGTTAGCCAGGATTTGACTGATTATTTGATAGTCTATAGTATCAATAGTAGGTATTGACAGTAGGTATTGTCAAAGCATCAGCATTTGACACAACCTACTGTCATCAGAATAATAGTTATTTATCTCACAAGTGCCGAAAGTACGAAATAGCGCGACGAGCGGTGATGCGGCGCGTCACCGATGGCGCAGCGTCGCCGTCGCATGTGAGCGAGTCGCGCTATATATGTAGTTTTCGGCAGGAGTGACATCAACGTTTTTACTTTATCATACGCAGTATTATAAAGTATTGTAATCATGCCGAAAAAAAAAATTGAGATTTTAGCGGAAATAGGCCTTTTTGGGTCCCCTGAACATTTTTGACCAAGGTACAAAAAAATGTCTGTGTGTGTGTGTGTGTGTATGTGTGTGTGTGTGTGTGTACCCAATTTTTGTGAATTCATTTCCGGAGAAACTACTAAAGGTGTCGGCACGGAACTTTATATTTAGAAGTTTCATGACCAAACTTAGAGTTGAAAAGCTTTTGGTTCAAAAGGGTCCAAAGGAACTGGGTGTTTACTCCAAGCCTTTTTCAAGGATTTTAGAAATCAGCCGCCATTTCTGTAATTTCGTCAAAATAGTTAAATAATAAATTAAAGCAGGGGAAATTTTGAATAATATATGGCTATGACATTTTTTGGTAAAATTAATAGTTTAGCTTTTTAGTTTATTCTAAGCCTTTTTCAAGGATTTTGGAAATGAGCCGCCATTTCTGTAATTTCGACAAAATAGTTAATTAATAAATTAAAGTAGAGGAAATTTTGAATAATTTATGTTTATAACATTTTTTGGTAAAATTAATAGTTTACCTTCAAGAGCAAATTCTATTTGATCGAGATCGGTCGCATCTGCATTGATATGAAATTACATAGTAGCCAGGATTTTGACAAATATTTTTTTGTGTTGTCACATTCGAAAACAGCTGATCACATCAGAGGTTGGAGAACGACTATGGAATGTTGCCGCTGTAGTGCGGCAAATTATAAAATACAAATTTCAAATAAAATAAGATCACCAATTTGATTGTTTGTTGATAAGAAATATCAACCCGTCTTTATATCTAATTATAAAAACGATTCATTGAGAAAATTGTAAATAAAGTATAGCGATGAGTGTAGTTTTATTTTAGTATGTTGGTAAGGATGTGTCATGAACAAATATAAATCTGTCAGAATTTGAATTACCTTTTTCAGGTGCGTTTTCATTAGTGATAATGGCCGTGCTAGCAGACGCCGTTATAGTATTTCCAATAGAAAATTGCTAGTGACTCATGTTTATGTACATGCAAACTAATATGTGTCATTATCACGATATGTAAGAAATACTATAATTTCGTATTCTACCACCGCCATTAGCTACCATTACCTACCAATCGGAACGCACCTTTCGTCAAAGTGGTACCAACCTAGCATTTACTATACAGAAATCATTTATTTTTTTTTAAATACGTATTTCTTAAAAAGCTACACAATAAACGTTGATGTCGCTCCTGCCAAAAACTAGATAGCGCGACTTGCTCATATGCGACGGCTACACTCCGCCTTCGGTGACGCGCCGTATCACAGCTCGTCGCGCTATTCCGTACTTTCGGCATTTGTGACATAAATAACTATTATTCTAATGACGTAGTGTAGGTAGTGTCAAATGCTGATGCTTTGACAATACCTACGATTTATCTCTATAGAATAGATTCTCATGCAGCTAAACTATTAATTTTATATATTGTATGATAAAGTCATGTGCCTGGCCACATCAGATTTTTTCTGTTGCTTTTTAGTGTACATACACAAGAAATGACTAAGGTTTGGCAAAACAAAAGAATGGTTGTAATAGTTAATTATAATTATAAATGTAGTGTAATCAAATTTAATTAGGTGGTTTTGGAGTCGCTAATTAAAAATACATAAGATTCCTTTCGGATATTTTCAACACAAAATTTTCCTTAAATTTAGACCTAGATTTATTTAGTTATCTCAAATTATTTTGTG
The DNA here is from genome assembly GCA_964023965.1 of Melinopterus prodromus. Taxonomy (NCBI): domain Eukaryota; kingdom Metazoa; phylum Arthropoda; class Insecta; order Coleoptera; family Scarabaeidae; genus Melinopterus; species Melinopterus prodromus. The sequence goes on from OZ030391.1 coordinate 73,941,551, forward strand.
GTATATGTGGGTCTATAGAAACCACTTTTATTAACTTGAAATGTATATCATCCAAAAAGTTTCACTGAACACTAATGCCACTCACACAGTGTTGCCACATATTTTCTGTTGCTTCATAGTTCAAAGTTCAACTTTCGTCGCGTTTCTTTTAAGCGGATATCCAATATCTAACTTTGCTCGTAGGAAAAGTCCCAGTAAGCAGTAAGGCACACTTGCCATTTTAGCGTCGCTTATTAAAATAGATGGTGCACGTAATGTTGGCGCAGTTCGCGCCGTCGGCGTCGCTCCAAAAAGAAGAAGCATGGAAAAAATAATAATTTGCCCGTGCGTTAAAAACGCATTACGTAGCTTTTTGAAGGTAGGGCACCCCTGAGCGCCCCTCGTAATGCATAACTTACATCGAGCCGGCTCTGAATTTTAATAACCGACACTCGAGACAACGCTTCGCGAGCGAACGAAAAGCGAACGATTCGCGGTCCGCTTCGCTATATCTGGGCGCCCCGAAAAAATTCCAACGTGAATTTTTAATATGTAAATGAAAGTCAATATTCCTTAGGGTATGCTAGAACCGACGATACAGACGTATAGACGAAGGAATGCCAAATGCTAGCAGTGGAAACATGTGTTTCATGGTGCGGGTTCATTTTTACGAGTTATTCAGGATCCTCGCGTTTATTGAAGTTTTTGGTTAAAGCAATAATGTCACAATCGATGGCTTCCATCGAAAGCGTGTAAAATATTTTTATAATGTTAGCGTATATAATAATTTGTAACCAAATTCTGTCACAAAATCTTATAAGAATAGTTCAAACATTGTTTCCATAACAATATCACTAAACACATTACCGAATATATACCACCCGCAACCACAGAAGTAGACAGTTTGTCTACTTTGCAAATACGGAACAGGAGACAGTCCTGTATCTGATGTATCTCCTGATGTATCCTGTATCTCCAAACCATCAAATTCACTTAAATGCAAATGAAATTATGGAAATTTAGTGTTTATTTAAAAATTATCCAGTAACTTCAAAACCATTGACACACATCTCTCTCACACATCAAATTGCAATATAATTAAAATATATTCACAATGCGTTTTATTGGTTGCTAGTCGTATTCTTCCTGGGAAAATTTTTCAAGTATCTCAAAAGTATCTATTCTCTAACATACCTGTTTCTGCCAATTTTATGTCAGGCTATTTCAGTAATTAATTATGGGCCCAATGCTCTCCAACTTTTTCGAACGGAGGAATTTATAAAACAGAACTGAGAAATTGGCTGTGTTATTGTTTAGTGACAAAGAACATGTATTTTGACATTGGGTGATATGAATAAAAATGTGTATACAGGGTCTTTCACGACGAGCTGCCATTAGAAGTTTATGGAGAACCAAATGAAATCAGAAAATTTGAAAATTTGTGTATCTTTTTAACTAAAATATTTTCAGGTTTTGGTTGCTTCCGGTAACACCGGAAATGGTGTCAACTTTCATATTTCAAATGGAACACATGTATTTTATAGCATTTGAAAAGTTTGTTAAATTTTAGGTCAATTGTACGCTACATACCTTATATTTAATATGTGTCATTTTTGAGATATACCATTTTTCAATAAAAATCACAGCTGCAACGTTTAATTAAATTATTCATAAATTATCCGCTGTGACTGTTGGAAACAAAATGTCCGGCAAAATTGTTATGATGATCACATTTTATCGACATGTGGGTAGAGTACTTCGAAAAGTTGTACAGTGTCCAAATTATATGATCAAAGTTAAACTCGAGAAAAGTATTAAAAGACGTTTTTTTTCAAATGGCGACTTATCATGTGAATGCATTTTGGAATTTTATTGAAAATTTTAGATCAACAAAAGTTTTTTTGCTTTAAAAAGGCTATCGTTTAAATATATTTTAAATGTACTGGGAGCTTATTGTATTATAGAAATTAGGTACGCTTTCATTTTTTTTAAATAGAACAGCCTGTATGTTTTACCTCACATGTTTAAATTCTAAGATCAATTCTAAGAATTTTTTATAGGAATCATTTTTTATAAAATGCATTATTATTAATTATAAGCTATGAACCAAAATATTCAAAATTACCGGAACACCTAAACAATTCTTGAACTCGAAAAAATTTCAAAAAATGTTCAAATAAAAGTTGGTTACGTTTATACACCCTCTCGTTTAAATATACAGATTAAATAAACAGTGTTTTCATTTTATTATGGCAAATGCAAACTTTTCCATTTTCTAATGGAACACCATGTATATTTTAACTTTTATCAATTCTAAGAACTTTTTGTAAATAAATATTTTTTTAAACGCATTGTTTTTCAGTTATGAGCAATTAATCATAACCTATTTAATGTGGCAGTTTGGACATTTAATTTAATTCTATTTAGTGTTGTTATTTTCTTTTGGTTATTTTATTTTTACCCGTTTGGTTCGAGTAAAAGTTTATGATTTTTAATTAATTGCTTATAACTAAAATATAATGCATTTTATACAAAATAATTCTCACATAAAATTCTTAGAATTAAACTTAACATTAAAAAATCTAAAATATACAGGCTGTTAGAAAAGGAAAATTGCCTAAACAAAATAAACCTCCTGTATATTAAAAATATTTTTTGAACAAGAGGCTGTTTAAAACCAAAAAACAACTTAGCAGTTGAAGAATTATTATGGTGTTCCGGTAATTTTGTCTATTTTTGGTTAATAGCATATAATTAAACAGAATTTATTTAACAAAAAATTAATTCCTAAAAGCAATTCTTAGAATTAATCTTAGAATTAAAAAAAAATTAATATTATATAGGATTTAATTACAAAAAAGCTTAGATTCTGACAAAACTACATTAAATTCTCTCCAAATTGCACAACATAATCAGTAATTTTGGCCAAACTGTGTAGCCGCTAGAGCGCGTTGATATTTTGTCAGCCGAGAGCCCTTCACCAAGAATTTAGTAGAGATCTATATTAATACTATTTATTTATTAAAAACTATATATTTCCTGTTTTTAATTAATACTTAATGGATTATGTATTTTTTGTCTTTTTTGATTGTCTGCGACGGTTAGTGGTTCTTGAAATAGCGGGTTTGCTTACCTTAATATGAGATAAAATATTAACCTGATCTCGCGGCACCTCGGTTTGACCAAAATAGTGTTACCACTTTTTCGAAAAAACTAAAAAAGAGGTCGTAAATTTTGAGTTTTTTGCGATTTTCGTTGTGAAGCGACTTCCCACGGATGAGTTGACCCCAAAAACAAACAAAAAACATATAGAATGTGCGGAAAAAAAAACTTTTTTTTAACAGGCACCGTCGGCCACTATTTGACTGGACTATATATACCTAAAACACGTTTTCACCTACTTAAATTGATTTTTACATATCACAATAGAAATTGAAAACTTTGCCAAATCTAGATTGCATTGGAACAACTGAACAATTAGTAATAAAAAAAATTCTTTAACAAGGTTTGTGAAACACACAATTTCTCGGGAACTGCGCCTATAAGAGCGGTGCGGATTTTCATTCGCAACGGTAAAAATTTCAAGCGTGGGCCTAGGTTAAGCCACTGCAACAGTGATACTTTCAGCGTACATATCTTTTTCTTAAATCAAAGTAATTGGGATTAATTCTATGTTTGGGAAAGCTTTTATGGAGTTAACCACTGATCGTCAAGTGTAGTACGGTGTAAAAAGTACACAAGTAACTGGAATATAAATATATTAACACAAATATTTCACACAAAATGTTAATATATGATATTGGAACATTTCGAATTCAATACTTCGACAATACTGCTGCAGCACAGTGCAATAAAAAATTATTGGCTTACAGTCCGTATTCCTGGTTACGTTCAGTCGCGGTTCTCGTTAAGATCGTATCGATCGATGAGGGTCCGCAAGTTCCGCAACGGTGATTGCACAAAGAAATCGGTTATGGATATGGTAATGTGGCCAATTTTTCCAGTATAGCGATAGTATAGCCGGTATAACCGTAATATAGCAATATTCCGATACAAGGGCCCGATTTTACATACGTAACCCGACGCGGGGTAGTTAAACCCACTTTTTACTGATACTGATAACTAAGAAATAAAAGAAGATAAGCAGGAAGCTTTATACAGTGTGATTGAAATTCAATGGATCCGAAATGAAGTATAAAGTACCCGATATATACAGTGTGTCTCACGGTACGTTGGATTGTATGGGTACTCTTGTTATAAATAGAGAAAGAAACTCGGCTAAATGGGCAAAGTAGTGCATACTTATGTGCTCTTTCATAATCTGTGCAGAAAACAGTTGAATTCTAAATGGTTTCCAAGCTATTTTGAAAAACCAAACAATGTAATTTTTTAAAGATGGTCATAACTTCTTTATTTGTGATCCCATCAAAAAAGCGTTTGGGCATTATAACGGCACTGTTTTGTCTATAATTTGACTATGTCAGTTTAAAATTTTTTTTGCCAAAGAATTATTCCGACACAAACGAAACTTTTGTTTTTCTTATGGACATCATATTGATTTTATACATGTTTGGATTCAGAATTGTTTTCTGAGTAATTTGGTATGCCACTTGCCATATTTAGAATACAATAAGCCGACAAATTTGGAGTTTTTATTTAATATCTGAAATGATCGCATGGTGCCATGAAAAACAGTTTTTAGTGATGCAGTATTTATGTGCTCTTAGTCAACTTTTGGAATGTATTTATTTGCCATAACTAGACAAGATCAAAAAGTAACAACATTTTAGCAAACTAAATAATGTTTTCAAAAATCTCGCCATTTTCACAGCATACCGTAATATGGTGACCTTACCAAGGGTTCTTCTGTCAATCGCATTGAAAGCGGCGATGATGGTGTCACGTAACTCTCCAACGTTGCCTAAATTATAAACACCATACACCTTATTTATTTTTAAGTCACTCCCTAGTTAAAAATCACAAGGGGTAAGATCCGGCAATCTTGGTGGCCGGGATACTTCTGAATAGGTAGCAATTACTCTCCGTTTATGTCTTATATCTAAATACTTCCTCACAATTCGGGCATTATGTCTAGGTGCTTAGTCTTATTGGAACCGCATACCTTATTGTAACGCCAACGGTATATCGTCCATTCTTTCTTCCACGCCCTCACAGACCAATATTGCCGATACATATCCGAAGTAAAATTTTTGTTATAAAAATTGGTCCGGTTAATCGGTTGGCTAGTATTCTGCACCATACATTAAAAGCTAGCCACACCTGATTATGGCGCGGTACAAAAAGATGCTGATTTTTGCGGGCCCAGTAGTGCGTCTTGTTTCAGTTAAAAAACCGCAGTTAGAAGAATATGTTTCATCGAACCATATTATTTTTTTATAAATTCTGGGTTTTCACCAATTTCTGTCAACAGATGGGTACAGATGAGTAGATATCACATTGTTTCACCAAACGTCTTCCATGGCACAATTCGATTTTCAGCAAGTCTCGAAGTGTACAACTTTCAGTCAATTCTATTATCTTATTGTAATCAAAACATGGCATGTGGCATGCCAAATTACTCAGAAAGAAATGATGGATCCAAACATGTATAAAACCAGTATGGCGTCCATAAGAAAAACAAAAGTTTCCATAGTTTCTGGCGAATCCACTGGCAAAAAACTATTTAAATTGACGTAATTAAATTGTAGACAAAAAGTGCCTTTATAATGTCAAAGCGCTTTTTGGACGGGATGACAAATAAAGAAGTTATGATCATTATTAAAACATGACACTTTTTTGTTTTTCAAAATAGCTAGGGAACCATTTGGAATTCAACTATTTTCTGCACAGATTATAAAAGAGCACATAAATATGCACTACTTTGTCCATTTAACCGACTTTCTATCTCTAATAATAACCAAAGTATCCATACAATCCAACGTCCCGTGAGACACACTGTATAACATTCGAAAGCAGGAAAGAAAAGATTGATTTCTTTTAAAGGATCCATAACAAATAATAAATAAATAAACAATCCATTTCCATAAATAAAATTACAGTTCAGTTACATCAATAACGCAATGTCTATCAACGTTCAGAGCTCGATTCAGCATTCTGGTTGATAGACATTGCTGAGATGGCATGAGTGACATCTGAATTGGCGAGAAGTTAATTGTTCGACGTGCACTCACGTAAAATTGAATTGAGTCGTCGCCAGAATACTGGTAATCACGGAACGAGACAGCCAAGGCAGTAGCACCACCACGAAATCATATTGCCTTTATTCAGACTGACAGCGAAGACAAGCAATATATACTCTATGGCAGACATTTCACCCATTCCAACAGCTTGCAAACAACATCCTCGAATCATCGATATTGGTAGTAGCAGCAGTGTATTAGGCGAGAAGTATATAGTGTGATTTATATTCATTTTTATATTAAAGAAGCTCTTACGGCTATTGTTTCGTTTGACACCACATTGGTATACTCAGAATGAAAAATTATTCCGACTAACATATGGTAAATACTAGAAAAAAAAAACTAAGAACACATAAGAGCAAACTACCTCTATGTTCAAAGCTATGCACAAATTTTATTATGAATAAAGTATTTAAAAATATTAGCGGTCATTATATATGACATTATAATCACCATCTCTAATGTTTAAGAATATTAGCAGTTTATAACAAAATGTGTACTTGAATGAAATGTAAAATTATATTTGTTGTCTTGTTCCTTTTTTAGTTGTTCAATTAACTGGTAGATTGCGTGGTAAATATTTAACAATATTGTTACTACTGCTCTTAGTTTTCAGTGATAAAAAAATAAAACTGTATTTTTCAAAACAAATGTAGGTAGTTTACTTTTATGTCATTTACATAGTTTTGATGACGCCCGGTATATGCAACTACGAAGGTAATTATAGTTTCGTATTTAATACATTCTTCAAAATCTGATGTGGTCAGCACATGACCATCATACTATACAGGGTTAGCCAAAATTACCGGAACATCTAAATAATTCTCCGACGATAAGCAATTAAAAATGGAACATTCTGCATATTTTTACATATTGTAATTATAGGGCTTATTCTAAACATTTTTTATTAAACTAATCTTTTTATAAAATGCATCATTTTTGAGTTTTAAGCCATTAATTAAAATCAGTCAAAATTACCAGAATACCTACATAACTCTCCAACCGTAAACATATTCAAAAAACATTCACATCAAACGTTTTTTGACATTAAACAAGCTATAATTAAAATATATTTTTAATATACAGATGTTCATTTTATTATGAAAATTTAGTAAACTTTTCTTTTTCAAACGGAATACTCTGTATATTTTTACATTTTAGAATTTTAAGACTAATTCTAAACATTTTTTACTGGAATAATTTTTCTTAAGTTTCATAATTTTTTAGTTACAAGTAATTAATCAAAACTTCTGAACTTTAGATTAAGAATGTTTTCCCACATACATACAAATTTATCTTAATCAATTTATTAAATTTAGAAACTTCGTATTGATCAAGCTTCATTCTGTTTAAATGGATCAGTAAACACGCACCATTTTAGGTATTGGTCAACAGAGAATCCGTATTGGGCTGAGGAAATTCATACCCACTATCCTCAAAAACTTTGGTTAGGCGCGTTTAGGGACAGATTAATAGTGCCATTTTTTATTGAAGGCGCATTGACCTCTGAACGTTATTTAGCTCTACTTCAAAACGAAGTAATACCTTATCTTCAAGTTATATTCAGCGAAGAACTAAATAACATTTGGTTTCAACACGATGATGCCTCGCCGCATTACGTGTCCAAGTTCGAAATTATTTAAGTTCAATTTATACGCAGAGGTGGATTGGAAAGAGAGGATCCATTGAATGGCCACCTTGGTCGCCGGATTTGCAAATAATGGATTTTTCTTTTTGGGGACAGCTACAGTCCAAGGTTTACACCACTAGCCCGCAAAATATTGATGCGTTGAAGCAGAGGATAGTGGACGAAGTTCAGAGTATTACTGTCGTACATTTAGAAAACTGTTTACGAGAATTTGTTGATAGGTTGGGGCATTGTCAATCCGCTCAGGGATAGCAGTTTGAAAATTTAATTTAATTGTTTTGTTATTTTTTCTTGAATTTGTTATTTTTGAATTTTTCTTGAATTTGTTTGATGAGAAAAACGCAGTTTTCCATACTTCCATAATAAAATACACACCCTGTATATTAAAAATATATTTAAGCAGACCCTGTTGTTGTTTTAAAAAATGTTTTGGCTAATTTTAGTTAATTGCTTATAACTCAAAAATGAAACATTCTATAAGAAAATTATTTCAATAAAAAAAATTTAAATTAGTCTTAGAATTACAAAATGTAAAAATATACAAGGTGTTCTATTTAAAACAAAAAAGTTTACGAGATTTGATGAGAATACAATGAACAGCCTGTATATTAAAATTATATTTGAACAATGGATTGTTTAGAGTAAAAAAACTTTTGCTATTTCTTTTTAAATTTGTGACCGTTGGAGAATTATTTGAGTGTTCCGGTAATTTTGGCTAAACCTGTATATAAAATTAATAGTATATATAGACTACATGAGATTATATTTCATCGTGATCGGTCGTGTCTGCATTAAAATAAAACTAGCTGGTTTGATTCTATTGACAATATATATTGTCAAAACTTCAGCGTTTGACAGTACCTACTATCAGTTGAAGGAAAATATCTACCAAATCCTGCCTAACTAGTTTTATCATACTGCGTATGATGAAGTAAAAATCTAAACACCTTATTCACATGACATTTATGTTTGCAGTGTTTCTTGTAGTTTTGGTAACACTCGATACATGCCCATGATATTTGTTTTTAGGTTTAAGACAATCAATCCGGAATCTTTTATGAAGAATAAAATTTCCTCAAAAATGTATATTGATATTTTCCCATATACATATGTCCAAGTTTCTGCCGGACAATGTAGAAAAAATAACAACATTTAGACACAGATTATTAGACGGAAGCCAGACAGTACAAAAATATTAGAGATGCAAATATCTTCGACCAATTTCAATGGCGACCGTTTGCGTTCGCGCAAACACATTAAACAGCCATAAAACTTAGATTGAAATATTTAGCATGGTTATTAAAATCTATTGGAAATCGAACGCGCGCGTTATCATCGTCGTTCGGTTATCTTCTTCTACGGGTTTCTCCGCGGGATGGCGCTTGAATCGCAAATTCAACCGGCGCAATTATCGAACCCGGAATTTATGCCAACTGCACCGCCCTCTCGCCCACCCCGCCGCCCACGCAAACGCGAATTCTCGCCAGTTGGTCTCATTTCGAGCGCGGCAAAAAAATCTGAAGGGGGCGCGCAAAGGTGCCTGCTAAAATGAATCCGATATTAAAATTGAGAGCGCTATCTATAATGAAATCTCGATTACGGCGATGTATTGTCGTTGTAAAAATTGCGAACGGCTGCGTATATTTATCTATATAGGGTAAAAGCGTCGGAAATTTCGGAGAATGGTCAATAATAAAATAATTTTCGCGCTGTCGTTTGAAATTGAAAGAATATGATATAAATAACTCGAAATAACTGGTTTACTTTAATTCAATACATTCTTTTTGAGATAGCGTAGTAGGTGAACTAGGTAAGCAATAAATTAATGCACTTATTCGACTTGTGAACTGTTCGACCAAAAAACTTCAGATCTAATTCATATATGCATTCCTTTTAATATTGAACATATGCATATTGGTTTCAGGAGTTTCCCGTCTTCAGCACAATCTACATAAATAAACCAAGGGGCAAACAATTAACACAGATACACACTAAAATTTCTAACCAACAAATTTTCTGTTGAAAAAAAACATTGTTATTTTTAAAATCTGTGATGTCGTTGAGGATATTGCTCGGGTTTACTGTTTTGTGTTCGGGTATTTGTACGTTCATTGATGTAGTATGGCCTGTATCCATATGTATTATCTTTAATTTTCTCCCAGTTTGGCCCAAATAAAAACTCTCGCAATCATTACAGTTAATTTTACATCTCATTTTTCCTCTGTGTTGTCTAGTTTTTGTATTCAATTAAGGAGGAAATATTGGGATAAATCGTCTTGTTGATTGTTGTTTTATGGATTATTTTGTCAAGTTGCCCGTCGATCTACAATATTATAGCTATTGTTTGTCCTTTGGTTTCTGTAGATTTCCCTGAAGACAGGGAAATCCAGAAACCGATATACAAGATTACTATTAAAATATTAAACTACCTGAAGAACATGGGGACATTTCTTATCAATGTGAACTATTAGGCTATTTGAGGGGGGTCTTCCGCTTTGTTGGCTATAAAAAATTAATTTTTATTTTTTTGGTTTAATCTAGAAGTGTGTTATTCTAATCTAGAAGATCTCAGAATTGTTCCTGTAAGAGGGTATTGCAAAATTCGCCTTAGTTATGGAGCTGTAGCCTCTGATTTGTGTGTGCGTCGATCAGTGTTGTGATTCGGGTGGAAGAAATCCTTCCGACCGTGCGAAATGCGTACTTTATACGTATTGCATATGACTCGTCCAAGTCCTAGATCTCCCGCCAATGGTGTCTATACCTTTTGTCATCTATTCTTTCAGTTTTAAACCGATCATCACGTGATCATCTCGGCCGTTGCGGTATCTACCAAAGTTCTTGTAATTTTGGTCGGGATTTCCCAAAACTCGTGGTTTTCCAACTTGGAAAATGTATTTCATATATCGAGATGATTCTTTGTTTTTCATGTTCAGCACACATCTAGTTTTCCTCGACAGTTCATTTTAAAAAAAAATTACAGCGTTCTATTTCACGAAAAGAGCGGCGTAAACGGAGATATTTTGGGCATACCAACGCCATTTTGTTAAAAATCTCGATCGAACGATAGCCAACGAAATAACAAGTAAGAAAAGGTTTCACTTTTTTTACCTGCACACGTGTAATCGTGGTTACCGCCTTCACAAAGTATACTGCAAGGTCACCGAGATCAACACAATAAATTCGAAATCGGTTATTTTATACATCGATATTAACACAAAAGAATAAAAAAAAACTGTCGATACATCTTGTGTAGTTATTTCATTATCAATTCCTTAAAATAGGCTCGAAAAGCGGCAGCTATTTTTTTACAGCAAATTTTCTGTAACAAGTAACTAGCAACGTTCCTGCAAGGAAACGTAGTTGAATTGGAAAGAATTAATTATACTGTAAATATATTCCGAAACAAAATTTCAACAATATAGGATGTATCGATTCTGCAGCGACGCTGCTGTAAACAAGAACAAAATACAATCTCACAAAAAATATCTACTTCAAAGACGCAAGGTAATGAAGTAAATTTACGTAAATATTAATTATCTAGCGAAACAAAAAATTCCTCTTAAGGTTCGTCCAACTGTACAATAGCTTTTATTACATGTAAAAAGTCCGTATCTACTACCTACTGAAATTCAGGTGTACATCCAAAATGTCCGAAACAAACACTCGCTCAATAAAAAAAATAATAAAACGCCCTTTTACGTTGCATACGGTTCGACTTTGCGAATGGGGGAATTAAATTTCCATTCTAACCCTATGCGAACCGGGAACTGAAAAAGTGTGTCACACAAATCATTACTCCCATGCTCGCGTATGAAAGGCCGCTCCTTTTTCATGCAAATTTGGCTGGGGCGCCTGGTACGCGGAACAAATATGGAGGAATTAACACTTTCTGTACGGCCGGCTAGGTTCGTAATGATAACACGGGCACTCTGCACAAGGTATAGTGCCAGGTGAGTTCGCAAATATCTACCGTGAACTATAAAACTAGGAGCTTTGAAATAGCGCTTATTTAAGTCTACTTTAGTCCAGTTCAACGGACGGCAACAACTTTGGGCTGTTGTTGACAACTCAAATTAAAATATCATTGACCGATATTGTTTTTAGATATTATTTTTTTGTAACTGGCTTACTAGATATCCGTGCTAAATTTTACAAATCAGAAACTAGTATGAGCAGGGTGGCTTTAGTAAAGAAGAGGTTTTAGTAAACCAACAATGTAGCTCTTACAGTTTCTCACATCATCGTATATATTATATTCTAAACAGTGTATTATACAAAAATGGTTATTAGCCAAGTTTGGTGTTGGTAATACCTGCTGAACCCTCTAAAAATAAACGTGACAGGTGATTTCACGTTCATGGTGAGTCACCTAAACGATGCAGTTTAGAAACTCAGATATTTTATGTTAAGGTTTAAATTTGAACATAACATATACATACCCACCTGTTGTCTCACTGAACAACACCGCAATTTCCCTACCATTCATCGTGCGTCAATCACGTGAGGCTCGTGAGACCAACTTTTCTAAATTTGGGTCTCTTCAAGATTTCGAATTTAATTTTTTCGATTTTGTTTCTGACCTATAACTGCACACAGCGATGTATATTCTCATAACGTCAGGCAATTAATATGCTCGCAGTTTGCTGGCATCTTGCTTGAGATGAAAGTTATTATTTACTTGGCTTGAAACATTTTCTTTCATTTAAGAATTCTTGTACTTAACCTCCAAGGATATCCCAATCTCAGAGTTATGAGCATATAATTTGTAAACCAAGAAGTTTGAAATTCTCAACCAAGAAATTGTTATCTTGAATCAAGTAATTGCTTGCGACGCGCATGTTACTGGCACTGCGTGGTGATGTGCGGGCCGACTCCAGAAGGGTTCCATAAGTAAGTAAGTATATTATTACTAATATTATAACAGGTACCGCCGTCCAGAATATGTTTTGAAGCTATAATCTGTATATTGTAGTGTTTACATTGTGATGTCCACGCTGTGACGTCAGGAGCTAGCAGTGCGGACTCGAGATGTGATTGAGTATAATACCGTTTTTTGGTTATGTTTACTGTTTTGTTTCTTGGTTAGTCAGTTAGCGGTTACGTTGCGAGTGGAGTGATGGTAATTTGTTGATACCATGGCAGAAACACGAGAAGACAACGCAAGTAGTATATAGTAGATAAAAAAATAATTGGTTCGTCAATTTGTCTTACGAGAATAAGGTATCAGTCAAAGAATTAGGCATATAATTTGGTATTGGTATTCGTTTTTCTTTGGTAGTGACTAACAGAGTTTTTTATCAAGACCACTAAAATCCATTAATATTTTTTTGACCACCCAAAGCTAGTTTGCACGAGCCGCCAGTGAAACACAACTGCTTCATTTTAATATTTTTGCATTTTCTGGGATGCTTATTTAAAGCTTTCTGAAATTAGGAGTCGATTCAACCTCAGGCCGGTTATTAAGAAGCAAGCTTTCCTGCTATCGAGCAATTATGGCATTTGAAACGTAAATCCAAAATATTATGCTTGTCCAGTAGAGAATCCTTATTCTAAATTTAAGAACATAGTCATCGTTTTTAATTTTACAACATGGTTTCGCCAGAGGAGTAGAATAATTACTTTGGATTCACGTAAACCTTTCAGATTCCATAATTGCTCAGTAGTTGGCGAAAAACATACACACATCTAATAACTGCTCTGAATGAAGGTTGAACTCGTACGAGAATGAGCACATTGATTCAAGTAGATAATTTTATATACAGAGAGATATTTTTATTTAAAGAAAATAACGTTAATACTTAAGAAAATTTATTTTTATCGCGAGAAAATATTTATTTGGATAGAAGCACATAGTTTTCTAGAATGAATAGTATTCTATACTCATTTCAATTATCCAATTATTCTCAACTTGAGAAAATATCCTGCAGCTATAGCAAACTTTGAGTGAAGTATTTATTTGTGTCTGATTCAATTATTCTATTGAATGTTATTTTTTTAAATTACTTTACAGAAACATACATACATACATATTTAACCAGTAGGGATTATATTCGATATTCTAGTCCTTACTTAAGTACTTGTCTTTAATTGAATGGAAATTGTGTTGGTAGTAATAAAGCTTGGAGGTAGTATCAACCGTATTTACTGACAGACAAGAAGGATAACCCGGGGAAGGTCAAGGCAATTGATACAACAGTTTTAGTTGTTCCAGTTTTAGTCATAGGAACGACTAAAACTGTTGTATCAATTGCCTTCCCGGGATATCCTCCTTCTCTGGTAGTAATAAATACTAAGACTCCTTAGACGTCCATTAATAGTCACTAATAGATTCAATGGATGCAGTTAACGCTTGAGCAATCACGGTGCGGGGGTGGTTGCCGGCCATCGCTCCCCAATAAATTTGTAACTGTGTGCCGCCCCGTTAGTGCTTGATTAAAACGGGAGAGTACATTAAATCGCGAACGCGCGGAAGGCCGACGTTCCCGGTATAGAACCGATGCGCGATAGGGCGGACGCGGACGGTTGGCTGGCCCGTGACACCGTTCTTATTGTAATCTAAATTGGCTATGTTTCCCATGGACCTGTAACAATCAGCGCCGCAATTCCGCGAGCTGATTGAGTCGTTATCGAGGTCCGGGATCTGGTCCCAAACAATTATCGATTGTCGGACGCGCACAGACAATTTAACTTCCCGCGTATTGTACCTCATATACATGCCATATTATACAGGATCCTGCAACTCACCTCCCGTCTTCTGTAGCTCAGTTACTAATGAAGCTAAGAGTTTCAAGAAATTATTTTTGATTATACAGCTGTCCCAAAAATGTGCTACGCCATATTTTTTTTTAATTGCATGCTATACATTTTTTTACTCATTTGGAAGCTTTTTATGGTTGCCTACATACCACCAAAATTTTATTGAAATCGGTTGAGTGACTACAGCGCAAAAAAATAAAAACCAAAAAAAATTATTTTGCATTGTTTGCTTTAAAAGTGAATAAAAACCACAAAATATACCTTATTAAGTTAGAACTAGTAGTCTTGTTAACCAAGTGCCATTGATCCAAATTATACAGTGAGACCAAAGTCTAGTGTCAATCTTGTCAAATTTCAAAGCGTGTTATTCTTATTTTAAATTGGAAATTTTAATTTGAAATGGGATTGTTAGATGGGGTTGTAATTTTAAATTACAACCCCATCTAAATTGCCAATATTTTAAAAGTTATTCGCCAAAAACTCATTTCTCAACGTTTCAACATTTTTCAACGGTAATTTTAGGTAATAAATATCGTACGTAGCGTTGAAAAACAATTTATTTCATAAAATATAAAGCAGAGAAGTATTTTAGATTTGAGTGTACTTAATTAAGTAGTTCGAAATGTCTTCCGTGCTCTTCGAGGCACAAACGAAGACGAGTAAGAAATGACCTTACCACTGCTCTTAATAGGCCGGGCGTAATATTTTATAAATTGTAGGATTAAAGGATTCTTTCTTGCATGTTTTTTGATGTTGTTGGAGGTTCAGCATAAACGATGTCCTTAACGTAGCCCCACAGTAAGAAATCCAGTTTCGTTAAGTCCGGTGATCGAGGAGGCCAAGGAACTGGTCTTCCTCTTCCAATCCACCGATTTGGGAAGATTTCGTTGAGCTGATAGGAGCTCCATCATGTTGCAGCCACATTTCCGCCCATACCGCTATAGGTAAATTTTGCAGTAAAGTTGGCAACGGAACATTTACTTAATTAAGTAACGGAAGATTTACTTAATTAAGTACACTCAACTCTAAAATACTTCTCTGCATTATATGAAATAAATTGTTTTTCGATATTTCGATATTTATTACCTAAACTTGCCGTTGGGAGCGTTAAAAAAGAAGTTTTTGCGGATAACTTTTAAAATATAGGGAATTTTGATGTGGTTGTATTTAGAAACAGTGTTTATTTTTCTGCACCGTTTCACCTAAAAAATGTATAGGTTCCAATTTAAAATAACAACAATAACACGCTTTGAAGTTTGACAAGTTTGACACTAGATTTCGGTCATCCTGAATACTTCTGATCAATGACACTTGGTTAACGAGACTACTAGATCTAACATAATAAGCACGTCGCAAAATTTTTAACCAGGTGCAATTTATGGTTTTTATTGATTTTTAAAGCCGACGATACAAAATCAATTTTTCTTTGGTTTTTATTTTTTTGCGCTGCAGTCACTCAACCGATTTCAATAAAATTTTGGTAGTATATAAGCAACCATAAAAGACTTTATTATATTTTACCATGGCGGTGCACATTTTTGGGACACCTGAATAATAAAAAATAATTTCTTGAAATGTACCTTAAACTACAGGGTAAGCCTGCATCATGTCATACTCTTAGCGTAATTAGTAACTGAGCTACAGAAGACGGGAGCTAAGTTGCAGGACCCTGTATACAAACATACATACATACATACTAAATGATGCGATGTTAATATGCCAGTGCCGGACGGGTGGTAACAATGTGTACCTACTATAGAAATCTAAACGTTCGATGATAGAAGCAAATACATAAGATCCAACAAACACGAATCAAAACAAAATCTAAAAATGGAAAACATTTTTTTAAAATTTTACTATAGTTTTAATAAAGTTAATTAGATGAAAATTGTTATTAAATAGCCCAAAAAATAATTGTAGAAAAAATGAAACCGTAATGTTTCCCAGGTGGTTGAAGAATGATTTCACGATAAAAATAATGAGAAAATCTTAACAAGTAAACAAATATTATTATAGATTTCTGAATATCACAAGAAATGACAACACATGCATTTGTTTTGTACACTTTTGTTATGTTTTTTTGTTAACATCATTAATAATGTTAATATCAATAACAAGTTGTAATTTCTTTGTCATAACAAGAATGAAATAACATTAAGTCGTAAATAAATTCACAATTATATTGTGGCGCAGTATAGTTTAATTACATTGTATAATTGACGACAGGTCATCCAACCCATCCAACCTGCAGATAGTTGCTTGCCCGCGTTCAAAACGTGCAAATTAACAGTAACTTATATCAAAAGCCGTGTGCAACCAAAAATCCTAACTCAGGGTTTTTGGGTGCCCAAAACAGGTCATGACGTCTTGCCAAATTCATATAAAAGCCACGGCATAGGATGGGAAGAGGATTAGTAGTTTGCTGCACCTGAGTATAGTATACGCTCAGCTATCGTGTTTTACGAACTCCACTCAGCTGTAGTATGGGTATTCTGCATGGTCAGCAATATACGAACTAATTTAAATAACGCTGCGAGTTTTATTTAAATCTCCATCCTGACCTAGAGCTGTCTCCCATTAAGAGATACGTAACAATATAATGTTTTATATACAAAAAGGCGTTGGACAGAATAATATCAATATGTTTTCAAACTAGCTTCACTAAAATTTGATTATCTTATTTGTAAAACAACCACAACAAACATATTACATGAATATCTGGATATATCTTTTTCATTGAAATGTCATGGTGAAGAGAAGAATTAAAATAAGCCGATACATATTAAGTTACATAAGTTATAGGCAAAACTGGGAGAGCTGAAGGTGATTCATCGCTTAAAATCGTATGAACCAAGTTATGAACGTACCGCGTGAATAGGTTATTAGCTGTGTATATTAAGTTGCCTACTAGGTAGTTCGTTCATGATTAATATTTAATTATTAAAAATACTGTCATTTAATTGTGATAATTGTCCTATCTAATTTATATATCCATCATTAGCATGTTTAACAGAAGCAAAGTGAAAACATACCAACGAAAACATCTTGTTCACATCACACGTTCGCGCTCGAATTGGAGGTTAGGTTGCTACCGCTGTCATTCGTTCTTATGGTTCTAAGAACAGACGTACTTTTTTGTCTTGCCCATTTAAATTATACAGCAGACGAATGAAAAGTATGCTATTTCGTTTTAACACGCGTCAATATTTAGAAATATTCTGTAACGTATGTCTAAAATAACAGCTGAAATCTATGAGTAATCTTCAGCTCTCCCAGTTTTGCCTATATATACAATTATTAGTTGTTAAGAATTAAAAAGCAAATGTTTTTCACAAGAAGCTTTTGACAAAGCAACGATTTGCGAACCTTTATCATATCGCGTATGTATAGTTACATTTTTACTTTATCATACGTAGTATGTAAAGTATTGTAATAGCACCAAATTTTTTTTTTGGGATTTTAGCGGAAAAGTGTCTTTTTGGGCCCCCTGAGCATTTTTGACCAAGGTACAAAAAATGTATGTGTGTGTGTGTTGTGTGTGAGTACCAGTTTATTGTGACGATTATTCCGGAGAAACTACTAAAGGTAGCGGGACGAAACTTGCCGAGCTGAAAAGCTTTCTGCTGAAAAGGGTGCAAAGGAACTGGAGGTTTAGTTACAGGATTTTTGAAACATTTTGCTAAAAAGCAGCAATTTCTGGAATTTCGTCGAAATAGTTAAATAATAAATTAAAGTAGACGAAATTCTGAATAACTTAAGACTATGACATTTTTAGGTAAAATTAATAAATAAATGCATTAAAGCTAGTTAGCCAGGATTTGTCAGATATTGTGATTCTAATACCAGTACGTAGCATCAAACGCTGATATTTTGACAACACCTACTGTCAATATAATCAAAATATCTGTCTAGTTCTAGTAGTTTTATTTTAATGCAGACATGGCCGATCTCGATCAAATAGAATACCATGCAGCTAAACTATTAATTTTATACATGGTATGATAAAGTCATGAGCATGGCCACATCAGATTTTTATAATAACTATGAAGTTATATTATATTGTAGTTTGAACAAAAGTTGGTTATTGTCTTTTCAACAGATATGTTTCTACGAACTATTTATATTTGTTATTAATTACTGAGTCACTGTTAATTTTGCTACAGGCAAGGACGAACCACCCACGGTCCAACCAAAATAGAACAACTTATTTAGGCACCAAAGCAACAGCAAGTTCGTTAAGTAAACCAAGGTAGCAATCAACAACAACATACCTACCGAGAACTGTTACAAAATAAACTCTCTAACTTCGACAGAAGATAACACGCTAAGAAACAAGGAGTATATGATCTCCAACTAGAATAAGAATCCAAATAAAGAATCGTTCTCCATTAAATGCACGTATCAAATATTTTATTTACCAATAACCAGTAGGCATTTATTCTTGTTTACAGTAAGTCGAAATCCATAATTTAAACAATACATAGTGCAATGGGAGTGTTCTAATTTTATTTTTTTTTGTAGCTCAATGATGCATCGTCGGCGCGTTGACTGGAATGCTCACTGTCAACAACGCAACGGTCAGTGTCTTAAGGCCACCTGACTTTCACGTTTACGTCCAGCAGCGCTACAAAGAAGCTCGTTAATAGGAAGCGCATATCTAATCGTGATCTATGCGCGCAATATGGGTCAGATGACACGGAACACAGTATAGGGGTGGGGCCAGGGGTGCTCTAAAGCCACCCGGGACACATTGCTAATGCATTATTAACATGCTTGTAGAGCCGCATATTGTCAACACACCGGATTATACCCATACTCGCGGTACATTACGTTCCTCGTTCTATCTGCCTCCAAATTGAACTTGTTCAAACGTGTTCGCCGGATGCAAATTTCAAAACGCCACCTCCCGACCAAAATCCGCAAACTGCGGGCGAATATATGCAAATATCCTCTATAGAATTAGGATTATATCGATACTATTGTGTCGTGTTGTTGTTGTTGTGTATGAATAAGCTGTGTAAATATGCTGGTAGAACTTCGCGCACGCGGTATTGTTTTGGAATCGGTATCTCTAGAAAAATAGATCGTTGTAACGACTGTACCGCGTGTTGTTGTATTTGATTATTGTCCGTGACGTTATCAAATTGTTTCGTTTATGGCGTTCGACGCGGTATAAATACTCGACTATATTGCGGATACGAGCGACGATACAGGCTTTGAAATTAACCCAGTTCTGGCTGTAATAAATAATTAATAATTACATGTTGCAAAATAAAGAGAGGAACACTAAATGAAAAAATATTTCTGCTTTCTTATTCACAAAATCCATGTTCCCTTGAGTTACCAATTTTTTCCTATTTTTCAGTTGTCGTTTTACCCAAAAGCCTTCTTATAAAGCGTTTTAGCGTTTTAATATGGATTTAACGCGCACACCATAAAGAAACAGTGTTAGTGTTTCAAGAACACTTCTGAAGTGAAGTTCTATAGCATTCCATTCACAAAATCCATGTTTCCCGGACTAATATTTTCCATTTTGAAATTAATTTTTTCTCCAACGTGTTTTTATATAAGGATATATATTTTCTAAGCTAACATGACAGTTAATAGTATATTATAATACAAGTTTTGTAAGACAAAAATTGGCGCACGAGTTATTTTGGGCACGACGAGCGTAGCAAGGAGTATCGTTTGTAATTAAACCACTCTTCGTAAGATTATAACTTTTATTTGCGTCTTGATAATACAATATCTTGTGTACGACTGACCATCACTCTAAACAGGCTTTCAACTGACAACCCATATGCAACCAAATAGAAACAACTGTTTGGTGAGACATCAATACAACATCTCCCTTATTAACAAAACTTTAATTCTTTACATAGCAATAAAGTTATATCTGATATAGTCAATTATCTACATAAGAAAGACGTGTATCAAGTACAACACCAAGCATAACCAAATAAAATAAATAGATATGATAAAACCGTAATAAAACACGTGCAAATTTTCAAATCAAAATACAATATAAATTCCTACGGTTTCTTCCAAGTTTTAAACACGACTTAAACAAATCTTTGTAAGATTATAATTTTATTTGCGTCTTGAGAACACAAAATCTTGTGAACGACTGACCATAACTTGAAACAGGCTTCTGTCAACTGACCACCCGTAGGCAAAAAATACACAGAAGTGTCTGTTATGCCCAACTGAAATATGCCCAACAACTCTTCTTTACATTTTGACCTCATTTCTTCCCGAAACCTAAACAACATAGCCTACATATCTGGGTAAATCGTCGATAAATACAAGAAACAAAATTACCCCAAAATATGGCCCTGATGTACATCAAGCAAATATTTGATGGATCCGATTTTGTACTATCGACAACGACCTTCTTGTGGACGACCATCAAAGTTACGATATGATCTAACGCGGATTCATGTAACATCAACAGACTCTAGCATGCCACGCGTTCATCTACGCTGGCGGAAATATTTATGGTGCAATTGAAGAGAGTAGTATATTAAGGCTGGTTCTGGAACCATCACCACACCACCCTCGCGCTTAGCGCCATCTAACTACGAGTAGTCTAAGTTTGTTGGGACCAAGGCTATCTACCGGTAAAAAATATGAGTGGTTACGCCAACCCATGAAATTCACTAACTAACAACAAATCACTAACTACCATTTTGTTACATTTTATTGAAACGCGAAGGAATGTCAGCCAGATGTTTATAAATGCATATCTAAGAAGAGGATGTAATCAATATTTGTTTTAAGTCCGCTAAATACCATTAATTCTCTGGTAATTATACTTTAGGTATTCCGTTTTAAAGTGTAGAGTTTCTTAATAATTCCAAATGTGAGTTAGTGCATTTTACCTTTAAGCCGACGATGAGTACTTCATAATATTCTTTGACAGTGAAGACATTTCTAAATATTGACTTATTATTCAAAGTCTTACTACCAGTGGAAATAAATGAAGTAAAACGACCGAGAAAAAAAAACCTCTCATTATTTTTTTTTCGGCCCCCGATTCGTCTCCGCCGGATAAACTTCGTTTATCTCACCTTAATTGCAACCCTCACCTGACAAAAGCGACTGAATACGTCCCAACGTCGAACAAAGCGAAATTGCGCCCATTGTTTTTCAACCCCTCCAAGCGCCCCGCACCCCGAAGCCCCACAAGAGCCGTGTCGGTCTACACAAAAGAAATTGTCACCTCATTTTTGTATAAACTTTATTACCCCTAGCAGTCTGAGTCACCTTCATCCTTCGCCGTTCTCTTGGGTGCGAAATATGTTTGAGTTGAATTGTTCGTGGTAAAAATGGGTGGTGGCAAAGTGGATTACACCTTTAGGAACTCAGCCCCTGGAGACGTCACCCAATATACTCTGATGTTTATTTACTTTGCGTGCGTCTACGGACGAGTATATGTAATAGATGGCAGCGGTGAAGCTATTTCTCAACTGCCTTCGCGTTTCGCGGTTGTGTTTTGTCGCAGTCGTCGTTCCGGTTTTGTTTGCACTCACCGCGACGTGTAATTTTTTCTATAAGGGTGAACTGGAACGACCGGATCAATTCAATCCGACGGTAAAATTGATTTAGCGTCGTGGTGAAAGTTGAGATAAAAAAATGTTTGTGAACCGCATGTGCTGGTTAATATTCGGTTATTGGCACGTCATACCATTATTATGACAATGAATTTAGAGTATAAATTGCCATATAAGTTTATAATTCCTTGTGTATTTAACTGTTAATTTACTTTTTATTTTAGAAAAGTTGGAATTTTTCATCATTTAATCTCATATTATAAGTATGTATATGGCTTTATTTTTGTCACTAGATATAAATCACCCGTAGAGGTTCTTGGTGGTATAAATGAAGAGCAAACATGTAAAACACGCTAAATCTACAGTATTTTTTTAAATACATGTCAATTTTACATAATTCGGTAGTGCTCTATCAATCCAGGAATTTAGTAAGATGCAAGCAAAATCCGCTTTTCCCACACAAAATCAAGCATAAGTAATCAGTTGCAAGCTAAAATCGTTAAAGCCAATTTAAAAAATCTCAAGTTCGTCCATTCGATTGGCTGGATTGATCCATAGGCTGCCACAAGCTGCCACATGTATAAGGTTATCTATGGGCTGTCACTGGTTTGGCGTTAGTGATGCCGAATATTACCGGCAAACGGCCGCGGTAATACCGACCGCGAACTTTAAGCTACATATGCGCCATCTGTCCACGGTCCTAATAACTACTGGCCACGCATGCGCAGTTTGATCCCGGGCACCACATCGATAGATAAAATATATATACAGGGTGTTCCATAAAGATTGCGACAAACTGAAAGGGGTTGTAAGGGACACCTAACCAAGCATTTTTGTCAATAAACCCGTGTCACCATCAACAAATTGTTATTTTGGAAAATGTTCTGAATGTCCTGGTGCAACACATTTGATTGACGAATCACTTATAGACAATGGATAAACGTCGACAGAACCACTTTGCAACTAATGATATCCGTGTTGGAACATTTACAAAAATTGAAGACCGGTTAAGAAAAACTACTATTGCATTCATACTTAGTGAAACCCCAAATGATTTTATGAACAGCAAAAAAAAGCAATCCTTGCAAGAAGATGAGTGCATTGTTATCTGTGATTTTACTGAGAACTATGCTTTATTTGCTTTATTTATATTTGGATGCGGAGGCAAATTGAATGGATTGAAACATCTATCGGTTCGAAATTTAGAACGTTTGATACGGTTAGAAGACTGGCATTTTTTAAAGGCGTTTAATAAATAAATATTTTTAGCACCTACTAAATAAACTCGTCCACTCACTCCGTTCTTAAAAAACAAACTACACTAGCATGTTGAGCGAGATGTACAAGAACGTCGCGCACACGCCTGAAGTAGTCGCTTGCTGCGGTTTTCATTGTATTTCGACATGCCGCGCGCGTCTCACATCAGATGAAGTTTAATATCTTTTGATCTATAAGAGACTCCATCCTAGAAAAAAATTGATTTTGTAGGTAAAAGTGTGGCGGATACTATACAGGGTGTCCCATAAAGATTGCGACAAACTGAAAGGGATTGTAAGGGACACCTAACCAAGCATTTTTTGTCAATAAACCCGTGTCCGGAAAACATCCGTTTAGGCACTACGCTAAATCAAACAAAAATAGACTGCATCATTTATGTTTTTATTTATCACAAAAACTGTTCATTAGTTGTCACTGTTGGTCCATACATTACTTGAGACGGTGATTTAGGAATGTTCGATTTGAACCATATGGTCCATATGGCGCGTGTGTAATTGTTCTTAGCAACAAGCAAACTTGTCATAGATACGTAGCATTCGTTTCAGAAAAATGACGAGAGTAGACCAGAAATGTCGCGCGCGCACGCGCGATCGAATTGCACCGATAGAACATGTGACTCAACTGTCATTTCAGTTGACATTTAGTGCTAAAATGGAACAATTTTCATTTGCCGAACTCGCAGACATGCATGTTATTTCTGGAGAAGCTCGATATAATGGAAGAAGAGCTGCGCGCTTGTATCGACAAAGATTTCGACAACGTCGCCAACCTCATCATAGCATGTTTGCTAGGCTTCATTCTCGCTTGAAAGAAACTGGTAGCTTAAAACGGCATGGGGGTAGCGGTCGTCCATATTCTGCACGCACTGTTGAGTTTGAAGAAGAAGTGCTCTATCGGTTAGATAATGATCCACGCACAAGTGTTCGTGCCATTGCACACAATACAAGAGCTGCTAGGTCAACCGTTTGGCATGTCGTCCATGAGCAATTGCTTTATCCATATCATTTCCAAAAAGTGCAAGCTATGGGTCCCGCAGACTATCCTGCGCGAGTACGTTTCTCGCGCTGGTGGTTGCAGCAGCATTTGATTGAACCCGATTTTGGCCGGTCTGTTCTATTTACTGATGAAGCATGTTTCACGAGCGACGGCTATTACAATAGCAGGAATTGTCATATTTGGGACGTTGAAAATCCTCATGCTGTAGTGCGCCGGCGTGATCAACATCAATTCTCAGTAAATATTTGGGCCGGCATTCTAGAAGACAATGTTATTGGTCCATATCTACTTCCACCACGTTTGAATGGTTTCATTTATCGACACTTCTTAGAACATGTTCTACCAGAGCTCTTGGAGGATGTTCCGCTTAACATACGACAAGGTATGTGGCTTCAGCATGATGGGTGTCCTGCTCACTTTTCTGTGAATGTACGTCAGTACTTAAATGAGCAGTTTCCCAACCGATGCCGATGGATTGGTCGGGGCGGTACTGTTCAATGGCCCGCGCGATCCCCGGATCTAAATCCACTCGACTATTTTTTTTGGGGACACGTAAATAGTCTGGTCTACGATACACCCATCCATTCGGAAGAACTGCTGGCAAGAGTGATGGCCGCTTGCACCACTGTCCAAGACACTCCTGGTATATTCCATGGGGTACGAACATCCCTAAATAACCGTGCAAACTTATGGGTACAACATCACGGACAACACATTGAACAATACATGCAATAAATAAAATCGTAATAACAGAAATAAATTATTTCAGTCTATTTTCTTTTGATTTAGCCTAGTGCCTAAACGGTTGTCTTCCGGACATGGGTTTATTGACAAAAAATGCTTGTTTAGGTGTCCCCTGCAACCCCTTTAAGTTTGTCGCAATGTTTATGGGACACCCTGTATATCTCCGTCTCACATTGTTGGAATCGAGACTACCGAATGGCGCTAGTGGACAAGCTCCGTCTAATCCCTAATACCTATTTGGATAATATTGACAATAGGTATTGTAAAAAAAACAGCCGTTGACACTACCTTCTGTCAGAATGAAAATAATTGCGAAATCCTCGCTAAGTTTTAATGCAGACGCGATCTCGATCAAAAAGACAAAAATTAGACAAAATTTTCTGTACTTTTTATTTATTATTTAACTATTTTGACAAAATTAAAGAAATGGTAGCTCATTTGCAAACTCCTTGAAAAATGCTTAGAGGAAACATCCAGTTCCTTTAGACCCTTTTGAACCAAAAGCTTTTCAGTTCTAAGTTTGTCATAAAACTTAAAACATAAAACACTAAATGTGAACTTTCGTCCCGATACCTTTAGTAGTTTCTCCGGAATCGGCGTCACAAAAATCTGGTACACACATACACACAGACATACACACACACACAGACATTTTTTGTCAAAAATGATCAGGGGACCCAGAAACACCTATTTCCGCTAAAAACTCATTTCTTTTTCGGCGGGATTACTATACTTTATCATACTGCGTATGATAAAGTAAAAAAAAACCCTTTAAGATATTTTATTCCCAAGGAAAATGAAGGAAATTTAGTCTGAAACATTTCTTAATAGTTCTTGTATGGGCAGATACCCGCGTTGGAAACAATTATGAACTTCTAGCTTAGGATATGATTTGCTACTTAATATTAAACTTTATTTTGAGATTTATTTACTTTGCACAAAATTCAAAAATATACAGAAATATAAGCCATCGTATTAAGAAAATTTAGTTGACCACGTTTTCACGAAGTGGGCGCCATCTATAACAAAACCAGTAACACGTCCTTGTTGGCACTTTCAAGATAATGTATTTTTATGTTCATTTAACGGGCTAAAATAACGCAACAGATCTCTCAGATAGTTATTGAGGAATTTGTAGGTACGTGAAAATACTAGCTGCCCTTGGTCCCAAAAATTCAACAAATTTTATCATAGAGAAAACAGTGTTATACTATGTATTTCACTTATGTGTTTTAAAGGAAATCTTCAAAACTACTTTAGTGGTCGTAATTAAAAATTGTGGCCGATTTAAAACATTTCAAAAAAAGGTCACTCATGGTAATTCAATTACAGAAAATGGCCACAACGTCACCAATACGTCACTAATACTCAACTTACAGTAATAGACTTGATAATTCAAATGTTGGGAGCCATCTTTACGGTAATCCATAATATTAAAACGCAGGTGCATCTTGAAAATAGCGTGTGGTCCACCGAAGAAAAACATAGGCAATGAAATAGTTAAACGATGGTATAATTAAAACTTGAAAATTCCATCGTAGTTGATGGGCGTATAATTGATAATTAATTGTATAATTGATAGGTGAATATGTATGAAGCAGAGGATTAAGTCGGACGTTTGCCAATTAATTGTTGTTTTCTCAAAAAAAATTAATATAGTGCTTATATTTCATAGAATTTGAATATCAACAGTCATGTTCTTTTTTAAGACAATTGAACCAAATCACAAAAGTCGCGACCATTGTTAGAAAATTATTAATTTCACTGGCAGTTTTTGCCATAACCAATAACCCCTAACTATCCACTTCCGAACTACTGATTAATTTTACCCCACCAGATTGGAATTACTCCATTTCTAATCACACATTAAGCAATTCCCCGCAAACCAATTAATTTCGAATATCATCAAACGCAAAGCGCTAGAGGTTCGATTGCCATTACGTTAGATTCGTTTTTCATTTTTTGTTGGCAAGGTGAACGCTTGACAGATCGAACACTCGCAAATTATTCGCCCAGGTTTCGCCATTTACATAATGGCGTTCAGTTTATGGAAATTCGGTGCCAAATTGCTAGGCGTTTATTCAAATAACCCACGCCATACTACTTGTTTATATCTGGGACGTAATCGAAAGCTGTATAAATGAGCTTTTCGCCCTTATAATAAATTACACCAAAGAGAAGAACAAACCGTATATAGTACATAGGAGTGTTTGGGAAAAAGGAGCATTAAGGTAAGGCCAAATAAGCATTCGTTCGCGATCAGCCATGGAGACAAATCGACACGACACGTATGAATAAGCAATGACCTATGGATTTTTAGAGGACATAAATCATTCGTAAGTATTGTGTAATCTTGGAGTTCAGGTGTTTACTTAACGATTTCGGCATTTTCGGCAGGGTACTTCTTATTTTGTCAAACATTTCTCTTTTCATGCGACAGCTTTTCAAACGTTTGATCAAGAATAAAAAACATTTACTGTGTTCTTGGAATATTCTTTTATGCACCAGGCCAGTTGATGACTACGCAAATACAAATACGTAGGTTCTTTGCGTGTTGTCAAAATTGACATGAACTAGTTTCACGCCATTAACGTCGGACGTACGTCTTTTCTAACTAAATACACACATGATCTCGGATACTATCAACTATTATCTATACTGGGTGATTCAATTTCGACCATCACCAAAGGGATCTCGCTTATTAGTGGAGATAGAGCCTATGTTTAAATTTGGCATAGTTTAGTATTTTTTGTGTTGACCAATTATCTGTAAAGAAATTTAAGCTATCATTTTTTAGCCCCATGGTGAGCCTCGAAATTGAATCACCCGGTACAGAATATAGATATTAGTTGATATAACGAAGACAGGGCTATAGTATGTAGCGTCGCTTGCCAGAATGTCTGTAATACCCATTAGTATAAACTAGTTTTTTAACTTTATTTTACATTGGTCTATTTCCGCAACTTTAGGCTAATCAGCGACGCAGCGAGCAGGCTACACACACCAAGCAATTTTGTCGAACTGAAGGAATTTCAACCCCCAGTAACGGTCACGTCGCATTATGACAGCACACGGAACCAATGAAATTGAAACTTCAATGGTCAAATTTTACGTAGTATTTATCAGGGCTGTGGAGTCGGAGTCGTAGTCATGGAGTCGGAGTTCAGACAAATTTCAGACGAGTCGGAGTCGGAAAACATGTACCATCTCCGTCTCCTACTCCGCTTCCTTACTGTAAGAAAAACATGCGATGTGGACGTTACCTCAGTAGACAGTAAACAAATAAAACTAAATATTCTATTAGGTATTTTACAAAGTACCTACCTACATACGTTTGTAAATAATCAAATTACAAAACACGCTTTCCAACCGAAAGTAAAGACGATTAACAAAAGTAATCTGACAGAAATTTGAAAAAGGAAAGTTGAACAAGGGAGTAAAGTGACATTGAGAAGTAGGGCTGTAGTTCGATGTAGTATAATTTATTCAGAAGTTATACCTGAAGCCATTATAATGATTATTTCCGGTTTTGATAATAATTAAAAACGATTTACGGGCATCTTTGAATTATATGGAGCTATTCTATCTATCACAACAATTTTATAAACGCATCATGCAATTTTGTTTTTATTAGAATGAATTTTATTTCGTATTATACGGGTGGTATTATATGGGTGGTTTTGTCATTCCTAGAGATAGACAGTTGGTTAAATGCACAAAGTCGTGCCGATTTGTATGTTTCTTAATAAGAAACAGTTTAATACTAATGATTTCTGAGATATTTTGAATAAACAAAGAAATTTTATAAATAACTTTTTTATTTGTGGTCCGTTTATTTGTGTTTTTAAATACCTTTTTTTAAATTTTTTGGCAACAAATTCGCTGGGCACAAATAAAACTTGTTTGTTCTATTAGTTCAGCATTTGTTTGTGAGTAATTTGATATGCAAATGCATTGATATGCAAAATTGATATGAAATTTAATTTATTAAATTTGTTCCTCTCTTTTCCAGGTAGTGTTTTTTTTGCATAGCAAATTTAATATTGCTCTGTTGTATTATTCTGTGTCAAATTTGTGATTATTTACATGTAAGATTTCTATTACACAGAATTATTTGAAAATATTTTTGTATGCAATTTTCTGGAGTCGGAGTCGGACCATGGAAAATATCTGGAGTCTGAGTCGGACTCTTTATCTTAAATGGCACTCTCAAACGGACTCACTGTTTTCTTGTCGTTAAAATCACTATAAAAAAATTATTTTTTAATTATTTTTAATTTAATGCGGCTGCTACCTACGCCGGAGGTCCTAGGTTCGATCCCCAACCAAAAATCGACTGTCCTGATATTTTAGACAGGGAACAAATACCATTGCTGCCGTCTTCCATCGGATGAGAAAGTAAACCACAGTATTCCCGTGTGCTGTTTTGATGCGACGTGCACGTTAAAAAACTCTTACTGGCCAATTCCTTCAGTTCGACAAAATTACTGGGTGTATGTAGCCTGCCCTCAGCGTCGGAGATTGGCCGAAGTTGCAGAAATAGATAGACGTAACATAAACAAATTAGAAAACAAAACTTTGTTAATCGTAAAACCAAAAACAGTGTTCCAATGTGTACATTGTGAATGCAAATGAGCAAAAGACTATTCTTGTAGATAAACCTACGAATAGCTGACTACGATGAAATTAACAAACGAATGTAGGTCGATATCACTGTAACCACTGTACTTTTTTTGCCGTCGGCGTTGTGTTGTCACCGGTAGCACAACTGCGGTGCTATTTTGACGACTTTCTTGCGCTGAACAGGGTCGGACGGTGTTTTTCTTTATTAATTTTCTCAATTATGCGTTAAGTAAGACCACACGTTGTTTGACAAAACATGCACGTTGCGTCCTTGGGCATATCCTGTAGTAATGATTTCATGAAATTTCGGGGACACCTATTGAAATTCTACAATGTCGGTAAAAAATTGTTTCATTGAAAAAAGTTTTGTCTGTACTAGAAGAAATCCTCACTTGTAGTGTTCTTGTATTGCGGTCGATGTCAATATCATTGGGGAAAAATAGTGAACTGTGAACAAATGTCTATCCTATCAAACTTTCAATCCTCCGCGGAATACGCAACACGAATCCGAGCTTATTCTTCTTCTCCAGGCAGCGGACATAAACTCCACGCCGGACTACCGCGTCTATACTTTAACAAAAAGAGTTATGAAGTTACGTTTCCTGTGGGATTCAATCCTTTTAGCGAGTCGATGGCGGAACCAATCGTTGGTTTAACCGGCTGGCCGCCTTCCTCAGGGCTTCGATATACCCAAGGGTTCCGCCACCATGTCGGATGCGCTTTACGTAGTTAGCTCACGTCGGTGGTTCCCATGCAGTGTAGCACAACTGCTTTGCTGCGACCGGTGTAATTCACCGTTTAGTACACGTTATTGTTTTAAAGGATAATCCCGATTCCCTATTACGGCCCGGGAAATTGTCGGAGGTGTTATCGATCTTTAATCTTTATACCGCAACCTTGTTTTATGTGGTGTTTGGAATTTGTTAAAGATCTTTTTCAATTTGCAAAATTAGCAGTCGATGCTTTATCATTAAAATTGTATAATAATAAAAATAATGATTAAGCATTATGTCTCAGCTTGTGGGTATACATTCAGGATCATGCAAAGTAACTATGTGAAATAATATGATGAAAATCTATACAATCTGTTTTATAAAATGAATTAAAACAAGCACAGTTGATGAATATGGACACAAGCACAAAATAATCTTAAGCGGATGAATTAAACCACCAAGGAATAAACTATGAAATTTTATGAAACGTTGAACCTCCAATTCTGTACAACCCCCATGTATGACACTGGAATTACTTAATTAAGATGGCATTTCTTTCCAAATATGTATACGTGTTTCTGTAGATTACGGACCTGGTGGCCAAGAGTTTCAATCATGCCACAATATTAAAAAAAAAAGATTGTTGAAAATGTAAAAAACACGATTTTGATATAGATTGTTTTTAATTTGCAAAAAATAAGGAGGATACCACATTTCCACATTTTGTCGCATGTGAAGAAAACTTTATTTTTTTAGTGTTTTCGAAGTCTCGGATTGCTACTTATTGGCATTCGGGGATTTTGGGGTCGCTGAGTTGAAATGTAGAATGAAGACCAGCCAAAATCATTAGATTTGCCTACAAAACTACACGTGAATTTCCGGGGTTGATATTTACAAATCTTTAATCCAAAATTTTAAATTAAAAACTGCGCACCCAATATGGCTGCCTAACAAAAACACCGGATTCGAATAAAACCTATTAAATAAAACTCAAAATGGCAAAAAAGCCAGATACGCATGGAAACCCGGAGATTTTAGGCTTGCTAATTTCGAGTTTAGAAAACTAGGCTGGTCTAAACTAGTCTTAAGAGTTCACGAGCATCTCTGATCTCTGATTTTAAATAGGTGATTTTATTTAGTAGATGGTTTGACACATAATTATACACTTCTACATAGTCTACTACATCTTTCAATACAAAAACCACATTTGTCCACTCTATATACTAAATAAATTGACCGTTGGTTATTTATCCACAATTCATATGCGTTGGTTATAATGCATGTTTTGTTTTTGAATAATTTTAATGTAAGCTATCTGCAGCTACCAGCAATAATTTCACCCTGCACAATATTGATAATAACAAAAATCAACAACATACAAACTGTACAAAGGTGCCACCGTATTTCGTATCTTTGTATTAAAATACAAAAATTATTAAACAGTTGCTTAATGCAGGATGATTCCGAAATAACGGCTAACCTTGAGGGATCATATCCACCAAGGGCAGAGAAGCAATTTTGGTCAAATAACCTATGCTGTATTTCAAAGTCTTAAGTACTAACAAAATTGCATTGAAGAAATCATCTAAGGCCGGCCCTGGTAAATAGCCGATCGCGCATGACTCAAATAGTGATGCAACCGCCCGTATAAACATTTATCAAATAAAATTAGAGAGATTAGTGCTAAGTTATATCCGTCGAACAAAACAAACAGACTTAACACAGCAACTGCATGCCCCGACCAATCAAAAGTATGTCGCATTCTAGCCATTCGTCACAAATCACAACGGTACTACACAAATCACTACACAACAACATGAAGATTCTACAATCCCAAAGATACTTATTGTAGATAAACCAACAAACAGCTGACCACATAGAGCCTGGCGAATGTAGGTTACTGTCACCGTAGCCGTCACGCCAAGGTGGAGAGAGTCCGATATGTTTCCGGTGGCGTTCATGTATCAGCAGTTGCACCACAACTGCGGTGGAGTGTCGATTTTCTTGCGCTGAGCAGGGACGGACTCCGTCCTTCTTTATTAATTTCCTCGAGAATGCGTTAAGTTAGATCATACGTAATTTGACAAAACGTCCTTGGACATATGCTCCTTCAACGGTAGCCGTTATTTCTGATACACACTGTATATATAAGTTATTAAGAATCTTCTTAATTAGTTTCTATAGTACTGGCGAATTTACACATAACCATTCTCCTTGAATATATTTAACATTCCTCTAAAAATAAGAATATTATTTTGTATGCAATGTTAATATTTTTATTTTAATATTGACATTTTACATTTCAAGAGCTGTAACTAGCATATTACGTACGAGTGGAAAGTTAACATACGAGTTTTGTTATTTTCCACGAATACGTAATATGCGTTAGAGCTCAAGTATTGTACATAATTTTACCTACGACCGACAATTTCAATAAAATGTATCAAAAATTACAAAAAAATACACGTAAGGATATTTGACGGTTAACCAACCAATGTATTCGCGCGCAGCTATTGCAACTACGGAGACTTTGTCTGAAGTGTCAACCGAAAATTCCAATACAAATTCAACATAAATTATCTATGTTATAGCTCGAGTATTGATTGCACTTACGACCGAAAATTTCAATAAATATAAATTGTATCAAAAATGACAAGTAATTAATCAAAATATTCGCGCAACATCTGTCATTATGACATTATGTCGTGCGTAAAAAGCACAAACGCACAACCAAAAGCACACGTTTGTTATACGCGATATACGAGTGAAGCAGTCTGTGACGTAAGGGACATTTAGACATACGGTCGTAGGTAAAGCATTTTAAGTAACATGACAAAGTCATAATGTCAATAAGCTGCCGAAGGAAACAACCGTGCATGGCAAGATTATTTTACGGTAGAGACCGGTTTATTTTTGTCGCCGGCATGCAGCAATGGCTAGTGACACAAGCCCCTGAAAAAACTGGGAAACGGACAAAACAGCTCCAAATGGCCGAAACAAACATAAAGCAAGCGCATAGGTATATGACAAAATTTGCACACATCAAAATTGAAACTAAGTTTGTATACATTATTTAAGTTTTTCTAATTTTTAACGATCCTAAACAATTTTAAACCTCTACTACAAAAGAAGCAACAGAAAAAGCATTAAATTGATTTTAAAAATGTTATCAATATATAAATTAAGGACTTCTATTTCTCTTCCCCCGTCAAGTATTTTAATTGGCATCTAACAATGCACAACGATAAGATAACACACTCACCAAACCATAGATTTCTGAAATTCAACAGTTTTGCTGGACATCGATAAACTTTTAACTTTGTGGTTGTGATACTTCAAAAATCTCAAAATCCGTAATATATAAACGAACGTCAATAAATAAATTCAGTAATTCGTTATTTGAATCGATACTCGATTATATCGCATTGTCAGAGAATTAACCGTGCCGAACACAACAACAGCGGGATCTGTATGCAGCCGGTCTGTGTGTACATTGGGTCTCTATACCCGGGCATTAATTACATGCGAACACAAGGGTTTTGGAGGCAAAGCCGAAACTAAATCCTTCGCATAACATTCCACGATTAAGGTCGCCGAAGCTAAAATTGATTAAGGTCACACTATTGGCTATACCAACTTCCCGCGGGACCGTCCTAACAAAACAAGCGAACAAACTGCAAGCGAAGGATAAACATCGTCAGTATTGC
Source organism: Melinopterus prodromus (assembly GCA_964023965.1). Lineage (NCBI taxonomy): Eukaryota > Metazoa > Arthropoda > Insecta > Coleoptera > Scarabaeidae > Melinopterus > Melinopterus prodromus. The sequence continues at coordinate 73,975,748 of OZ030391.1, forward strand.
TGACGGAGTCAAATTATTCCCATAAGGCGAGATATTAAGGAAACTTTATCCCGGCGAACATAATCGAACTGCCGTAAAAATGCACTTAAGCCGACCGATTTTAACATGCCATAAAGGAGGAAGGAGGGAGAACAGCAGGACGATATGCTGTAAAACCGCAAGGTGGAATATTTGATGGTACATTACACTGCGAGGCGGACAGTTACTATCTTAGAAAACTATAAACTAATTTACGACTTCTGCACCATCTTCGCTGTACACATTAATATTCCATTCGATATGCGTCCGTTTCTAAGAGTTATGTGTTAATTCGTCTAAGAGGACTAGCTTAGTAAGGTTAATTAGTAGGTAAACTTTTTTGATAAAAGTTGATGAAATATACTTGGTTAGATCCTGGTTATTACTAAAATCTAGATTTTTGTTTGACGTGAATAAATTAAAAGAACTTTTTTTCATTTTGAGGCATTAATATTATTTGAACGTAGATAATTGCGATTACAATGTTAGCCGTAACCATGGTTTATAATAAAAACCGTATATTATAAAACTAAAAACAAAGCAACAATGTGTTTACTTTAAGTCCAACCTAGACAAAGTTGCTATCCACAAACAATTTTATTTAAAACGTTGATGTTTAAAACTTTCTATTTAACAATATAAGAAACACCCTTGCATATACTTGAGGGGATGTTCTCATGTAGAGATCTAAAAAGTAGGTCAACTTTGGGACAGTTTTTCAAACGAATTGAAATCAATATATCATTGACTCAGACCGCGGAAGTCTACAATCTAGATATAATAATTTCCTCAACATACGTACCTAGATGTATTCGCATTCTACACTGAATCCAAATTTCGCATTCCTATTGTAAAGCATTGCCAAACATTAGCAATTGAAAGAACACATGTATTTGAGCCGCCTTGATCAAGTAATTTTCGACAAGAGAATTCCGTCCATCTACATAAAATTGGATGTATGTGTTACTACAGCACAGTATGTGTTACTGGAAAAAACCCGTTTTCAGGCAGAGCCAGTTTCACCTAGGCCAAACTAGTTCGGCCGAAGCCTGTGAAGCACAACTAGTTTATCCTAGGCCAAACTAGTTGACCATGGTATGTAAACACATACTTCAAGTCAAACTGATATAAGACACGCGCTTCACGATCCTTAAAAAACTAACACTTAATTGAAATCAGTTTGGCCTAGGCCATACCTGTTTGACCTGAAGTATGCGTTCACATACCAGGTTAAATTAGTTAACCTTATTTCATACACTTCAAGGTTTTAAAATATGAAGAAATTTTTTTGATTTTTCCAGCGGATTACATGAAAACCTATCTCCAGGCAAACAGGCTATGTAACACAAAAAATAGCAAAAATAGTTCGCCAAAGACAACATTGTTTTCTTTTCTACTTACATTCTACAAGGCCTACTAATGGATGCATTTATTGAAAAAATAGCAGGCCTCATCACAAAGGTAAAACCCAACATCACAAAGAATATAGGGTTTCTATTTAACGGAATTCTCGCACATTGTAAAAACGCGGATTTCATCATCATACTTTATTTAAGATTCAATTAACGGTACTGTTCGCCTTTACAGAATAAAATTGCAGACATTTTTGAACTGAAGGATTTTTTTTACAAATATTGGTCGTTGACTTTTGACAAGTGCATTCTGAAGTGCCGTTTTCCAACGTACTTCATAATCACTGATCTTTCTATTGTAACTGATAGAGCATTTGACTGCAATAGGTTCAGGCAACTGGAAATCTTTTCAGATTAAGAACGTTATTTAAATAGGTATTCCTCATATTAAAATTTCCTCTGAATTTTATGCCGTATTATCATTAATTTGCCTGCTTCTGACTTTAAAATCGTTTTACGTTGTTCGATCCAAGGTCGATCTTCATCTGGAAAATGCCTTTCACTCTAATGATTCAATTCAAAAAAAATGAGTTAGATGTAAAGTAAGAATTTTAAAGACAGTATAAATATACAGAAAAAATACAGAAGTTTTCTGATGCCAGATGAATTGACAGAATAGATATGTATTGACATAATGTATTATGTTTTTAAACATTTCTTTTTTAACCTACTCCGAAACCTACAATATATCAGTACTTTTAAGTATTTTTTGGGTTATGTAATCATATATTCACATCTTTCATCTTTAATATAGTGTATGAGTCTGATGCAAATAATTCATAACTTTTTGTTTAAATCACTGTTAGTTTTTAGTAAATTCCAATGATAATATATTCAAACATTCAGGGAACATTTCGATATGATGTTTAGAACATTTTTCTGAATCTATTGGTATTTTCTCAACATTAAAACAAATTTAAATTGACAAGATGATTTCTTCTCATTGAGAAGTAAAGTCAGTGTATCACACTGTAGTCACAGTGTATTGACAAATAAAACTGAATTTCACTATCAAAGCTTTGTCAAGTTGTTCATGAAGTGAGATACCTATCAATATGGCTCAGTCTGACCAGAGGTATTCATCAATTGATTGAATAATAACTACACAGCAAAAAACTACAAACTCTAACAAACGATTGCTTAGTGGCGTTCACTTTTAAAAAAGGAAAGGGCAACCGAATTCAGTCTATAAATTTCGCTGAACATTTCGACAACAGCGCACTGGAATTTAGGAATTAATTTTACCGATTAATTAAAAGCGGACTGAGATCGGCGCTCGCGGCGCGGCGCCATAAAGATCGACGCCGCCGCCGCCGTCGTCGTCGCCGTTCGACAGTAACGTATAGTCGGGAGGCCGCAACGCCGAAAATTCTCAATTTTGCCGGAAAGCAGCAAGCGGCAGCAGCAGCAGGCACCACCAGTGCCCGTAATTAAGTGTCCGACGCGGTGCTTGTTTATTAATTTTCCGGTATCAGAGTTCCGCTCCGGCTGCAAAACGACTACCGACCACTCTCCCGCTTCTCTCCCTACCCGCGCGCGCCACCCATACCAAATTATGAGCCCGGTTGGTTCCGGTTTTATTAAGCCCGTACTGCTTAAGGAGTCAGGATTGTTCGAAATAGTATGGACTGGGTAATTGTGATTATGTCTTCATTGTTATCTTTAGGTGCTGAAATCAGTAAGCCATGTAAATATAAAAATTTGTTGCATGGGCGAAAAGGCGAAAAAATATAAAAAATTGTTTTGGAAAAGTGTTGATCCTGAATGAATCCTCAAACCCACCTAATTTCAAAGCTGCAACAAGAGGCATGATAAAATTGATGAAATCTAGAAACTGGTGTTTTACTATCTACACTTTGATAAAACCAGTAAAACACTACAAAACAAGAAACAGACGTTCTTTTGGTTGTAAAATTATATGAACCGTTACTAGGATTTATAAAAACTAATTGTTTTAAATACTAATTGCCAGAATTTCCAATCTATAAGTGCAAAAAAATAAACCTACAAAACGAAAAAACTTGTAGTAAATGAGACACAATTTGATGGAAGAAAGATTGTGCGAGTAAATGTGTTTATTGCAATTATAGTTATAGGTTATTGCAATGGCTATAGTATCATCTGACGATGAAATAAGAACAAAAGCACAGAAACTTAAAGACATGTATAAAATGACCTGTACGATTGTCGATTATTTTCCTCAGGAATGTGTTCAGTGTAAATATTTTTGATTACGTGATTACGTGATTACGATGACACCATACAAAGTTTCAAATCTGAAAATCTCATCGCAACGTTTTCAAATATTGATGTAGTACTCAGAATTTATTTTTGCCCTCCATGTACCAACGCCTCTGCGGAGAGGTGTTTTTCGACATTAAGAATTAATTAAAGATTACATCAGAAACACACTTTCAAATAAGATCAGATAAATGACCTGGTACTGATCGACATTAAGTGCCATTTTAAGGTCTATTTGGGAAGATGAAATTATAAATAGATTTATATAATTAAAATAAAGTAAAATATGTCAGGCTTTTTTTAAATGTTCATTCATCTTAGCTAAAATATGTATATAGTTTTGCATAATAACACATTAAGTATTGTTTCTTTTTTCTCGCTAGTCTTCAGTAAAAAAATGGGTGGACAGAAGACCTGGGAGGGGCGAAAACAATTAATTGTCTGTATTGTCACTCAACTCCGAATTGTTTGTATTGTTATTCAACTCCGTAGATACGCATGTCACTTGATAACGTCCAAATATTTATTAATATTATTCAATAGGAACAAAACCATTGTAGGACATAAAATTTTGTATACCCTCGGGCGACTGAAAAAGCTCAAGGACCGATAGTGTCACCCTCGGGGCATAAACATCCGTGTAATGCCCTTGGTACATAAATAACTATTATATATAGACATACGGGACGTTAAAATAAATTTAGAAAGCTTAATCAACATGAATTCGGTTCATTCTAATTTTTTTCATTTATCTTCATTTTTAGCGAATTGGCAACTCGTTTATTTGAAGAACTACCAAGCAACTTTTATTATGCTGCATATTTTATGCTGACTTATTATTTAGAAATAAATCCTTTGTAGATTTGAATATATATATATATATATATATATATATATATATATATATATATATATATATATATATATATATATTTAACTTTAGATTTTCACGATCGTTATGTATATGTAAAAAGTTTTCGGTCATCTCGTGTAGATGTGAGTTTGTCGAAACGTTGCAAATAAAGTTTATTTTCTACACGAGATGACCGAAAACTTTTTACATATATATATATATATATATATATATATATCTACAAGGATTCACTGTCCAATGAGTAAAGAGTAATATTACTAAGTCTCCCAGTCGATTTCCCATTAATCATCAACTTAATTATATATATATATATATATATATATATATATATATATATATATATATATATATATATATATATATATATATATATATAAATAAGAAACTGCATCGTTTAATTGTTTCAATTTTTTGCCTCAAATTTAAATGGAACTAGAGACTTAGATCCCAACTATGGATGCGGTTTTCATGGGATTGCGGCAATTCAATTCTCCAAAAACTTCAAAACAAACAAGCTACTACTACTTTACGAGTCAATAATTGTAATCTCTTGATTGTTATCTTCACATACTGAAATTTGTATGAGAAGTAAATTTGAAAATTGGTGGATAGATACTATTTAGTATCCTGAACAACGCACAGTGGTTTATTGTCCATGTTTAGGGGAACATTGATACCATTTCGCTCCAAATGCTTAGTTTTTTTATGAGAGTTTTTAATTTAGAATCGGGAATGTGAACACTTTATATATATTTAATCTCTTTCAGTTTTTAACTAAAATCCAAATGGAACCAGACATTTGGAAGCCAATTATTATTGGCATAGCACAAGTTTCTAATACGAATACGAAAATTGATTTAAATATTGTCGATATCTTCAAAACCATACATGAATTTAATTTGAGGTTAAATTTATTTTTAGAGCGTATATTGGTCAAAATAAAAATGCACATCTTTCAAAATTTAACCGATTGTTTAATGTGCTACCGGCACATTATCACATTGTGACGAGCTAACACCTGTTAACGCCCCACTAAAGATGTTTTGTGTTCGCCATTTGACGACCGTCGATACATTTGCCCGAATAAATTGGCAGCCTGTATAAACGGCTCATTTTAGGACCCATCACGCCACTGTGGTGAGGGTATATTGAGTTTGCCACAACGTGAACAATTATAAACAACCAATAAGCACGCCGGTGGAAATTTGTTGTCGCTCAGGACTACGACTGTCACGTGCTTTAAAAAACAAAAATGCATTACCATTTGCAATATGTGGTTATCTGACTATAATACTAATCACTATTTTTTAAATTTTTACCAGCTCGACAGTGAAGCAAATGTTCCTGTAAATTAGCGAAATAAAACTGTGAAACGTACTAAAAGTATAAGCTTCCTATAACTGCTTCATTTTTTTCGACATTTGCAATTTGCATGACTGAATTTCATGAATACTCATAATTCATATATATAATACTCCATTAATGGTAATAAGAAGGTACTTACCCTAAAATAATCTACGCCGATACATTTCTAAACCGGGATAATATTGATGCGCGTAAAACCACAAAACTCTAGATTTTGGAGAGATGTTATTGATTAATATTTGTTGCACTAAAGTAGAACAAAGCTTTGTTTTGCTCAACAATTCAAATATCAGTCCATGCATGTTTCGCATTTCTTTTTCCAATTTGTATATTATTTTCCTCATACATACTGGATTTTAATTAGAATAACAATAAGCGAGACATTCTTTGGCAGTAAAATTCATACGTTCGGTTCTAGCGTATCGAAACAGGGTCTTAACACCAGCGAAACAACGAGCGAACCGTGTGCGCTTTCAAAACTTTATAATATGCAGCTACAACAAATTGTTTTCGAGCGGAAATTCAAACTATGTGAACTGTTATACGCCGCTACAGAAATTTCACCACGGTTTGCAGGTAGCAATAGTTTGCCGCGGCATTATTAATAAGTTGGCTTGTGTGTGCGTAAATCTGGACGTTGGTTTCTGTTTTGTTTAGCTTGTGCGAGGTCTATCGTCGACGAACCGTTATAAGGTTATTTTAATACAACTTATAGTTGGGTAGTAGCGAGCGGTATTATTTTATTACGTAACGGCGCCGTTACGGCAAGAAATAAAGGGACATACCATGCAAAAATTCCATTAGCAAAGTTGTAATCTTCTTCAATGCGGCTGGAACAATTTATTCTGTAATTGGTATAATGATACAATGTGCTGTTGGGGTAGGGTATTGTTAACTAAACTACAGAGATCGCACAAAACTAATTTTCATACGTTAGTATATATGTATATATATATATATATATATATATATATATATATATATACTTAACTTTAGATTTTCACGAGATGACCGAAAACTTTTTACATATATATATATATATATATATATATATATATATATATATATATATATAATAAAACTTTAAATTTTTTTGATCGTGGAATTAATGTGCGATTCACTATTTGTTTGGGTATCGATCATTGGCGAAAATTAAAGAAAACTCTTTAAATCAATGCAATATTTCGGGTCTTTATTGATCCTTCTTCATGGCATGGTCTAAAAATAAGTTTACAAATCTTTACAAAACAAACAGAGTATTATCGGCGGACAAACTTACTTCGAGTCTTAATGAGGCAGCGAATAATTGCAGACAAGTACATTTAGACGAGACGATCGATAAGCATCTCACAGCAACTAACAAGACACTTGGACATTACAAATACACAAATCAAAACAAACCCCAGGCAAACCGTGTGGTGTCGTAACGGTGCCCACTTGACATATGCAACCAGCCACCAACCTCCAAAACAAAATATATTAGCGGGAACTGTATGTTGCCAACTAACCTCTCTCAAAGCAATACAATTTTCAAGGACACACAATCAAACAAACGAACCCTCAAAAGCCTCAGAATGCTAGTAACGAGCTTTCACCATTCCCCGATTTAGAGCGATTCTTATCATAATCGATAATGAACGCGTATATATTGCTTAGATTTTCCACATCAAGCTTAAAATTAACTGTATTCTCTGTAATGTTTATATAATACATCTCAAGGAACATTCTGTTGTTATAGTTTGCCTCAGTGTCAAGTACTTTCACTTCATCAAAGTTGAAGGTGTGGTTATTTTTGATCGCGTGAGCCGCCAAGGCACATCTGTTTTTTTTTGGTGTTGCAGTCGCTTTTGTGTAAGTTTAGGCGGTTTCTAATATATATATATATATATATATATATATATATATATATATATATATATATATATATATATATATATATATATATATATATAGTATTTGCCCTTATCACCTTTCCGTTGCCTATTCTTGTTTGTGAGAAAAGACGTCACAACGGGCACTGTAGACGTGAAGAGTGTCCCTGTTTAATCCATTTTCCTAGATTGTGTTCCTCTTTGTGTTGCTTGTTCTTATTGCTTTATAAGTATGCCTTTGTCTAAACGTGCAACGCGCTCGGCTAGTCAACGTCTTGCAGGAAAGATAGCCAGCTCACCCAAGACATCAATATCGGAGAATGAGAGCGACGGGGTGGAACAATTGGTCTCTGACTTGCAGAGGAGACTCAGCGACGCTCTTGCTGAAATTGAGGAAGGTAAAAAGCAAATCTCAGTATGCTTGGACCGGTTGAAGGAGAAAGATGAGCATATCTTCCAACTGCAAAAAAATCTTGAATCTTTAAACCACTCTCCTAGAGAAGAGATTACGATTCCAATGCCACAGGAAGACTTGTCCGCTGGTGCTTGTGTGGTTCCTGACGAGGTCTTGTTGGAGTCTTCCAGAATCGACGAGCTGAATGCTGCAGCCGCTATTGTTAATCCATCTGTGGGTGATTTGGACCAGAGTCAACAGGCGAACGTGGCGAACAGGCGAATCGTGAAAGGAGACATCCCAAAACTGTTGATATTGGGGGACTCTCATGTGCGAACTCTCTGTAAGCTGCTTCCGGTCAATAAGTTTCGGTGCACGGTATGGATGAAGCCAAATGCCGGATTCAAATTCGTTACTGAAGATATTCGTCAATTATCGATGGATTTTACTATGCGTGATTTTGTTGTGATTGTGGCGGGATCAAACGACGATTACGGCTCGTTTCCATATAGGTGTGTAAAAACTGTTCTTGCGCAATGTTTCCACACAAATGTCTTAATTTGTTCTATCCCTTACAGGTATGATCGCACATATCTTAATAATCAAATATATGATATAAATGTAAAAATTTGTCAACTGGTTGATAAGTATCGAAAATTGTGTAATTTTATCAGTGTAATTGATTGTAACGCTATTCTTCGACGTACTCACTACACACGCCATGGGTTGCATTTAAAGAATACTAGTAAACACTTGCTCATGAGCATGATTGTGGCAGGCATTGATGAGTTTAGCAACCGTGGCGCGACCAACCTGAGATACGTTTCGATCAATGATACATACGCTGGTAATTCAGTGATCGAGAGAGGGAGAGATGGAATTATTGAGGACGTGTCTTCTTCTGATGCTTCTAGTACTGCGGGGAGTGTGACTAGTCAATATAATGGTACTTTTTTAGTTTTGTAAGTTTTCTTGTGTTAAATATTCATGGGCTGACAAGTAGTTTAAACGAGCTGCCAAATACTCTGGAAGAATTATCCTATCCTGATGTGCTTTGCTTTACCGAGCATTGGTTAGACAAACATAATTTTGATCCTTTGATCAATGGCTATACTCTTGCTCATAGATATTCTAGATTAAATTTTAGGCGTGGTGGTACAATGATCTACATTAAGCAGAATTTGGAATTTAGAGTCGTGGAGCAATATGATCACATTATTGAAGAGAGGATTTTTGAATTCTCTGGCATCTATATTCCAACCCTAAGGGCATTTCTATTTTGTTTCTATAGATCGCCCATCTCGGGTGCTCTCGGTGTAGATTGTTTTTTGGAAAAGCTGAGTGCTTTATTGAGTTTCTTGCCTACTAGGGCGGGAATTATTCTATGTGGCGACTTCAACATTAACTACATGTGTCCCCGTGATTCCGGACCGCTTCGGCGGGTGTTTCGGGAATTTGGCATTGCAATGTTTGTTCAAGGTCCTACCTATATTACGTCACATTCGTCAACATTATTGGACTATTTCGCGTCTAATTTGGACTTAGATATTAAGGTGGTAGTGGAACCGAATTCATTGTCGGATCATGAGAGTATATTGGCGGTCGTTCCGTGCCACAGGGTGGATTGCGCTAGTGTAAAAGGCTCCTATCGGCCCGTGACGGAGGTTGGCCTGCGGAGATTTCAGGAGTTGGCAGGTAGCATTAACTTTGGTAACCTTGGAGGCACTAATGTCGACGAAAAATTCACGTATTTCGTACAAAAGATAAAATTCTTATATCTAGAATCTTTCCCATCGCGAAACAACTCAGGTCTTAAAAGAAACAGGAGCTGGTTAACACCTGCCATAAAGACATCCTGTACCAATAAACGCTGTCTTCTTTATTTGGTCAAATTTAGCGACAACATATACTTTAAGAGATATGTAGCAACGTACAAGATGATGCTGAAGAAAGTCATAGCATCAGCAAAAAAGAAATTCTACCAGGATCGAATAGCTAAATCAGACAATATTATCCGCGAATCCTGGGCCGTCGTTGGGGAATTGACGGGGCGACAGCGTCCTGCTTCCATTCCTCAAATCATTAAGATAGCTGGTCGTACGGTTTCCGATCCCTTGGAATTGTCAGTCACCTTCAATGACTACTTCTCTGGAATAGTGGAGGAGGTTCGTGCAAATATCGAGACTACTGTCAATGTGCGTGGGACCACAGGGCACCTAAGTGAGTATTCCTTTTTCCTCAGACCTATAACCCTGAATGAGGTAAACAGCTTGATTTCCTCCATGAAGGTTGGGAACTCGGCGGGATATGATCTGGTACCGTCGAGAGTGGTCAAGACTTTTCCTTTGGGTGTTCGCCTCGCTCTGGTGGACCTGATTAATGATTCGTTCTCGACTGGCACATTTCCACGGTGCTTAAAGACGGCCAAAGTTCTGCCCATCCACAAAGGTGGTGAAAGGGATAGTTTGAATAACTATAGGCCCATCGCTCTTCTTCCTGTAATGTCGAAAATCGTTGAAACTGCTTTCAAGGATCGTTTGGCTGCTTATCTCGATGAGAATGCTTTATTGGCAGAGTCACAGTTCGGTTTTCGGTCTAGGCTATCCACGTCTGATGCCATTTATAGCCTACTGGCTCCGATTTACTCGGCTATTAATCGGGGACATTATGTGGTCACGGTGTTTTGTGACATTCGGAAAGCGTTCGATTGTGTGGACCATAATATACTTCTGGAGAAACTGGATAATTTTGGTGTTAGGGGTGTACCGTGGTGTTGGTGTGACAGTTATCTCCGTGGGAGGAGCCAGTATGTGTCGGTCCAGGGAGAACAGTCAGGGTTGACAGATGTTTGTTGTGGAGTCCCTCAAGGTTCGGTGATGGGTCCTGGTTTGTTCTCGATCTATATCAATGATCTACCGGACTCGATTGAATATGGAGCCGTTACGATGTTCGCTGATGATACCAGCATTGTTTGGTCGGGTGGTGACGTGGACCGGTTGCTTCTCGAGGTCAACTCTGACTTGGACGCCCTTCGTCGTTGGTTTGGGGTGAATCGACTGGTACTTAATGTTTCAAAAACCAGAGCCATGTGGTTTAATAGATCTGTACCGGCTCCTGTTGGATCATTGAGATTTGGAGATCAGCCACTTGAATTTGCCGATACTCACAATTTTCTGGGAATCGTGGTCGACAACTCCCTCAAGTGGTCCCCTCATGTTATAAGATTATCATCTAAACTAAGCAGAGCCCAGTACGCAATACGTACTATCTCCCGTGAGTTGGGGGAAGATGCTGGTCTTACAGTCTATCACGCTTACTTTGCAAGTGTACTGAGGTATGGGTTGCCGTTTTGGGGATTTACCTCTTCTGGTAACATGGACACAATATTTAAGATCCAGAAGAAATCGTTGCGAGCTGTAACGAATGCCTCCCAGCGCGACAGTTGCAAGCCCATCTTTGAGAAACTCAATGTCATGTCAGTCTATACGTTGTTCGTCTACGAAGTTTGTTTATTCATTTTTAGAATTCGTGGTATGATTGACTCTCTCGCATGCAGTAGAAATACTAGGTCTCTAGGCGACCTGAAGCTGCCAATGCCAAGGAACGCTAAATTCCAAGTATCGATTATGTTTAAAGCAATACAAATCTATAATCACTTGCCTTCCAAACTCAAGATTATTAAGTCGGCTCATGCATTTAAAAGCCAGTTGCGAAATGCACTAAAGGGGAGGGTCTACTATTGCCTAGATGAGTACTTTTCGGATAATTTGTGATTGATGTTTCGTGTGTCGCGTTTATTTGCTCATGTACCTATGTCAATTATCTAGTTTAATAATACTTAGTTTATTAGTTATATGTGTTTGCTTGTTTATATATAATCCTTATACATTGTTACGTTTATATATTCAACACTTATGGTTATCGAATAAAAGTATCTATCTATCTATCTATATATATATATATATATATATATATATATATATATATATATATATATATATATATCGGAAAACTTAGTGGGAATTCAGTCAAAAAACGTTTTTTCTTTTTTATATTTTTTATTCCATATACCAATATTTCGGACTAATTTTAGTCCTTCCTCAGGGTTCTAAAATGTTTAATAATATATTAAAATTATATATAACTACCTATAATTAACACAAACCGGAGAAACTTAGATAATAAATGTAAAAATTATGAGAGATGTCATAAAACAAAGTTGGAAAAGTTTATAAACAATAAAAGGCCTACGTTAAAAAGTATAAGTATGAAACTAGACACTAAAAAATAACCTAAATAGGAATTAAATGACATGAATGACATGTATCATGTCACAATTCGTTTATATTTGTAGGATGGATGTCTTTAAATTTAAGGAGATAACTATAAATTTCGCTTAGATTACTAATGTCAGTTTTTTTGTTCATTGTACAACATACAGTCATTAAATTATCAAATTATATATATATATATATATATATATATTATTAAATAACATGTAGTTATTTATCTACGACTCACATATAATAAGTTCACTGCATACATATCTATGGCTATACAAAACGTGCCATGATACACACAGACGATTATGATGACAATAGCGTTGAATAATAATACCAGTTTGTTCGAATAATCACTTCATTATTCGAGGGAAGTCATCATTATATGAAAGTACTGTCCAGTCTCTCAAAACCTACGTGGTTGACAGATATTTGACAGTTGGCTTTGCCACCATTGAAAATCAAAATTAAAATATTTTATATGAAATGAAATTTAGTCGTAGATAGAATAAGTCGTGTTTGATTCGCACATAACGGATATAAATCGCGAGCATGAAGTTGATACACGAACCGTATGCGAGCGAAAATAGTTATTTATGTACCAAGGGCATCAAAAGAATGTTTATTACTGATGTAAAGTTTCGTTACTTTCGAGTACTTGTAACTCCCCGTTACTATTATTACTATTACTATTATTATTAGTACCCGTTTCTTAGTACCCGTTATGTACTTTGCACCCGTTACTTTATTTCAGTTACTTTTTACCCGTTACTTTGTACCCATTACTATGTTCATGTAGTACCGATTGAGTACTCAGTGTTGTTTGATTTTGAGTACTCGCACAATCATTTACTTACGTATACGAGTACACGTATATCGTATTTGCCGCAAACGTACACCGACAAAAAAATGTGTGGCTATTAGACTCAAAATGTTACCTAATTAATTTTGATAGGACCCATATAAATTATTTGTATCTCAAAGATAATCAAGAAAATATAGATCATAATTCCTTCAATAGTTCTTGAGTTATATAGATAAGAGATCTCATTTCGTTCTCGTTGCTGTCTTGCTCTCTGAACACAATTTTACTCACCTCTATCACTATTCTTCCAGTGCGTAATTGAGAAAAAATAATAAAATAAACGCCTTATAAATATTTATATATTAGTTTTATACAATGGATACATATTCTCACTGCCTTACTATATAACAACAATAGTCGTAACTTCGTTAGTTACGATACCATATTTCGGGATTCACATAGATGTTCAGCAATTTTTACCCGACGATGGCAAAGCCAGAACAAATTCCTATTAACTGAACAGCCATATTTCCTAATAGATGGCGCAGGTTCAGTATTCATAAGTTTACATTTTTCAATCAACGAAAGGAAAGGAAGTTTTACAATGAAACAACCCAATACAACCCATAAAATTTTACCTAAATCCAATGTTAAACATGAACACTTTATTCTAAGGTTCTTATTTGGCATAAACCAAGAGGTGACGGGGTATGCTCGGTTGCGTAGCGAAAAGTTAATGTTCAGTTGTTATTATACGGGTAGTATCGGTGGTATGTAGTGCAGAGCCGAGTGGACTACCGGTATGACACGCGAAACCAGTACCGATAGTAAAAGTAACGGGTATACGTTCATATCGGTACCCGTTACATCGAACCTCGCCGAGTACTCGGTACAAAGTAACGAATAGTTAGTTTTGTTACATCACTAATGTTTATGCCCCGAGGGCAACCATTTAAAAAGCTCGAGGCTTTTTAAGTCGCCCGAGGGTATAAACATCAAGTAATGCCCGTGGTACATATAACATTTTATGTCCTACAATAGTTTTGTTCTTTCGTTTGAATAATATTAATAAATATTTTGACGTAATCATGTGACATGCGTATCTACGAAGTTGAATAACAATACAAACAATTCGGAGTTGAGTGACAATGCAGACAATTAATTGTCAAACAAATTAATTGAATAGTTGATGTAACTGATATGGTTAATGCCCTCGCGAGCACAAAGTAGCTGTTTTCGCCCCGGTGTCTAAGATGTAAAATGTCACTTTATGATCATGTAGGACAAACAATATCCTTAACTATGTGCACGTCAAATAATAATGCTATTAAGAAACAATTATATTAAAAAAAGGCGTTAATGATAGAGATTTTTTATTTGTCGCGTTACAAGTAAATTATAATAGGTAAAAGTAATGATCACTGGAGGACAGAAAGTCTGATCGATTTTTAGTTGAACCTGATGAATATAATAATAAAACTAAGGCATTCAACGCGTTTTGTTCACAGAATATTTGAAATTACAGATGCCGGAAAACGTCAGCTAGTCGTGCAGCCATCATGGAAACAGAGGATTACGAGCAAATTACTTAAAAATGATTTTACGGAATAATCCGGAGGTGTTTGCAATACCGTTTACACTGATAAAATCCTCATTCCTCTCACACCGTCAGATCTAGGTACTCCAATACTACAAATCAACCCGATCATTTGAAAAACCAACACGAAAAAAAACGTTTGATTATAGTCCATGTTGGTGGCGATGGAGTTTTATTCCTAATGGCATATTGATTATTCTTTCTGGTAGTTATATTATTCAAATTTATTTTATCGGTAATCAAGTAATTAATCAAGATTATCATGACGATATGAATAATAGAAACTTCATGGAGTAGATACACAGGAGTTGATCCCAAATTTAGCAGCAGTAATATGGGCAAATAAATACATTTCTGGTAATTCCTCTTTATTATCGCAGTTAAAATGTTTGGGTTAAAATTGTATTGAAATAAATAAATCTAGTTTAGTATCATAAGTTGGGCTAGATGTTTTCTATTTGAAAAAAGCCAAAGATGTAGAAGTAAAATTAATTTGTATCTTTCCAAAAAACTATTTTTCATCCAGTCCAACTCGTTTTATATCCTAGAAGTTACACTGAAAATATCATATACTTTGAACAATAAACGTTTTTATTTGAAAACGCGTTTTAGGAGAGTAAAACTGGGTCTTAATATTGCCTAGTTATCATAACGTTCAGGAATGCATTTGAATTACAGCTTCAGAAGAAGTCAAACTTTAATTTTGTATTGTATTTGTTCGTTATCTTTGTTTATTACAATAAATCGTTTGACGTAATGTCTATCTTACAATTTTGTTCCAACCGCGCCATAGAAAGAGTGGGGCACCCTCTTCTTAAAGTTTAAAACATCTCTACATCCTAATACCTAACGTAATTTATTACAACAACTAGATTGGATTTGGCAAATCGAGTAAGGTATTGCCGACATCCGGTTATCTGCATACAGACTCGGAAAGAAGCCTTCTACCAACTACCATGGGATCAGATTGTAGGCGGCCAACTTTACGACCGATGAAAAATTAACGTGGCTTTGGGACGCGGCGGCCGTCAAGTTGCAATATCGACGCCTCAACCCGGTACTAGCATACTACTACGACGTATATTGCATGTCTGAAATTGTTAGGCACTCGACACCGTCTTGCGATGGCCTGTCGACAATACGGAATAATATAGGTCACAGCCAGTGGTTGTGGAATTTAATTGAACGCGTGCATTTGTTATCGCTATGAAGGCTAAATTGAATGTTTGCATAATGAAAACGGGTAATTGTTGCAGTAGGAATAATTGAGGAAAGCGGATTTTTAACGCTGAAAGTTAGAAAAAGTATTCAACCATTTTTTTTAAATCATGTGTGTAGCTACAAGTTTTTGATGTAACTATGCTTGTACTGCTTAGGATATGCTTACGATATGTCTTCTGAATTATTTGGGTCGGTATAAATAAGCAACTATTCAACTTATATGGTTTTGTTTGGATTATTCAATGGGATATAATAGATGTCCATAAGGAAGTCTGTCTATTTTCCGACCAATGGTAATTAAGCATTCGTGACTTTGTGTTCGAAAATAACAATTTCACAACAGCAAATTGTCTTAATTTGACTTTCTTTTTAATTTTTAACATTTTTACAATTTACAAGTGTATTTCTAAGTTAGATTTTAAAAAATATTACCACCGATGCTTTTCAGTTTGCTAATTAGGTATCAGTTGCCAACAAAAAGCTTTTCCTTTTGTTGCTTTCCTTTTGATTGTCAAAAATCTAATATTTAAAAGCTAAATTTGGCGAAAAAAGTAAAGTCATCAGGGTACCTGCTAATTTTCCTCATATATCCTGATATTTTGCGTTCTTTAATTACCCAACATATTGTATACACATTAACACTGCAAATGTCAGACGGTTCCGCGGTTATAAAAACGCTTTTTTCTAAGTATTTTGATTGCATACAATTTAACGAATACACGTCAAAATTTTAGATAGATAAATCCAAGAATTGGCTATCTTACAGATTAAAGTCGATCCTTTTTTAACCTCCTCCCGCACCAATCATTCTAGTATTTCAGCATAATGTACCCATATTCTTCTCTAAAACGTTAAAAAAACAAATGTTTTGCGATTTTTGGTTAGTGCTTCTTGAGAATTGAAAACTGTTTAGTGATTTCATTTTTTCAACTGGAAACTATTTTTTTGAGATTTTGGAACGAAAATACTCTAGTACAATTTATATACCCGGTGTCACCAATAGAAAACCAACCGTTTTCAATTTCTCAGCTAATTATCGCTAATAGCTTCGAAAACTGAACGTTTCGTTCAGTTTTCGAAGCTATTAGCGATAATTAGCTGAGAAATTGAAAATATTTTATATTGAAACGACATAGTTACAAGTCTACAGATGCCAACATTATAAACTTTACAGTTTAGGATATTTTAAAACGCCTTCAAATCAACATGTGTACCAACAATGTAAAGATGCGAACTTGGTGGTTCCAATACTCGAGACCAGTGTTACAAACAGACTCGTATTACCTGTGGTGTAAAAATTCCTTATATGTGTGCTTATTAAACATCGAACCTTTGCTTTTATATTTAATAAAGCTGCATAAGGTGTTAAGAATATAACATATTATAAAACCCACCTTCATATTCTTCGCCTTCATAGCTTTATTTTTAATAATAATCCATGCCTTATCATCCCCCAACAGCTTTCGCCACAACGGGGGCATCGGCAACCCGAATTATCATTATCATGGCCCGCGTCTGTGGCACGTCTTAAGTTGCTTGGCTTTCAGCATTCGCCGTGGAGTAAAGTAAAACGACAGAAAAACCTTTATTCTGAAAGCAGGACGTGAAACTCGAACTCACGCCCCTCAAACTGATAGCCAAGCGCTCTACCGCTGGGCCACAGTCTGGCTAAAAACATTAGTCAATGGTAAAGGCGTCAGAAAGATTGATCAATCATAACATTATCGGAAATGTATTGACAATAACTAAAAAACGTCTCGGTTATATAATTAATCGCCGCTGTTTTGTAAGATTTTCAAGTAATCTGAAGCTCATAGCGCCACCATAATTTCAGGTTCAACTAAGACGCGAGCTTAATCCTAAACAGGATGGATCTAGACGTGAATTACCATCACAATCTCATAACGTTGCTTGGCGCTAAGACGCTGGTGGAGTGCTGGGACTGCGAGGCTAATCTATTCACTGCTCCAAAGTTGCTGCCGTATGTTCACTGACTGATGCGCCAAGCGAATCGCGAAAACAAATATAACCTAAATCTGTACGGACTAGACGACACGAGATGTAAATATAAATTAATTCGCGGGTTCGTTGTTGAAGAAGAAAACGTAAATGCATAAATTGTGTAATATTACTAAGGTAGTCAGGATTAATTACATAATTAATATCTGAACGAACAAGACATCTATGGTTGAATATGACCTGTAGCATTTTTTTTGTAGCACTCGAGACAATACAAACGATATCGGGTGCATGTTGTTTATGTTGGTTATTTTAGAGTAAAGACGATATCTCCAATTGTTAATGAAATGTATCTCATCAATAATACGCATAGAATTTGTTTTGAGACCCTTAACAGTTAGCGTTGTTGGAGCTAACTTAAAGAAGGATTTGTCAAGTGAACTAACGGAATCTGAAGTAAGAAATTTTGAATTGTGTTTATGTTTTGAGGAAATACACGCGAATTTTAGTTTTTACTTTATAATACGCCGAAAACAAAAATTGCGGAAATAGGTCTTTTTGGGTCCCCTAGTCATTTTTGACCAAGGTAAAAAAAATTCTGTATGTATGTCTGTGTAAACGATTTTTGTGGCGACGATTCCGGAGAAACTACTAAAGGTATCGGGACGAAAGTTCATGTTTAGACGTTTTATGACCAAACTTAGAGCTGAAAAGCTTTTGGTTCAAAAGGATCCAAAGGAACTGGATGTTTCCTCTAAGAATTTTTCAAGGATTTTGCAAATGATCTGCCATTTCTTTAATTTCGTCAAAATAGTTAAATAATAAATTAAAGTAGCGGAACTTTTGTATAATTTATGTCTATGACATTTTTTGGTAAAATTAATAGTTTAGCTGTATGTGGAAATTCTTTATGATCGAGGTCGTGTCTGCATTAAAACTTAGTTAGCAAGGATTTCACAATTATTTTCATTCTGACAGTAGGTAGTGTCAAAGGCTAGTTTTTTGACAAAATCTACTGTCAGTATTGTCGCTAAGCTAGTATTGGAACAGCCTGCTGTTACCAACATTCTTTATATCATTTTGTATTTATATCATATTATCATAATATTTGTCATATCCTGGCTAATATGTTTTATTTTAATGCAGACACGATTGATCTCGATCAAATAGAATCTGATGCAGCTAAACTATTAATTTTATATATTCTATGATATAGTCATGTGTCTGGCCACATCAGATTTTATTATGTCCTTTCTTGGCCCGATCTTCTCAAAAACTAGAGTCAATTCACATTTTCTGTTTTTAGAGCCAAACCCTAAGAAGAAAACACACCAGAATCAGTTCCTTGATTTTTTAAATATTTGCCTGGCAGTTTTAGCTTTAATTATTGCATTTTTGTACAAATTAAGTAATTGGATATCTGTGAAACGTTCAGACATCTATACTCAAAAGTGTATGAATTATTGTTGTTATTAAGGTAATAGTGCTGTAAATAAAATAAATAAATATTTGTTTTTTATATAAATTCAATAGGTAGGTACATAGAATATTCTTAACTTTGAAAGCCAGTAGCGGCCCAAAATATATATTTTTTTCAGTTAAAAGATACTGTAACAAAATTGTTTCTCAGGAAATTGAAAAAAAAGATAATATATGAAGCACCCTAGTCATCAGGGTATTAGAATATTTGCATACGGTAGAAGGCGCTTGCTGTTATAATTTTATTATCATTACTTTTGCCCATATGATTAAAAATTATGATGCAGACGTCAGTTTTACAAAATAAATGCACACTTACATTATTTTGATAAACATGCCAGTATATCACTAAAAGCTTAAATAAATAAATAAAAAATTCACTAAATCTTATTAAATCTTGTCCCACAAATTTAGTGTTTATCAACGTTCACATTTAAAAATGTCAATGTCCAAAATTTTCTTTTTTAACGTTATATTACTTCTTAAGAAAGACTTTCTTAGTAAGGCATATTTGGTTTAAGTAATTAATTAATTTGTCCCATTTGACATCAGAAATCTACGTTTAATCTGCGTCCCATTATTTTTCAGACAAAGAAACATAATCACAAATTACCTTCGCTTTTAAATCTAGTACCTGAAATATTCCACATATAAAGTAAGAAATCTAATAAATTAAAAAAAAAAGTTAGTTGTCATATTAGCGATTAGGGAGTTCACTAAAACAGTCTTCAGCTATGCTAAACTGTGGTTTATCTAGTCAACTATGACAACATTCAGTTTCTCTGATGCCGCTTTTTCAGTAATTTCAGGATTAATTACTAAATTAATCCTTGGGCTATGCAGATGCAACATGGCTCCTGGGACGAAACTCAACTTCGAATGAACAGAATCGAATCGTTGTATGTAAACCAGGCCAGAGGTTGGCCGTTGATTACAGGGAATCGCAGAAAAGTTGGCCGTTGGCCGATCGTTAGACCATTCAGCAAGATTATTAAAGTTAATAGTGATTGAATTTCAGTCCTCGTAATGACAGGCGTCGTCCTTTCCAACGTTAACGAATGGATAATGCAAAAAGGACGACCGCGACGCGAACGTCGTCGGACGGATTCTAGTTTAAGACCGGCGATGAAAGAACACGTCCCGCAAATTACCTTTGAAATCCGTGAATAAAATCGAAGGAGTTACGACTAATCAGCTCGTGTTTTTATTGGGTAGATGGCGCGGGTTATCCTATGGGACTTCGGTCGCACCGCTGGCTGCTTCTCAGGACTTAATGCAATTTTAACCGAGCTCCGCGTCTACAGCGAGAAATCTTATTACATTAGTAGTTCGAGAGATGGAGAGAGGATCTATTCTTAATACGAGATTTATCATTTTGATGTCTGGTTATGGCAGTATTTACTAACTGAGAAATAGCTACTTCACAATGTAATTCAATTCCTTATAGTCCATAATTTACGGAATTGAGAGAATCACGAGAAATATGTAGCTAAAGTAATTAGTTATATGTTCAGTAATAGTGCCAAATTTTTGCGGGATGAAATCGACACAAAATCATGTTTTTCGTTAGTCGAAACCTTGTTTTGAGAACACAATAACCACACTGCATTTGCACAAACATCATTTTTGATCTCAATGTAGTGTGAAATAGCTATCTCTATTAACTACTTGATTTCGTAAAAATCTCAAATTCGATTTTTTCTCGCCTACACCCTTTGTGCAATAGAGGTCACACATACAAAAACTTAAAAATTAATTGCATGTCATTCTTGGGAATGTTTATCAGTAATTTTGTCGAAATGTATGCCCACGTACCATAAAATTGTCTCGTAAAAATCAACAAAATAGTTATTTGTAAGCATGGATTGGTAGAAATATGTCAAAAGAATTAAAGTCTGAAGCAGATGCTCACTGTGAGCAAGTAGTCCATTATGTATTCTTTGTGCGCATATTTCGTATGAATAAAGTTCATGCTTTAATCGCTAGAGTTTATACTCTATATAATTTGTGAAGTGTGACGTAACTGTTATAGCAGAATTTATGTTTAATACCACCTGTGCCTGAGACTATAAACAGTTGGCGTTAACTATGGTTGGTAAACTATGGCGTTTCTAAACAGAATGTGGAGTGGCTTGCTAATCAGATATTTCCAATTCATTAAGATCTGAAACTTAAAATTATGATAGGTACTATTAGAATTCAAATTGACTAGGATCATTCCATTGATTTCAAGATTTCAAGATTAGAGTTTCAAGATCAGCTAAACCTTTTATCTGAGACGTTTTCAAGAATTCTACGAAATCCAGTTCATCTTGATATAATCTTGGCCAAAAACCTGTGACGTATATTTGGAGCATCTGCTCAAAATATTAGGACCACCTGCTAAGCTAATTCGCTTTTATTGATACAAACTGAAGGATAAACTCGCACTTGATGCTCACGCTCATGAGTACATACTCGGAGCACAAACTCAGTTTAAATCATATCACATACTTTGTGGTTATTTTGCTTTAAGGGAGTCTTCAGTTTTGTTGGCCGCTTTTCGAGACTATTTTAAGGAATTGATAATGAAAGAACCACAGAAGTTTTATAGACAATTTTTTTTATTCTTTTGTGGTAATATCGATGTATAAAATTAACAACTTCAAAATTATTGTGATGATCTCGGTGACCTTGCAGATTACTTTGTGCGCGCTTTTGTGCAACCATTAATGTGTAACGGTAACCACGATTACACGTGTGCAGGTCGTCTGATATAAAAAAGTGAAACCTTTTCTTAATTGTTATTTCGTTGGCTATCGTTCGATCGTTCAGTTTCTCAATATTTTGATTTTTAACAAAATGGCGGTCGTTTACACAAAAAAGGTCCGTTTTCGCCGCTCTTTCCGTGATATAGAACGCTGTAAAAATGAAATTAAACAACAATTTTTAAAAACGAACGATCGAACGAAAACTAGAACATAAAAAACAAAGAATCATCTCGATATATGAAATACATCTTCCAAAAACGTGGTTACCAGTTGGAAAAACACGACTTTTGGGAAATTGCAAATACAACAGCTTTGGTAAATACCGCATTGGCCGAGATAATCACGTGATGATCGGTTTAAAACTGCTTTAACATCTAAGCAATGCAAACCTGAAATCTTAACCATAAGATTTTTCAAGATCGCATGCAATTTTATGACAATTTCTCCACCGTTTACCGTTTTGATGATCAGTTATTTTATTTTTTTACAACAGTTCGCATTGGGTTGGTAGCAAACATAACCTCCTTGCTTTGTTATTAAATCTTTGATCGCGCTTTTTTCCACACAATTTTGTTTTTAACTTTTTCGTTTTACGTCGGTCTATATCCCACAACAAACAATAAGAAATAAGTAAATGCGGCATAGGTTATGTTAGGCGTGTTTACACAGTGATGTCACCACAATATCTATGTTTGCAGGCGTAAATTCCTAGAAAGTTACTAAAATGGCACGCTAAAATCACACATATTCAGAACGGATCCTAATCCTGATCCATGCAACTTGATAATATTAAAAAGTTGCATAGTGTAGAACAACAATTCGCGTGCGACTTGACAAAAGATTGAATTGTGCTTTTGAGTTGCAAAGATGTAAAAGGGGGTTTAGATGTTTCTTTTTTTAAACAGCCTTTTAAAAAACTGATGTTATATGATTGTCAGTTAATAATTGTAAGCAAACTGACATAATATTGCCTTAAAAACAAGACGGCAATTCCTATCCCAAAGCACACAATAATAATAATACAAATTGTTTTTTACTTGTAATCAATTTTAATAAATATCATTCTAATCAGAAAACCATTTGTTGGGTTGAACCAAATTATCTTAACTTTAATTACATTATTAAATTCTTCAGAAAAAGTGTGTTTTATTTTAGTCGGTTTTATTCAGATTCGTGTTATTAAAATTTAACAATGGCTGATTATGGAAACTACTGCATTGCATACTAGAGTAGGTATACTGCAACTAGAATTTCCACTTGATCCATACACTGCAGCAACTGCTACATTAATTTTTGATAATTACCCAAAACAATAAAACCACCATACAGACGCTGGTCGTTTAGCTGTAATTAACAGAGACCTTAAGTTCCGAACCGTTTAGCCTAGCTTTCCTAGACTTTCGTTCGGTCGTTCATTCCAGGGAATGCTTTCGACCTCCTGAGAACTTCCGGGGACCATAAAATAATGCTATGTAAATGTCCAATGAGGACCTGCTAAGGAGAACGGGGAGGACTGAGACAGTCCTAAGGACTGCCTAGTGGCCATTAAAAACGCAAATAAGAGTGTAACTCGGCGGTTCCAACATTTTCCCCGGCAATTTAACTTTCTTAATACTTACTAACTGCATTTGCGCCGCGCCGAGGCACAGGAATTTTCTAAACCCCCAACTCCGCTATCCACTCCTCGAAATAATTCATTGTCGTTATTACAGTCTGCGCTCACGATGGCGACATCTAATTTAATATTGGTTGAGTTGGCCGCAATCTATTACGGTCTGTTTATAGTGTCAGTTACGTTATAAGTGGCGTAATTCCGTTACGAATTACACCATAATAAAAGGATAATACGCTTATCAATTTTTTTGAGCGATGGTGTACTTTAGATTTGTAACGACATTCGGAAATATTAAGAAGTGCCTCATAAAATATTACCGTACTTATAACACGTACGGTTAGTTATTACAGTAATTGTAACAGTATTGATCCATACGTTTTATATAATAAATTATAAGATCTTAAAAAATAAGCGACCAGCAAATGCGCTAGAAGGCACTAGTTGCGTATAATTTTCAGGAAGCCCCATAAAAGTGTGTCCACATCAATAATCATAATTTGCGTTTTGACCTTTTGACAGATCCATGTTAATTTGACTTATTTTGGTATCTACCATGAGTTTGCTATAAATCTACCATAAGCCTTCAATGATAATTACCCACCCTTGCCAACATCTTCACGTCATCGAAATTCATTGTGTGTCCCGACTCGTGGCAGTGTTGAATCTTGCGTAGCCGGGTGTCTCTACTGTGCTCCTTGACTCGACATTCGATACTTCGTCCTGTCTGTCCTCCATAGCATGTTCCACACACACACATGTTATCTTGTATACCCCTTCGTTCTTTAGGAGTGGTGTGATATCGTTTGGGTTAGGTAAAAGATCATTTACCTTAGCTAGTGCTCTGTACCTTACCAGATACTAGTTCTTCATCGGACAAATAATTAGCAAATACTTTTGAAAGGTTTGATAAAGAAATAGTCACGGCAAAGAAAGGAGATAAGCTAATCCCATAACTTAGAGACAAACTCGGTGTCAATAAATAAATGGTTGATAGGTAATATTTGAGAAGGTGGAAATATTTAAAGAAGAAACAAATGAAACCGGCTTTGACTTTTACTCAGGAAGAGAAACAATAAGTCGGCATGGGAAGTTAGGTCATATGAGTGCAGAGGTTAATGTCCGAAATGTCCGAAAGATTGAAAATTAGCGATGGCAGAGTGGAAAAAAACAGTGTGCGAAAAACTCCAACTAGTACAAACGAGCTTGAAGCTTAACGAGTTAAAAGAAAATAGAAATGAAAAAAAAGTTGTGAACAAAGATAAATTAATTCTGAAGATGATTTACAGAACGGCGAGCAAAATGAAGAACAAAGTGTTGAAGACGAAGATACAACAGAGGAACAGTGTAATCTTCAAAGAGAAGTTCTATAGGGCGACGACCGGCAAAATAAATCGAAGAGCAAAATAACTTATTGCAATAAAACAAGTTGAGGGAACTCAGATGTAGTTGAAGAACAGAGTTGCCAGGTCTCCGGCAATGCGCCAGGATCTGCGGTATTGAGGCTCATCTCGGGTCGCCGGCCGCATTCAGACATCGGCAAAATCAAAGTTAAAGGAAATAGTTTTACATTCTTGTAAATAATATATCGTCGGCTTAAAGGTAAAATGGTAAAACTCACTAACTAACAATTTATATAACTTTTGTTTGTGAATGGAAATCGAATAAGCGTTTTCGATTAATTTCTTTGCGCTGAATTTGAATCTGGGCTTGAAAGTTGTATATCGCATTGAGCCATTGTGTTTTTGTTGGTGTTTCTGTTAGAGAAGTATCAAAACATTTGACACAAATTTTTGCAATTTTATTTTCCATTTACAAACTCCGTCTTACCCAGAGTTATCAATATTTTGCATTTTCAATTATGTTCTTTAAGTCAATTAAAACTTATATTAAAATCACTATACAAAATATGGGGTTGCCATTACATCAAAATGTGTATTTTGATAGTAAAAATCGACGTATTCAAAGACAAGAAAAAGAAAAGCTTTATCGTATAAGAAAAATGAAGACCAAACACAATTAAAAAGCGCAAAACATATGCAATCCTTGAGAACTTAGCTTTTGGAAATAGAAACTGCATAGTCGCTTATGATCAATTGTTTGCCGAAATCACAAAGTTGGGTTTTTAGACCTGTTTGGGTTCGGCACATGCGAGGTGAAACGGCCTTATTTTTCAGAAGATCTGATCACATAATCTTAATATTTTTAATATTTATTATTTCTTTTGGTAATTTTGGTTGTCGACTATACAACCCCCATCTTCTCCGGCATACTTGTCAGACTAATCTGCCCATCCTGTTAAAGAAGAAGTAGAGAAAAACACAAGGATATAAAAAAATGGACGAGAAACACATAGAAATATAAATTGTACGTTGAGTTATTACAGTAACTGTAACATTGTTAATTCATCCAATTATCCGGGGTTCATTCTAAAAACATGTCTACTCATTAAAATACAACAACGATGTAACGTTTTTGCCCACGTCAAAAACAAACACGAACCAAGAATCAATAAATTTACGAACATAATAACGAAAGAAAAAATACACAAATATCATTAAGTTGCGTGGCCGAGCCAGAATAGACTATAATGCCATAAGTTTACCTTCAAGAATGAATAAAACAAAAAGTGTCTTTACGTTAAGTAGGTATAAACATTTAAAATCCTTCGTGGAAACACTATTAGAATCACGTATTTTATTTATGCAAGAGAAGAACCAAGAGCAGTAGCTTGCAACATATCTGGTAGCCTCTGGCAATTCCTCAAAACCTTGCAGCAAAGCGAAACGATAACCGATGTTTTATTGTTTTCGTCGACAAGCTCTAAATAATTACCATCACAACGTTGCTCGCTAACGCAAGAGCAGCGCAGAAACGTGAATAATACATTAACACCCTCCAAGAAATGAGAGGAAAACGACCACGCCAGGCTTAAGACCGGCGTCGTTGAAACAACTGCATAATAAATGCAAAGAAGACGAATTCCGGTATGCACCGCTGCAAAATAGTTAAACTGCTTACAGGAAAACGTTTACACTGCAGAAAGTAATATCAGCGACGTTTTGTTAATATTATAGTTATCGACCCAAATTAAGACTTGTTGTAGTATTCAGTATAGCTTTTCTATCAAGAAACATGTGTTTATAAAAAATTCAAGTATGGGAGAGTGGTACACAATGGAACAGTTTTAATTATTGTTTAGATATATTTTGTGTTTCAATTCTCAAAAACAACGTGAAAATGCTAGTATTTGACATGGTGTATACACTATAAATATAACAGTTAGTGTAAGAAACTTTTGTGCTCTTTATTACTAATATAATGAAAAACCGTGCTGTTATTGGATTTTAGGGCTTCAAATAAAAGTGCCAGCTAGCTAGACCTTTTCATTTATTCCCATATTTCGCCAGTAAATTCTAGCTTCTTCAGGGAACTAAAAACCGAAAAGTGCCGGAAGACCGGCACTTTTATTTGAAGCTCTAAAACCCAATAAAGGCACGGCTTTCCATTATATAAATATAACCTAAGTTGATGGTAAAAAAATGTGTTGAATAGTTAATATTGAACTTATAGTAGCATTAATTTAATTAGAAGAAAAGAAACCTCTTTTGATTTGCAAGATATATATTTGTCATTTATAAAGGAGACATGTTTCGGCAGTTACCCCATTATCAAACCTAAATCTACAAAAGGAAAAGAAAAACAATAATAGTACGAGCAACATCAGACGTTACTCTCAATTACTTACTGTCGTGGGGGAGATTTAGAAGTTAATCTGTTTGTAAGATATCATAGATGGAATTCTCAATACATATTCTTTCATTAAATAATCAACTATACTGATACTAAGCTGGTTCACAGATGTAAGAAAAGTTTCAAAATGGATCTCATAGAACAGTACCACATCTATAAAAATAATTTAGGCCCAAATACTAATTTAATGAACGAACAGATAGACTTCAGTATAAAGCCCCTTTTCTCTTATTTAAATGTAAACTAATTTCAAATATTCAAACTCCGCCTGTCTGTACTTATTTTTTCGATTTCTATACTGTAATTTCTTTATTATTTGTCTTATACATTGTTTCAAAATTGTATTACTTTTCTCACTCAAACTTGAACAATTTAAGTTTTTGATGATTTGAAATTTAATGTAATACTCTTTGGATTTCTAATTAAATTAAAGTTACATGCAAGTATGGAATATTACACATTTATAGTAGCATATTATTTGCTCCATTGTGTACCATGTGGTACAGAATGGAGCAGGTGGTAGTCTACAATGAACCATGTTCATTTCAACACAAAATAAATTTGTAATGACAAAATATAAATAATTTTAGAAAATGAACACAAAATAACAGTAAATATTTAGTTGTACTACAAGTACAAGATTTTTTTTTGCTGCACGGAGAAAAAATTTGGGACAAAAGTTGATAGGGCTCGAGGGGGATAAACGATAGTGATATTATCAACTTTCGATTTCAACTGGAAGCCCTTCCGGTTTGACCGAAAGTAGGTGATATTGACACGAGATTTCGAAATAATGTAGGAAAGAAGGTTGTATGAGGTATCATCGAAAAGCTATTTTACTATTTTTACTGCTTATGCTGGTGTTTATAACAATATTTATTTATACGTGATTTAAAGAATGTTTAACGTGTTTTTAAGATTAGAATTTCAGACAGTTACATATCACCGGTAATATTACCTGGTCACCATTCAGTTGTGTTAAATAAATACTTTAAGTTTTTATTTCTATTTTGTATTATTAATTTATTTTATTTGTATCTTATATAATTTATTTTTTGAAGATCAATTTAACTTTGTTACATTTCGTCCTAGTGTATGTTAACTGCAAAAAATAGTGCTACGCAATAAAACGTGTTCTATTGTGTACTACTAGTGATTGTGTACTACACAATTTTTTTTTCTTCAACTGTGAAAATGACACTTGCGTGTGATTCGACAAACATAAAATAGGCAGAGTATTCGTAGAATACAATATAACAATAGAATGTTCATAAAAATAAAAACAACTCTGTATAATCTAATTTTTACATTTTTAAGTACAATTAAAAATAAAACTTATTAGCTGACAAATGTTGAAATTGCATTGTAAATCTCCTGCCCTTTAGATTTATCCATGTAGGCACATTAATAGCAATCTATTAACACATGCAGACTATACAGCCTAGAAAACTGTACCTTTTAGCGTTATTTTGCAAGTAATTCGACGTGTTCCATTGTGTACCACTTTCCCCCTACTGAATTCGGTGGGTGAACAAATTGCGAGGTGCTGGAACAAATTACTCCTCTAACAGCTCTCGCAATTCAACTCCCGACGAAATTATAATTACAAACAAGGACTTCCCCGCATCTCAAATCAATAGATATAAATCCGGTCCAGCAATTTCGTATATCGCCCTGTCTCATTTTGCACCCCATCCCCTTACTAAAAGACAATTTGTCGCCTCGGCTCGCTCGTGCCGGGGTGAGCGAAATACTCTACACAGAGAAAAAAGTTAACCAAGCTCCAATTTGGATGATTCATCTTTACGTAAAGTTCAGCAATTTCGGTGCCCAGAAACCACCGGAATCAATTTACATCTCGTTATTTGAGTTTTGCTTGCCTCGCAGCCGCAGTGTCTCGGAATCTGAGGGTCGCTGTGTTTCACACCCCTCACTCCCTACGCTCCGCTACGTAACCCTACGAAACGATTCGAGAACACGCCAAGAACACTTGATTCGACTTCCTGACTAGTTTTACGAGACTTTCTAGGTGATTGTTTATGCTCGACAGATCGTTGGAATTTGATTAGTGTTTACAATTCCACAATTAGCATAGAGGTTTCTCTGTGCCGTTTCAAAGTTAAAACTGTGTGTTAATGTGTAAATTGAGTTGGATTGCTCTGTAAAAATATCCTTATTTGCTTTCATAAGTATATGTTATTAAAAAGTAAAACATACATCAGAAATATACGAACGAGAATTTAAAAGCAAGGACCCTCAGCTTTCCCTAATGCAAACAACCAGTTTGTAACGAAAAAAAATCTATATATTTGTGGTTGTTTCCGAATTGGGTCATCTACGACAACTGCTATTCCAACAGCAAATTTTATTTTTGCATATTGTGCACCCATCGGCGGCGGCGTTCACATTAGACATTCTTCTAAACTTTTATTTTGATTTAACGCCCTTTAACCTGCTTAAACTTGTAGTTACAGAGAAAATACAAACGTATGGCTACAAAGGTAAGCTCTATAAACTATTTTAAAGTTCAACTTGTCAGCTTTTCAAAATTTGAAGATGATAGTCATTTGTTATCAACCGAGCTGCAGATGGTTGAAAAACAACCCGAAAAGAGATGTCAGCAGTCGCTGAAATTGAGCGAATGGTTTTACCTATTGTATCAATACCTTTACTTGTCAAGGAAATACATAAAAAAGTAGCTGTAAGTGAGCGCATAAAGAATGGAAACATAATACTTCAAAAGTATCTCTCAGCAAACGTTCAACTTTGTACTTTCAGCATCACCTGAAATGATCCAAAGTTTGTTCACAAATATTTTGAAACATTTACAGATACATTTACGTACTTAAAATAAAACAACAAAAAACTCAATAGAATCAAAAAGGATCAGAATCAGAAGAATTAAAACTAGAAATTTTGGATCTTTCAAAACAAAAATTTAACGTTCCTAAGAGGAGCAGCATACAAGATTGCAAAGAAAGCAGGAACTTGTTTAGTCGGATAAACATACTTGGGCGAATTATTCTTTCCAACCACGAAATTTTCAAATTGATTGTTTACCAGGAGAAATGGACTGGCTAACGATACGCAACGTCTTAAACTTTGTATATATGTTACCGGCAAAACCAGTTTTCAGCCAGACACAGTTTAACCTAGGCTAAACTAGTTCTGCCGAAGCGCGTTAGGTAGAACGAGTTTATCATAGGCCAAATTAGTTTAACCTGGTTTGTAAACGCATACTTTAGGTCAAACTGGTATGGTACTATTATACCGGGTGATCCACGCTGTTATTTGTGGACCCAGACGAATGAAATTTGGATAGCTATATATTATATATTATATACTTTATATTAGTATCACTTCGTCTTTTTTCCGGAATGGACGTTGTCTTCGAAATTGCAATCTACACACTATACTTTGCATGCAGTAATTTCGATAGGGTTGATATTCTAAAAACGAAACAGATCGATTGTCGATTTTTTACTTGTTCCGGTTTTTCGGGAAATGACGTCATGTCGTACATTGTAAACACTGCAGGCTATACTTTGTCAGCGGTATTTTCAATCGTGATGATTTTCTGAACGCAAAATGTAATGGTTTGCTATGAGTACCTCGATTAGACCGACAGGCGCCAGATCAATAATTCCACACATAATAAATTGTACTTGCGAGCAGATTGGCTGCTGTTCGATCTGCGATATTTATTCGTAACTTATGGTTAAAGAGCCCAAACATAAGTCTGGATTCATAAATGAAAAATAGTAAACAGTAGTTCTAGACAGAATATCAAGTGTAAACTTGCTACAATTATTGAAGAATACACATAAAGTATATATAAAAGCAACAACAGACACGTCAGAATTAAAATGGCCCAAAATGGTTTCAGTGTTCAAATCCAACTTGAAACGTTAATTTTTTATTCACCGACTTTTTAGTCGTATTTTGTTTTCGAGCACCCATTTCCGCTTGGTACAAAACTATTCACTACTTTCGTTAATATCCGTTTTCAGTGATGACGGCCATAAATCGATAATTCCCTAAAGCTTTAACTTTACCACTTTAGAAACACTACATCAAGCTCGTATCAATCTTGCCAACTATCGACAAATACAGAGCACAATTTAGGGGCAAATAAAGTTAAAGCGGCGTATAGCGCCTCGGAGAGAAATAATAAACCTATCGACAGTTTTTGATTTATTAGTCCAGAGTAAATCAATATACCGTATTTCATACATCATATACGGACATAATATATAAGCGTCCGTGAGCTCGGGCCGCTCAGGGCTGACCTCGTTTCAATACTACTCCCGAACAGATTTTTGCAATATTACGGTGGGTTGGCTACGCCCTCTAGATATATTGGTTAGTGTAAGTAGTTTGCGGTTGGGTTACGTACGGTTCGTGTGACTTGGATTGATGAATATCCCTGAAACAAAAATTTTAAGTTTAGCTGAAGCTAAACGCGTATGTGTCTGATCTATAATATAATAAAAATACAAGAAATGTTGTAAACCTCTGGCAGCCAAATGCGTCAGTAAGATGTTTGTTTGATATAAATTCCTCCTGTCGTCTAATTTTTGTATAAAAAAGAACCGATCCAAATTCCAGCTTGCGTTTACAAAAAGAATAAAAGTTAATATTCGCCAAGAATTTTTATCAAAAAATCAAAAAAACTTGAACACTCCAAAAGAGCAAAATGCTCCACAAAAATTTCAGACATTGTTTTGATTTATAGTTTTATAGTTCAAGATGCAAACTTTTACTGTTTAGACTAGACTAGACGTTTTGAATTGTTTTAAAGCACATTCTTACGCATGATTAAGTAATACGGTGAAGTACTTACCACTCGACTGGCTGGGATTAATGTACATTTCTGTAACAGAAAAAAATGCAAATTAGGGTGTTGCTATGAAAAGAACCTATACAAAAACCTACTAATTTACAAGGAAAAGCTTTTTTCCGAATAGAACTTAAATCAACTGAAAAGTACATTTTTAATCTTATACTCCCTATACTTGATTCATTTTAAACTACTTTTGTACACGCCTGAAAGGAATTAGGAAACAGTAAATAATTTAATTCAATTTTGTTTTATGTACACTTCTTAATCTAATGTGTTCCAAAAACAATCAGCACAAAATTATCTTTAGTATCATTTTCATTTTATTTCTATTCAAAGTTATAATGATCTTATCTAAAAACACTTGACTTGCAATTCAACTTTTCATCGATAACATCAAGTTTTATCCGTGATGGATAAGTTTGAACTGAAATTAGACCGTTGGGACAATTGCGCCGATGCAGACGTTTGAAAACCTGAACCCCTGGCGGGCTTATTATCTCGTAACTCAAACATGACTCCTTGCAATTTGAACCAGCGGCTCTATGCAAATATCTCGTGGACGGGAGGGGGTACGCGAGAAATTCATCATAATAAATCACCGCCTGTCACTGATAATAAATATTCATGGCCTATCAGGGCAGAACCAGGTACGTTCCTAAGAAATTAACCCCGAGTCCAAACACAACTCCAACGCGATAATTTGAGTTGCGTTTTCATTACCACTCAAAACATTGTTTTATTTCTTCGCACCTCGTCTAAAATTTCTTTATCTCCCGGCACCTCCACCATTTTTACAACGATGTTTGTGAGTGTTTTGTATTCGCCGCGTGTAAAGCGTGTAAAAAAGAAATAGGTCTAAATGCTTTCTGTCATATTTAAGAATGTGTAGCGCATGCAACTTTATTTGATTAAAACCCACATTTATATTTAGTATTCAGTATAAACTTATGGCGTCGTCGACGTGTTTCTATTTATTTGACCATTTAGGCTGATGATCCTTTAAATAACGAAACCGGTACCTAAGAAATTTAAGAAAACAAAATATAAGATTTTTTTATTGATTAGCTTTACGTATCAAATATACCTTTACCTTATACACAAATCATATATGATAGATTAGCAATAAAATTTGCAAAGTCCTATTTGTTACGAATAATAACAATTATTATGAATGCATCGATATATTCAGCTAGTATTAGTGTGGTGAGAATTCAGTTGGTATCGCGATCAATTCACAGGTTGCAAATAAAAATCTGCTTATCGCCGGCAAGCAGAAACTAATGTTCGCATTGGAAAAAACAAACGGCCCGCTTAGCACACCATATTTATAGTTGGATTGCGTGCCGCTTGGGTATTGTTTGCAAAACGTTGAGCGCGTGCACTATTGCAAATGAAATTGCTGTGGATATTTTAGGCATTTAAAATACGGTATTGGTATGTAGATGTGTTTATGTTGTGTGGATGTGTTGCAGGATAATAATAATTCTGTATATTTTGAAATGAAAAAGTGGCTTTCATATGCTCGAGACAAGGAAACAAGGAAACTCTTGGATTTTAAAAGTGCATTATCTATTTTCAGATATACTATTTTAAAGGGGATAAAAACACCAATTTATGTACCAGAAATAAAAAAAAACTGTACAAGTACACAATATGCAATAAATAATTAATTACTAATTATTGCCTGTGTTTTTGTTCTTACATCGTGGCGATGTTAATTGGCCGTCACGATCATGTGATTTGACACCATTGGACTTCTTTCTTTGAGGAAATTTAAAAGAAAAAGTGTACGTCAATAAGCTAAGAACAATTTAAGAGCTAAAGGATGTGATAATTCGGCACATTAAGGACATTGAACCTCAATTATGTCTCAGAGTCATTGAAAATGTCGACCATCGGATAGAGGTATGCCACCGAAGCCGTGGCGAGCATTTGGCCGATATTTTACTTCACACTCAATTGTCATAGATCCTTCTATCATAAAAAAATTAAGATAATTCTCTGAAAACTTTTTGTACTATTTACAATTAACATCGTGCATTATGGTTGGACCACCCTTTAGTACATTAGCCCGTTTATAACGATACCAGACTGTAAAATTCTCACGCCAAAAACATATATCTTTGATGGAGCAATAAATTAATACTTTACTTCCTTATCGGCGTTATATGTAGAAATTTTACTTGCACCGTTCCCAGCATTTAAATATTCATAAAATGCAACGTTAATATTTCTTTTACAACCAAGAAGAGGGGTGAGGTGCGGGCATGCATATTAATGCCGGGAGCGGAAACCGCGGCCAGTGGCGTACCAACGTATACATAAATGTATCCATTCTGCGTACGTAAATGAATATTTATAAGTGTTGGTTCCCTTTGAAGGATTCGTGAGTAATCCTCAAGTACGCATAATCAGCTATTCCTTTGATGTGAACGGTTTGGATAGGTTGCACCCCCATATCAACCAAGGTCATAGCCGCCACAGCCCAAGAATATTTTAATAGTGGAGGCATATTAAAGTGAAAGTAATGTCAACACGTGTAACCGCACAGCAGACTAACTTTCCACTCGACTATGGGATTTCCCTGCGGCATGGGAAAGTTATATTTCGCAAATTATAATTCCGTTACTACACGAGTTTAGTTAGGTTGTTGGCTGGTTATTACATGTTTGAGTTAACTATGTCTGAAAAGTCTAAGTTTCACTGCTGAATAATATATCCCATATTACTTAATGTATACGTCAAATATAAGCCCGCAAAACTAATAGTTTCATTATCCGTTCTAAAACTTTTAATTTGTGTGACTTTAGGGTCTTAAATGAAAAATATTAGCGTATGAGAGCATTAACGAAAATAATTTGAAGTGAGCAGGGAATGGCACAGAGCCATCGACGAAACAACATTTTGGAAAGAGAAGAGAAGATAGGAAAAATAATTGCAAAAGGAGCATTAATCAAGTCCTGACTACAAATTGTTGTTATTTAGAAGGTTAAGGAATAAAACAGGGACAGGGAAATAACGGAAAACGTTTGGGACAGAAAAACAAGGTAAAATCTTCCATTAGAAGTTTTGTGTTTCAATAATTCTATATATTTCAGACTGTAATTTCCGTAATCTGTCCATCTGTTCAGGTTCGGTAGCAACGAGGGTTGACCGCAGCCACGGGATCTCTATACCGTATAACTCCCCATCGTGTGTAGATTTATACCCAGCACGGGTGAGAGTGGGTTGAAGGGGCGTGGACGATGACGAGAAAGTGATATTTGCGTTCCAAATTTTGAACATCCTATATAAGATTTAGTAATGAACTTAACATGATTTAGTTTGTCCATATTGAAGGTATTTATTCATCAAACATGAGACTGTTAGCTTCCATAATGAGACAATATATTCACAGTTATTATAATGTCAAAAGAACTTTATTTAACTTAAAATTACCAGTGTAAATTGCAGGGATAAATGTACAAATTAAGAAGTACTACCATTACCGACTATATGTTTTAAAAAATAAGGCAACTATATGCAGATGTCAAAATGCGACCTAATATGTCCCGGTCTCCCCTACGAGGGAATCGCGCACCAAGGAAGGATGTTTTTGAGTACTATCAACACGTTTTTTATCTTATAAATAAAGTTTATTTGTTAATTTTAAGCAATGTTTGTAAAAATACATGATAATGTATACTTTGTAAAAAAAATCCTAATAGAAAAGTGCAGAAAAAACAATCGAAATATAGTTTTTATATACATATCTTCCTAGTCTCGGTAATCTTCCAATACCACCATTTCTTCTTAATTCGAGCTACAGTAATTTCGGAACATTTCAGCAGTGGTTTCGGGAGAGTTTCAGGTTTTCTGTTGGATGAATGTTTGAGATATTAAATCAAAAACAATTCCTTAATAAACCTGTTTTCTGCTTTATATAGGTTTTGTCCTCATCCATGTAAGATGTGGCCTTTACGTTAAGAGTTATACACGTTTCGTGTATTAACTTTGTCAAATAGCATCAAGATATACGATATTGCCCAAAATGGCGGAGGAGCCGGAAGCTTTAGAAAGCTAATTCATCGCCTTTTCAAGATCTCCAACGCATGGTTCAGGATAATATCCATTTTAGAAACGCACACAATAGTATGTATCTCAAAGTCAGATGATGGCGTCTTAAAATCAACAACAAAGCACAATTTGCAACCATACTGCTCTCACCACTCTGTTCTGATTATTGCAAATATTTATGCGGCCCATTCACCGATTGTTAAAACTCTACTTCCACCCACAGCTCGATCCTTGATAAGAATAAACTGCTCCGATATTCAGGGACCATTAACGTAATCGGCATTGTGAGAGAAGAGAGAACTCCCGGATACCAACCCCATTCCTTTCCTCGTTGCCCGGTCCACAAACAATCGACAAAGGCACCACCGGCCGACCGCGATCAAAGCGTCCCAGCCATGAAAAATTCATGAACTCCGAAATTACTACTTCTCTCTCTTTACGTGTTCGAAAAGGTGACGTGTTTTTATTTTCTGGTGCGGTTAACTGCTTGTAAATGAAATGCTGCCCTTTATAAGGGTCTCGAGAGAGTTGCAATATGGATTTCCGATTAACGAGAATGAAACAGCGTTGGTATTGTGTCGAGGAGCTGGAATTGTTCTAAATTGTCAAATAATTAATAGTTTTATATTTGAAAAAATGTTTCTGCGACAAAATTACATACCGGTTACAAACTATTTTATATATGAGACTTCAAGTAGTTGACGCAAAATAACCCAAAAGGTCTGCGAACCATGGAAAAACGTATGTTTGTACGATCATACACACAAATTTCTTGAAATAAGTGATATTTAGTTTTGACATTTTCGAAAAGGATGCTAATGTTGCTGCTTACAATTTTACAGGATGTACACGAAATAATAATTCGAGTAAAAAACACTACCTATCTATCTTGCACCACTTTTGAGTAATTATAAATTATTGAAAATTCAGTATATTCCACTTACACTCACGCCTGAGCTAGTTTGTTGTCAAATAAACCAGGCAATAGAGCAGACAATGACCGAGTTTATGACAAAAATAGTATCAGGAAGCCGACGGTCCCAGGTCACGTGGAACAGTCCGTAGATGTATTGTGATGTGCTTTCGACTAGCAAATATTATTAGTTAATTTTGTTATAAACAAAAAACATCAAAAAATCGAGTTTCCTTTTATTTTTAGCTTGTAAAAACTGAACCTATGATGCAATCTTGATGCTTTCAACAGACGAATTGTAGACAATGAATAGACGTATAAAACAAACACTACGTGGAATCGATCGCATAAATATTAACGGAGGAAACTCGGAACAACCGAAAAAATTTGCGTTTTTTCAAGAATTCGCCAGTTTCAAAGTTGTAGCGCAGGCTTTTCGCGAGAAAGTAATGATTGATGGGTACTTTGAACGTGCATAACCCAGGCGTTGTCCGATGATTAGTTTTTGCACAATTGCGATTTGATTCTTTTATGCAATATATTTCGGCGAGCCTAGATGCGTCGGAGGTGGTCCGATTTTAAATTTTTAACGTATTTTGTTTTGTGTTTATAGCAAATAACCACGTGACCTGGGAACATCGGCTTGCTGATGCTATTTTGGTCACGCAAAAATCTCTATTGCCTGGTCTAAAATGTTTCATGAAAAGTACATGAAGTTTCCATCAAAAGTTTGCGATATGTCAACAGGAATGACAGCTGTCACATACTGAAAATAAATTATTAATTACCTTTATCCACGTTATTTGCAAAATTGCATACTATCCGAATACTTTTGAATTTGAAATAAGCATAAATTAGGATATAGACAAAAACACAACGAAATTAAAATTGAGAAGCAGATTTCTTTTACTTGTGAGTGGTAGTGTTTAATGTTGAATTTTAATGTTAATTACTGTCAAGCTAGTAAGGTTATTTTAGTCCCAGTTGTCACTCCCTCAAGTGTTGACACAAGATTGATACTTCGCAAAACTGTTGGAAAGTTTATCAAACATTTGACTAAAAACAAGTGAAAAAAAATTGTCAAACCTTGTGTAGTGTAGCTTAGGCACTACACTAGCAAGTACTATGCAGTACATGATGGTCATTTACGAAAATGTGCGCAGAATGCTGCGGTAGCTCGAAGACTTTATGATGACATTAGACGCCCCTGTTTACCTACAAATTGGAGGCGTGCATACAGAAGCTAGGTTCGAAGCCAATGGTGCTCACTTTAAACAATTTGTTTAAATTTTTCTGTAAGTTGATTGTCATCGAACATATCGCTATTTATGAATTTCGTTAAATCAGCGTACTAGAGATACGTGCGGTCGACTTCGCCGTACTACAGATTATGAAAACATCTGGGTACCAACAATTAAATTTTCAACTGCAATTTTTAATTTGATGAAGTTTTTTGTTCCTCATATTGAGTTATATTATCCCTCCAAATTATTGCACCCTGCATTTCTATTAAAATTCATTTTTATGCCGGACTCCAGTTATGAAAGTCCAGTTATGAACTGAACATAAAACGATGGCCACCACACTTTATGATCGCGTGCGTCCTTTCCTGTACACCCGAAACTGGACGAAGATGAATAAACGCACAACGGTTCACGCAAGCGTGCTCGAAAAACAATTATATCTCTATAATTTAATAAATAACGAACGCGTAAGTGGATTAGATGGTAGGTTCGCTTCTGCTTCAGGCGCGTCACAATTATATACAGTTTATTCAATGATTAATAAGTGGAAACGCAACGGTTCATTAACTTGATTGCGAGCCGCCGCAATTTGATAGACTTAATATGAGTTATTGCTTATACGAAGTGTATATTGTACGGTGCTGTAGATATATGTACTTAGGTAGATTAAATGATAGAGTATGCTCGTCTGGACGGAGAATGAGTTTCTATGCGACTGTCGGTTATTGTTAGCTTGATTAGAATATATTTGTGTTTTATTTGTAAGCTCCTCCACCAGAATATAAATAGTGCTTTTTTATTAGTATACTCCTTGCGCATAGATAATGGATTTGTTGAAACCAGACGAGCACACCTCTTTTTGGTAACATCGCAGTAAGTAATAGTTGATAGGCTCGCCTGCAAATGGGGAGAGCACAAAGGGCCCAGTGAGATACAGCGAATGGAAACCGCGTCCTTACCTGCCACAGAACTGATATTCATAATTACAATGCAGGAGGTAATCGGAATCTAGAGATTCCATTTCATAGACTGGACATTTCACAACAGTCTGTTATATATCAAAGCGTAAAGCTTTTCAATTCCATCGAGGAAAGCGTTCACTGTCTACCATTATTTAGGTTTAAAATTCATTTAAAGAATATATTAATAAGTGAGCCTTTCTACTCTGACAAATCGACTCTGACAAATCTGGCCACCAGAACTCAATTCTTGTATGAATCTTTAGGTGACCGTGGTCTAGTAGATGTTATATATACAGACTTTTCGCACGCATTTGATACGGTTCATCATGGTTTGCTGATGTCTCGTCAGGGTGCTTGGATTTAGTCGGGGATTGTTGGGTATCATGGAATCATACCTCTCGGAACGTCTCGTGGATTTGTGCCGACATCTGGTGTACCACAGGGTTCAAATTTGGGTCCACTATTTGTTTTTTTCATCGACCACCTCCTGCAATTATCGACTTGTCCATTTCTTGCCTACGCGGAGGATCTTAAAATATATAAGTCCATAACCTCTACAGAGGACGTCCGGGAGTTGCAGTCCAATATGGACTGTATAGCTGAGTGGTGCAACAACACAAAACTCCACCTGAATGTTAGCAAAAGTTGTATTGTGACATTTACATGGAAGAAAACAAAAACCCAAACCGCGTACTTCATCAATGGAGTGGAACTTCAGCGGTCAGATGTGGTCATGGACTTGGGTGTACTGTTTGACGCTGCTCTTACTTTTGGGCCCCACGTCGAGTCGCTGGCTGCGTCGGCTTCTAGGCTCTTGGGTTTTCTCATGCGTTCCTGTTTAAGGTTGTAACCTGTTTAAGGACACTAATGTGATAAAAACCCTGTATATGGCATAAGTAATGAGCAGGTTGGAGTATGCTAGCCTGATATGGTGCCCATACTCTGCTACTAAGCAGTTACTGCTCGATCGCATCCAGAGGCGCTTCCTGAAGTACTTGTCGTACAGAGCTGATGGCGTGTACCCGCAGCGAGGAGTCAGCCTGGTGGAGCTGCTGGATCGACATGGCATTGGGTCTCTGTCTGCTCGGAGAGAAATGGGAAGTATGCAATTTTTGCAAGGGCTGCTTTCGAACAGAATTGACTCCCAGCCTTTCCAGAGGCAATTTCAACGTACCCCGACTCTCCTCGAGATATGCTGCGGCGTTTAGGCTCCCGACGGACAGGACTAACCTGTTGGTGCGCGCGCCTGTTCGCATTATGTGTCGTAAAATCACTGATTGAGATGAAGTAGGTATGTATATAAGGTTCGCAAAATGTACATACCAGCGCGTTATGGAATTGTTGTTAGCAACATTATTATTCCTGCTTTCCAAAATTACCTAAACCTTTTAGACACAGGAGGTTAGATCGTACAATACCCCATGCATGTGTAATTCCTGGGGAATTCAGTGTCCAATGTATGAAACCACCCTTCCTGATGCGCGCGATGTTATTTACAGCGCCTGCGGGCACACACTTAATTAATGGAAGTCGTGCACGTACAAATTGAGCTAGTCTTCGGCCCAATTATGCTCACCCCTCACCGCCGCTCTACTCCGCGCTTAACGCAGATTCTGTCCGGCACAAAGAGCGCACCACTCGCACCAGAAAACGTCCTCCGCCGGCACTCTGTTTTGTGCTGTGTGAATAGAGGCGCCTCTGATGAATTACAATCCACCCTATGCCCGTCTGTTTGCTTGCGTGGGGGTAGGTTTTCAATTGCATCTAGTACCTAGTGCGTTCTCTTTTTATTTCTCTCGTTTCAGCGATATTTCCGTTAAACAGAAAAGCGTAAAATTACGGTGCTACCGTTTTGTTCTGAAGCGGTGAGCGTTTGTGTAGAGCAGTTTTTGGTCTGATGCAGTAAAGCACAATGACGATGTGATGATTTAATGGACGAGATTTAGGGAATGGTTCATTCGGAGTAATGAGAACTGTGGTGGAACGATTTTTTCTCAATTACACAAAAATTTAATATGTAATGTCATAATAATTTGGCCAAAGAAGCACCATTTGACCGGAAGTGCTTAACAAACGCGTTAAATGGGTTAGATGTATGAAATATGACAGTGCCTTCATCAAACATAACTTTTTTGTTTTACTAAAATCCGTCCAAAATAAGAAAGTTGTTTTGCCAAACCGAAAATGCTCTAATTTTATGTCAAATGGGGCACACAAAAT
Organism: Melinopterus prodromus; assembly: GCA_964023965.1. Lineage (NCBI taxonomy): Eukaryota > Metazoa > Arthropoda > Insecta > Coleoptera > Scarabaeidae > Melinopterus > Melinopterus prodromus. Next base: position 74,017,617 of record OZ030391.1, read on the forward strand.
TGCTGATACTAATTTCCATTTTGCACATCATGAATATATTTTCAGTAGTAACATTTTAGGAAGATATATGATAATCGCGGGCTCTCGGATTTCTATATGCGTCTAATTTTAGTCAGCTCTCCGTAGTCGTAATATTGTTGTACATCTGAACTTAATTCAAAACAGAAAAAACAGGGAAACCGTACTTTGGTTGTTTTGTTTTGTTGTTGTTGTGTATTCTAATGCTCATGTAATTCCCCATGAAGCCATCTATCGAAGTAACAACAAACCACTAACAAAATTATGTCAAAGAATTAATTACCATGAAATTAACATGAAATTTACTGGGAAAAACCGTGAAATTATGAGTAAACTAACAGAATTTGAATATTGGGTTGGATAATATCCAGAAGCAATATGACCAAAGTTTTGTGTAAATTCAGGGAAGGCCTAGCATATAAAAACAATTTAGTTAATCCAAAAAATGTTCGGTAAAACTAGAATAACAATACTAGTGGAGACTGGGATCAGTTGTAAAGGTGGGGTTAGTTGTTATATGCGAAATAATTAGAATTAAGTTATTAACATTCTTATTTATGTGATGAAAACCACACCAAATAATTATTAAATATTATTACTAAAGATAAGATGCAATATTTAGTTCTTAAAGATCAGCTTTCTTGTTATTTGAATATATTTTCTTTTAAAGTTATTTCTATTACCGTTGTTGTTCTGTAGACCTAAATAAAAACATACGAACGCGTGTAATGTTTCTTCTAGGAGTTGGCTTCAGTCGTTTAACTAGCCGTTTTTCCAACAGTTTTGATAAAGTGGGCGATAGAGAAATGGAAGAAATGGAAGAGAAATTTACTTGGTTTGGAAACCATCAGTTTCTCCGTAGCTGTCCAAACGGTTTGTATATACTTAAGGCTAAATGCTGCATTGCACAGATTAGTTATATTAACAATGGCGCTTTTATATAAATGTTCTCACCAGTTATCATAAACAAGGAGACTTTTTGGTTTCCTATTTTCATTTCATTTATCTCTTTTAGAGTAGCTATTGTATAATTGGTAATTTCTTCCAAAGTTTGTCTTCATTTGGAGTGAGTGATTGTACCAAGTTCCAAGTACTGTGCAAAGAAGGTTTTACTTTTCTAGCCTAGGTTCTACACAGTCTTTGTATTAGCCGAATTTGGGTGATTGGTTTCTTAAGTCGTTAAGTCTAGTCGCTTTCTATGTCTGTGCTCAAGTCATTTGTCGTTTCTTCAATGGTTTCATTTACCGACTGTTGTTTTTCATACCTATCTATCTTATTATAGTTATTTTTTTGGTAGTTATTACATTTAAGGTTATTTGAAATTATATATGTGGCTTCTCAAGTGAATTCCTGCATATCATTGATCATTGGGTTTCATCTTCTATTTTCTGAGGTATTCTTGATTGGATTTGTTCTATTTTCCAGACTGTGTTTGAATGTATCCTAGCACGTATTTTTACTTGTAAGTGTTGGATTCCTTTCTTTCGTAGTTATTATTGCGCCTAAAGTTAGAAACAACAACTTGTGATTGATTCAAATCCAGATCTAATTACTCTTCCACTTCAATACCAGCGGATAGCCTTTTAGTAAGAAATGGATCTATTAGGTCTGAGATCTCATTTATGTGACTAGGTATTTACCTATAGAAGCTACTTTAACATTTATACTGTTCCTTAGAGGCTTAGTAAGCCTCTCTTCCTTTTGTGGTAGTTAACCGCGATTCCTAGAAGGTGTTTTTTGGTATTAAAATCCTTTTAAAGTGCTCTAGAATGAGATTTCCTGAATTAGTCAAGATGTCTAGATATTCTTGTGTTTTTCTGTTGTAATCATTAAACTGTAGGTTTATACTTTTACAGCCGTCATCATTTGGAAGGTTTTAGCCCATATCTTCGTAGTGTGAGGTAATCTTATTTATGATAACTACACTCCTACCTTAGCAGAATTACTAGGGTAGACTAGGGACCTTATGTGTCAAAAAAACTAAAGTAAACGTCTCGTTTTAACGGTCAGAATATAACCTAAAAGTTTGACTGATCTTGCTAATTGAGTGTTATTCTAAAATCGATTCTTTCTTATAAGGTAACTGCAATTCGACTTCTTTTTACATCGCTATAGGATAACAGTAATTAAAAAATATATAATAATATCTATTTACGCTGACTAAAAATGCTTCATATTCTCATAATAAGTAATACGATGTACCACTATTATATACAAACTTCGGGGTGTCGGAATTAGGTCCTTGTAAATATAGCACGTCCTTAAGTCAGACATGTGTGTCGGAATTGTGTACATGGTTAAAAGTAATACGTATAGCTCTATTGCTGTCTTTGCACAAGAAAATACCATATTTTGACATCGTTTGGTATATTACAATTAATTGTACGCATTGTGTCCAAATTCCGATATGAGTGTTGGAATTACGAACATCAATAATCCCTAATTATTAAACAAGCAGCAGAGAGTACCGATTTTGGCATTAATACACCACCTTCGGAGATAACAGTTGAACTCCATTAAAAAATCTTATTCTGGTCTGAACCATCCAAATAAAATAAGAAACTGTTCTTCTGTAAGCATTATCTATAAAACTTGAAGAGAATATTTGTTATTAAGAAAGAAGAAAGCACAAAAGAAAATCTAAGAAAATACTATAAATTCCAGATACAAGAAACATTAAAATACAGATGATGGAACGGATATCAGAACGGATTTTGTCTTGCAAACTGGCTTCATGCACTGATTTAAACTGGTTACGTAATAGACGCAAAGTACACTAAACCAAAACCACCCGACACGCATGATCGATACCTAGACCAGTTCATCATCATGGCACGCCATAACCGTTATATAATATTAGAGAGATAAGATAGAGATTACGTAATTGAATTACCCGAGTACGTTCGCTCGTACAATGTAATCCGGCCTGTGTTGCGGGCTCCGGAGACTCCGGTTGGGTAGCGAATATAGTGCTTCCTGTCGTCCGACACAGGAGACGCAAGATGAATGACTTCTTGCGCGCTTGCTGCTACCCTCCGTAAAAAGCCGGGTTTCCTCCTTCCCGCCTTGCAAGCAAAAGAACGGAACGTATGGTGCGACTTACGCTGCCCGCTGCTGGCCATTTAAAATGCGATTTATAGTGGAAAAACTGTAATGCGATTTCATACCTCCCGGAGCATTGTGTTGGTCCGGAATTTATCGCTCCGCCACGGAAAGTGCTATGAGTTGACAGTGGCCGTACGTGTTTGCTCGTAGTACCGTTAAAATTTTAAGTCCTTCGGTGTACACACCTTACGAAATTACGATTGTCGGTTGAATTTATGGTTCGAGTTATGGCGAGGCGAGATGTGAATTTAACGGGCGGAGTTATTGTTAATTTACGTTGTATGCTGATAGTTGGCATATCTGTTCTGCAGTACTGATGGCGCTAATAAATTTGGACCGATTAGGTTTAGATGAGCATAAATGATCATATTTTTCTGTTGTTAATCTAACCTCAAAACGTTGTAAGTAATCGCTAGTCATCAAATATTTCTACTCATTGTTCTAACTTTACTACTACTGTTTTCTTTTATATTGCATGTTGGAAATGAGGATGCGTCTATATTAGTGGTCCGCAAACTTTATCAGGAAAATAATATAGCCCCGATAGTCGCAAGGAACCGATGGAAAAGTTCAAGCAGACTCGACAGCATAGTATAAGACTGATACATAGTTGACCATAGTTAAAGTGACCTGAATTTGATTTAGGAAAACCGGGAACGATGTGACTAAAACCATATATCGTCATCGTAAAAGTCGAAAATCACCAAATTCTTGGTTTCGATAAATATCGAAAAAAATTGTATTAATTAATTATCAATAGGCATCTGAGTTAATGCAACTTTTTGTTAATGGTGATAAAAAATTCTTGTTTAACTATATTTACTTCATGATTAGTGATTCATTGTTTTGCCATATCTCAATAAATATATGTTTAATAAAGCTTTCCATCCTTTAATGAAAACAAATATGATGCAATGGTTGCTTGGGTTTATTCAAACTCCAATAGTTTTCAGTATTTTATTCTTGACTACAAGTTTCGTTCTATAATGAACATCTGAACATCTCTATAATGAACATCAGGTTATGTTCGGTGTAAATTAAATAAATCTATAATATAAACTCACCGTCAGCGAAAATTAAGGAATTGCACGTCAAACAGTTTAAAATGCAAAAAATAGACGATACTACGATAATATAAATCAATATATACGACAAATGTGGCTTCTTTCGATCACAAATTAACATAGTGTTATCACGAATTCAATATGGAAGCTTCATTGTTTATATGCGTGGTGGTGATGTTTGAGTTGAATAAGTGTCTTCACATAAGCTGCTGGAATGTACATTCTCTTTCGATCGTGAAGGTCAACTCTGAGAAGCTGTTGAAGATGCATATCAGAGCAGATAACAATGCCTCGTTTCCATCCCAAATACACAGTATGTCATCCACGTATCTGTACCATCCGGTGATGATGAGGTTCTTTTCGAGTTGGTTCACATAGAAATCTGCAAGCGTCCCGCTGATGGGAGAACCCATAGGTATTCCTTGTCTCATAATGTAATTTGATTCATTAAACCTGAAGTAGTTTTAATGATGAAATAAAGTGCAATCTCTTTTTCCTTGCGTAGTTTTAATTTATTTTATCGAGACATGTTTCGATTCCTTAGCATCATCTTCAGTCGGGAATGGTCAGTTTCCTAAAATCTCACAAATTTCATTGTAGTATGCCCCTTTCACTTATAGCCTGTGTTTCAACCCTACTACTTATTAATTTAATAAAAGTTTAAACGCAAAAAACTTTTTCGTCGTGCGAGAACCAGGCTTGTTGTTGGTAACAACCAAGAAGCTAGAAGCTACCAAGAACCTACTAGAAGATGTTCATCATAGAACAAAACTAGTAGTCAAGAATAAAATTCTGAATGAAAACTATTGGAGTTTTGAATAAACCCAACCAACAATTGCATCAATAAATATAGTTGGGTACAAGTTCATTTCGTCATCCGTTCAAGTTGAGAATTTGGACTCTCTCCTTTAACTAACACAAATTTTTCAAATATATGTGCTTTCTAGGTAATAAATATTGTAACTAAATAACTTTTTATTAACTAATAAATATATTATAAAGGTTATGTAAATTTATTATGCATAAAAATACAAATCGTAAGGCTAAGAGAACAGATTTTCAGGGGAATTGCAAGGACATAAGAATGTTTTTACATTGTTACACCCAAAGACAAAGCTAGTTTTATAATATTTGGATTTCTTATGACTAATAAACCAGAATAGTATCAACAACTAAAAAAGCAAACAGGTTTTCCAACAAACAAAAACGATACAACAAATTTTGGAAAATTTACGGTTCCCATTTTTATCTGTTTTTTCTTTCATAAACCATCTAAATTTCCCGTGCAATTTCATAAAGCGGATTACTCCAGATTTGGGAAAATATTTGTCGTCGACGTAGCTGTGCTCATACAGGTTCCACTCTCCCTCCATTATACAATATACACGCACACCATCACAACCGGAAATTATTATATTCCGTGTATACGAGAATGCACTCGGAAACACCGCAAAGCAGATTAACTACTTTTGCCTCAAAATCGGGCGAGACGTCGCGTGGTGGCGGAACGACCATCGCGAAACGTTGCAAACCGGCCGACATAAAAAAAACCAATGAAAAAATAGTCGAATTTTCTTTACGAAATGTGTTGCTGTAGTGCAAGGAGAAAGAAAAATTACGAAATCGCGTGCGCGGTGAGCGGTATCGTCTCGCCCCCGCTTCCTTAATTTTTTGCGGTGCCTCGTGAAGTAGATGGCGCCGGGTGAGGTTCTGCGTCACGTCAAATTGGACGAACTGGTGATTTTGTTATAGGAGAATAGAGGAACGTTGAATATTATCCTTCATGTTTCATCAGAGGTCGATTTGAGGAATAAAAATAGTCTATTGAGCTGAATATGGTGCAGATACTAATTGGTGGAGGCGACGGAGATAGTTAAGATTTGCTATTTTAGGTTACGATTAGGGTTTATGCAAAAACCGACGACATTTTGTAGGCTAAATCATTAATATCTACCTACACTAACCTAATACTATAAAAAACAGTGTCCTGTGAATGATTTCTTAATATTTTCCATTGTCTAAATACAAAATTCAGTATATAACAAATAGAAACCTGCTTCTCAACCTGAATTAAGCATTTCTTTTGCTCAAATACTTTATTTTGCCTCAAATACTGAATTTATCTCATTCAGTGCTTTCGATCTATAATTTTTCCAGCTTCTTGTAATACCCTAAGAAGTCATAATCAACTGTTCCATTACTTTTGAATTTCCCATGAGCATTTCATCTATCACAGTCGTGCAACTCTAAAAAGTAGGAACATTTTATAAGCGAAACACTGCAAATAAAGTTAGAAAAGTTATTATAAAATACTTTGAACAATGACAAAAAGTATCAAAACATTATGGGACGTTACTCATTGAACAGAAAATATTCTACCAGGAGGTGTGACATATGATATTATTCATATAGGGTGTCCTACTTTTATCTACAGGAACTCTTATTGCAGATAGTAAATGTCGTCCTAAAATCTTTCATATTTGATTTTAGAATACTGAGGAAGTTACAGGCAGTAGAAGTATTAACAAAATCGTATTTTAAACATCCCTACCTTCTTAAAGAATAAAAACAAACAATAAGTTGATATTTTACGCAGAATGGCATACCCTGCAAAACATGAGAAACGTATGACGAACATATATTTATAAAAAAAGTTTAGTTACGTAAAATGCATACTCGGTACAATATTCTACTTATTCAGGGCAAAAAAAAAAAAACAAAACAAAACTGTTTTTGAATGTCACAGAAAAACCGTTTTTTTTTTAACCGACCATTCATACAAAAACTGATCATAGAATTAATTTTAAGTAACATCACAGGTGGGCAAAGTTAATCAGAAATTTAACTTCCGTTAACGAAAAAGTTAACTTCGTTAACCGATAGTCCGTTAATTTGCTATAAATGTAACGGAAGTTAACGTTAACCGTTAATCGTCAACTTTTTGGGTATAACCCAATAACAGATCTTTCGTTTGCATAAGCTAAAATTGCTTTAGGAATTTGTCAAACTAGCCACAGTGGTATCTAAAGTAACTACATATATAGCGAGATGTAATATTTGTAAAAGACATTGAAAAGACCAACTAAGGTGGTTGCAGTTAGAAGAAAAGCATTTTCAAAAGGTTTCTTTTTATGTTTAGATTTACATTTTGAAACAATTGGTATTTATTACAAAAAGTAACAATATTAACAAATAGTAGAATATTTACTATTACATAATAAATAGGTATACTCGCGGAAAATAGTACGTATACATCATAAAATTTGTGGATGAAAGTCGGATCATATTTCGTTTGGTTGTTTACATGGTACAAGAAATTTAGGATGTGAACATATTTTTTCCGCGACTGTACATACATAAAGCCCAGCTTTGAGTAACATACATCTGGAAATTTAGAATCTTAAACCGTTTTTCTTAATGCTTTGAATATTAATTAATATTAATTAAAAAATAATAATGTAATACGTAGGTACATATAATATTTAAAATTTAAGGTGGTTTTGTGGCTGACAATTTTTGCCGGTTATTTTTAAGAAAACCAAATTCCAAGTCCAAATGCAATACATAGTTCTGCTCAAAACAAAATATATTGAAATTTAGGTTTAAAAAAGGTCATTAATAGAGGAACTAAAACCGCTTAATTTTGTGTTACTTAAAGGATTAAAATGATACATTTTTAAATTAAAATAAAACTTAAAACTGCGCGGGTAAAATTTGTTAATAAATGAAGAAGTATTAACTCTTGCCAGATAAGTTAATACTCTTGCAAGAGTGTAAGCATCAGCAACGAGCATAATAATGTGAAACTTCTTCATGAAATCATCATATAAAAAAATATGAACTTGTTTGAGAAGCTATCATCTGGAAATTGATTCTGTGCTGGGTTGGAAAGCGCATGCTCTGAGTGAATGTAATAAAGTTGAAAGATTATGCTACACTCTTAGACAACTACGGGCATGTGTTGGTTACTTTATTTTAAAAACATTTTATTTTGCACAAATACATTCCATCATGTCCTATGGTCTAATATCTTGGGGTGGTGAAACTGAGGCTTTGAGGGTTTTTGCAAAATATTGCAAAAGCAAACAACTCATAGGAAAGCCAGGTGTTTTCCACTACACTCCACAAACAAAAAAATGGAATTGGAAAATATATATATATATAATTGGAAAATGGTCCAAAGTATGATGTATTACTATATGTATAACAAGCTGCCAAATAAAATTAAAGAGCTTAATATTAACATATTTAAAAGAACAGTTGGAGTTTTGTTGCTAGGCTTTTACAGTGCGGAGGGGTATTTGTTATGTGAATTATGACATGTTGAATTATGATGTATTGGTTTTGAGAGGTAGTTAAATTTGTTGTTGCTTTTTGTCTCTCTAAGTTTTTCTGAGTTGTTTTTCGTATATGGCATGTTAGAATTGTTGAAATTAAAATTATTATATATATATTTTTTTTATGGGGATGTTGCCATGTGCACAAAGCCTGTGGCTTGTCTGTGCGGCAGTCGGGTAGACGAACCTGGGCTTGAACCCTGGACTTCTGAGTGGAAGGCATTCGCCTTATCCACTCGGCCACCTCCGCTCTATACTTCTATACTTCTATTGATGTTCATGTTTAGCCGATAGCTGTATATTACTGTATTAATGTATCCTGACTTGTCGTATGTCATCTATTATGATCAAATGAGGATAAATAAAGCCTTATATTTAATTACAACACCAACCCCGCTAATCTACGAAATTAAGATGGTTAAAACCATCACACCCCTTCCTGTGTCACAAAAAAATTCTTGCATTAGATGCCATAAAATAATTTTGTAGTTGTGTAAATATTATTATTAGTACCTATTATATATTTTATATTAGGATTATTTAAGTATTAAAATGTGTATAAATATTTTTTATCGTTTGTCATATTGATTTGTCTGAAAATCTTCGAAACGCGGTTTTAACCGGTTTTCTTAGAAATCTGAATTTTGAAAAACCTGACATTTTATACCAATCAATAACCTGAAAATAAATTTACCCTAACTTTTTAATTTCGAAAATGTAAAAAAAACTAAAATGTTAAATTTGAAACATTAAATACGGTCGGGAATTCATGGTCAAATTTTTATGGGTATACACCATAATCAGATTTATACAGAAACAAATTGTCTGTTAAAAAATAAATACATAAATTAGGTAAGCCAGCGCACCAGCCATTTTAGTGCATTTCATTTCCAACCGAAAATTTGTTCAGTTCGGTTTTAGTGTCCTATCTACTTTACTCTACCATCAAGTAGGTACGTTTACGACAGTGACATCAAAATTTACAACGGTAGGATATAGGATGCAAGCAATTGGGCGGACCATTACGAAACGAGGTTTGCCATGGATTCGCGTCGGTATTTTGTGTTCAGGCAATCGGAATGTGAGCCGCTCGAAATAGGCAAATGAACATAATTTCGGTCAACCGACGTTCGTTTTATTTATAGTGGCGAACACAATAATTGCAAGAGAATACGTCAGCTCGCCGCTCAATTACCAACGCTGGAATAGGTTTTTGTCAATGATATGTGGACACAAAACAAATACGTCGGTAATTCGTCATCGATATTCCAATTGCCAATTGGTGTTTAGTTGTTCGCATTTGTGTTGAGCAATTGAATTATCACACTAGATTGAGTTCTTTTGATTTTTATCCCATATCATCGTTTTTAAAATATATTATATATGCGATCTGGGAAAGGGCACCATATATCAGAAAACAAAATTTTGCACTAGAACAGGCAAGAAAAGTGACTAAATTACATCTTTTTATTTTAAACATGTTTAAAACAGTTTGTTTTAAATGTTTAAAACAGTTGGTTTTAAATGTTTAAAACATGTGTTTTAAACTACCGTAATTTGGACAACATATTTAATTATTTCATCAGAATTGTATGCTGGTTTAAAAATTTGTATGCATGGATCAACAAAAAAATCAAAAAATATTTAAATATTGTATTTAATAATAAAAAAGTTCTTTATGAAATACAATTTTTATTCCTTAGTTAAAATATGTCTTTGGTGATTTAAAACATGTTTCTTTCATGTTTAAAACATGTTTTTTGCAAAGTGTTTAAAAACATTGTTTCGTGTTTAAAAACATCATTGTATAAAAAAAAACATGTTTGATTTGTTCAAAATAAAAAAAACGATTTTTATAACAACCCTGATTGTAAGTTTTATTTTTAATGACTGGGTAAATTATTTCTCTAAAATTTACTCTTTTTTACTTTGCATGATTTTTTCGAGAATAAGAAGCAGTAGCGCTGAGTATATTAATCCGGACTCAATAGTGGTCATCGGGACAGGTTCTTGCGTTTATTTCCAAGCCAACGTACACTACTCAAGTAAACGCTGTCAGTGCTTTAAGAACTCTTATAAAGACACCAGGATTTTAGGTAAAAGAACAAACTCAAGTTTTACTTTTACACATTTTGAAGATTCCAAGGCTTTGGGTTGGGTAGCTAGAATTTTCATGACATTTGACCTCGACGTTTTCGAAAACCTAGATAAACTTTTGGGCTGGATTCGTATTTCGCATGAATAAGACTACCAAAACACCTATTTATTTTCCATTCACAAAATCTTCAAGATTATCAGCTTGTCTTAAATAACTTACTATGTAAGGCCGTTCTATTTAAACAAAAATTTGAAAAAAAAAAAATTCTACTTAATTTCAGACGAAAGAAACATTTAAAAAACTAGGTTGGTTGTTATGGCCACAAAACCAAAAGTAACAAACAAAAATGCCAAACGTTGCCGTTAACGCTCACCCTTGGGGCATAAACAGTGTAATGCCCTTGGTACATTAATAACTATTCTTTGTTAAATTGATCTGAATTCGCTCATACATTTCAAATGATAGGAGTACCATTTGAAATCTCTTCGGTATCTGTTAATACTTTAATTTTGATTTTAAACTTTACGAATCCTATATAATGTTTCTAAGAACTTATTATACATGTCGATAATTCGTTATCTCTACCCAGCTCAACCCAACCCAACAACTGTTTACTAGGTACATTTACTGTTACGGTTGTTAATTAATAAATAAATAAAAAAGAAATAGCTGGCAATATTGTCTTTTAAAATATAAATAACCTAAAACTGACGATAAAGGATAATTTTTCAGGGCTTTCTACGCCAAGCGTCCTAAACTTTATTTGATGTTTTTTTTTAAAGCAAAACTGGTACCAAGTATTACCATTTTACCGATAAATTTGCACTTTTGAACTTGTAAGAGTATCGTTAGACTATAAATAAATGCCCCAATTGATTACTAATAACCAGCTTAGTAGTCAGTCAGTTTCTGTAAAAATTGCAACATTTATTAGTTCATAGAGGTTGCAATATTTAAAAATAAATTAATGTAAAGACATATTCATTGTATATTTGGTGATCACATATGCCCGTCGTATTTATAATCAAAAAATTACTGCAAAATCGCCAAATAGAATAAAACATTTCAATGTTCTGTCTGCACAATGTGATGCAAACATAGGTCAAACATTTAAACCAGTAGAAGGGACAAAATGGAGCCAGCTAATAAAATTATATATGAACAGTCGTAAATTAAATAATTCCAAACCTTTGAACGTAACACAAGCTGGGCGTTCATGGAAGTAGCACTTACCTGAAAAGATAGAAAACAAAAATTTGAAAAACATCTAGATTTTATAATATAAAGTAGTTTATGCAATTCATATTACATTTCAATGTTATTAAATTAACTGTAGCTATGCTTATTTCTATAGACGAAACTGTTGATGTGGATGCGCTGTCAAATAGCTGATTCGCCAAATAATTTTGATGAACATTCTTATTCAGTCTATTTTACTTATGAGAACAGTTACACTTAATTTTATTCCATCCTCAGTACCAGTCGTACTTAAGGGTGTAACCATACTATGGTAATTTGCTGATTATAATTAGCAGTACACATTAAACAAACATACATACATACATTGGGTCGTATAATTTCGTAAACAGAGTAAGTCTCGTCGTGAATTATTCATAGATACCCCCCGTACCGTTATATTCGAACGCAGCCGCAAAGGCACCGAAATGATTACAACTGTTGCAATAACTGTAATTAGTAGTGCAATTAGGTCTGTCCAACAGTAATATTCATCAAAACGGTAGACAGATATGTATATGTACGCGCACACACACCACACAACTTGCATACACGTTCCACAATCTAACAATCTAGCATTAATTTTGTGTCGGACTTTAAATTTAAACACATATCGGTGCTGGTGTATGGACGGATTCTGCATTTATGCGCGGACGACCGCCATAAAAGCATCGGTCGGTACTACAGTGTTCTGTTTCGATGTGAGTGATTAATAATGTTTTGCAGCAATTGCTGTTAAACAACTGCATGCGTCGGTATTGACTGTCACATTTGTTTGTTGGCATTGTAAATTGTAATGCCATGTCAAATGTCTATCGATAGACGTTTCGTGAAAACATGCAAAACAGAATGTTTTGTTTAGCAGAGCGTTTGCTGACTAATCTGTAGATTTTGGATTGTGGTAGCGACTTTTTTGTTTGTGTTCTATTTAATGTGGATTGATGATTTAAGATTAAGGAAATAAAAGATTAAAGAAATAAAGGAAATATATGAACCGAGTATTATTCACTAATTTACAAAAAACAAAAGAGTATTGTTTCCTTTTTTAATGTAACCTTTCAGTACTTGTAAAACAACATTAACTTTTTTCAATATGCGAATTAAAAAAAATTACAGTAATACGTAAAATCTTCCTAAAGAACACCAGAACTAAGAGAAACAGAATAGTTTACAACACTTGTTTTGATTAAGATGACCCCTAAAGGTGGAGAAACACATATCAGTCATGTCTTGATATCTTAGAAATATTATTTAAGGAACATACGTCCAAGTGTCTAGCCGAGCGTACATGTAAAAAGTTTAGCCTAAGAGTTTACAGCCTAGAGACCTATACATTCTGATCTTATTTGGAGGAATTACATCCGTGGTGTGAAATATAACATAAAATAATATAAAACACAAAGATTTTCTGGAAATGTTCTCGGTACGTTCGTTCAACTGACGCTAACTCTGATATAACGTGTGTTGTTCTTGATTAGTTGGTAAAAAAATGGCAGAAATAATTAGTGACATTCTCGGAGTATAACGTGATCGAAAGGAGTTGAAAGGAAGCAGCAGATTTTCAAATAGTACTAAGATGACAAGAACTGAATTATCATCTTTTGAACTTTGTTGCTGTGTTTTGCAATATTTCACAAGTTGTATAGTGTGTAGAATCAAATCCGAAATAGGCCGAAACTGAGAATTTTGAACAAACTTTCATTCCGAGTTGTCCATTTGTTCAAAAAAGTGAATAGCGGCGGTACCCTTGCCATGCGGATAAGAATAGGTGTAGATGGAATTGAAAAGTTATGCGCATTCAGGGACCTTCCTCGACAGATGCTTCACTCATTTTACGATAAAGGTGTTCGCACCATTTTTTTGTCGCTACAGAAGCAGTTTGTCAACCAAGTATTCAGAACTCAGTAGAAGAAGAGAGGGCTACAAGTCTACTGAAAATAGTACAAAAATACTGGCGTAACTGTCTCGGACGATGGAGCATGGAGAAAACATAGCTTTTCTTCTCGGTATGGTTGGTGGCGCTTATCAGCTGGAGGAATGTTGGTGATATTCTTATAAAATCCAAATACTGCAAAGCTTGCAAATTTTGGAATAAGAAAAGAAAATACGAAAGGATAGAACAAGTGCAAAACCTAAGGGCACTCGTCCCCGCCATTTGAAAAAATCAGTTAGGGCAGTTAACCCAGAAGCCTATAAATAAGCTTTGAATTTATAATGGACTAGCCATTCATCGTAATCATGATTCAATTGATAAAATGATGAAAATAGATCTGAGCGACTGCTCAATAAATTCTGACTGATGGTGGTTTCATTTTCACGTTCAAATGGCAAAGTAATTGTGGATATTGCAGCAAGTATATCCATATGTGTTGTCAACGATGCATTTTCCAGCCTTATGAAGATTATGGAGGTATTATGTATGAGCATCGGGCCAAACTGCAATAATTTCTGCGCGAAGCCTGACGCACATGTTTTCCCTGCATCATGTTTTCAGAGCCATCGCTGACTGATGCTGCAAAACCCATCTGTCGTCAAAATCAAACAGAAAAAAACGGGACGAAAAGGACGAAAATATTACTTCGAAACGATAATTATATGGTCCAGGCATCGCCAACTATAGCAAAATATAACAATTCTATACATCAAAGTTACACAATACTTTAAACCGTGTTTTCTCAAAACCGTATTTTTCAAACTTGCCGGAATGATAACTTCAACTGATCTCCGTCAATTCACTTGAAATTTTATATGCAGCTTCAGAACAACATTATCTAGAGAAGTACGTACGGATTTTCCGATCAGTTCTAAAAGTTTTTTTGTTTTTGTTTTTGTAACCTAATTTTATAAATAAAAGTGATAATTTGTGTTCAAACGTGCGACATTTTGTTTTAAAGCGGAATTTTGTAATTTCCGTACGTACTTCCCAAGATAATCTTATTTAGAATTAATTTCTTTTTTTGTTTTTATGGCTAAGTGAAAAACTGCGTGCCAAATTCGTGCAGCCCTGTCCGCCGGAAGGTTTCCTTTAATGTCCTCTAACGCTTCATTTTTTTATTTATTTTTGTTTTTTTTTTAATTGTGAATATTCCCCAAAATATGAACAATAAAGGGCTTTAAAGAGCTATTTTACTTCATTTACTATATTGTAAACAATATACCTACCTACACAAGTGGCTATTTTTTCTCGCGCTAGACTGGCATTACCCCTTAAGAACAATACGCTAAATAAAAATATCCAAAAAGATTAACATTTTCTAGCAAAATTAAAATGTTGAACCATTATACTGCCCTCGTAAAACAAAATGTCAGATCTGCATTTTGCACTTCTTTTAATGCATATTACTGAATCTAACTACATACTCTATACCTAATCATTTTGTATCACTTCTTTGGAAATTCTTATTCCAAGATGAAGAAAGTGAAAGACGCTCCGAAAAGTCCCAAAAAAAGGCTTGCAAACATGACGTTTTCTATTAGGAGGGCAGGCTAGCGTACAGTTAGATCACAGCAGAAACGGCCGCAGTCCTGCTTATTTTCTAAATAAATAAAATAGCTGTATTACTACATTTTACACTTACGCGTAAGTCTTGGAATAATGCTTGTTTATCCACAACTAAAGCTAAGCCAATAAGGAATATTTAGACAGCACAATCTCCGAAACACCTGCTAAACTCGATCTGAATCAATTACACTGCCGCCCACATGCTCACCTGTGGAATTAATTTATACAGCGGTATAGCAAGAGCGCCGGTGTGCGCGCTCTCTATTATCCAAGAACGAAGTGCTGTCGTGATTAACAGCGGCTGCGACAACAATCCGAAGATATATGCAACACCTTGGATTAATTTATAGCAATCGTGAAGCGCCTCACGAAAGACGCAAATGTCCTCCCCTCACCCTCGTCTCTTTCCCCATATTCGTCTGGGCGGTATCGAGCCTACCGTGACGTAATTGGGACGACCTAACCTCCAGTGGTGTGCAGTATATAGATGAAAGGGGTGCTTTGCCAAAGAAATATACCCATCAAGCTGTAACATTTTTTTTTTTCGAATGTACAAAATTCCGACACACATATCTGATTTAAGGACGTGCTATATTTGCATGTACGTACCCTTTGCATGTACGTAATTCCGACACCCCTAAATTTATAAACAATGTTGGTTAAAGGAGTAGTATAGAGTATAGTTAGTCGGTCTAAAGAGATATTATTATAATTTTCGTAATTACTATTATCCTGTAGCGATGTAAAAAGAAGTCAAATTGCAGTTACCTTATAAGGAAAAAATCAACTTTTAGCATAACACTCAATTATCAAGATCAGTCAAACTTTTAGGTTATATTTTCACCGCTAAAACCTTGGTAGTAGAAGAAACGATTGTGGATTGATAAGTGTAATGTCAAACAACGTAATGTCCTAAAATAAAGTTCAAGGGAAGGGCCGGCAGTTTAATAATAATAATAACGTGCTTTATTGTATATAAATAAATACAAAAGGTACCTATAAAACCAAGGTGACTTAAAATAGCACCATTCAAACATAAATACAGACTAAAAACTGACATTAATATATATCATCTTCAACCGGTAAGCCTCCCTCAAGAGGCCTCTCCCTGTTCAAAATAGCTTTGGTTTTACTTTTGCTATGAGGACCGAATTCAATGAGAGTCGTATTTAAGATTCTTGACGCAAGGTACGAAAAAGTCCTTCTGAAGGATGCAGTCGTGTGCACTGGAACTGTCGCCATGGATGCGACGCGACATAATTTCGTCAAAACACATAAATAATAAATTAAATTAGAGGAAATGTTGTATAATTTATGTCTCTGACATTTTTTGGTAAAATTAATAGTTTAGCTGTAGGAGCAAATTCTATTTGTTCGAGATCGTGTCTGCATTAATATAGGATTTGCCAGATATTTTTATTCTAATGACAGTAGGTGGTGTCAAAGCATGACTTTTTGACAATACGTACTGTCAATATCTGTCAAATCCTGGCTAATTCGCTTTATTTTAAATGCAAACACGATCGATCTCGTTCAAATAGAATCTCATGCAGCTAAACTATTAATTTTATATATTGTATGATAAAGTTATGTGCCTGGCCACATTAGATTTTTTGTTACCACTTCAGAATAAGTTAGTAAACAATACAGTGGGCATGTTTTGGTGGAGAAGTGACGACCCTAGGACCAATAGTCAATACAAAAGTTGTTGTTTAGGTTGTTTGTTTTAAAATCCAGGACGTGACTGATGACCACGACGTGGATTATAAAGCTTGAATTATAGATACATTATAGTAGTTTCAACCAAGGTTCTGTGCAAGTTTCAAAACTAAACGCGATTGCATGACGCCTTGTATAATGTAATCCTGCAAATAAAATCCATAAATTTTTGTATACTAGAAGCTAGTAGTTTACTATCTAGGGCCGGACCTAGTATCTCTCCCAATTATCCAGGTTCATATAAGCGCGTCTAGTTTTGAAACTCGGACAGAAACCTAGACGAAAATAGTTTAATGTAATTCAAACTTAGGGAAAAGAGTTAAATAAATCTTGAAAAAAGGTAAAGGTTGAAAGTTTAAGATTTACTTTGAGACTTTTAATGATTCTGGGCCATTAGGCTGAACAGCTATAAATTCTTCAACAATATCAAAATTTTTAACCGACAATAAGGTATTTTTATTAGTTAATTAAAATGTTAGAAATTGACTACATTTTTCAGAGTTTTAACGATTTTTAATTTTGTTTTCTCCAAAACTTTCTTTTCTAACGTCATGAAATTTAAACTATTAAAGATATCTAAATTTTAAAGAAAAAATGGAGTGTTATAGAGCGGCGTTTCTGTGGTAAGAAACCCACGATGCAAAAATGTTAGCAATGTCAAAAAGCCACCAAAAACCAATAATTAAATTTTCTAATACTCGTAGTTCCTTTATTAAAATAATGTTTTCTGCCGTGCTTTTTTTTCTTTATTTTTAACATTAATAAAGCTTTATAAAACCAAAATGTGTTCATGGTATTTCTATTTTTATTATGTCAAACTTTTATTTATGCTTAAACAAATTTAAAATACGGTTCAGCTTTTAGACAAGAACCAAATCAGTTGCTATATTGACTAAGAAGACCGTTGTTCACAACCCAGGCGACAATAGAATATCTGTGTCCGCTGTTGGTTTCTTTTATTAAAAAATATTACAAAATTTGTGATTTTTATGAGTTTATTTTGTGTCAACAAAAAGCAATAGATACTTTTCGAGCTAGTTTGAATGCCTTTTCCTAAAATGCACATATGAGGTTTTGCAGTTTGCCCCACTATATTTGGTGATTATTTATTTTTTTCTTAAAACCACTGCTATAAATAATGAATTACATATTTCGAATACGTCTATATTTTTATTTGATAAACAGTAATGGGTGCCTTGTTTCCTAAAATATTTTATTTTATTTTATTGTTCCCGGCAAACAACTCGATATTTTTTTGTGCCTCAGCTTTGTTGTACGACTGCACACCTCGGCCAGAGATCGGGCTGCACGCCACTGATCCGAACGGTTAATTACCAGAATACAAGCGGAACGTAAACCGGCATTCAATTAACGACAACCGTGGAGCCTAACTCGATTTAAACAAAATTCAAATGCTGAGCGCAGTTAATTGGGTTTGCCCGCTCCCGGCAGGAGCGCTATTCGCTCGCAAAATAGTTGATTTTAGCGGGCCGGTATGCCACCGACCGACCGATAGTATATGCGGCCGAGCACACAGAACGCCCCCTATGGGATCAGATTGGCAGTTGATCTACTAGCGAGACCATTTCGCGGTGTTTTTAGCGCTCCAAACCAGGTAAAACTTTGGTTTTTGTTCGTTAAACATCAATGTTATGCTGAAAAATCGTTTGAACGCTAGTTGAGCGCCTCGCTAATCATGTGGAAAATATATCAACTCTGTGGCTGTTCGTTGTAAAAAGCTTTGACCGAACTGTGTTTGGTTTGTTTGATTGAAACAAATGGGATTTGTTTTGTCTGTATTGTGAGAAGAAACTAAATAGGTACGTGGTTTTCTCAAAAAGTTACCGAAATTGCGAAGTTTAAACTATTTTGATTTACGAACGCGCTTTCATATAAAAACGTTATTTATTGTTAAAAGTTTATGAAATATTCAGTGTAACTTTTTAGATAAATAACGAGTTGGGCTGCATGAAAAAGAATTTTTAACTATGTTTTGAATTTAACTTCTACATCTTTGGGTTTTTTTTCATCTATAAGTCATGATACAAAAATAGATTTTTGTTTATGTACAATTTTAACCCAAACACTATAATAGCGATAATAAAGCGTAATTGCCAGAAATGTATTTATTACCCCATATTACTGCTGCTCGGTGTAGACAGCAGACGTCAGGACTTTTAAACACCGCCTACATCTGGTGACTACGTATTGACGTTCTTGGAGGACAGGTTGACCACTCCCAGCAAAAAAAAAACATAGCCACAAAATATTTCTTTTCGGAGTTGCGGTGTTTTCAGAACGGAGTTTAATGGTTTCTAGTATATCCTGTAACAAACTGCCATTATCCATGCACGAGACAACACTTAAGAGCACAAAAGTAAATGTTTACAAAGGCAAAATAAAAATAATGTTGACCACTTATAACTAATGAACATCTATTACCACAAAGAAACAAAATTGGTACAAGACTTATTCGCATAAAATCTGACTGAATTTTCTGGTGATTACCATCCAGATTCATTTTATTATCATTGCAGGTTACAAACTTATGTTAAATTCGCAACATAACTTCGAAAGCAAAAGTGAAAAATTTTGTAGTGAATTAAAAATTAAAAATAATAATAAATGGAGATTCCTTTTGAAGCCTAGAGGTTGTTGGGGGGTTGATTAAGCAGCAATTAGTGATACATAAGATTACATTTACATTTTAAACGATTCTATCTATGACTCACATATAATAAGTTTATTGCATACGTATCTATGACTATATAATCCTCATCATTATACGCGCCAATGATCATAATGACACTAGCGTTGTATAATAATGACAGTGCGTTCAAATAATGACCTCATTATTTGAACGAACTGTCATCATTATACAACGCTAGTGTCAAAGTCTGTCAAAACCTACGTGGATGACAGTTGTTTGACAGTTCGCCTCGCTATCATTGGCAAATACATTCAAAATATTTTGCATAAAATGGAATTTATGAGTCGTAGATAAAACGTCGTATTTGACTCGCACATAACGGATATAAATCGCTCGCATGATTACACGCTCGCCTACGGCTCGCGTCTAAACTTCATGCTCGCGATTTATATCCTTAATTATGTGCTTGTCGAATAATATACTATTATAGTATATTTTAGTTTACACACGATTAAAAAATAAAACCATTTCTAGTTGAATTAATATTTCACATGAACTACCTTAGACACATCGCTTTCAGTAGTTCAATATTTTTATATATCTTTCACAAAAATATGTATAATTTACAAGGGTATGCTTGTACTTCGAACTCCATCGCTCTGTAACGAAAAAGAAAATGTGGCCAGACACATGACTTTATCATACAATGAGCAATGAGCAAATTCTTTTTGATCCAAATCGTGTCTGCATTAAATCTTTTTCAAATTATTTTCATTCTGACAGTAGGTAGTGTCAAAGTCTGGTTTTTTGACAATACCTACTGTCAGTATTAACCATATACGTATTAGGGATTATATGGGGCTTGTCCCGGTTCGAACAATGTGAGACGGAGATATATATTTTGTCTATCGATATGGTGCCCGACATCAAACTGCGCATGCGTGGGCAGTAGTTATTAGAACCGTCGACAGATGGCGCTATTGTAACTTAAAGTGCGCGGTCGGTATAACCGCGGCCGTTCGCCGGTAATATTCGGCATCACTAACGCCAAACCAGTGACAGCCCATAGATAAACCTTATTCATGTGGCAGCTCACTAACGCCAAACCACTGACAGCCCATAGAAAACCTTATACATGTGGCAGCTCACTAACCCAAACCACTGATAGCCCATAGATAACCTTATACATGTGGCAGCTGGTGGCAGTACTGTGGCAGCCTATGTATCCAATCCAGCCAATCAAATCCACAACCTTGACGCATGCGTAGTGTGTCCAGTGGCACTACGTCGGATGAGATAGAGATATATGTCGCAACGCTACTGTTGGAACAGCCTGCTGTTACCAACATGCTTTATATCATTTTGTCTTTATACGATATTATCAAAGTATCTGTCAAATCCTGGCTAATTTGTTTAATTTTAATAGAGACACGATCGATCTCGATCAAATAGAATTTCATGCAGCTAAACTATTAATTTTATATATTCTATGATAACGTAATGTGCCTGACAACATCAGATTTTTTTAAATATCAGATATCACGAAAACGTGTAAATTAAGTATACAACATAGTTAATATAGATGGGCATTAACAACAAATACTACAATACTACAACATTTAAACAGTCAATAAAAAGCTCGTTAAAACTGATAAAAGGTTATAATCTGCTAGAATCACTCTTTATATCGTGAGAGAGTGAGAAAAACACTTCAACGGATGGTTTCTCTGTTTGCTGAATAGCGTTAATCTACATCTCGGATAATTCGTCCAATCTGCGTTTTATCACAAATTCATTCATGGGAATGAGAAATATGAAGCCAGTAAACAGATTTAGTGAACTTCAATAAGCGACAATGCAGTGGAACATCCAACATCCTTACAACTCGACGATGAATTCCTCCATCAAAACGAATATGAGAGATCCCTTCTTTGTTCCGCCTGTAGAGGGGGTTGTCGTCGACGCAACGAGAAGCGTGGCGTGACACAAAGAAAACTTTTCCCTGAACGCGAAGCCGCGGATAGATAAAATAGCAGCAGCGCGCGCGGGTTATTCAAAACTTCCACTGCCGCTCCATCGTGAAATATTATGAGCGCCAAGTGCCGTGAAAGTTACCGTGCGATATCTTCTGTATCATTTACCGAAGCTTTGTCATAGCATTATAGATGTGCTCATAAGTTTTCAAATATTCCAGATTATGGAAGCTGCCCACTTATTGTTAATTGATAGTGAGCCCGCAATAAAGAAACTGGTTAGATCTTGGTTTTACTTGTGTAACCTACACACCCAAAATTTTATTTAGTCTCTGTTAAATTTGTTGTATATTCCTAATCGTTCCTTTAGTAGAGGATCGTAAAAAATCAATTATTGTTCAGAGTAATAGAAAAGCATATTGTAACATATTATATATAAGCATATTGTATCTTTTTAAGCTTTGTTTTATAAAGCTTCTACTTATATAAAGGTGTTGCCAATATAGTATAAATAATACACAGTGGCTATACTTTACATTCTTGCCCATTCAGTTCGGTCACAAGTTACTCTATGCCAGGTTACTCCTCCGCAACATGTTTTGAACTCGTCCTTCCAGGTGGCAGTCTTCCTTTCTTCCTCTTTCTATCCCTTGGGTACCATTCGACAATCCTTTTAGTCCATCTGTAGTCTTTCATTCTCATAATATGCCTGCCCAATTCCCTTTTCGTTCAATTATTATTTTGCCGATTTCCTCTATCTGTGATTCTTTTGTTTTTCTGTCCTTCCTTGTTACTCCAATCATAGCTCTATGCGTTGCTCTCGCGGCTACTCTATATTTTAAATTGCTTTGTATGTTAGTGGCCCGGTCTCGCACCCATATATCATGCCAGGAAGTATACACATTGTCCATAGTTTTTCCTTTTCTCTATTTCAATTTTTGAATTCCATAATTTTTTATATTTGTTAAACATCTGCCACCCTATTGCCATCGTCCTTGTAATCTCTTCTCCTTGGTTGTTGGCTTTTTGTCCGAAGTATATGAAATGTTCTACCCTTTCGATTTCTTTCCCATTTGTGGTTATTATCTCTTCCTGTCTGCAATTGATGTAGATTGTCTTTGTTTTTCTTTATTCACTTCCAATCCATGTTCCGTTCGTCTTTCTATTAATATTTTAATTTTTTTTTTAATTTCTGTTGTCTTTTCCGATGAGTACTATGTCATCTGCAAACTTCTATGTTTAACTTTGAGTTTTTGTATATATATATATTTAATTATTTCAATGTACCTGTCCATTTCGTTCTTATTAATTTTGAAATTTCTGTGTATTCGATCTTTTGTTTCATCGTTCTCTTCAGCGCCCTCCTCTTGTTCAGTAGTCTACAAATATCGGGTGGTATTCGTTTATTTTTCTCTTCTTCTTTTGGTTTTTTTTTTCGATCTGTCTCAGTACTTCATTTATTGTCGTATTTATTTTATGTGTTTGGCTCGTAATATCTGTGGTGTTGCATATTTCCTCCAATTTCAGTTTTTATTATTTCTTCAAAGTTTTCGGGCTTTAATACTTAATACTCTCTGCTTTTATAGCTTCTATGGTTGTTTATGTACCACACTTTGTGTTTCAGATTAATTTTTATTGAGAGCTTTATTGATCTATTATCGCTACCTATGCCAATTTTCTGCTCTACTACTACGTTTTGGACAATCGCTTTCTCGTTCACTTTGAAATAGTCGATTTCGTTCATTGTTTTGCCATCTGGGCTGAGCCATGTCCATTGTTTGTCATCTGGTTTATTATAAAATGTATTCATAATGTAGAGGTTGCTTCCTTCAGCTGATTGTGTTAATCTTTCTCCACTCTCATTCCTGCCTCCAGAGCCAAAACATCCAATGCATGATTCGTCTTTATTTTTACCAATCTTAGCATTAAAATGTCCCATAATAATGGTGTATTTACAATAATTGTCGTAAATTATAACAATTTGAAATATAAACAGAACAAAGAAAAATAAAATACATGTGTACCATTAAAATCACAAAAAAACAACTAAATTAAGAAAAAAAAAGTTAAAATCTATGGAATAAATAAACGAAAAAACAAATAAATCTACATAAGACCTATTATAGATTTTTTTAGAATGTAAATTTAATTCTGGGCAAAAAGCTTTACATCAAATTATTAATTTTTTAAATTCTTTAGTTTTTAGTATCTTAGTCAGTTAAACATTTGAACAGTTGTAACTTTTTAAGGAATTGAAAAATAAAATCCGCCTGAAACTTTTTACTTACTACTACATTTACTACCTGAAAAGACGTTCCTACAATAGTATTTTATAATAACAGTGCTTTGTACTAACACCCATGTATATAAAACAGCACAATAATCATACTTCCATTATTCATTCGTGCCCGAAACCAGCAATATCATAGATGAAAAGCTGAATTGCTAATGAAATGCTCATTGGAGTTTATAATAATAGCTCGAAGACACTGAATGCGAAAATTTCAGTATTTTAGACAACCAATAGAAGACGTCAAAGATGCAAATGCTCTGAGAATATGAAAACCAAGTTGAGTAGTCACATGGAGATTTTGTTCTATATATTATAAAGGATTATAGTTATGTATTTAGAATATAATAAATCTTAAGAAAATGCAAAGGATATTTCATGTTTTTCAAAAACAATTTATTGTCGCTTGAAGAAATTCCTACTTGTGCAAAAAATGTACCAGGCTAAACTGTCAACTTGTTTTAAAAATAATCATATAGTATAGATTTGATTATGGTGTAACACTTACTTAGTTTAGAAAAAGCGGTAAAATTACTGCTCATTTCGAAATAAATTCAGAAAGTAGTTGGGCAAAATAAGTACTCTGCAGAACTATTTTTATTTTTTTTTGTTGTAAAAAATAGCCGAAATACTTGAGATATATGATCACACAAAATAATATTGAAAGGTTTATATTTATTTTTATTAAAGCTGCTTTGTTTTAAACTTTTCTAACAAACATTTGTTGTTAATAATTATATTGCCTATTAAGAATAAACGATAAAATTAAATATTTAAATAGATATAGGTACTACATTTACATTTGCAAATATTGCGTTAACTTAAATTTAAATTAGTCTTTAAACAGTGTTGTCCTTTATCCTTAGGACATCTAGGAACACCTGTATACGGCGAACCCGGGAGACTCTCACAGCTTTCTTGTAGGACAGGGGTGTTATCAGCGGCCACACTCTCGGCTTTCTCTCTAGAATCCTTTATCCATAGAATCTGCCCAATGTTTTGGGAGATCTGTTCCCATTATTCGGCTTCGCTTAGCATGCGCTGGAGGACCCTTCTGTCCTCCCTGAGCTCTCGGCAGCCAAACAATTTTACTTTGTGGACGACTCTAGGACACAGGACTTTCGTGTTTTCATAAAAATACGTTATGCCAAAAAGTGTTCCTTTATCCCTATTATAGTTATAAATGATATAAATGCATTGCATTATAGACTCTATACCCACAATAAATACAATTTATTGTCTGACTTTTTACGTTTATTTATTATTTAACCGAAGAGGTCGTACATCAAGAAAATAAACAGTTGCAATTAGAGTACATTGAAGACCAGTCAGTCAACGGATTATCACATAAAAAGTTTTATATATAATCCTAATATATCTCTATAATAAAATCAACCTTCCGCACCGTGGTGTTTATTCAAACTTCTATAGAAAATTATAAACCCCCGTTCACTTATTCATGATTTAAAAAGACCGCACATAAATAAATCCTGTCAAATCGTATGCATACATTTTTAAACTCGAGTCTAGTATATCCAAATCATATTCTTAAGTCAACAAAGCGTTTCCAATGCCGACGTGATTCGCCTAATGGCATTCCTGTCGGCATAATAAAGTAAATATAAATCTTCAAATCAACGAGTCGCTCGGGTACATAAGCCGGCTTGATGCATTGTGAGCCCTCAGAACGATACATCAAGTACGGTGGCTAGCGCTTTGGGGGGTTAGGTATCTGTCAATAAGTTACAACACCATTATCGAACGAAATGGGTGGCTGTGAACGCTCTCATCCTAATGCAGTTCCTGGATATGTATGGATTTGTATGTATGTGCTTCAGTATGACGTGTGTATGTCGAAGCACGATATCGGGCCATTTTGAATGTCGCATTCGACTGTATATAGCGGAATATTCGGTTCATACTTTAAAATATGTGACCTCGAACGAGAAAATCGCCCTAACTGCCATCTCTCGTTTCGATAGTATTGACACCTATGTTTGAAGGCCCATAACTCTAAAACTCATGAACAGAAAAAAATTAAAAAAACTATGTCATTGTCCTGAATCCTTTTTACATAACTAGCTATGAATATACGGCTATTCCGTATCTATGTATATATAGTAAAACTTACAACCACAACCTGGATTTGCGTTGGTTACTTCCTTTCCCTGATATGACAATTTTCCCTAACAGATGTCATAGGCATCAATAGCTCAGTTGGTAGAGTATTGTGCTAGCGACACAACGGTCCCTGGTTCAAATCCAGGTTGTGGCTGTAATTTTTAATTTATTTAAAAATTTACATCCCGCCTGTATATCACCATTTACTATATATTTCTACATAAGTTGTATGACTGTCAAAAGTGTTTGCCTCTTGGTGTAAACATAAGCGCGAGAGAAGTGAAAATAGTAGCCGGCTCTTGCAGTTTTAAATTAACGCTGGTTTTTCCCGATTTCTTTCTCTTTTAATCCACTTACCACAAAAATATCCACTTACCACAAAAATATCTGTTTTTATTCAGGTAGCATTTAGAGTCTCTTCTATAGATTGGCGTTTTTGTGTTCTTCAGCTTTTATGTAATGAAGGTTGCGAACGAGATTTTGATGGAAGCCGATATCTCAGTAACGAATGTTATCAGGACAACGCAGTTAGCATGCAAATAATCCTTATTTACTGCGATACACATACCTTGAAATTAAAAGCATTCCGACTATATGTAAATTTTAAAGACCGAAATAAACATAAACAATATTTTGCGCAATTTGGCTTCTCTCGCTTGTGGGTTTTGGTACAGTCGAACGAGATGCGCGTATAATTAATTGAACATCTAAATTCATTATCTATATTTACTTCGCACTACTATTCAAAATTCCGCAATTAAATTGTTCTGATAGTGTCGTACTAATAGTAAATAATCTTCCACTGTCCCAGCTACGTTTTCATTTACCGTTACGATTGACGTATAGCTTTAAAAATTACTTAAGAATTATTATGCAATTCTTTTTCTACAGTCGTATTAAATAAATTATGGCGATTATTTACGTTCATGTCCTGTTCTCATGCTAATATTCGCTACTGAGATATCCGCTCCAATAAAACTTAAGAAAACTAAATCCAAAACTAAAGCCAATCTATAGAAAAGGCTTTAAATGCAACATGAACAAAAAATTTTGTGGCAAGCGGTTTACAAAGAAAAAAATTCGAAAGACTAGCGGTAATTTAAAAGTTCCCAAATCGGATACCTCTTCTCATTTCTCTCTCGCTCATGTTTACACCGAGACGCAAACTCATTCAACATAATATGTAGAAATGATTCAGAAGTATGCCAGACTTTATTTAATTTTTTGGTTCATTTTTAGATTTTTAGACTAGCATCTGATGTTCATTATACTATTGTTGATTTTCGTTTCCTTTTGTAGATTTAGGATCGATAATGGCGTAACTGCCGAAACATGTCTCCTATATAAATAAATATTCTTGCAAATCAATAAGAGGTTTCTTTTTCTTCTATTTAAATTGTTATTTAATTTTGTTCTGTTCAGTAGTTTTAGAGTTAATCGCCTTCAAACACAGGAGTGAATATTATCGAAACGAGAGATGGTAGTTAGGGCGATTCTCTCGTGCGAGGTCACATATGACTATTTGTTTGTTTATGGAACCACATAGGAAAAAAAATGTTTTAATAAATAGAAGAAAAAGCGCAGACTTGGCCAAGCTTATTTTCTTTTTAATTACCTAAATCGAAAAGAAACAGAGTCACTACACTACAAAAAACTGGCAGCAATACAGATTAAAACGACCTTATCAGTTATGGAAGCAAAATTAAATTTATTATCATTAATTTATAATTTGCGTAATTCACATTTTAACAAAACAGTTTATAATGTCATGAAATTATGAAGAACCCAGATTATGTACTACAGGGACAATAAAGGTGTGTTCTGATTGGTGGTAATGCTAGGTAATGGTAGTGGTAGCAGACGAAATTATAGTATTTCTCACCAGGCGTGATAGTGACACATATTAGTTTGCATGTACATAAACATGAGCGACTAGCAATTCTATCAGATATACTATAATGGCGTCTCCTACCACTGCCATTATCGCTAATCAGAACGCACCTTAATGCTTTGTTAAATATTTTTATTGTTTTTTTTTAACCCACATTTAGAGTACAATAACAAATACAATAACGAGATAATATCTCGTATTACACACCTGTTCTGCATCCCTATCTCACACATAAATACAATAACGTTTCCTAATTCGTTACACACTACATAATACTTAACACAATTTTTTTTTAACTTCTTAATAACAAAGTTCACATGTCCATTCCCCTATTATACTCTTGTCTGTATCCTGATACTCTATCTCTGCCAACCACTTCAACTCCTGATATGATTTCCAGAAGGGATCGCACCTCTACTGGTCTGTCTCCGTCTCTACCGGCTCTATCCTGGTAAGATGCAATTGGTTATAATTCACTTGATCATTGCGTTTTTAGTATTTCCTGTAAAACTTGAAATAAAGATTATTCCCACGACAATGTATTTCTCCTCTTTTTATTTTCGAGTAAAGTGGTTATAAAGTAATACAACGACTTGCCTTCTTGCAGACATACTCTTAGTAACTGTTAAAATGATAAATATTTTAAATATGCTCAAATTACCGCTTTTTGCAAAAAAATCTGAAATATGCTGGTACCTCTTTATTGTAGAAACAAATTTGTATTTATAGCGATCAAAGTGATTAATGGGAGTTGTGAAAATATGTGTATTGTCATCAGTAGCAGTTGGTAGATTTTGACTTGTGCCTTCTACTGGTGTAGTGATAAGAAGCAAGGTTCGTCACAAACAGTTTACAAAAATATAATAAAAATTAGTAAATTATAAAAGTAACTAAAAAGCACTTAAATTTTTTTGCGAACGCAACTAAAAATCGGGTCCATAAAGTTTCCACGACTGTATCGGTAAAAGCTGCGCGTTGCTGTGCACGGTGCGGCTGAAAAATCGATGGGCTTTTTCACGGGCGGCGCTCCTGCAAAACCAAAGCAATTTCAGGGTAACGTTCTGATTACATCTCACATTGATTACCTGTCAGGCAATAAATAATGGACATTCGACACGTGATACGCTATCGTATCTCGTATACACTTCAAATATACGTGCGTGCACATCTGTGCCCGATCCGGCCTACTCTCCAAATATTCATATTATATAGAAAATATTCACAATATAAAAAGGAGTGTTTGGTGTCATCTACGTTTCACAACCATTTTTTAATTATTCTAAATCAAATTTTACAAATTTTTTAGTATAAAATGACAAAGCACCGAAAACGCAATAAGTAACTAGTAAAAAAAGAGCAAAGAAACTAAAAAAATGCGAAAAGGAAGGATACTAGCAGTAGGTACCTACTTTTTAGAATAGTTAAATAAATTCCAGGTAAACAAAATCGGAAGTAAAATAAAACAATAAAGAAACGATATATTGAGTTCCGGGTTGAGGGCTTTGAAGCAGTCGACGTTTCGCGCTCTGATGCAAGAGGCATCTTCAGGACTAAGTAGTCAAACCAAGTGCTAAGAAGATACTGTCGTCTGTTGGTCTTTATATATGAGTGGAGTGGTGTCACCAGATGGAGTTTGGAGTGGGGGTAATGAAGTGGAAGGGGTAGGGTTAACGGGTTATAGGCCAGCAGGTAAGAGCGGTTGGGAAAGGACTCACTTGCAGGTATGATATAAGTGAAAACCATCGTCTCTATTGACATTGGAGGGGTGTTTAAGGATTTCTATTGATTAACGCATCCTTCTAGGGTAGTAATGGGATTTTGCTATGTTTAAACAGGATCTCATGTCCCGTGTTATATCTGTGTTCAGCAAAAGCTAAACCAGCGATTTGTCGCAATGTATGCAGCGCTCGTGCTCTGATACTCGGACGCTAACTGATCGCTTTGTCTCGCCAATATAGACACTTCCACAATCACATGGAATCCGGTACACACCTGAGGAAAGAAGAGGAGGGATTTTGTCCTTTGTAGAAGGAAGTAAGTCCGATAATTTGGAAAGGGGTTTGAATATCGGTTTTATGTTGTACTTGTGGAGGATGCGTCCAATACGATCTGTCGTACCCTGGACGTAAGGAAGGAAAGCTGCTGCAATTGGGACGTCGCGTCGTGATGCTGATGAGGTGCGTTATCGGTTGGGTTTAGGTGTCTGGAAATGGTTTTAATTATCAAGGACTTGGGATAGTTGTTTTGCGATAAGACTTTGGTTAAGTGGTCAAGTTCGTTTTGGAGGTATGTGAGGTGGGTTATAGAAATTCCTCTTTTCATAAGGGTGTTGATCACTGCTTGTTTCTGAGCGGGGTGATGGTGGGAATTGGAATTTGAGGTATCTATCGGTGTGGATGGGTTTTCTATACACGGTATGTTCAAGGGTGCCGGATAGAGTTGCGAGTATCTAGGACGTCGAGGAAATGGTGAAAAGGTGAAGTGTATGTCTAGGTGTTGCTGGTTGAGGTACTCGAGGAAAATGTTTAAGGATTGCCGTCCATATGGCCAAATTAGGAAGGTGTCATCCACGGATCTGAACCAGCATTAGGGCTTGAGGTTGTGTGACTCAAGGATTTGTTGTTCAAATGCATCCATGAAAATGTTTGCAACAACAGGGGATAAGGGTGAACCCATGGCTGCTCCCGAAACATGTTCATAGAACTTGCCTCGGAACTGGAAGTAAGTGAAAGATAGACAAGCATCTACCATGTCAGCGTAACAGGAAGGTTGGTTATCAGATGTAAGGAGTGGTGTAACTATGGTGATGATATCCAGGATTGGAACCCTGGTAAATAAGGACTCAACGTCGAAACTAACCAGGAGGTCTAGAGGATCAAGGGACACGTTTTGGATTCTTTGCACAAAATGTTGGGAATTGAGGATGAAGGAGTCCGTGCTACTGGTATATTTGTGTAGGATGTTGAAAAGAAACTTGGAAAGTGCATAGGTAGGACTGGCAATTGAACTGACTATAGGACGTAGCGGAATATTAGGTTTGTGGATCTTAGGTAAACCATACAGTCTAGGAGGTCAGGAGCATCTCGGGATTAGGGCTTGTTCTGTGTCTTTTGGGATGGGAGAGTGTCTGATGAGATCAGTAATCTGGCGGGATACGCGGGAAGTAGGGTCACAACTAACGATACGGTATGACGGGTCATTGAGCAGAAAATTCATTTTCTCCTCACAGGATTGGGTGTCAAGGATGACAGTGTTACCTTTGTCAGCTTTGAGGATAACGATGTCAGTGTTGGATATTAGGGATTTGAGAGCGGTTAGTTCGGACTTGCATTTGATTCTCAGTAAAAAGTTTCATATGGAGCTATTGATAAGAAGATAATATTAGAACTTAGCGCCAATTAAGATACTTTTTTTATATTCCAAACTGTATGTTTGAAGGCATTGAAAAAATAAATAAGTCCACATAAAACATTTTACTCTGAAAGACATTTACGTTCTGAATATAACGTTTGTGAATAAACACTCAAATAGAAAATATGGGTATATCCTAATTTCATCAATAACAGATGATTTCTATACAACACACGTTATAGCACGTTATTGTTATATTTTTTCTTAAAATTTGATAAATAAGAAAAAGTTTTCTCATACATACACAATATTGAAAACTTCACTAACACAAGATTATTATAACCCGAGGGGAGCACTTAATGTTAAAACACCACATTTGAAGTAAAAATATGAAATAAGTTTTATTTTTTTGCATCTATTAGTTTTTACTTTCCACTGCGGTTTTTTCGGACATACAGCATTTTTTATTATAACTTTACAATTTCTTGATACAATTTCTTCCACCGATCTCAGAACTTGCCTCGCAATAGGTAAGTAATCTTCTCTGAAATGTAATATTGGAATCTACAACCCACAGTTCTGATATTCTACTAAAATCAAGTTTCCAGGATTAGCAGCATATTTAAATTTTACGTTCATTTTGTCACACATTTCGATAGAGAATAATATCGACAACAAATAATATTACATTTTAACTAATAATTCTGCCAGCAGTTGTTTTCTAGAAATTATTTTGTTGTCATGTAACACATAATGTTAAGTAAAATTGTCAGTTGAAGTCAATATATATTGAACCGCAGGGTTCCGCGGAACCCCGGTGGAGAAACGCTGTTCTAAAGTGGTCAAATTGAGATATTTGTTCCTCTACCACGGTGAAAATAGCTAGGAGTCACCGTTAAAATATATAGGAGGAGGATCGATTCTAGCGAAACATTCACCAGTAAATTAAATATATTAATTAATAGTGTTTAAAGATATATCCAACGAAAATCATCCGTAATGACATATTAGAATATCAGCACATTACTTGATTAGGTGAATACTTATTTTGCAACCTAAGAATTAGTTATAAATGTTAATGTAAGCACTATAAGTATAGGTGTTATATAACAGATAAACGTTCTCTAACGATTGTAATATAAAAACAAAATATTTATTTATTTTATTTATTTCATCAATTCATAATGATCAGTTCACATTTCCATACGAACGAACGACTCCTACACCAATTAAGCATTTCAATGAAATATCCATATCTGCCGATATGGATGCACGCCATCGTCATTAACAAACCGATTACTTGCTAGGGCGAACGTGCCAGCTCAATTGCAGTTCGCAATTCCACTGCTACACTTCGTCCAATTAACTCGGCACCTAACAGTTAAAGTTGCACAATTAACGGACCTAGCCATAGCCAAGCTAGCTGCAGAGCGGCGCAGCCCCGAGAACAATAACTTCCGATATACCGATTTTGGCCGGACACCGAACGCTAGCGCTCTGACTATAATAATTTCCGAGCCTGAAACAGATTTAATTTACCCGCCATAACATCGCCGAAACTCGGAAGTCGACCAAAACTTTGCTGGAGCGAGAACAGACGCACCAGTCGAATTTATAGCTAGCAGTTCCATGCATCGGTGCTCATAATACCGGATTATCTCACTTAATTTTGCCGATTAGCCAACTTGTAACGCTTACTCGATGGTAATAAACACCTGGTAGAGTTAACGATTGTGACTGAATTTGTCGCATTTGAGTCCTCCGGTTCGCAGGACCGTGGTTGATGTAGAGTGAAATGCTTGAAAAGCTTTGAGAACAAATTGTATGTTAACTTTGGTGGCTTATATTTTTTTGCAAGTATGGAAATCTTAAGGCAAGGTATCGTTGTTGCAATACTAGTTTTCTTTATTTTACTCATCCAAAAATGTCAAATTGCTGTGCAACCTTCAAGGATGACCCCACTCCTTTTTTGATGAAAATATTATTTTAGAGTTTTTGCTTTTTTGTGAACTCAATTTGTTGACACGAATACTTGAATTACCGATAGCGTTTCGATGTTTTGATTTCGGATTCTACAATCAGTGCTACGGGAATTATTAATATAACATGTAGACACACATGAACACAGAAAATGTTTAAATGAAAGCTGAAGACACATAACATTTTAACTAACACATATTTATATCCCATAATCGGTTTGAGATTAACGACTGTTTAATATCAACGTCAATTTGTGATATAGGTTCATTTTTAACAAAATGAGTTCTGTACACTATTGTAGATGTCACATGCAAAATGAGTGTTAAAGAAACTATTTTTGGACATAGTCACGAAACAGTTTGAAATCCTGATTTAAAAATTTCATAAATCTATTATCTTTTTACGGACCTGCCGCTTCACTATTTTGCCCGGTAGTGCACCATTATTTGAGACTTGTGGTACCTACAATATTGCTATTTGACATTTGAGTATAAAATTACACTTAAAACAACTATTCTCTAAGGCATTGTAGTTCAATGTAAACAATTGAGGGAATATTCTTGGGAAAATGTAACAATTTTGTTTTTTCGGCTAAGGTGTATGTCAGGCCCATCAGAGAGGAAAGTTCTATTTACTTTTAGCGGCTTGTACAGCGCTAAAAAATAGTGCCATTTTTCAACTCAAACATCATGTAAACGCTCTGATATATGATCGTGAAATTTGGATATAGTATAGGTATGAAGATAATTCAGGTGCTATCAGGAGCAAAATACACATTTTTAATGCATTCATATAGAAAAAAAAAAACGTAAAAGTCACCTATTTTGTCTAATTTATAACGGCAAAATGGAAGCGAGTACCGATTAAAACCCCATGTCAGCATCTAGACCAGTCTTTTCTCTATCGGTAAAAAAATATTCTGGCGATAATTTGCATACAGTCACGAGAAATTATGTACGTAAAACAGGCATGTTTTGTTACAAATCAGCAGTGGTAAAGTGCTGCAATCTATTCCGGTGTACTAACTAGCTCGCTTGCTCGCTATTTGGCTGGAGAAGACACCCACATTGTTGTGGCGGTTTTATATAAAAAGAAATCGTACTCGCTATTATACATATTTGGACGAAGGAAAGGTTTGCTCACCGCTGCAGCTGACTAGGGTCGGCCGCACTAACCAGACTGGGGTTCGTTATTCATATCTTGAATTGTTTTTTAGATATTGATAAGTTTGTGTTAAATAATTTAAATGAACCTGATATTGTATTAGCGGACTTCGATATTTTGACAGGTATTGTGTTTTATTATCTATGACGTTTTACAACATAATATTTGACCAATTGGTTCTTCTAAATATCGTAATTCAACAATAAAAAGAATATGAATAGAAATATTGTGAATAGGAGAATTCGATATGCACGTAACATTTAAAAACCTCATTAAAAAATATGTACATTTAAATTTCTTCTCATACATTTTTAAATGAAATTTTCCATCCACCTCGGCAGTTACACAAATAATGTCCTCCACTTTACTATTACTGATATAAGGCACGCCCAGCTATCCTGTTATTTTTCGTAGAAGCTGACGTGTTAATATTAGAGTGCTGCACGTCGTCGGTCGGCTGTTTAGTTTGTGTAGCTCTATCTCATTCTGAACTTTCGTCCCCTCGTCGAGGGCTGGTAAGGCAAAAATTGTATATCGTAAGTTCTAGTAAGTTTCCATAGGAATTCTTATGACTACGCAGGTAAAAGAAATATTAAAAACATCAAAAACGTGTTAAATTTGATATCGGCAAGTATCAAAATATCAACAAAAAGACGAACTTTGGTTTTATCTAATGACAAAGGGCAATAGGGTATTTTTGTTTTAATTTTACGCAAACAAAAGGTACCTTACAATCTTTTTTTTTTGTTTTTGTCAGTAAACTGCCAGACGAGCCGTGTGAATATATATGAATGCGTTCAGAATTTGCAACCTGGATTTTAATAATTCGTGGTTTAGATGGCGCCAGCTACTAACCAGACAGCAACCAAGTGCACGGCTATCACAGCAGCAGCAGTAGCTACTGTGATATTCTAAACGAAATTTGGAACATTTAAAATTAAATTGGCTGAAATCTTCCTGCAATAATATCGCATATCTATCGGTCCTGTATTATATTTGAGTGAACAAATTTGCAATCAATGAGTTCAATCACGGTGCAAACGATGGACTGTTTTTTTTGTGAGTTCTATGAAAAACGCAAAATGGATATACGCATTTTCATACACTCAAATGTTTGCTGTCGGTTGCCGTCCGCGCCATGTGAGGGCAATTCGGTAATTTTTATTTGGCGCGGTGCACCGGGAATAACTGCAACGACCTCTCACCACTCAGCTCCGTATAAAATTTCAATTCAAAAACCGTTCAATCCCGATATTTGGCTATTATTTCGACTTCGGGTTTTTTGATCAAAAGTGGGATTTTCAACTTATCAGAATTTACCATATCATGTATCAATCATACTCGCCTACATGTTATCGAATACCCACTATTGCTCTGGTGCAATAACAAATACACTGAATTAAGCAAGAGTTTTATTTTTACTTTATCATACGCAGTATGCTAAAGTATTGTAATCACGCCGAAAAAAAAAATTAGATTTTAGCGGAAATAGGTCTTTTTGGGCCCCCGAACATTTTTGACCAAGGTACAAAAAAATGCCTGTGTGTGTGTGTGTGTGTGTCTGTGTGTGTGTGTAAATGATTTTTGTGGCGAAGAGAAACTACTAAAGATTTCATGACCTAACTTAGAGCTGAAAAGCGTTTGGTTCAAAAGGGTCCAAAGGAACTGGTAGCTTATTCTAAGCCTTTTTGAAGGATTTTGCAAATGAGCCGTCATTTCTGTAATTTCGTCAAAATAGTTAAATAATAAATTAAAGTAGAGGCAATTTTGAATAATTTATGCCATTTATGACATTTTTTGGTAAAATTAATAGTTTAGCTGCAAGAGCAAATTCTATTTGATCGAGATCGGTCGCATCTGCATTGATATGAAACTACACAGTAGCCAGAATTTAAACAATAATTTTTTTGTGCTGTCACACTCGAAAACAGCTGATTTCATCAGAGGTTGGAGAACCGCTATGGAACGGTGCCGCTCTAGTGCGGCAATGTACAAAATACAAATTTCAAATAAAATGAGATCCCCAATTTGATTGTTTGTTGATAAGAAATATCAACCCGTCTTTATATCTAATTCTAAAAAGCTGATGTGGCCAGGCACATGACTTTATCATACAATATATAAAATTAATAGTTTAGCTGCATGAGAATCTATTCTATTGAGATAAATCGTAGGTATTGTCAAAGCATCAGCATTTGACACTACCTACACTACGTCATCAGAATAATAGTTATTTATGTCACAAATGCCGAAAGTACGGAATAGCGCGACGAGCGGTGATGCGACGCGTCACCGAAGGCGGAGTATCGCCGTCGCATATGAACGAGTCGGCTATCTAGTTTTTGGCAGGAACGACATCAACGTCTATAGTGTTGCTTTTTAAGAAATACGTATTTAAAAAAAAAATAAATGATGTCTGTATAGTAAATGTTAGGTTGGTACCACTTAGACGAAACGTCAAGTTTAAAGGTGCGTTCCGATTGGTAGGTAATGGTAGCTAATGGCGGTGGTAGAATACGAAATTATAGTATTTCTTACATATCGTGATAATGACACATATTAGTTTGCATGTACATAAACATGAGTCACTATCAATTTTCTATTGGAAATACTATAACGGCGTCGGCTACCACTGCCATCGTCACTAATGAAAACGCACCTTAAAAAGGTAATTCAAATTGTGACAGATTTATATTTGTTAATGACACATCCCTACCAACATACTAAAATAAAACTACACTCATCGCTATACTTTATTTATAATTTTCTCAATGTATCGTTTTTAGAATTAGATATAAAGACGGGTTGATATTTCTTATCAACAAACAGTCAAATTGGTGATCTTACTTTATTTGAAATTTGTATTTTATAATTTGCCGTACTACAGCGGCAACGTTCCATAGTGGTTTTCCAACCTCTGATGAGATCAGCTGTTTTCGAATGTGACAACACAAAAAAATATTTGTCAAAATCCTGGCTACTATGTAATTTCATATCAATGCAGATGCGACCGATCTCGATCAAATAGAATTTGCTCTTGAAGCTAAACTATTAATTTTACCAAAAAATGTCATAGGCTTAAATTTCCTGTGCTTTAATTTATTAATTAACTAATTTGTCGAAATTACAGAAATGGCGGCTCATTTCCAAAATCCTTCAAATAGGCTTAGAATAAACTGAAAGGCTAAACTATTAATTTTACCAAAAAATGTGATAGGCATAAATTATTCAAAATTACTTTAATTTATTTATTAACTATTTTGTCGAAATTACAGAAATGGCGGCTCATTTGCAAAATCCTTCAAAAAGGCTTAGAATAAACTACCAGTTCCTTTGGACCCTTTTCAACCAAAAGCTTTTCAGCTCTAAGTTAGGTCATGAAACTTCTAAATATGAACTTTCGTCCCGATACCTTTAGTAGTTTCTCCAGAATCGTCGTCACAAAAATCGTTTACACACGCACACACACACACACACACACACACACACACACACACACACACACACACATACAGAAATTTTTTTGTGCCTTGGTCAAAAATGTTCAGGGGACCCAAAAAGACCTATTTCCGCTAAAATCTCAATTTTTTTTTTCGGCATGACTACAATACTTTAGCATACTGCGTATGATAAAGTAAAAACGATCAATTGAGAAAATTGGAAATAAAGTATAGCGGTGAGTGTAGTTTTATTTTAGTATGTTGGTACGGATGTGACATCTACAGTGTCATAAACAAATATAAATCTGTCAGAATTTGAATTAGCTTTTTAAACTTAACGTTTCGTCAAACTGGTACCAACCTAACATTTCCTATACAGAAATATAACCATTTTTTATTTATTTCTTTAAATACATAGTTCTCAAAAAGCAACACAATAAACGTTGATGTCACTCCTGCCGAAAACTAGATAGCGCGACTTGCTCACATGCGACGGCGACGCTCCGCCTTCGGTGACGCGCCGCATCACCGCTCGTCGTGCTATTCCGTACTGTCGGCACTTGTGACATAAATAACTATTATTCTAATGACGTAGTGTAGGTAGTGTCAAATGCTGATGCTTTGACAATACCTACGATGTATCTCAATAAAATAGATTCTCATGCAGCAAAACTATTAATTTTGTATATTGTATGATAAAGTCATGTGCCTGGCCACATCAGATTTTTTTTGTTTCTGGGCAATATGGATTTTGTGAATGCACAGTAAATAATTGCTTTCGATAGATTTCTTTATGCTGAATACGAATCCTAAATCAAAAGTTTCCTAGGGTGTGACGTTTTTGAAAAAGATAATGTCAAAATGCAAAATACTTTTTAAGAATTTCTAACGCTGTAGGTACTTCTGTCATCCCATATCTGAGGATGAAAATGTTCAAAATTCTGATTTGTTAACTCTTTTTATTTAAATTATGTTACAATGCACTTTGCTTTTCTGAAGTTCAAGAAAGTTTTTAGGCCACTAACGTAATTTCGATCTGAAATATTTATGGAAGTATGGGGTATATTGTAATTTGCACTGTTGAAAGAGATGGGGCAGGGCGTCCGTAATATTATCAGCGATATGAGATTCTAAAAATGTACCAATTAAAGAGAATAATGAATAGTTTTGTAGGTAGTAAAATGTATTGATATCTTTTACGCAATGGTCATGATGGGGTGCTCACACAGCGAAGGTAGGGATCATATTGTATTCTGATATTTCAAATTGACCATACTCGGAACTGTACCGCTGTGCACTCCAAATACGCCAAAACAGTCCGAAGATACCATATGAGAGTTACAAGTATGTTCTCCGACTACCAAGCCCTCTGGTAGAGCACATTAAACTCCTAAATTCAGGGACGAAGCAAATAAATAAAATATCGTGTTTCCACATTTGTGGGTTTGCTAACTATTTCGAGCGAACAAATCATCAATTTGGTAAACATTCAGAAGTTTATTTGACAGAATTATTATGATATCAGAGTCAGCCCTGAATAGATGTTGGTTGTAACTTAACTCTTACATATACCAATAGAAATGTAGGAGAGCACTCCCAAACGCAGCAAATTAGAATAATGGAAACACTTTGTTCCGGTCCATTCTGTGCCAAAACTGTTCTCTAGTTACCTGGTGGTAACCAATGTTTTATTTATGCTTAGTTCCTTCATATGGAAGCCTTACGAACTCGTCAATATCAATGCGTTTAGTTGAATAACAAAAACAATAACAATAAAAAAGAATTTATTTCGTATATGTGTACAATCGGGTCACAAAACACTTTTATACAACAATACAAAATGGCGTCACAAACAGAAAAACAAAATGATTTAATCAAAGTAATCATCTCTAAGCTATAGGGTTCAAGGTAAACAACTTTTTATGTGTGTGTATATATAAGAAACATTCCATTATATAAAGTCCATAGAACGTGAAAATTCCCTGCTGCTTAAATTTTCCTCTAAACTTTCTCTAAACTTCTTAAACTTTCTCTGTACTTTAACCCCAATATTACTCTAAAATTTCTCTTGTGGATAGTGAATATAGCACCAGCAATCCTACTGCCTCCATAAAGTAGTATACCGTATCTCAACAGAGATTCAATGTTGGCAAAGTACAATTTTTATGGTCTCCTCTTCCAGGTAACCTTTAGTGACTCCTCCCCATCTTAAATAATCATCTATAAGCACTCCAAGAAATGTTGCTTTTTTACGACTTCTAATTCTCTGCCACCCAGATTGATGTTTGTTATAGTTTCCTTCCTACTACTAGTTTTAAATATTAATACATTAGTTTTGTCGTCATTTATTACTAACTTATTTGCGTTCAACTAAGATTCTGCTCTATTGTACATCACCTCACAGTTCCTCACCAACTCATCCAAATCGTTACTCGCCACTAACAGATTTGTATCATCGGCAAAACAGGTAACTGATGTATGCTCTGTGTTTATTATGTTGTTCAAATCATTTACAAAGAATAGAAGAAGAGACGGGCCCAAAATACTGCCCTGCGGAATTCCTACGATATTTTCAGTAGCAGAGGACATACCCTTCACTCCCCTTTTATTTTTCATCACTTGTTGATTTCTGGCCGATAAGTAAGACCTGATCCACTCCTCAGCCCTACCCCTGATACCATTGCTGTTAAATTTTTTTAATAGTCCTTCTCTATCCAAGCAGTCATAAACCTTGGATGGATCTACACATATACCCCCAATTGTCATATTTTGTTCAAGATATTGAATTACTGATTGTGTGAACTGAAAAATGGCAGTGTTGATTTGGTTGATTTGCCTTTAATATAGCCGTGCTACGATGCCAAAAATAGTTCACATTCTGTAAAACAATCTAAAGCCGCGGTTCCACGGACCGTGGTTCGGCGAGTCACAGAACTGGCTCGCGGTACGCCTTAAGGCGAACCGAGACTGGTCACAAGGCGCGTGGTTCGTAGTTCGTTTAGATGCAGTTGGCGCGTCCGTCAGATCAGCCCGCCACTTTTCGCAAAACAATCTGAAATTTTGTGAGGATTTAGTACCTAATTTGTACTATTTTGTACCACTAATCCCCGAATTTGTACCTCAAAGGATCACCTCGATATCGGCGTTCCTAATTCTTAGCGTCAGCTCAGCCCGCCATTTTGAACGAAAACCATGTAGCAGTGTAATTTTCAAATCGATGATTAACCTAATATTTAGTACCCAATTTGTACTATTTTGTACCACAAAGCTCGAAATTTGTACCTCAAAGCTTCACCGTTT
The DNA here is from genome assembly GCA_964023965.1 of Melinopterus prodromus. Taxonomy (NCBI): domain Eukaryota; kingdom Metazoa; phylum Arthropoda; class Insecta; order Coleoptera; family Scarabaeidae; genus Melinopterus; species Melinopterus prodromus. Next base: position 74,058,856 of record OZ030391.1, read on the forward strand.
TATCGACGTTTCAATTTTTTAGCGTCAGTTCAGCCCGCCAATTTTTACTTTCACTAGGAATGGCAGGTAGGAGTGTGATTTTCAAATCGACAATCATCCTAATATTTAGTACCAAATCGGTACTAATTTGTACCACAAAACTCAAAATTCGTACCGCAAAGAATCGCCCTCATATCGACGTTACCAATTTTTTTGCGTCAGTTCAGCCCGCCAATTTTTACTTTTACTAGGAAAGCCAGTCAGGAGTGTCATTTTCAAATCGATAATTATCCTAATATTTAGTACCAAATGTGTACTAATTTGTACCACCAAACTCAAAATTCGTACCGCAAAGAATCGCCCCTATATCGACGTTTCCAATTTTTTTGCGTCAGTTCAGCCCGCCAATTTTTACTTTCACTAGAAAAGCTAGTCAGGAGTGTCATTTTCAAATCGATAATTATCCTAATATTTAGTACCAAATCTGTACTAATTTGTACCACCAAGCTTTAAATTTGTACCTCAAGGGATCACGATTATCTGGGCGTTTCCAATTTTTTAGCGCACCAAATTACTTTTTTATTAAAAACGCCATGTGGGAGTACAATTTTCAAGCCAGCGAGTATCCTAATATTTAGTACCATATGTGTACTATTTTGTACCGCTAAGTTACAGATTTGTACCTCAAAGGACAACCCTTATATCGACGTTTCCATTTTTTTAGCGTCAGTTCAGCCCGCCATTTTTTATTTTCATTAGGAAAGCCGGTCAGGAGTGTCATTTTCAAATCGATAATTATCCTAATATTTAGTACCAAATCTGTACTAATTTGTACCACCAAGCTTTAAATTTGTACCTCAAAGGATCACCATTATCTGGGCGTTTCCAATGTTTTAGCGCACCAAATTACATTTTTATTAAAAACGCCATGTGGGAGTCCAATTTTCAAGCCAGCGACTATCCTAATATTTAGTACCAAATCTGTACTAATTTGTACCACCAAGCTTTAAATTTGTACCTCAAGGGATCACGTTAATCTGGGCGTTTCCAATTTTTTAGCGTCAGTTCAGCCCGCCATTTTTTATTTTCATTAGGAAAGCCGGTCAGGAGTGTCATTTTCAAATCGATAATTATCCTAATATTTAGTACCAAATCTGTACTAATTTGTACCACCAAGCTTTAAATTTGTACCTCAAAGGATCACGATTATCTGGGCGTTTCCAATTTTTTAGCGCACCAAATTACATTCTTATTAAAAACGCCATGTGGGAGTACAATTTTCAAGCCAGCGACTATCCTAATATTTAGTACCATATGTGTACTATTTTGTACCGCCAAGTTACAGATTTGTACCTCAAAGGACAACCCTTATATCGACGTTTCCATTTTTTTAGCGTCAGTTCAGCCCGCCATTTTTTATTTTCATTAGGAAAGCCGGTCAGGAGTGTCATTTTCAAATCGATAATTATCCTAGTATTTAGTACCAAATCTGTACTAATTTGTACCACCAAGCTTTAAATTTGTACCTCAAGGGATCACGATAATCTGAGCGTTTCCAATTTTTTAGCGCACCAAATTACTTTTTTATTAAAAACGCCATGTGGGAGTACAATTTTCAAGCCAGCGACTATCCTAATATTTAGTACCAAATCTGTACTAATTTGTAATACCAAGCTTTAAATTTGTACCTCAAGGGATCACGATAATCTGGGCGTTTCCAATTTTTTAGCGCACCAAATTACTTTTTTATTAAAAACGCCATGTGGGAGTACAATTTTCAAACCAGCGACTATCCTAATATTTAGTACCATATGTGTACTATTTTGTACCGCCAAGTTACAGATTTGTACCTCAAAGGACAACCCTTATATCGACGTTTCCATTTTTTTGGCGTCAGTTCAGCCCGCCATTTTTTATTTTCATTAGGAAAGCCGGTCAGGAGTGTCATTTTCAAATCGACAATTATCCTAATATTTAGTACCAAATCTGTACTAATTTGTACCACCAAGCTTTAAATTTGTACCTCAAAGGATCACGATTATCTGGGCGTTTCCAATTTTTTAGCGCACAAAATTACATTTTTATTAAAAACGCCATGTGGGAGTACAATTTTCAAGCCAGCGACTATCCTAATATTTAGTACCATTTGTGTACTATTTTGTACCGCCAAGTTACAGATTTGTACCTCAAAGGACAACCCTTATATCGACGTTTCCATTTTTTTAGCGTCAGTTCAGCCCGCCATTTTTTATTTTCATTAGGAAAGCCGGTCAGGAGTGTCATTTTCAAATCGATAATTATCCTAATATTTAGTACCAAATCTGTACTAATTTGTACCACTAAGCTCCAAATTTGTACCTCTAGGACTACACCTATGTCGACGTTTACAATTATTAGCGGCAGCTGAAGCCTCCACTGTTTTTGAAAACGACGAATGAGAGTAATTTTTTAATGAATGTTTATCGTATATTTAGTACCTAATTTGTACTACTTCCTACCACCAAACACGAAATCCGTACCTGAGACATTTATCCTTTTCTAGGCGGTAAACTTGCACTTCCGGTATTCTTATAACATTAATTACTACTTCTTTGCTTGGTGGATTGCGCCCAAACTCCACACATATAGTTATTACAATGGGTTCTAAATACAGGCACATAAGCTAATTTCCTTTCTTGAAAGATATCCCCCTACCAGGAGTTTTCAAATTAACTTTATTAACCGTATGTTGACAACATTTTTATCTACGACTTAAGTAGATGAATTATGATATCACTTTACAGTACCTTAGAATAGTTATTAATAATGGCCCGTATCTCAAATGTGTTCAATAAAAATAAGAAACAGCCGTTCAAATACCTCTTTGGTATTGACCTGTACGCAATTTAATAACTTTATCTCAATGACCAGCGGCCACAGCACATTGTACACTTTTCATTGTACATTTTACTGGGCATTATAATATTTAGAAAATACATTACAATATTGTTAAAAATTATTTTGTTTTTAGACTTTATTAAGATATTAGTGTATTATTGATTTACTCGGTGCATAGTACGTTGGTTAATGTTGCGAGATAAGAAATGTGCTTATTCGTATATGCCTGAGTGGTTCATTTCTTAGTGTTACCATTTTATATTTGTTACTATTGAATAAGAAATAACCGCTGTCCAAAAACAGGGTGATCAGTAAGTCTGTTCCACAAGTGAGTCGTCCCGTTGCCGGAAGTAGGACGCATGCGTAGATGACGCTTTTCGGAGTCTGCTGTTGCTTGTCTTCCGACTCGCGACTATGTTACGAGCAACCAATCAGAGCGCACTTCAGTGACAGGAATCAAAACAAGTCGACTTAACCTTAAAAACATAGTTGTATTTGGTACTGGTACTCTTGCTATTGAAACAAACCTCAAAATTGTTGAAATTGTGTCGATTATTGTGAATGATAGGTTATGAAAACGATAACGATCGGTTAGTTAACTTAAATGGAATATGTGATATATATTAACAACTGAATGTATCCATTGCCGTAGAACGTAGCCAATACGATTATTGCCTTTTGTAACCCATTGCGACTGGGGACTTTACACACCGACTCTCGACGACGATACAACTCATTATAGAACTGCCTTAAGATCTGATATTCTGGATTACAGCGTCGTTTCCTGTTTACGCTTCTTATAATTGAATAAAGTCTTCGATAATAATAATTTTACGGTAAGTACTGTCTTGGAGACATACTCCGTTTGATATATTTTTTTTCGACCGTTTTCCAAATACGGTGGAGCCCTGATTATCCGTGTGCGGATTAACCGTGGTGCGGATTAACCGTGCAGCGTATGCCTTCGAATATCCATGTTTTGATTATCCGTGGATATTATAGAGTAATGCGCGGTAGTCGGCAAACCGAGCGATGTGACATACAACATACAATGAAATTTTTCAAAAGCGGACAGTCATGGTTCAAACATTTTGTCCGCCTATGGGAGTTGTCCGGTTAAAGGAGACGGATTTAAAAAAAATTAACGCTTTTGTGTTAACAATGAATTTTAATGAATATTGAATATTGAATTAATAATGTATAACAATATTTTTGAACGAAAGCGAATTATATTACGTAATTTTATTGTTAAAAAAATAAATAAATTGTTTTGCAACTGTTACTAACAAAATAAAACGATTAAAGTAAGTGTTTGAACTGGTTAATTATAACTACGTCTTCTGTTGGTACTTTAAACATTTTAAATTACCTAATTTTTTATTATCCCACTGCAGGATAGGTACTACAAAATTAGGTGATGGAATGTGTGTGGATGCAACATGGATGAAATTGACATGCAACACGGACGAAAATACCAAAATCGAAAAAAAAAATCGAATTTTATTTCAATTTTCATTCCGTATTTGCTAGTAGATCCTAGTGTAATGCAGTGAAGGTACATTTCCTTCTTCCTATGCTCAGTTATATAAAAAGTGATTGCTTATCCTAAAACCTGTGACAATAGCGGGTGCGTTTTCCGTGCCAGCTTCGGTCCTGATGAGCACGGATAATCGGGGTTCGACTGTAATAGTAATTAGTACACAGAGAATGCACTCCGTAAAAATTCAACTCTATCTGTATTAACTATTATATTATATTATATTATATTATATTATATTATATTATATTATATTATATTATATTATATTATATTATATTATATTATATTATATTATATTATATTATATTATATTATATTATATTATATTATATTATATTATATTGTATTATATTATATTATATTATATTATATTATATTATATTATATTGGTATAATTAGTTATTTCGTTTAGTCCGTTATATTTTCAGTAAGGCTTGCTCTAATAAAAGATGTGGGTAACTTGCTTTTAAATAACAGTTAGTTTCTTTTAATTCAAAACGGAATCATACGGGAAACTGTAGGCAACCCTGGCAGTTCGCCAGTTGTCCTTTGTTGATATTTTATTAAATTTCAAATATGTTAATAGGAATATCTTGCCATCATGAGACCAGGGAGAAAACCATCCGTTCCTTTGGAGCAGCAATTGAAAATTTATAAAGAACATGCATCACGATTAATTGTCAATTCTAAATTAGAACCAATCCGAAGTCCAATTTACCAGGAGTTATCACAACAGCTGAACATGTCTGTTAAGTCTGTTTATTTGAGCGTTAAAAGGTATATCTTACCAATCAGCACCCATTATCAATCTTCAGGTGCAGATAAATCATCTAGCGAATCGAATGTCTCATCGGATGAGGATAAAGACAAGTATGACTTTAAATTTGAGACAGCTATAAACAACGTGTTTGAGATTGAGGCTAGAATCGTTGGAAGCAGGGTACGGCTCTCGCTTAAACCAGGTTGGACAGACAGTTTAACAAATATAATTTGGTCTTTATCCAAATTAGACTGCACTTGGTCGTTTAAACGAGGTATCGTGCTTGACAACGAAGCATTTTGCATTGGTATTTGTGTTCAGTGCTACGCAAAAGTAAGTGTGCAATCCAAGCGCAAAATGACGGTTGTGACTATTTCTATTTCTAATTGGAAAGAAACTTTTGTTCATTCTGCAGAACGCAAGAGAAAGATTACAGGACGCAACAAAGAAAATGTTATCCAAAGTTTACAGCAGTATCCAGCACAACGTGTTGTAGCTAAACTTGCTAATGAATATATGTCAGATGGGGATTTGGAGCCAGCACATTTGCCAAAACCGTCAACTTTGAGACAGATAAAATATGCAGCGACGTTAAAATCTCTGCCAGACAAAGATGTAACAGTATCTTTATATGCCTTGAAGAATGACATCAAGTATAAGTTGATAGTTAGCGACTTGGGATTGGATCCGTTTTATGTGTTCTATAATCTGCCGCTACAAAGAGAATGGTTTAAACAACAAAGTAAGACACATAGAACATCGGTAGCAATTGATGCTACTGGTAGTATTGTCATCCCACCAAAAATGTCTAGCATTTCAGATTTTACAGGAAAAGAAAAACATATATTTTTGTATGCAATATTGGCAAAAACGGAAAATTCAACCAGTGTTCCAGTGGGCCAAATGCTGTCTCAAAGGCATACAACCTCTTTTATTACGTATTGGCTGTCATGTTGGGTAAAATCAACAAAGTGTCCGGATGAGGTAGTAAGCGATGACTCGGCGGCCTTATTAGCGGCAATTGTACAAACATTCACTTCATGTAAAACCGTACAACAATATTTAACACGATGCGAATCAGTTCTGAATGGTACGGCAAAAGACCTTCCCGAATGTTTTATTAGACTGGACAGATCGCATTTTGTGAAAACAATAATAAGAAATAAAATATTTAAAAGTGAGGATGAACGAAAACAAAAGCTACTGAAGTCGGTTATAGGGTATCTTATCACATGCGATAATTTTTCCACCGCTGAAGCTGTCGTAAAAAAGTTATTTACATTGCTCTTGAATGAATATACACGTCAAGATTCGTCATGTGCATTGGCAAAGCATGATCTAATTAAATTATGTTCAACATTTGACATAGAAGGCATGTTAGCAGACACAGATAGCTTACCAGATGAAAAAATAAATGATTCTGTAATTTTAACAGACATGCCGATTACCCATAACTGGATACAGCACATATTAGACAACATTGATATTTGTGATGATGGAGTAATATAATGTTACATCATTTTAATAGTAGGAACTCTACATCAACTAGTTCCGACATAGAGAGCTACTTTAAGAACATCAAACATTTAGTGACAAGCAAAACATTAAACAGGGTTGACCAATTTTTAGTCAATCACATAGAATATTTGTCTGGTGTTCTAAAAGTGCAAATGTCTAACCTGAAGAAAAGAAACATGTCTCAAATAAATGCACAAGATAGTGGAAGTGGAAGTGAATCCGAAGAAAATTGGAAAAACAAAAACAAAAATAATAAGAAAAAAAGATCAATGTTTTCAGTTTTAGAACCACGAGACATTACACTTAAGTGCTACACGATACCGTTAGTACAAAACGGATATACCTGCAGGCTGGGGAAATCATGTACAATGACATGTAATACATGCGCATTCGATTCTGTGCTTACAGCAATTGCTGGTATATATGTAGATGAAGAGCGTATCAAGAATCGAATAAATAATGTCAGCCAAAGTAATAATTTTTTTAGCTTGTTACTCATTCTTGTGAATGAAAGCAAAGTTACAGCACGGTTTTATAAAGCGCGAACAGAACTTCTAGAACCCATCTTCAAGAGCCCCAGCTTGCTAAATAATATGCAGGTTATAGACTGCAATACAAATGTGTCGTATATTATTGACAAATGTTTGTCACAGCATATATGCAGTTTCATTTTGAAGAAGAACTGTAAAGTTTGCAAATTTTATAGGAACACATCTTTTACCTACCTTGACATCAATGTCAATATTTCGCTTCCAAACTTGCAAGCAGAAATAAATGGCATAGCTTCCGACGGTATGTGCAACAAGACCTGCAATTGTGGTGCCGATTTAGCAATATCTCGTGAATACCAAGACATAATAACAGTCGACGTGCAAAGCAATAAAAAGATAAGCATAGACGAAATTCCCAAACATATTGAGATCAATGAGCGGTTGTATAAACTGAAAGCAATAATTGATTATTACGACGCATCAAGGCACTATGTTGTCCATCTCAATCGACCAAGCGGTGTATTTGAAACTTACGACGACTTGAAACGTTTCATCACAAAACCGCTCATAACTGATTCTGTGATGCCTCACGTATTATTTTATACTTTTTCATAATCTAGTCCCTTAACTCTGTTTACTTAGAATTCTCTTTTTTTTGTTTACCTCATCAGTGAAATTCGTTTTCTTTTTACATATATAGTTTAGAAAGACAAACAATAAAGTTTTTGTCTTTGTTTATATTAAAGTAGTTTTTATTTAACAATGAAATTCTGTTGTTTTCTATTTATTTGTAAATAAAAGAATATTATTTTGTTTGTTTATTGTCTTTGTTCTCTCTTTGTCTTTGTTTCCACTAATACCTTTATTGAGTGGTGTTGAAGGAGCAAAAATATCTTGATATTCTCCTACCGGATTTATAAATAATATTGAAAAATACTTAAATAAGTTAAAATAAAATGAAATATTCCTGTATTTAGCACTCATTTTAATAACTAGTTGTGCAAAGTTTTGGGGAAATTTACCAAACGGGTTAATAGATATTAATATTATAAAAATACTGGAGATGCAACTGCCTGGAAACGGCTAAAAACCTTTGAGGTATAAATTTTGAGCTTGGTGGTACAAAATAGTATTTGGTACTAAATTTGGTACTAAACATAATAACTAATAAAACTAATAAAACCATAATGAGCCGGGCTGAGCTGACTTAAAAATTGGAAAAGTCCATACAAGGGACCTCTGTGAACTTAGCCCCCCCATATTGACTTTTTACAGTTTTTTTTGCTTAAATCGTTTGATAGTCGTTTGATGGGGCTTGATAGTCTATTCCAGAGGTTTGATTGTTTTTCGTTTTTCCGCAAAACGGAAAAGAAAATTTGGTGCTGAAGTTAGTCCGCATGTTCGAGTTCTCGGGATTTTTCAGTTGCAATAGATTGTCTATGGTTTGGTTAGGTTTGATAGTCCATTCCCGACGTTTGATAGTTTTTCGTTTACCTGAAATCCGCAAAATTAGAATTTGTAGGTTATGTTATTGTCCAAATTTATACCTTTATAAAAGCTATTATAAACGGGAGTTGTTTGATTGTTGTTTAATTTTGTTCGCTTGTTAGTTCTGAACGTATAATTGTTCTTAGTAACGGCATGATTGATAATATTATAATAAATTAATGATCCTTATAAATAATATATTAATAATGTTCGAATTCTCGGGTTTTTTAAGTTGCAATCGATTGCTTATGGTTTGGTTGGGTTTAATTGTTAATTCCCGACGTTTAATAGTTTTTTGTTTCTCTGAAATCCGTTAACTTAGAGTTTAGTTTATTAGTTTAGTAATTAGTTATCTTATTTTCCGAATTGATTAAATTTCATGGGGTATTTTAAGCGCGAGTTGTTTGATTTCGGTTAGATGTATCATAATCTATAGTTCTAATTAAAAGTTGGAATTATATGAAAAGGAATTACCTACATGAGTTGTATTTATTGTCATCAATATCTAATTTGAATCAGCGCCATCTACAAAGGAACGGTCAAAGTTAGCGCTACTTTATCGGCATCGGTGGAAACTTGACAAGTAATAAAAACTAGCGGCTTCTCGCTCAATACAGCTATGACTTATTTTAAAACTATTTATTGGATATAGGAAGTATATCTACAGATATATTATATTAAAGTTTAAAATAAACTATCGATATGTAAATACATTTGCCATAGTTTATTTTAAACTTTAATATAATATACTGTAATATACTACATCTGTAGATATACTATAATATACTTCCTATATCCAATAAATAGTTTTAAAATAAGTCATAGCACTCATAGCTGTATTGAGTGAGAAGCCGCTAGTTTTTATTACTTGTCAAGTTTCTACCAATGCCGATAAAGTAGCGCTAACTTTGACTGTTCCTTTGTAGATGGCGCTGATTCAAATTAGATATTGAGGACAATAAATAAAACTCATGCAATTCTTTTTCATATAATGCCAACTTTTAATTAGAACTATGGATTATGATACATTTTCTAACGGAAATCAAACGAATCCCGCTTAAAATAGCCCATTAAATTTAATCCATTCGGAAAATAAGATAACTAATTACTAAACTAATAAACTAAACTCAAAGTTCGCGGATTTCAGAAAAACAAAAAACTATTAAACGTCGGGAATTAACAATCAAACCCAACCAAAACATAAGCAAACGATTGCAACTTAAAAAACCCGAGAATTCGAACATTATTAATATATTATTTATAAGGATCATTAATTTACTATAATATTATCAATCATGCCGTTACTAAGAACAATTATACGTTCAGAACTAACAAGCGAACAAAATTAAACAACAATCAAACAACTCCCGTTTAAAATAGCCTTTATAAAGGTATAAATTCGGACAATAACATAACCTACAAATTCTAATTTTTCGGATTTCAGGTAAACGTAAAACTATCAAACGTCGGGAATGGACTATCAAACCTAACCAAACCATAGACAATCTATTGCAACTGAAAAATCCTGAGAATTCGAACATGGGGGGCTAACTTTACGCCAAATTTTATTTTCCGTTTTGCGGAAAAACGAAAAACAATCAAACATCTGGGATAGACTATCAAACGACTATCAAACGACTTAAGCAAAAAAACTGGAAAAAGTCAATATGGGGGCTAAGTTCACAGAGGTAAATGAATTTGGAGGTTGGGATTAAAAAATTGTACAGATTTGGTACTAAATATTAGGATAATTATCGATTTGAAAATGACACTCCTGACCGGCTTGCCAAATGAAAATAAAAAATGGCGGGCTTAACTGACGCTAAAAAAATGGAAACGTCGATATAAGGGTTGTTCTTTGAGGTACAAATCTGTAACTTGGCGGTACAAAATAGTACACATATGGTACTAAATATTAGGATAGTCGCTGGCTTGAAAATTGTACTCCCACATGGCGTTTTTAATAAAAAAGTAATTTGGTGCGCTAAAAAATTGGAAACGCCAAGATTATCGTGATCCCTTGAGGTACAAATTTAAAGCTTGGTGTTACAAATTAGTACAGATTTGGTACTAAATATTAGGATAGTCGCTGGCTTGAAAATTGTACTCCCACATGGCGTTTTTAATAAAAAAGTAATTTGGTGCGCTAAAAAATTGGAAACGCCCAGATTATCGTGATCCCTTGAGGTACAAATTTAAAGCTTGGTGGTACAAATTAGTACAGATTTGGTACTAAATACTAGGATAATTATCGATTTGAAAATGACACTCCTGACCGGCTTTCCTAATGAAAATAAAAAATGGCGGGCTGAACTGACGCTACAAAAATGGAAACGTCGATATAAGGGTTGTCCTTTGAGGTACAAATCTGTAACTTGGCGGTACAAAATAGTACACATATGGTACTAAATATTAGGATAGTCGCTGGCTTGAAAATTGTACTCCCACATGGCGTTTTTAATAAAAATGTAATTTTGTGCGCTAAAAAATTAGAAACGCCCAGATAATCGTGATCCTTTGAGGTACAAATTTAAAGCTTGGTGGTACAAATTAGTACAGATTTGGTACTAAATATTAGGATAATTATCGATTTGAAAATGACACTCCTGACCGGCTTTACTAATGAAAATAAAAAATGGCGGGCTGAACTGACGCTAAAAAATTGGAAACGCCCAGATTAACGTGATCCCTTGAGGTACAAATTTAAAGCTCGGTGGTACAAATTAGTACAGCTTTGGTACTAAATATTAGGATAGTCGCTGGCTTGAAAATTGGACTCCCACATGGCGTTTTTAATAAAAATGTAATTTGGTGCGCTAAAACATTGGAAACGCCCAGATAATGGTGATCCTTTGAGGTACAAATTTAAAGCTTGGTGGTACAAATTAGTACAGATTTGGTACTAAATATTAGGATAGTCGCTGGCTTGAAAATTGGACTCCCACATGGCGTTTTTAATAAAAATGTAATTTGGTGCGCTCAAACATTGGAAACGCCCAGATAATGGTGATCCTTTGAGGTACAAATTTAAAGCTTGGTGGTACAAATTAGTACAGATTTGGTACTAAATACTAGGATAATTATCGATTTGAAAATGACACTCCTGACCGGCTTTCCTAATGAAAATAAAAAATGGCGGGCTGAACTGACGCTAAAAAATTGGAAACGTCGATATAAGGGTTGTCGTTTGAGGTACAAATCTGTAACTTAGCGGTACAAAATAGTACACATATGGTACTAAATATTAGGATACTCGCTGGCTTGAAAATTGTACTCCCACATGGCGTTTTTAATAAAAAAGTAATTTGGTGCGCTAAAAAATTGGAAACGCCCAGATAATCGTGATCCCTTGAGGTACAAATTTAAAGCTTGGTGGTACAAATTAGCACAGATTTGGTACTAAATATTAGGATAATTATCGATTTGAAAATGACACTCCTGACTAGCTTTTCTAGTGAAAGTAAAAATTGGCGGGCTGAACTGACGCAAAAAAATTGGAAACGTCGATATAGGGGCGATTCTTTGCGGTACGAATTTTGAGTTTGGTGGTACAAATTAGTACACATTTGGTACTAAATATTAGGATAATTATCGATTTGAAAATGACACTCCTGACTGGCTTTCCTAGTAAAAGTAAAAATTGGCGGGCTGAACTGACGCAAAAAAATTGGTAACGTCGATATGAGGGCGATTCTTTGCGGTACGAATTTTGAGTTTTGTGGTACAAATTACTACCGATTTGGTACTAAATATTAGGATGATTGTCGATTTGAAAATCACACTCCTACCTGCCTTTCCTAGTGAAAGTAAAAATTGGCGGGCTGAACTGACGCTAAAAAATTGAAACGTCGATAAAACGGTGAAGCTTTGAGGTACAAATTTCGAGCTTTGTGGTACAAAATAGTACAAATTGGGTACTAAATATTAGGTTAATCATCGATTTGAAAATTACACTGCTACATGGTTTTCGTTCAAAATGGCGGGCTGAGCTGACGCTAAGAATTAGAGACGCCGATATCGAGGTGATCCTTTGAGGTACAAATTCGGGGATTAGTGGTACAAAATAGTACAAATTAGGTACTAAATCCTCACAAAATTTCAGATTGTTTTGCGAAAAGTGGCGGGCTGATCTGACGGACGTGCAGTTGGCTAGGCGAAAAATAACGCATGACTGTTGAATCACTAGAGTCAGTAGTAAATTCGAACATGGATGCATTGTTAGTGTTACTGTAACACAATTATAACAATAACCTGTGATTGAAATGTTACACTCATCAAAATCAGATACCTTATTTATCAGATACCTTTAAGAATTTTTCAAAAACCAACCAACATATCAAATACAATAAAACAATTTACAATAAAACGGAAAATGTTTCTATTTTTTACCTATAATTTGGTGTATTGTTTTTAAAGTTCTGTGGAATCAATTATACTTAATTAACCGTTGATATTCTCGTATAAGTTCACGAATGCTTTTGATGGTAACTTTTGCCCGCTACGTTGTGGTGTTTTGATTATTACGACTAAGTGAGTGCTATTTGAGGAATTAACTATTAAACTCTGTTAGGCACAATTGTCCGATGATTTTTCATTAATTATCAATTTTCGTAATAAATATGATTCTAAACATTTTAATATATTATGTTACTATCGTTTGATCGTAATATGCACAATATAAAATGACTGTCATTTTGTGTCTTGTAGTAGCTTGATTGACTTCTCCTAAAATTACTAGTTTCGACATATCAGATCTATATTATTTTTAATTTGAATGCAGTATGTCAACATCTGTAGTTGATGCCTATTTAAGTTGTTTTGGAAATATGCTATAGGTACCTCAACGAGGTGTTAACTATATAACAGAGAACCGTTTTGATTACCGGTATACTCAATTTCATGATACTAACCGGTATGTCGTCAATATCACTACAAATTTTCTTTTATTTCCTGTTGCGTCAACGGTCTTAAGTACATTGATCTATTATTCTGTTCTATGTTGTTTTTGTTATCATTCATTTTAACGTTTGCCATTAGCCTAGGAACAATGTTCATTAAGTATTCATTAAACTCGTTAGCTATATTGTGTGGTGTTCCCTGTAGGCTACACTCAGTTTTGCCATCGGATTTCCATGTAATTCCCTGTATATAGCCCACATCATTTTGTTTTTATTGCCACTTGCCTCAATTCTTTTTGTGTAGCTGATCTTTTTTATTTCAATTAATAATCTGTCATATTCCCTTTTCGACGCCTTATACTGTTTTTAACATCAGCACTGTGTCTGCTTAAATGTCCAACTCTCTTTTACATTCTTTGACTTAATTGTTATTGAATAAATTTTTGGAAGATACTCAGTCATAAACAATGACCATTGATCACTAAGCCATGAAACAAACTCTCCCTTAGCATTATCAGTAAACACACTAATAAATATGTGCGCCCATGTCTGCATCTTTTTATCTGTAAACCTTAAAGTAATCTATTATTACTTTAATACGTGTTTATTATTCAGGCGCGACGTGAATTCAAATATCGGTCCAATAACGTTGGCAATATATTTTGGTGTTTTAGCGTAAATAGTGTTACGTTTTCGACTTCAGGAACATTCATAAGAATAATTCAGAACCGAGCAACAATACAGGTTGAAATAGTGAGGAGTTGTTGACATTACTTTTACCTCTAACCGCAATTTACGATTCTCGATCCGGCGAGTTTGTTTCACCACAGGGGGTTCTCCTTTTTCGCATACTTTAACACCCAACTTTACGCCATGGTAGGCGACACCTACCGGGAATAGACCGAACGAAATTTGCGTCTCACAGTTGGCCTCGGTCCTATTTTCCTGGGTTGCGCGCCCTATTAAATATGTATGCACCGGTCGTATATGCCCCAATGCCCCACGTTCCCGGAAGAGCTGGTCGCAGCGGAATATATATCAGGTGAGTTTTTCAGATTTCGTCGGCTCGGGCCACCATCGTCGCCGCCGCCCCGAGATTTTCCGCTTATTCTGTCTATAGAATTATGTTCGGCTGTCACACACCGCCGTCGATTATCCGCACGAATCCGTGATATATGACGCGGTTATTTATAACGACCGACGCCACCGTACTACGCCACTGGAAAACCGACACACACACACACACACGACCGCATACCGTGTTACGTACTAAAATCTGTCGATGCGATACATTACATAATGTATTCCTTCGACAACTGACACGTATTTTCACATTTCACAATATCAAAATAGTTGTGGTAAAAAATATATATTTTAAACAAAAAATACTATTCTGAATATCTATCTATATTGTAGACCTTCGCGGTTTAATACCATGCATGATATTTTGGTTTTCTGGTGCACACAGCGTTGTGGGCTTTGAAAAAGCTCACGTTTGTTTCGCTCTCTATTGCAAGAGGCATCTTCAGGACTGTGTATCGTACCAAGTGCTATGAAGATACTCAGTATCTTCGTAGCACTTGGATTATCTAACATATTGCGAGCATTAAACTCAATATTACACAAAGCAGTAAAAAATATACCTGTCATTCAGCCCTATGTGTAGCCCGCACTACGAAACTGACAGTTATAAAAGTTTTCAATCTGTTAATATGATGCGTCCAGTGGGTGCTATGATTAATTTTAATTTATAACTCAATGAATAATAGGGAAATAATTAAGTTATATATCAAATAAAAAAGAAATATTGCGAATACTAATAATTAATTGAAAAATCTGATGTGACCAGGCATATGACTTTATCATACAATATATAAAATTAATAGTTTAGCTGCATGAGAATCTATTTGATTGAGATCAGTCGTGTCCGTATTAAAATAAAACTAGTTAGCCAGGATTTGACAGATAAATAAAATAAAAATAATTAAAGATTGTCAAAGCATCAGCATTTGACACTACCTACTGTCGGCTAACTAGTTTTATATCAATGCAGATGCGACCAATCTCGATCAAATAGAATTTGCCGTTGCAGCTAAATTAATTTTACCAAAAAAGTTATAGGCATAAATTATTCAGAATTTCCACTACTTTCATTTATTATTTACTATTTTGACGAAATTACAGAAATGGCGGCTCCTTTTCAAAATCCTTCAAAATGGCTTAGAGTAAACATACACTTCCTTTGCACCCTTTTGCACCAAAAGCTCTTCAGCACTAAGTTTTACCACGAAACTTCTAAATATGAAGTTTTGTTCCGATACCTTTAGTAGTTTCTCACACACATACACACACACACACCAAATAACCAAATATCTCGTAATAAACGTAATTGAAGAAATAAGAGAGCTGGCAATGCAAGAAATTAAAAAAATACCTTCATATTTCTTTTATTCTAGTCGACAATATGGATACGAAACCAGCATTGGACTTAAACCAGCTAATGCTTTAAAGCCACGCGCAATAACTACAACATTTTTACAAAGCGTTTTTTGATTTTAATTTTTTTTAGACTTATTTCACAGTTTTTACATTCGTACTCAGATTTTACGTGAAACATAATAATTAGTTGTCATGATCGATTTTGGTTATTGTTATTCAAGTTCGGCATTTTATAGCATTATAGCGATAAATGTATACTTTAATGAAAATTATAATTGGCTGAAAGATAATTATTTATAGCTTTCCTCTTTACAACGATAACTATCATGTGGGTTCCAACATTTTCAACACCGTTTTAGTCCGTGTATTTGCCATTAGCACTTTCTAGGCTGAAATATATAGCATCTAGTCCGCTTGTCCATTTGTGCCGCTTAGTGCACAATTTGTGCAATTAGTGGGTATAACAATATGTTAAAAAAACAGTGATGAAGCTAGAGAAGTTGGTCTAGAAATAGAGCCATTTTGTGCTTGGAGATTTCAGTTGATTAACAACTTCTTGTGTAACTTCTTGGGCACGGAATATTGCCCGGACGAAATAAATTTATGTCCAAGACAATTTGACGTATTTTGTCAGACAGATCTTTGCAGTTTTAGATTTAAACAGTCTCTCTCTCTATCAATAATTGAGTAAACTCCATCGAATAGTTTGTATTAATATGCAACTACAAATTATACTTGTATATTTATTCTCTTATTTGCACAAAGAAGGAATTGCCGAGTTTAAGATATATATTCATTAGATATTTTTCTTTTAATCTTGAAGTTTTGTGGACCGAATGTTCGAACTTTAGGCCGGCCCTGCGTAGTAGTTTTGGGTATCCCTGCTCAATAGGCAAGGCAATGGTGAAATTAAAGATTTAATAGGTGATTTAATGCTACGGTTTTCGATGCCGAACCACTAGCGCAGTTCAGATCTCAGTTTGTATATCTAAGCTCGGTCCATGGTTTAAACTGGCATTAAAAAGTTATCAAAATCTAGAATGACTGGACTAATAAACAATTACACAATAGATTATTGATACTAAAAGTTAACTTTATAAACATGCTATACGTGAAACCAGGTGCAAATGTAGTCATTCTTGAGAGTTATATATCAAAAGCTTGCTGCTATGAATACAATTTGCTTGTAGATATGCGACACGATAATCACATTTAGCTGATAAACTTTCCTCGTAATGCCACTCTATCTGCCATATTACACTCAAACCATCAACGTCACTCAAGCAGTAGTGGCACAATTCTCTTGAATAACTATCGATCGCAGGGTTAATGACACTTAACATTTGATACTCTCACGTTATAGCTGGCCATATTTGTCATCTAGATGGCTGAGACAAACAGCCAGCGCCACCGGCAGCAGCGGCCGTCCTGTGAATTATTCATCGCGAGCGTCGACCGCGAATTTTTCGACCGACAAAATCCCGGCCTGCCGTGCAACCGAATATTTTAATTTATGTTTCGTGACCGGCCGTTTGACGGAATGGGCCGAAATCGTGCTCGTGGCAAAACCGCCAAGGAATCGATATACGTAGGTCGGATTTGCGGAGAAAAAATTATCGGGGACTTCCCCTATTCTGACACGGTAATACTTCAGCTCTGAGCCCGAATTAGCATATTATTGATACCTGCTTTCGCGAAACATGATACTTCGCTGAAATGCGGATGATAAATGTTCCGGATGATGGAAATACATAAATACAGACAGAAGACAGAGATGGGAATAGTAATACTGACGATTAAGGGGAAAATTTTATAACAAATTACTATCATCATATGTCCTTAAGAATTTATGGTTATCTATTTGATTATAAAAATATATATTTATTTGTTTTATAGCTTCTACGTGCCGACTATTAATTTTAATAATATTTCTCATTAAGCAGTAATGTCCGTGACATATACTTGTAGTTACAGTTACACGTAGTTAACCTCAGTGAAGTTATTAAGTTAGTTCTGAAGAAGCGAACACCATGGTTTGCGAAAAGTCAGGAATTATGAATTTTGTCGCACGACATTACCCGGAAACCCTTAAATACTACAACGCTTGGAAAAAATGTGGGTCGGACATCTCCTGCGTCCAACAGACACTAGATGGACAAAAACTAATGAACCCAGTAAAATATATAGATTCTTCATACGCTATGTGATCCCATAACTATGCGGGTGTGCAGCTGGGACACTCAAAAGCTGCGGATTCCAACAAATTGAGAATTTTTCAATTTTCGTACGAAAAATTGTCCGCGAAGGAATGAGAATCATCAGTCTACGGTAGGTTTAATATTTTTTGAGAGAAAAAATCACTTGAAAGTCTAATGCCCGTAATTATAATAGTTATTTATGCACCAAGGGCATTAACCGGATGTTTATGCCCCGAGGTAATGCCAAGTAATGTCCGTGGTACATACAAAATATTATGTCCTACAATCGTTTTGTTCCTCCGTTTGAATAATATTAATAAATATTTTGACGTTTGGCTTAATCGACATTGTCGATTTAAAATTTACAATTTGAATGTCAAATATTTGATGTATCTCACATATAAACCATGGCAACGCTTAACGCGCTCGCGGGTGTTAAGAATCCTTATGCCCTCGCGGGCATAAAGTAACTGTTTTCGCCCGGGTATCTTAAATGTCACTTTATGATCACGTAGGACATAAATAATCATATAACCGTTTGTTAAAAGCGGTTACGTACGTTTGTTATAATCTGACGATCGTTTTAAATGTTATAGTTACTACTGTTTTGAAACAAAATTGATAATTTTGGCTGTTGACGCTACATGTAGTAGCGTTGGTTATATTTGTGACTATGCTTAATAAATACGGGCATAAATCTAGGTGATCATCTGCGCATCTCAACTTTTGCTCTTAAAAAAGCAAGGGTATATTGGGTGCCCGCTTTTGACTGTTGCCGACTTATGCTAAACAATAACCTCAGGAAGGTATGTTAGCCATTGAAGGTATTACATAAAAGTGAAAATTTGTAATTACAGTTATGACTAATTACTCCGCAAGTTTTGGTATTATGTCGGGTCTGTAAAGTTACAAGTAACTACTCCATTTTGGTGCTTTGACAGGATACATTGCTTTTTTAATTCAACGATGTAAATTTCAGACAATTTTTGAGAAAATGGTTTGAAGGATTTTTGCCAATCGAAAGGAATAGGAGTTTTGCTAGATTTACGAATTTTAATCCGGAGCTTTATGCTTTATATCGGGTCAGGTTTTCGCGCTTTTATTTTGTTTTAATGTTAGCGCACATAACATAACAACGCACTATGAAGAACTATGTTTCAGGTTGGAGGTGAAAGTGCTAATTTTATTTTGAGGCGTTTTTTAAGATTCTATGAAATTGTGTTCAGCAGCCATAAATTCGAAAAATAATGTCAAAATCACGCCTTTTTATTTTTGTATCTTACCTTTTTGGAAAACTCTGCATGATAGGGAATGTTTGAGTATGTATTCGAATTCAGCGCAAAGAAACGCATTGAAAACAACTTTTTGTTACGTTACGCTACTTTCACAAAAATTTTGTAACCCTTTATCTCGAAAGTTTTTATGTAAGGTCATAAAATCTGAACGACTTTCAAAAGTTTTAAAATTTCTGTTGCTATCTTCAAAACTGAAAATGGTAGGACAATTTTATGTTCAGACTATGGATTAGCATTAGAATTGGCAACTTATCCGTAATACAATGCTAAATACAGGACCTTTTTGCAATTGTTTTTGCAATCCAGCACAAGCCATACATAACTTCAATATTTTTCCGGCCATACATAACTTCAATATTTTGCCGGCAAATGGTGAAGTTTCATTATAGTAGTTGAAATAACTCTTGACTACCGATTAGGTTGGACGACTAAAATTTGTGAAGTATCAAGGTATGGTCAAGTTACTATTAGTAGAGCGATGAAAATATAGTATTTCCCCCAGATATATGGAGATACACGATAAGTCTATCTCGATCTTAACTCTATTAATATTGATTCGGCTATACATAAGTTTTCACACACTAATCACATTCAACCGTTTAATCAGTTAAACGTTTACCCACTTTTAATCCCTAATCCACAATTTATCGCCCACTCTCCCTTCGCTTTAAAAAAAAAACACACAAGAATTAACACCTGCCAACACCAGATATCCACCGAGGTTACACAACAATACCAGCCGGCTCTAGCGCCAACTATCCCGATTTTTGCCTTCGCCCGGCCCGCCCGGCGGGATAAACAAAACACGGTCGGCGGGATCGTTACCCAGAGAGGCCCCTGTATCTCCGGCGTCACGTGACAATTGACTCTGCGGCCCACCGAACGGCACAATGTGTCGTCTTCCACCATTTCAATTATGCTTCATCTTCCGCACGGGTACGGACCGGTGTTGGTCCTTGTTGTTTGTGCCACCCCATCTGTAACGCCCCTGTTGCCATCACAATGCACTCGGACCCATTTCACCCCATTTGCGACGACAGTAGCGATGCGCCCCGTGCCCGAGTTCTCTGTATGTGTGTTCGCGAGTTTAGGGGTGTGTGGACACCCCCCAACGTACTTAATATCCTCGTCACAGTTGAAATGCTCGCTATTGTTCGGCCGGATGGGGATGGTCTCGGATTTGGGACGCTGTTTTTCTACCGTACATATGAAACTAACAAGTGCGGTCGTTGTAATTGTTGAGGAGTTATGGCCTTGAGATTTTGGGGTTTTATGGAGTCCCGGTTCGTTGTAATAGTGAAAAGGGTCTGTTGGTGACAATCAGCAATCAGGGAAGTGAGGGGAAAACGTTGTTAGTATTAGATTTCGTTTGGTGAACTGATATTAATGGTGAACGTCCAGGTGGTTAAAACTTGGGCAATTATGGCGATTGTTTGGAAACACCCTAAAAATGAGATAATACGAATTTGCTTAAAAAAAAGTTAAACGCATTTACATTTTTTGTCTTATTTTATCAAAGATAAAACATTCAAAAGGAAAATTGAAGTTCTTTGTTGCTAGCTTAAGAAATGCTACTAAATCTATATATTTGCCATAATCTGGTTTATTATTTACTTATTTAGGCCCGTTAGCTTCGTTTGCTTCCTTTTGCTACTTTGCAATCCCCACATTGCATTCTATAAAAAATCGGTTGATGTCGGATAGTACATTTTTGAAGATAAAGTTACTACCTAACTACTGCCTAACTAGCACTATGCTTTGTGCTTTATTAGATTTATATCTCATGTCAGATAGAAATAATAACCAGCTGTTTTCCAACAATTTTTCAACAAATTGTTTTTAATTTTACCCCAGGAAGAACATATTAAGTTTGGGGCTGATACTACAAACTAGTAACATCTAGATTCTAGAGAAACAATTTTCTTTCTGCTTTGATAAAATATGAGAATTTTTAAGCAGTATTTTTTTTTAATACTTTAGGTTTTGTCCACCTTTTAATTTGGATCAATAAATATAATGGGAGTATTAAGACCAAAGTGCGTATCCACAAAAACTACTGCAAACAAAATAAACTTCCAGGGCTAGAATACAGGGTAGTTCAGAAATAACGGCTAACCTTGACGGAGCATATGCCTAGGACGTAAGAAACATGTGTCAAATAACGTTAGTCTAACTCAGTGGTTCTTAACCGGTGGTCCGCGGACCACTGGTTGTCCCTGAAAGCACCCGAAGTGGTCCGCGAAGCCATACAATACAATACAATACAATACAATAATCTTTATTTCCCAATACCTACAACTCCACTGGAGGCATTACAGAAAGTCACAACAACAACAAAGCAAGCAACGCAGCAATCCTAACCTAATGCTAGAACACACCATCAACATTTGAATTCACAAATTCATCTACGGTATAAAAAGCACTCTGAGTTAAAGCCTTTTTCAAACGAGTTTTAAATTTTTCTGCAGGTAGATGTTTTATCTCATCACTTAACATATTATAAAATTTAATGCCTTGATAAATAGCCGACTGTTTACATATTTGCAAGCGATGCAACGGTATCGATAAATCATCTTTTTTTCTTGTGTTGTAATCGTGCTTACTACTTTGGGAATGAAAAAGCTGGAAGTTAGATCTAATATGCACTAAGCAGTTCAAGATGTAAAGTGAAGGCACAGTTAATATTCGTAAATGTCTAAAAAGTTCCCTACAGGGGCTTCGGCAACTGACTCCTGACAAAATCCTCACAACCTTCTTCTGAATTAAAAACACCCTGCATGCATGGCTTGAACTTCCCCACAAAATAGCGCTATAATTAATTATGCTGTGGAAGTTAGCATAGTATAACGTCACTGCAGTTTCAAAGCTAGTTATGTTTGTTAGTTTTCTGAGTTGGTATGTGACAACATTAAGCTTTTTGCACAGAGTATCAACGTGGGGTCCCCAGTTTAAACCGGAATCGAGTTGAACTCCAAGCAGTTTAACGTATTCAAGATTTGTTGCTCTTGTGCTGAATGCAATTTTCTGCGTTTTTGATGTATTTAAGCTTAATTTGTTGGCGCAGAACCACTGCTTAGATTCCGCAAGACTGGTGTCTTCCCTACGAAGTAGTTCATCCACCGTCTCAGCGGTGTTTATTATTGTGGTGTCATCCGCAAAAAGAATTGGTGTACTCGCACTCAGATTGCTACTCAAGTCATTCACATAAACTAAAAACAAAATAGGCCCCAAAATTGAACCTTGTGGAACTCCATGCTTAATGTTCAGTTCAGAAGATCTTCTATTTTCAGTAATGACCACTTGTCTCCTACTACTAAGATAAGACTCAAACATTTTTAAAGCGTGACCCCTTATCCCATAATGTTCCAACTTCTGCAAAAGATTGGCATGACTAACACAATCAAAAGCTTTTGATAAATCCATTAGCAATGCCGACGACTTGTTAGAGTTGTTAAAATTTGTGAGTATCGTTTCAATCAGACTTATTAATGCCTTCATTGTCGAACGGTTCTTCAGATAGCCAAACTGCTCTGAACAAAAATAAGAATGTTTTTCAAAATAAGTTAACAATCTTGCCTTCAGCAGAGATTCAAGTATTTTCGATAGTACTGGTAATATAGATATTGGCCGGTAGTTGTTTATTATCATATTGGAATCCTTCTTGTGTAGCGGGATAACCTTCGCAAATTTCAATGCATCAGGAAAGTAAGCATCCTGAAGACATTTATTTAATACTACAGTTATTGGCTCTATAATACATGGTGAAACATGCTTTATCACTCTTGCTGTGAAACCATAAATATCCTCCGTGGTACTATTATGCATACGAGTAATAATATTAAAAACCTCAACTTCATTGGTTGCCTCTAAGAAAAATGAACCAACATTTCCAACAACTACATTACGCAAGTACTCCTGTGCGCTCACCAATGGTGGAGGTATTAAATCCAAAATATTTTGTGGTGTTTCTATGAAAAAAGTGTTGAATAAATCAGGTGACATATTATGCAAAGATGGCAACTTTGGCCTAAGATTCACATTAGCATTAATTACATTCCACACTGCTTTGTTTTTGTTGTTAGAATTTATTATATAAGAGTTGT
This sequence comes from Melinopterus prodromus, assembly GCA_964023965.1. Classification (NCBI taxonomy): domain Eukaryota; kingdom Metazoa; phylum Arthropoda; class Insecta; order Coleoptera; family Scarabaeidae; genus Melinopterus; species Melinopterus prodromus. The sequence goes on from OZ030391.1 coordinate 74,082,442, forward strand.
TTCTTTCTTGTTTTGCTCGTTTGAATATAATTGAATATTTGTAGTGATACTTATATTTTTTAAACATATATTCTGAATCCCGAGTTTTCAGAGTTTTATTTATAATATCTAATACGTTCATAATATTTTTCATTTCTTTCAACTCGTTGCTATACCATCCCGGTTTAGAATATTGATTTTTCATTTTGAAGTTCTTATGATGACTGTTGTTATCAAAGGCTACACATAGCTCTTGCCAAAAAAACTCAAATGACTCTTGAGCAGAAATTGCCGTTACACAAGATTCCCAATTCACTAAAGATAAATCCCTATAAAAGTTTCTTAACCCATTCTCAGACATGAACCTCTTGGATTTGATGACATTAATTAATGGCACATTTAAACGCGTCGAAATACAAATTGCATGATGATCAGATATCAAAGGATCAAACACATTCATGTCAAAACGAGTGTCGTTGATATTTGTAAAAAAGTTGTCAATACAGGTAACTGACACGTTTGTGATTCTGGTAGCTCTGTGAACTTGCTGCTTGAGATTAAAAGATTCAAACAAATCTATTATGGCCGTGCGATCATTCGATACCGCAAGAAAATTTACATTAAAATCACCCAAAATCATCAGTTTATAATTTAATTTGTCAATGTCATTTAATACTTGTTCAATGGCATCCAAAAAAGCAGGGAAGCTGCCCATTGGTGACCTATAGCATACCAGAATAATTAATTCTATCTCCCTAAATTCAACACCACATAACTCCACATTAAATTCTTGACTTAATTTTGTTACTAGTTTTAAAGGTTCACACTTAATATTTTCCTTGACAAAAACGCATACACCCCCGTGAATATTCTGTTCTCTACAGAAATGTGCTACTAAAGCGTAATTTTTTAACTTGAAATGCCTAAGTTCACTTTCACTCAACCAGTGCTCTGAAAAACAAAAAACATCTACAGAATAATCTAAAGCTACGACTTCCAATTCTTCCAATTTATTTCTGATGGACTGCACGTTCAAGTAGAACACAGACAGTCTGGCTACTTCGACCTCAGATCCGCAAGACCTTGCCGAAAATTTGACGTCTTAAAATAAAACCGATTTACAAATACTTTATCAGGCCAAAAATCTGGTTTGATTACTGTTTCCGCCACAGACAATGGTACACCAACCTTAAAAGAAGCATATACGGGATTTATCATTTTAGGTGTAAGTTTTTCAATAACATAATCTGCGTTTAACTTAGAATTAAGATAAGTTGACATGTTATCAACAGTTACATGCTTATCCAAACGCGTTACAAAAAGCCACTTATGTTTTATTTTCGCCACTGTGGGTAATTCTGCACCATTTCCGGTACCACTAAACGACTCATTCTTTCTCGGCCTTTTCTTGGACACAGTTGTCCACGCTTCTTGGTCAGCTTCGTTCAGAACCGGAGATGGAGTAACTTTCACGTGTGTTGCATTTGGTTGCAAGCTATCTTGTTCTTTCTGGGAAACATTGTCGAGGATTCCTGTTGGTAATATATTTTTGCTGTTAACTTTTTTAGCAAAAGTGAATGACCCTTGCACAAGCTGAGGAATTCCAGGTTTTTCTTTTGGCTTTTCAGGACAGGTGTTTGGCTTTTCCTTTGCCAGATGTTGAGTTTTACCGGGCAAATCCCTATTTGTACCGCCATCTGTTGAGACATATCTATTCTGGTTTACAGAACTCTGCTTAGCCATTATAGATTTTAGTTCAGCTACTTCACAAGAGAGTTTCTTGTTTTCAGAAATTAATTTATTTAATTCTTTTTCGAATACATTAGATACATTCCTTGTTATTTTTTCTATTGCTTGTGTAAGCTTTTCTGAGAGTAATTTTTCCACTTGTTTAATAATTTCAGTACTCACGATTTGACTGCCTGCTTGGTCATCACTTGTATAGGTTATGCCCATGCCCACCACGCATTGTTTGCACTTCCACTCTTTAATTGTACCATCCTCCTTTAGTTTCACAAACGATTCTTCAGAAATTCCAACACATAAAATGTGAAAATTTCTCGCACACTTGGATCTACACACAATGTAATTATCGTTTCTACTTATACTCTTATCGCACGTTGCACATCCGATCGCCATGACGATAGGTCGATCGTTATATATATATATATATATATATATATATATATATATATATATATATATATATATATATATATATATATATATATATATATATATATAATGCACTTATTAAATAAATTATTGACAAAAACAACGAATTTTTATGAAATACTTAATTATTTTATTACGTGTGTAAACCAAACCTTGTTTTGTTTGTTATGTTACATGTAACTAAGTAAGTATGTTAAGTAGGTAGGTACTGTAATATCCTGAAGTTACTATACCAGGCCACAAATTGTTTTAATTTAAGGATTTGATTACCAAATCTACTAGGTATTTTTATCTAATTGTGATTTATTTTATACCTAATCCACGTATGACTACGATTATATTAAATTGGGTTTTACCTCAATAGAAATAAATGGGAAGATTAGACCTCAATACGTAATATGCGCAACTTTTCTTACCAGTGATGCTTGAAATCCGGAAAAACTGGAACGTCACTTAAAAACCATACATCGTAATTATTGTGACCGTCCGCGATAATTCTTCGAGAGCAAACTATGAAATAATTGCAAGGGTCACGAAATATGGTATTGGAAGGCATGACCAACTTATTTTTATTTCATGATAAATTCAGGGCTTTTATCGCTAAAATTGAGCTATAGGATCAACAAATAGAAGATAATTTTTCTGCCTTTGATACGCTAAATTCAATTTTTGACGGATTGTGTACTGAGATAAAAGACGAACATTAAACAGAACATTACAAAAATTACATTTTTTTAAAATAAATAGTAGTACACGTTGTTTTAGCGACCTGACTGCGAGGACAAAGCTGTTCAGAAACTGATTCACCATGCTTTCATTGTTAACATTACTGAAGCACCTGATGAATTTCAAGAAGAGTGATTTGAAATGCAACACTGCAAGGACACTTTTGAGACAAGAATTAAACTTTACAATTCTAGATCCAAAAAGCGAGATCTTTCTCTAAAATTCGAGAAGTTGCTTCACGTTACATAACTGTGTTATCTACAAACGTAAGCAGGGATTCTCAACCTTTTAAGTTATTGAAAATAAAAACCTAAATCGTTTGGCTGCCAGTACCGATATGCGTTTGAGCAGTACCGATCCAATAATTAAGCACTTGGTAAACAGTATGCAGTCACAAAAATCGCACTAAAAATGTAACTTCTTCCACTTTAACAAATAATATACACTTGATTTAAATAATTTCAAATGTCTTTTATTTATTCAGCAACCTTATAATAGTTTATTCTGCCGCTAAACATTTAGTGATCCATGACAAAACTAAAAACCACTGGTCTAGCTTAACGTATTCTAGGGAAAGTTAATAAAAAAAGGATCCGGCTCTGTTCAGCGCAAGAAAATTGTCATCATTTACCGCAGTTGTATTGCAGCTGGTGACAAAACAACGCTTTCGGTAAAATTATAGTCTCCCTCCACTCTGGCGTTTCTTGTTTACAGGGTGACATTGCCATTGATTGGGTATTAACATTCGGCGCTCGCTTGGATGGGATGCGCACATACAGTATACACATAGAAAACTCAGCCGTGTGTACTACGCAGTATTTAAGCTGAGGAATATTTTGGACAGATCGTCAGTTAGACAATTCTATTTTGCTAGTGTGCAGTCCGTGCTCAGTTATGGCATCATTCTGTGGGGGTCGTCACCTCACATGATCACATTATTTAGGCTCCAAAAACGGTTTCTGAGGTGTGTCCTTCGGCTAAACTTTAGAGAGTCTTGCCGCGATCATTTTAAGAATTTTAATATCATGACATTGCCTTGCCTGTACCTATATCGCCTACTAACTTATTGCAGGGCAAATTTGAATCAATTTCAAACAAATTCCGACATGTCGGCAGCGGCAAGAACACGAAACGGGGCCAAACTATCAGTTCCTCGGCATGCATCGTCACTCTTTGAGCGTGGGCCGCGTTTCATGATGATACGAACTTATAATGCTCTGCCCAACCAGATTTTGTGTTCTGCCAGTCTGTGTGTGTTTAAAAAGAGACTGAGCGAGTATCTGATTTCAAAATCATTTTACTCGGTAACCGAGTACTTGGATTGCACATCGCGTCACTAGCTATTGTGCCCTAAATGTGTTGTGTTTATTTTGTTTTATTTATTGCATTGGTTGTCAAATTATTTTAGAGTGTATTTCTGAGCACGCCGTACTATTGTGTATTTTGTTTTGTATTGTGTAAATTCTTGATGTTTGCTATATTTGTATTAATATTTTTTAGTAGGTACTTATGTACTTTTAGTCCCAATGAACTCACTGTAAACGACAATTGTCTATATCTGTACAGGATCAAATGACAAATAAAGTATTATTATTATTATTATTATTACGGAGCGGAGGTGGCCGAGTGGATAAGGCGAATGGCTTCCACTCAGAAGTCCAGGGTTCAAGCCCAGGTTAGGCAGGGGATTTTTCTAATACTTCGTCTCCCCGACTGCCGCACAGACAAGCCACAGGCTTTGTGCACAAGGCAACATCCCCAAAAAAAAAAAAAAAAAAAAATTATTATTCTGAAATTGACTACATGTTGTCTAAATGTTCTTAAGGATGGAAAAACGACTATTCGTTATTTGACCCAATTTGTTTTTCTGACCTTGGTGGATATGCTTCTTCAAGGTTAGCTTTAATTCGAAAACATCCTGTATAAAGTACCAATTTTATTATCTGAAACCAACAAGAAAAAATTATTTAAGAAAGTAATGAACTTCTATTGTGTACATACGTCCGTCCATTGAACGTTTGAAAAGCGTTGAAACCAATGTAGCGTTTAACGTTGATATCGTTGTCACTTAACCCCGCGCGTATAAAACTTGCCGTTTTGGCGTTAATCGGGTGGACGCCGACGTTGGCTAAATTTCGGGATAATAGATGGCGCATTGTTCTCCGTTGGACTGTGTCGCGCGCGCGGGCGGCGCGGCGGCTGCGACATTTGTAACTTCGTCATTACAAATTGCATTCAATTATTCCGTACTTTGGTTCGGAATTGCGAAGTTCCTACGGGCTCGCGCCATTGTTCGTCCGGCACAATGAGACTGTTTGTCCTCAGCGCCTACCGCCGCCGCTGAAAAATGCATTGGTGCCCCGCAAACACATGCTATTGTCAACGGTCATGATTCCTTATGACCGGTTTTTATCGCAATCCGTTACGTTTTGGTGGAAATTGGAATCTAATTAAGGAAGTTGATTTGATTTGCAAATTAGTATGGCTAATTTAGATAGGTACGGGCCATTAATTAGCGAAAAAAAAACAATGTGATGCAAAAGCGATAAAATATTGTTTAATGGATTTTGAATTATTATCCAATCAACTGGATGGGCAAATAATGTTACCATTCCAAACAAATTTAACCCGATTTATTGCTATGCGAAATTATCCCATTCGCAAATTATCGGAATTGTAAAATGGCTGCGCTAAAATCTAGGTTGACGAAGTTAAAAATTGTAATAGTCGTTATTCATAATTGTGCGCGGACACATTACTTAAAAATAGTCCAGTATCTACTAATTTTTTTTATCACACTTTCTCACTTTCAAAGTTATAAAAAACTGTTCTACATCATATAAATCTCTTCTTTGTATGTTGTATGTATATTGTCATATTGCAGCTACCTTTTGTAGTACAAGAGGAATAGTCGTATGGTGTTTCCACTCCATATATCAAACTATACCGCAATAGAATTGAGGAAAACGTAAGAAATGCAGAGAATTCGACACAATATGGTTAACAAAGCACAAAATGGTTAACATATTTAAACGAATCTAAAAGATTAACCATAAATTTGAATCTGAAATCTTAAAACTAGGTACCAACTTGACTATAATGGGCATCCACTGATGTCATATTTTTTGTTCTAAACAAGGAGCACCAACACAACTCACTGTGCTCGCTCTGCGTTTTACACAAGCCCTGCAGCTACTGGGCGACCAGAAATTAGTAACAAGATTAAAAAGTCTGAAAAAAAATCAAATACCTATTTTCGATATCTCTAATCATCGCAAAATATCTTGAATTGTCCCTATTCGGTAAGTCGTAGTATAGGGCTGGGTTTACATTTTAAATATAAGTCTACTCCATTAAATGCAAGTCATCCGCCTCTAAAAAATGAAATTTCTACATGACAAAATAAACTATTCAGTGAAATGATATAGATATTAATTTTGTGAACATGTTCAATCTTGACTTCAGAATGCATATTTTGATTGCTTAATTATTAGAGGTTATCATTATAAAAACTAATTCAAACTATATATTTACGCTATGCCGGCATTTCCATAAGTATTCTATTAAAAGTACCCGTAGAAATACCCTATTTGGTATTTCATTGAATATAATTTGGTAAGTACTTGGGCATTTTACATCACTGCTACAACGGAGCCAATGTCAACTTGTTTACGAAGTGAAGGATCTCGTTACGCCAATGACCAACATTGGCCACATAACGCACATAGTGTGGGAGAAGAAATGGTAACTACACATATGAACTAAGAAATCCGGACACATTCATTTCGATGTTGAATATCTCAAGATCTTGACCAATTTTACTGATTTTTCCTATGATTTGGGCACAAAAGGAAATACTCAAAAATGGCACATCATAACATTATTTACAAAAAGAAAGTTACAGCTTTAATACAGGCAGAGCCCAAATTCTGATCAGATTGTAACCGTTTTGTCGAGTGTGGTTTGTAGCACTTTTCTCTGCTTGGTGTTCTAATAAATAACTTCTCCTTCCTTTGTTCTAGGGTTTGATTTCAGCACAAAGTATATGCTACTTTTTCTCATTTCATGTTCAGTTTTTACTTGACATTTCTGTTTGTTTACAGCGTGGTTGTGGTTCCGTAAAAGAAAGCTGCTTCTTTAGCGAATTTAACCGCTCTTTCGTTTGCCTCTAACTCTTTGGTATCTACTACATAGTAATATAGTTGCTTAAGATTCTACAGCGTCTCTCAATAGTGCTATCTCGGAAGATTGTGCCTCTGTTAATGAAGATATTTTAAAACTGATTTCGCGCATATAAGCAAAACGCCGAGGCGCACCTTTTAAAATTATTAGCGATTATACAGGCTGTTGCATAACGTAGTACCAACCCAAACTTATGATTTTTTAAATGAAACAACTTATATTTAGATACAATTTTCAATTCCTCTCAAAATTTACATAATCTGCAACAAACTATAGCGAACAGTTTTTCCTTAGAAAGTAAATTTTTTTAAATGGAAGATCTTGTAACTTATTAATTTTTTTAATTCTACGCATCGTTCTGCACAAAAAGGTACTAGCATACACTAGTGCTAAAATAAACTGTTACAGAAATAACTTGTCTTCTTCGTGAAAATGTGCATAAAAGTTTCGTTTTAAATTTCTATTTCTGTATATATGAGCGAAATCTGTTTTAAAATATCTTCGTTAACAGAGGCACAATCTTCAGAGGTCGCATTGTTGAGACACCCTGTATACACATTCCTAAGCAGTGCGGAATTGGAATTTCAGGTTCGACGGGCATCAACGCTTCAGAGCAACCTGGAATGTCTATGGTTGCACAACAAAGTCAAGTGTTACCTCTGGGTAACATTATAGGGACTACCATGCAACAAAACTGATTAAAACACAACTCCATTACTGTGCAACAAAACAGTACTCCTAAGGGCGTAATGATTCGCTGTTGATGCGCCCTAGGGGGCAAAGTCCTGAAAATCTGGCCCGCAACAATAACCTTTCCTGCAAGCGTTCAAGTTTCAGCTAGCCGGAGGCGCTTGGTTCCGCTCTTTATTATTATTATATGGAACTAAAAGTGAACAGGGTCGCCAAATGGAAAGCGACGGCTTCATATATGGTGGCCGAGGGCCGTAACAGTGTTGGAAACTACATTCGGACAGAACGTTGCCGGAATATTTTAAAACTTGTTAGTTCTTAGTTCGAGCCGCATAAGTGCTGGTGTATTGCGCTGCCCGGTGTAATTCCGGCTTCGAAGCGGCTAAGTTTGCAAACTTTGCGAGAGAAATAACAAGATGTCACAAATATGTTTCGTCCCGGTAATTCCGGCGAGAATAAAAACTGCTTTTGTGATTATGGCAAAGGTAGATTTCAGTAAAAGTTTCGGGAATTACCGGATTTACCATTAGAAAATATTCGATTTGCTCAACTACTAACAACTGTTCACATTGACGAGACTGGAAAAAATACTTGGAAACTACATTAGAGGACGAACTGAAAATAGAGCTCAAATAAAAACGAGTATCAAGTAGAATGACTGTAAGACAATCAATAGAACCATTTTAATTTTAATAACAATTTTAATTGTCGCTAGATTACGTCAATGAATTATCGATTTTGTAATGTTCGCACATTCCGAATATTTTGCCCTTTTAAAAAGGGAATTTATATTTTAAGCATATGAAATGCAGTTTGTATTAGGGCTGCAATATAAAACAAAAATTATGCAGATTTGTCCGTTTGAAACATCTGCTGGAAACTATTCATATAAAAACTAAGAAGTTATTGATATAATACCACACCGTATGTTCACATAACGCCACAAGATACTGGACCTGTCTCTCTAAAAAACTTCAGACGCTCATGAACACAAATTTTGGGATCGAGGAGTTTGTTGATGTTAGTTAATTAAGTGCTGTATATGTTAATTTGTTTGTAATATGTTATTCAATTTTCTTGTATTAAATTGAGTTTTTTTGGAAGCACTAAAACCCCGCTTACCAGGTAATCTCACTCTAAATGAAGACGCTACGACAAAAATATGTACCTTATAATTGTTCTTAATTCTAATACGAGGAATGTTTGTTAGCAGTTATGATGTTAAGTCATTAATTGTTTTGTGTACCGTGTAGCCAACAGAACAACATTTCAGTACATAAACACAGTTGAATATAAAAAAAGTACTTGCTATGAAATTGAACAAATATATTAAAATTGCTTTACTTTCACATGGAATATATCAATATCAAACAAAATTACAGCAATACTCGTGGTACCAAATAAACAACGACCTTGCTTTACAAAGATCAAGTATTTTAACATACAAAAAACTCTAAATTTAAAGGGTTACCGTTACTGTAATAAAAAAAAACAATTCTGTTGTTTATTAGATTACGGTTCCGTATAACTTTTCAGCTCCTCAAATCAGAGTAAATCTAGAATAAAACCAAGCCTTTATACAGGATGGATTACAACTGGCTTTAAAAATGTAAACTCCACATACAAAATGTCACTTTACTTAAAATTAAAGATTGCAATGAATTAGATCATACTGCATGAATGTGCGTGTGAGTCAATAAATCTTCAGCCAGCATAACGCAGAATTAAGTATACGGTAGCGCGTGTTCAAAGAAATTGTGTGAGTTTGAATGTCATGTGCACTTAACCTCAAAAGAAGGTTATTAACGCTAAAACGATTGTTCAACAACTTATGCAAAGTAAATCTAACTTCACAGATAAATTATCAGTGAATTTTTTTAGTAAGTATAATCTGTTCAGAAAACAGTTGAGTTCCAAATAGTTCCCAAGCTATTTGGAAAAAACCAAAAAATGTCATTTTTAATAATGATCATAACTTCTTTATTTGTGATCCCACCAAAAAGAGTTTTGACATTAGAAATGCACTTTTTTGTCTACAATTTGATTACGTCAGTTTCGCTAATGGATTCGCGAGAAACAATCGAAGCTTTTGTTTTTCTTATGGGCGCCACATTGGTTTTATACATGTTTAGATTCATCATTTCTTTCTAAGTAATTTGGTATGTCACATGCCATGTTTTGATTACAATAACATTATAGAATTGACCGAAAGTTGTACACTTCGAGAATTGCTGAAAATCGCATGGTGCCATGGAAGACGTTTTGTAAAACAATGTTTATCTACTCATCTGTATCCATCTGTTGAAAGACATCGGTGCAAACCCAGAATTTATAAAAAAAAGTTATGGTTCAATGAGACATATTTTTTTAACTGCGGTATTTTGAACAGAAAGAAGACGCACTACTGGGCCCCCAAAAATCAGCACCTTTTTGTACCGCGCTATAATCAGGTGCGGTTTGGTTTTAATGTATGGTACGGTATAGTGGCCAACCGGTTAAGCGGAATAATTTTTGATAACAGAAGTTCAACTTCGGAGATGTATCGGCAATATTGCTCGCTGAGGACATGGAAACAAGAATGGACGATATACCGTTGGCGTTACGATAAGGTATGTGGTTCCAACAAGTTGAAGCACCTACACATAATGCCCGAATCGTGAGGAACTATTTAGATACAAGACATAAACGGAGAGTAATTTCTGCCTATTCAGAAATATCATGGCCACCAAGATTGCCGGATCAGACTCCTTGTTATTTTTATCTATGGAGTAACTTAAAAAATAAATAAGGTGTATGGTGTTTATAATTTTGGCAACGTTGGAGAGTTACGTGGCACCGACATCGCCGCTGTCAATTCGATATGCAGAAGAACCCTCGGTAAGGTCACTATATTACAGAATGCTGTGAAATATGCGTCCATGAGTTTCAAAGTTTCGTCTGTTTCTGACAAATTCATTGACGAAAAAATTTTTAAACAGACATATTCAAATTGTAGACAAAAAGGTTCCTTTATAATGTCAAAATGATTTTTTGATGGGATCACAAATAAAGAAGTCATGACCATATATAAAAATAATTTTGATATATTGATTTCCGGGTGGAAACCGCGTTGAGGACTTTGAAGTAGTCGACGTTTCGCGCTCTGTTGCAAGAGGCATCTTCAGGACTAAGTTGTCAAACCAAGCGCTCTTCTTAGCGCTTGGTTTGACAACTTAGTCCTGAAGATGCCTCTTGCAACAGAGCGCGAAACGTCGACTACTTCAAAGTCCTCAACGCGGTTTCCACCCGGAAATCAATATATCATTGACTCAGACCGCGGAAGTCTACAATTTAAAAATAATTTGGTTTTGTTTTTTAAAATAACTTGGAAACCATTTCGAATTCAACTATTTTCTGGACAGATTATGCAAGAGCACATAAATATGCACTACTTTGCCCAATTAACCGACTATCTATCTCTATTAATAACAAAAGTACCCATACAATCCAACGTTCCGTGAGACACACTATACTAGAACCCATCATCAAACGGTTAACGGAAGGATTTTAAATGGTATCGATAATGTCAAAACTGACTGGTATTCAAAAATTGTTATCATGTAGTTAACTTTTATTTCAGATAACTAGAAAACTTAGCAAAGTTTGAAAAAGATTATGATATTATATACGAGAGGTGTAAATATTTAATATAGGTATAAGTCACCCTGTATATGATCCAATAAGCATAAATACTTGACAGTGCCGTCCGTTATAACTAAAATCGCATTTACTTCTAACCCCTACGAAATCAGTATGTAAACGGTACCCAGCATGACGCAATTTATAACTTTTTTATTTCGAGTGTGGCACTGACGCAAACATTAAGGGCACAAAGCCCTCACTTCGCATCAACATAAAAATGCAAATCAAACAAACAGATGTCCCCTACAACGCGCAGAGTGGCTTTCACCCATTGACCAAATGTTCAACAGTACGTAATAAGTGTTTATGATTTTTTGGGGTTGTAACCATCCCTAAAAGCAACCCCGTGGAGATTTTATAACTTAAACAATTAACTTTTGACGACTTCATAGGGCTGCTGTGGTGTGGGATGCCTCTGGAGGGTAGTTCAATGCTCCTAAGGGAAATTGCGTTCAATATTTTTTTCGCAGTGTGCGTACAGTGCGTGAATATTTAAAAATATGTCATTCATCTTCTGGAAGTTTTACAACCGGGGGGTGATTTTCCTTGCAGTGGAAAGTTCGTGGGGGGTTGGTCGTGGCCGCCATTCTCACGCCTCATTTACCCTCTAAACAGTTCCGAAATGGGGGCGAAATTCGGTATAAAATATGTTTGGCATCGTATACTTCATCTGAGGAGAAATCGCTGGGAAACTATGTGGGGAGGTACTCAGAGGGATGAAATTTTCACGGTGGGTTCCTTTGACGGCGGTGATTTTGCGAAATTGCGAATAAAAACGATGCTTCATTTCTGTTTAGACGAAGGATATTTTTGGAATATAAATGACTGTGTAATTGACAGACGTTTTGGAAATAACGTAAAAGGAGATTGAAGAATTTATCTTTCATATATATACGTATATATATACGTTTATGATCCATGGAAAACGTAATTTCATTTCATTTCAATTCCGGAAGAAATTCATGGAATATCTAAAAACAGGAAACTTCTAGCAACAAGTTAATATAATTATAATAATAAACTCATTTGAGGGATATTTAAGACTAAATAACGGAATTTTGTATAATATGAGAAATCTTTATACAAGGTGTAATCAAAATAAGGGGACAAACTTCGATGAGCTGTTTACCACACCGATATATAATAGTATATTATTTGACGAGCACATAATTAAGGATATAAATCGCGAGCATGAAGTTTACATGCGAGCCATAGGCGAGCATGTAATCATGCGAGCGATTTATAACCGTTATGTGCGAGTCAAATACGACGTTTTTTCTACGACTCATAAATTCCATTTTATGCCAAATATTTTAAATGTATTTGTCAATGATGGCGAGGCGAACTGTCAAATAACTGTCATTCACGTAGGGTTTGACACACTTTGACACTACCATTATATAATGATGACAATTCGTTCAAATAATGAGGTCATTATTTGAACGAACTGTCATTATTATACAACGCTAGTGTCATTATAATCATTGGCGCGTATAATGATGGGGATTATATAGTCATATATACGTATGCAATGTACTTATTATATGTGAGTCGTAGATAAAATAATTTATGTGTCCATAAATAATTTGTTGAATTGTTTATTCCTTCTTAAGGTTCTAGTTAGTTGGCACAAACATTAAGATGCAGCTCATGTGACAAGAGAATTAATAAGCTCTTTCAGTTGGAGTAAATCGGAATGGAAATAAGTCCTGAAATTATTGAAAATTGGCTTGTTTATGGATTCGAATATTTATCAAACAATGCTAAGAATGCATTGCAAACATTGCACTTTGTTACAGCAATATTTTCTGGGAATATAAATTTCATTAGTGATTAATTGACAATATTCGACAATTTTAACCAATCTATTGATAACTGGTCAGATCATCATCCTGAAATTCAAAGTATCGCAGTAATAATTTTGAGTGCCAATTATAATTTCAACGATGACATAATTAGCACAAAGAAACGAAAAAGAAATGTCAACCGTAATAACATTCAGAGAGGTTGCTTGTTTGAATATAAAACGGTTAATTCGATTGAGGATATTTGGGACGACGTTCACTACGATTAATAAAACTGCTTTACTTTAAATCGCTATATTTCGGATTGAAATTTATTCATTCATCAGGTGTTAACGATTAAGTTTCGTTTAGGTAGCTAATCTGGTACACATTCTCAACACTCGGCGACAAATCATATATAACTATACATTAAAAGAGACAAAGGACAAAATTCTCACACGGAGAGTAGCCCACGTGCAGATAAGTTGGCTTATCTTAATAATAATATCTAGTAATAACCTCAAGATTCCAAAAGATATATTTTTGGTCTATTTATTTGTTATCTTCAAGTAAAGTCAATACGGTGTCATTGTATCAAACCAACACACGTTGTCACATCCCAACGTCTGAGTGTTGACAACTCGTTCCTTATTTTTTTTTGTTAAAAGAGATTTTTTTTGCAATTTCAGGCAATGTTTATATGTAGTTTGGAAAAATGCATTCAAAACTTTAAATGTGACCCCGCGCGAGAGAATCACCCTAACTGCCATCTCTCGTTTCGATAGTACTGACCCCTGTGTGTGAAGGCTCATAACTCTCAAACCACTAAACATAAACTATTGTCGGTGTAAACATGAGCGCGCGAGAAATGAAAATAGCTACCTGATTATTGCACTTTTAAATTAACGCTACGACTTTCCGATTTTTTTCTCCTAAATAGCTTACCAATTTTTTTTTATTTTTGTCCAGGTTGCATTTAGAGTCTCTTCTATAGATTGGCGATGTTTCTTCTTTAAATTTTTATGTAATAAAGGATGTAAACAAGATTTTGATGTAAACGGATATCTCTGAACGACATGTTAGCACGATAATGCGATATGCACGTAATCGCCATATTTTATTTAATGCGGCTATAGAAAACTAATTGCATAGAAGTTTTTACTTAATTTTTTAAAGCGATTGATATTAATGTTATAAATTTCATGCAGCGCTGGGACAGTACCAGCAAGATCATTTACTTAATACGATGAGAACAGTTTCGGAATTTTTAATAATAGTGCGATTTAAATATAGTACAATGAATTTAGATGTAAAATTAGTTCTACGTAAGATATTTTTACGTAGCTCTTACTGGGGGACGGCTCTAGGTCAGGAGATTTAAATAAAAGTCGCAGTGTTGTTTACATAGGTCGTGTATTGCTGACCACGCAGAATTCCAATATTACAGTTGACTGGAGTCCGCGAAACACGATAGCTGAGCGTATACTATACTCAGGTGCTGCAAACTACTGATCCCGTTCCCATCCCATCCCGTGGCTATTACAATAGACTTCGCAAGGCGTCATGACCTGTTTTGGGCCTCCAAAAATCCTGAGTTAGGATTTTTGGTTGCACACGGCTTTTGATATAAGTTAATGATAATTTGCACGTTTTGAACGCGTGTCACAGAGAGTCTTTGTTTCGATTTGAAAAGCCTGACGTCTGCTTTTCTGGTCAACCAACTGTCTGCAGGTTGGATGTGTTGGATGACCTGGCCGCAATTATACAACGTAATTAAACTATACTTCGCAACAATATTTTACAAAAACGGATTCAGACGGATTCACTGAAAATGTCAAAACATTCAAAACACACGCGAGGGAAACCCGATCTGCGTAAAATAGTGCACATGTAAATTTCGGTCTTAAAAATTAGCAAATGGTCGGAATTCTATTAAATTCGAGGCATTACTATAGCAGTAAATAAGGTTGCAATAAATACCTGCGTTGTCCTGCTAACGCTCGCTTCAGAGATATCCGCTTCCATCATATTCCTGTTTACAACCTTTACTATAGAAAATATAGCCAATCTATAGAAGATACATTCAATGCAACCTGAACAAAATTTTAAATTTTTCAGGTAAGCGATGTAGGAGAACAAATCGGAAAGCAAGCGTTACTTTAAAAACGCAAAAATCGGGTACACTTTTTCACTTCTCTCGCGCTCATGTTTACACCGAGAGGCAAAAAACGTTAGTCAAACAGCTTATGTAGAAATGATTAAGGAGTATGACACATTTTATTTCTTGTTTTTCCGTTCGCTAGTTCTAAATTTATGAACCTTCGAACATAAACATAAACCGAACATTGAAATGAATTTTCACTTGAGGTAGGCTATGATTTATATATTGTTTCTATATTTCGCTCTTACCACCGACAGCTATCAAATTATTTCATTTAAAAGTTAAATTATAATCAATCATTTCGTAATTTGGACTTCTCACAAATTTCACTTATTATATACGAATTTTCTAATTGAGTGGTAACATCCCATTAAAACATTAAAATCCTGCATAGTCATCAGGAAGTTTAATACAGATCAACCACCTTGACAACAGGAGAACTTCGTTCTCATAAATAATTCCCAGTAGCATTATCCAAAAATAAACGACAATAACAAATATTTAAATAATAATTAGGCGAACTTCGGGACGAAAGCATGCCGTAGGAACCTGTGGATCGCACACCAGTCAAATTGAATTAGCGAAAGCGACGGTGGTGCCCCGCGGCGAATTTACGGCGACAAAAGGAATTAATGTTAAATATTAGGGAGTGAGAGTTCAGGGGGTTCCCCTTAATCAGCGCAGTTGTTCGCGTGCCCGCTATAAATCAGAGCGAGTCGCGCGCGCTTTGCGCCATTTCCGTTAGTATATGGATGATGTAAAGGCTGAGGGGTGCGAGAAGGTGTGGGTGGTGTAAGGGGAGAGAAGAACAATTAAATATCAAGCACAATCGCAGAAGATAAACATGACCTGATGCTGGCCTAGCCCCGAGATAATTAATAACGAAACTAATTAAGGATAAATTTGCGAGGCGAAAATTTCGCGTGGATATATCACCGCATTGTTTTGAGCGAAAACGCTAGAATGTACCTACCTATGTACGCCACTGTGTTCCACTGTGTTGCCATTGTGCGCACAGCACAATGCTTGACCTTCGCTCTTCCTCTCTCTGAAATAGTATGTCTATTTCTCTCTGTTCTGCTTTATGCGTCTATATTTGATCATTGTTCCGGTTGTTGTACCACCGTGTAAAACGTTTGTATGCGTTGGACGTGCACCCGCCACGTAACTACATCTAGTAATTGGGGGCAGATATAATTCCACATGCGGTTGCAATTTCTGCCCTAATAGTGTTAGAATTCAACTAAATATCCGGTTGTGTCGGAATAACTAAACCAGCAAATGATTCCTTATAGCTAGAGGCTAGACAATCACAATCATAATCAAAAAACTGAATAAACCACCAGAATGAACCTATTTAGATTCTGTACAAGAATGGTTATAAAAATGGACCTTTTGGAACAAATTGAAATATAATGGCATAAAGGAGATATAAATGTCACTTTACTAAATGGTCAATTAATTTTCAATAACAGCCCCTGTTCATTGTTGATTCTTTTATAAAACCTTTACATTTTTAACGAAAAAAGGTCAAATTTAATTACCATTACAAATATTAGTACTATTTTTGTTTTGTTTTATTAGATATTACAAAGAAAATGTTACAACTGGCGTATTCTTGATATCAGCACGATAAAAATAAATTAAAGCTGATTATCTCCACCTTTACAGTATTGGGCTACCACAATCCTGTCTAACGGACACTCACACACAAGTACGAGCTTCATTGCCGAGAGGAGCTAATAACGTACAGCTGACAATCGGTTTGATGGACTATCGACTCACGGATTCATGCCCTTTGTACAGTCTCGGAGTAGCTTTGGGCATTAGAATCCCCGATTGACATTTCACATCCAATATCACACCCGTAGCCCACCAATAAACACGCTTCACTGTAGCAGACCCCGCAGAGCACACACATATGCAAGCGTCGAGCGACACCTCACAGTGTTAGGTGGTTGTCCGTTTGAAGTGCCAAATAATGTCCAATTCGACCGTCAAAGGATAATTACCCTTCGCGTATGGTCCTTCGACAGTAATATACCGGGAAGCTCAAAAGTTGTCGCCCCCCAATACGTTGTTCCCTTTGATCCTTTGGGGTTGCAAGCGCGGGGGATAGGGGTGTAGTCGATCGACACTGCTTTGTTGGGCACGCTAATGATTGAATCACCGGTCGTCGGAAGCCCTTTGAACCGTGGGATTTAATATCGCCGATGCTCGGACTAATTAATTAGACGCTGATTTTTGGCCGCAGGCATAAAGGTAGCGGCAATGAACGAATATTAATTTTTTTGGCACGGTTCGGGTTTCCGTGCTTCATTCAGTGATGCTGCCGATTAAATTAAATCCCCTCTTTCATAGTAAATTTTTGTATGGGTAATAAACGATAGGGCTCTCGCGCAAAAATATTGTGGACAAAGAGGGGGTTGCGGTCGTTTTGAAAATTTATGATTTTTTGGTACCACGTTTCATTTTTATTGTCGTAGTTCAAATTGAAAAGGGTAACCTATTTTGGTTTACCATATACAGTAAAGTATGGAAATATGAGAAAATATCTGAGGCGGTTTGTTATTTTAGAAAATCCTCAAACACGTCGACTTTTAATTATTAAAATACACATATTTGTGGAAACTTAACTGAGTTATGGCGTCATCAACTCCTTTTTTAAAATAGCAACCCCATTGTTTTCTGACTGATTTCGGTAGATCATTTAAATGCCAAAAAGTCAAAATCGAAGGGATATAGAACCGATATCTAAGCGATATTGAAGCCATATCGAAGGAATTGATTTATAATTTAATTATGATTTATTATGGTTTATGATTTATTTATCATTTATTTATGATTCATTTATGATTTATGTATTTAATAGTGGAAAATACGAGAACAAAAGCAACATTTGTCTCTAAATAGGAACCGACAAAAATGGCTTTTACTTAGGTTACTCAGTGATTAAGAGACCTAATATCCCTATGACGTTCAGAGTTTTGCCCCCCTAAATCGCCGCAATAATGTTCGTACCTAATGTTCGTATTTCAATAAGTTTCCACAGAAATATGTTTATAACATGCAAAAATATGTGCATAAATTTCTATACCTCAAATTGTGGGTAATTAAGAGACGTAATATCCCTATGACGTTCAGAGTTTTGCCCCTCCCCCCCCCCTAAATCGCGATAATGTTCGTTCCTGTAGCTAACGTATTTCAATCAGTTTCCACGGAAAAATGTTTATAACTTCTGCAAAAATGTTTGCATAAATTTCTATTATACCTCAAATTGTAGGTAATTGAGAAATGGTATGGGTATCTGTAAATCGAAATGGTAGCGGATGGCCTGATTTTTCGAGAAAAGGACAATAGACAATTGTAAACTAACAAAACTTACGGAAAAACAAAACCAAGCTACAAAATTTTCTATCGCGTAAGGTTTTGGAAAAACTTGGGGCCAAATATCAAAAAAGCAAGTTCGGTAATTTTTACAAATGTATACCAGCTAAACACACAATGTTCTAAAAATGACAAAATGGTATCATAGTAAACCTTGGCTTTTGCACTTTTACTAGAAATCCTGAAATTATGGTTCACAAATGATTTTTAAGCATTTGTAACATTTCCATAAGTGGCGTGCCGACGCCTCCATAAAAGAAATAGCAAAACGAAAAAACTCCCTAGTAACCTGAGGTGATATGCAAGTTTCAAGCACATAGTATTCATCGTATTCAGCGCAGATAGGTAAATCAATCAGAAACTGCTATTCGCTTTTCATAAACAAAGAAAAGTTATTAATATTACCCGAATTATCAACTGAACTTTTCTCGAAAATTTTCTTATGTATGACCATATATTTTGTAAATAACCTTTCAGACAATCAACAGATATATCAATTTACAAAAAAATATATAAGTTTGCAATTCAAACAAAGTGTCGATGACGTCATACGTCAAAAATAATTGAACTTCGAAAATAACATTTGATGTAAATATGTGTATTTTAATAATTAGATATCAACGTGTTCGAGGATTTTTAAAATAACAAACCGCTTTAGAGATTTTGTCGCGTTTCTATACATAAGCGGATACTACATAACCGGTATTCTGTCACAGTCGAATTTCTCTTAACTATAAAAAAGATGATAAACAAAATTTTTTCTTTGACTTTATGTATTTCTAAAGCAACTGCTAAATTTTGTATTATTATAAAACGTACAGGATATCCCATTAAGATATGGTTTGTAGGGAACACTTAAACAAGCATTTCTTGTCAATAAATTTGTGTATATGTTTACCATTTCTTAAATGAATTTTCCTAACCCACGGATTGGTCGCAGGGGCGGTTCATTGGCCCGATCGATCCCCTGTACAAAGTCCACTTCACTTTTTCTTCTGGGGGCATAAAAAAGTTTGGTCCACAAGACGGCTATTTATCTACAGAGAAGAAAAACTGCTCGCAAGAGCGATGGCACTGATGACAGAGTTCGCTCACGTGCTTCTCGTATTGTTCCATGGGGTCGGAACAACTTAAATGTCATAACTTATGTATGCAGCAACATGGACTACTAATCGAATAGTTTTTGTAATAAGCAAGACATAAATGATTCCAGTCTATTTCTTTCTGATTCAGCCTAGTGCCTGAACGGCTTCTTTTCGGGAGTTATTGATAAAAATGCTTGTTTAGACAATCCTTCAATCAACAATCAGTTTGTCGCAATCTTGATGGGACAACAAGAAAACTACTCGGTACCATTTTTGACAATAGTACTGACATTCAAACGCATCTTTGATAGAATCTTGGGATTACACATTTTTAAAAACGTTTTTCGGCATACATCAAAATTACTTTTCTCTCAGTTGACATATACAGTAGAGAGTGAACATTGTCAGTTATTAGAAGATGCATGTTACAAACTCATAAAATAACGACTACTCAGGAGCGCAGTACACTGCCAAACTTCCATCTAGCCCCAATAGGTGTCACGACGGGTTTCTTTAATTTGAAACTCGGATTGCCAGTCCTGAAGTGACAAATAAAACCTATAAATTTCCTCAGCTTCCGTAGCTCAACTGGGAAAGCTGTCACCCGGAAATTGGGGAGTTTCTGGTTCAAATCCAGGCGGAGGTGTTTTTCCAAAAAATTATCCTCAGTTGGGTTAATTATCAATCGCTTCTTTAGTTGATTCTACATTACTGACGAGTTTACGTAATAACCATTTTCCCTTGAATTTATTCATCTGTATGAGCTGTTTAGCAATAAACATTTATTGATTCGTAGTTAGTAAACTTCCATCTAGTCCCTATGAAGTGACAAATAAAACCTATAAACTTCCACAGCATCTGTAGCTCAACTAGGAGAGCTATCAACCGGAAATTGGAGGGTTCCTGGTTCTAGGCGGAGGTGTTTTTTCCAGAAAATTATCCTCTCCTGGGTTAATTATCATTCGCTTCTTTAGTTGATTCTACATTACTGAAGAGTTTACGTAATAACCATTTTCCCTTGAAGTTAGGTATAACGTTCGATAACTTTAGAAAATATACACGTACAATACACGCTGCGTAGAACTTATATACTAGAAATTAGTTAAAATGTATATATAATACGATGTCGCATTGTAAACTTTACAGTAATTTTGCGGGACACGAACTGAGCTGGGAAAACTTCGCACAAGCTTCCTCTATACTATACTATAGTGTGCCTGTGTGTATGTGTGCGCTGCGAATTACTTTATTAAAACTTACCAGCGTTGGCTGTGTAGACTGGCGTACTAGGGACTCCACTAAGAAACTTGAAGGCACACCTGCATTTTGAATAGCGCCACCGCCAGAATGGCTTCGCCTGCGCTCTGCTTTAATTTCCCAAACTTTGTGTTCTCTTCATATATTAACTTAGATGTTTACTCTTAGGGTAAAGGTAACTAGAGCTTTTAAATTCAATTTCTTGTCCTATATTAAGTATTTTGATTTGGCGTGTTTTTTCTCACCATTTCACATGCGAAAAAGTGGCTTCTTAATTCTTTATGGAAAAAATGGAGAGGCCTTTTCGGGCGCGCGGAGCGCGCCCGATCCTCTATTTGAACAATTCTACGTTGCGTGAGTTTTTGAAATCGACGCAAAACGGCCTCTAGGGCGTTTTTGCTTCAAAAATTTCCAAAAAGCGAGCGATTTTGGTGAACGCGCCTCAACATTCCAACAGCCATTTATTACGCGTCGTCATGGTTGCAAGCTAGTAACGTCAAGAGTGCAGACATAACCTCATCATAACCTCAAACCTATTTACATTGCAGTAGGTATCTACAGAGCTAAGCAATTTGTTACGTCCCCACAAGTATGATTTGAAAAACCTATAACCATGTTGTTCGTATAAAAATATGTAATAATTTGCGTTAGTTTTTGTTACGTACGAATGCGTACTTAATACCTACCTATACCTACGCATAATTGGAAATATATGGTAAAATTTGACAAACTGCGAATATTACCGCGCAGCAGCTAACTTACTACGAAAACACAGTAAGTAAATTAATAGAGATGATTAGCGTTTCGACTTTCGTTTAGTAGGGCCCCTTACTTACCCTCTAATTGATTACAGTTTGAGAGGTAGTTCTTAGATGGCACCAATGTACACCAGTCGGGTCGGGTCTGCGCACAGCGCCAATATCAAGAACCATCACCTAACGCTAACCTAACGTTCTAACCTAATCTAATATTTTGATGGCGAGATTTGATGGTCCCAATCCCAAACAACCGCACCCATAGCATAAGGTGAATTTATTGCAGATTATTTACACATTTACTTATTTATTAATAATTTCAGGATGTAAACAAATTGTCGTACGTAATTTATACGTATTTAGCCCCACATACAATAGATCTTCCAGGTCAAAGTATATCGAAAGACATAGATGCCATATAACTCAGTCTACCATACCAGAGCCCCTACAACTACAAGAAAGCCGAAGTTAAAGTAGTGTGCGAATTGACAGAGCGCAAGAGAGAAGCCTAGAACGTGAACATCAGCTCATTATGCCAGAAATGGGGCTGACTCGAAAGAAAATAAACAAGAAATTTTCCTCTAATCAAACTAATCAAACATTTAGTACAAGAATTTGAAGGAATGAAACTATTTATTGTTATTTTAAAGTTACATTAATTATTATATTTTTAGTTGAATTTCTTTTAATTCGATTTTTGCACAGGTAACATATACGATGTGATAAATAGCCTGAGGAACAAGGAATCTAATTTTGGGTTAAAGAAAGTTATCTGTTACTTCGAACAAAACAGATTTGTATATATCAGAACAAATGGGAGGAATATCAACATTGGTGATTCGGAAGGGTTATTGAAGTAGACTTATCGCAATATCGCATTGGTCTATCGTAACTCTCGGTCACCCGTAATGTTATTGTCAATTTCGTATACATACGCGCATCAATCATATTACAATGAATACAATTTCGAATCAAGGTCTGTATTGCTGTAACCATAAATGAGGACAAACTTTGGATTTAGTTAAAATCTATTTATTTCAACACGTTTTTGCACAGCTAAATGTGGCATTTTCTACGGCTAAAAGGTGGGATTCTACGTATGTGTAAATTGACAAAACGTTTTCTCTGGGGCGATTATGGAAAAAGATTCTATTCAAATTAACAGTTACAAGTTACGAAGAAATATTTAAATTTGTAAATAATCCATTTTTTACTTATTGTTTTCTGTAATATATACACATGTATACAACAATGATGTGCAATGTTCTACAAATATATATTATATGCACAGTCTCTGTAAAGGAACTAATTTAATATTTAGCCTCAATCATGTTTTAGTTTCTTAATTATCATTGCTTATTAGTTATTTAAAAATACTAATGCTATTATACATGTATTACATATTCTGCAATATATGTACAATGTTATTAATCTACAATACCAATCTGTATAAGTAGTGACCAACCAAGCAGTAGAGTGTATAAAATGAACTTTTTGGAAAATCAAAGTTTTAAGTTGATTTATGTTATCTCTATGGACCCACATATAACATCAACAAGAT
The DNA here is from genome assembly GCA_964023965.1 of Melinopterus prodromus. NCBI lineage: Eukaryota > Metazoa > Arthropoda > Insecta > Coleoptera > Scarabaeidae > Melinopterus > Melinopterus prodromus. The sequence goes on from OZ030391.1 coordinate 74,105,865, forward strand.
TAACCCAATTAAGAAAAAAATAGGTCTCCCACAAGAGGCCTAATATTTATAATTTTTTTCAATTGTTTGTTGTAGTTAGGTAAAAGTTTTTTTTTAAGTTGAAAATTTTCAACTATAGTTTGTGAAATAATAGTATATAAATATTACTTTACTGCAAGTTTTAGATTTCCTGCGCTTGGCATAAAATTGAGTAAATTTAACAATTGAACCTTTTTTGTATTCCACGTAATGGAATAACTGGGAACAAAATATAACAATTGTTTTTTTTTTCAAGTGACAAACATCTTTAATAAAATCTAAAATCTTTTCCATTAAAGCCTTCTATATAAGAGTGGATTGTAGTTGCTGGGCCAACAGCATGCCATTATATGAAAAATAATTTAGTGTTTAATTTGACAAATAGACAATTATACAAAAATACATTATATAATTTGATAAAAATTAAAAAGGTCTCTGCGGACCCACGTACCACGTATACCACCAACAAATTTTGACCAATTGAAAGCAATCTGAGTCGTCCACAAGTGGTCTAAAATATTTTTACATTATTATTAAGATCATGTTTACCACTTGAAAAAAAAAAACAATTGTTAGATTTGTCATCGTAATTTGCATTGATTATATAATCAAATAATTATGAAAGTAAGCTAAATTTGTTAAAATTACTAAATTTTATGCAATTTAAGTACGTTGCATTAGAATACCTACTATATTTTTATACTTTTGTTTCACACCATACGTATTGTTAAAATTATTCAACTTGAAAAGAAAACGCAACAAAAAAAAAATCAAATTTATTGCGACAAATTATAAATTTTGTTTTCAATTGCAGGAGACTAATTTTTTTTTTAATTGAACCATTTTTGTTTTATATATGAGTCCATAGAAACAACTTTATAGGTAACAACTTCAAAGTTTGGTTTTGGAAAAAAGTATTTTTTAAAGGCTGTAGTCGTAGTGTATATGCGGTCTATCGATTCCTGCGATGTACCGATTCACTGATCTACCCAATAGGCGGTCTATAGGTCCACTAGTAGTTCATTATTCCTTCTACCTTTAGTTACGTTAAATAAAACGCAGTTTCTAGCAACTCTGAAACATTATGGTGATTTCTTCATACACTATAAAAACCGAATCTATTAAAGGGATGTCGTATTTTAAGTTATTATTAAGATTTAAAATTTAATTGCTTAAAACTACGCAACTAAAACAAGTATAAAGATAGAAAAACAAAGTAATTATTGAAAAATGGAATGGATTTTATGTCAACCCAACTTAAGGTTTTAATAAAAAGAAATTGTTGTCAATTGAGACAGATATGTGCATTGAACACATTACAAGAGAATCATAAGATAGTGATGTTGGAATCAATTTGAGCAACAACCTTTGAATTCTTGAATTAATCTCTCTTAACAAAGAGAAGCGAAGAAATGTGAGATAGGTATTAACCTTGCAAATAACAGACTATCCTTAACACGCACAGTGACGCTAAATTAAAAAAGGGATGACAGAAAGCTTATATAGTTTGAATTAGCAATACCTGACAGTCTTATTTTTAATATCTCGTTCTCTTTGTTACTGACCGCTTCCCGGATTTGCTTTTAGGAAAGCTTACGATACCTCACACGACTTACTTACCCTATGTTATTTGAAGAGTTTATAACAATATCAACCACCATGGTTCATCTTCGCAGTGTGATGATATTACAAACAGAAACAAACAAAGTCAGTTTCAGTTTTACTGTTTTCCATTATTAATTATATTTAGGTAATTAAATATCCTTAAAATGTGACATTATGGACTTTATTTAACAAACCTTGTTGATTGAACGTTTTAAACTGTATACACTTGAATTATTGCAAAATGTTCAATCAAAGGATCTACAAAGCAAAAGTTGATATATATATATTATGTTCGTAACAACTTCATACAGGACTTTTATATTTTAATGATATTTCGTAGCTTTGATTTTCTTCTGTAAAAATATTTTACTTTCATTTCTTTTAATGGCCTATATAACTGGTTTGTAAATCGAAATCATTGCTGTTTAAGCAAAAGCATTATTGATGTGAATAACACACAGTATCGTTAAGCTTCAACAATAATAAAAAGAATTTTAAATTAGGCGATAGAGCAGATTAAATTAAAAAGATTAAAATTCAACGGCGCAGCAGTAACTCCGAAATCAGAATAACATCTTGGATGTCAATTATCTGAAGATTAGATGAAGTATGCAATTACTGCCGACGCAAGCGGCAAATTAAAAATTAATGCTTTATGATACATTTTCCAAGAAGGGGCGACATCAAAAGCCTGTAACTAACTGGAAAGTGCAGGCAAATTCTTCTCAAGATTATTGTTCAGATTTCAGCCTCGATTTCAGTCGTGCAAAATAAACGTTTTCCTAGTATTCCTATCAATTAATCTGTACTTTACCCGAAAAACTGGACCGCCATCATTTATAAAATATTTTTCTCATATATTATCTGCAAGCATGGTTTTTCCGGCTGGAAAATGTTATAGAAAACTTTTCTAAAACTTCTCAGAGCTCTCGGAAGAATAAATAAACTCTGTTCTCCCGATATTCCGAACTCCCAATATCTCGAGGATCAAGATAAATCGCTGAAACATTTGTTCCCGAACGTCGATATGAAAAAAGAAGGAAGGAAGGTTAAATTTGATAAAAATGCTGTCCGAAATCGAACGCCATTTACCGCCGCGGCCGACAGCGGCGGACGCAAAGTTCCTGGCCGCCCGCCGCCCCTCGATATGAGCACCGAATGAAAAAGAGTGGGCCGTGAAGCGGCAGACGTAAAAAATGGCCCTCCCTAATATATTAAAAGAGTTGAATTTGTCCAGCTGTCACGCTTTGGATTTGTTTTTTCGTATATCGTGCCTCTCTTGTTCTCCGTCGTAACATCAAAAGTTACCCGAGAGTACGATGAAATAAGAGAAGAAATAACTTAACTAGAAGTAAACAATTCGTTATATAAAGTATAAAGGTCTAGTCGAAATGTCATTTAATGTAAATTTTATGACAATATTCGGTGTTGCATTGCTTTTAAAAATATCTGAGTGTATCGTATTTAAGTTGAAATTTTACCTTTCTTGGTTCCTCTACAATATTATGTTGAAAATTATCTTCCTGATAAGGGTTGAGCAAAAAAGTCCATTGATCGATTAATCAAAAAGATCTTCGGTCACCGTCGATATATTTTGTCACATGTCGTTGTATCTCGATATGTGACAAAATATGTCCATATGTGAACACTGCGAATAAATATATGGAGATGGCCCTCTATTCAAAGCTAAGGTCAAAGCTAAAGCTAAGAACACGACCCGATATAACATTATATAATATAAAATTATATAATATAAAATAATAATATAATAAAAATAATATAAAATGTAAATTTACATTACAATTATGTAAATATACACCAAAAAAATCCTTCTAAAACATTTCAGACAATGGCCCAAACTCTAATTCACTCATGGCATCATCTAACTCAACCCACACAATTACAACATCACATAAAGTCATCGCAACAATACGTTATGATTCACAATAACTCCCAAGTAGTAATAAGGTCGGCATAATCAATTGACCTACGACACCGGGTTCGACCCCGTATGGTCCCATGAGGTTATTAAGACAGTTGATGACTAATGGTCGGCACCATTTGTTTCACGGGTGGCGGTGACTCGTTCCTTAATTTATTTTACTAACTGCATGCTATGTGGTCGTGATGGATGTTCTACCGGTGCACAATGTCGGTAAATGTCAATTCTACACGCAGCCCACAATTGTCGATAAGTAATGAACGATCTCGATGTGAGAAATGAGAAGCTTTCTACCAAATGATGTATTATAATAATGCAATTTGCAGTGTAGGTGTACCTGCTGGCTGGGCTATATTAATTTTAATATTGGATTATCCTGAAAAATTGAAGGCATGAGAATGAAAAGTGGATAAAAACATATGGGTTTCTATGGTTTTTAACCAATTTTCATTCTGAGCCCTTCAATCACTGATGGAAATTAAGATATTGTTGACGTTTTGCACGTTATTTGTAATGCCCAACCAAAGGTCCATCCAAAAATCTAGCTGGGTTGGATTTTTCTGAAGTGAGATTCTCATTGACTCAGACCGCCGTCTATAATCTAGATATACAATCACTATTCTCCTGTTGATCTACTAACAGATAAATTTAAAGAATATTTTGAAACTACTTTTGAAACCCTCGCTTATAATAGTAAAACTTTTTTTATTATGTAGACAAAATGGTATAGAAATAATATTAAAATTACCATACAATGAAGTGCTTAGCTGAAAGATATCCATTTTATCCAATTTATTATCTAATTTAATAATGTCATGTTGTCATGTCATAGTTTATGAATAATATGATCGACATCAATTTTCTAACAAAGGGTGATATAGTGATAGATATCACAGTATCATAATGTCAACAAATATATCATAATATAAGATGTGGTTAGGAGTGATAATATTTCACAGGTACTGTTTTAATTCATTTAATAAATTAATTTTATCGCAACAAATTTATATACTTTTCGGTGTTATAGAAGCCTTTTATCTTTGCAACATTTAATTTTATTTAGTTAGGGGGCATATTTCGGTTATGTAAAAATCATCATCGGTCCTAAATCTACAAACAAATACATTTCTTTGTAAAAATTATATACTCAAAAATCTGTACTTAGAGTCATTTGTAAACCTGCTAATAAACATTAATTTCTTTAATTTCTTGATAGTTTCCCTGGTAAGATATACCATTAGAGATCGAGCAATGCAATGTCGTCGTGATGGAGGTACGACATTGATAGAGGGTATTTAAAACTAGTTATTAGTGAGTGATGGTGAATACAGCCCGTGACGCGCTAAAGCAACATTGGTTGTATCAACGGAAGAATTAAAGTTTAAAATTTAAATATAGATATGTAAACAACGGATTTACATTAAACATAAGTTGATCGTTCAATAGATTTATCTGTAGGTTCATATTATGTTTTGTTATTTGAAATTCCTCGAGCAGATCCAACCTTGGGCCTTTTGTGCATTCATATAACAGAGTTTTATACTATTTTTATTGATTTTATGGTCTGTTTCTATCGTGTATTTGTATATATTCGAGCGCCAGTTCGAAATGGCTTGTAAAAAATAAATGTGTAAAGAGAAATCTCTCAGCTTTCAGCAGTAATCCTGTAACAAACTGCACCTTTCCGAAATGTGGAAATTGCAACTGTGACGCAGAGAGGTGATTCCTAATGCCAGCCGAGCAGAACTCTGAATTCCTGCTACTCATAAAGGATAAAATTAATTGTGTCCATTAAACATTAATGCGCCGCTAGCACCCCTGTTTTAAATTTGCGCCGCGCCCCCGTCTACGATGTTAATTAGCGTCGTCGGGACGCGCCGGATGCAAATTTTCAATTCACGTGTGATTTTCGCGAGCTGCACTTCCGCCTGCGCCGAATGTCAACGCTATTTGCATTTCCTGCTGCTGTTGCCGCATGCCGCTGCTCCCCAGCGTCCTCCTCGCGATCCAGCCACCTACAGCAGGAATTGCGTTCGGTTGGGGTGGGGATGACGAATTTTAGTAATAACTTTGCCGTGGATTCGTTTTATCGGTTTTTCTCTAGGGAGGTTTTACTCAAGTGTGCTGTACTTACTGGTGAATGCAAAGGAAAATTAGGAAAATTATTTACTGTATACGTACTGGTTTGTCTAATTGTTCAGAACATTGCAATGCACACCAGTAGTTAATTGTGGGTCGTTCTTTTACAAATCGTAAACCTTTTATGACGTCTCATTTTAGATTTGGCTTAAACTTTTTTATAAGTTGTTGTTTATAAGTTATTCCTATATCAGTATTAACTCGAAAAAAAAATATTTTCGGAGATAATTTTGAATTATTTACGATTATTTGCCAAACCTTGTCATATTCAAAATTCAATATCTTTGGTTCTAGTAATCGTATCGGACCCATTTTTGTTTTATTTTAAAGGTTGAAATGTCTGCTGGATAACTGCGTACAACTGTTCTTTTAATTTATATATGTAAAATAAATAAAAGCAATTGAATTTTTTAAATAATTATTACATAGTCGCCCCCACAATGGATATAATCGAACAAATATATATATATATATATAATATCCGCTACACTTTTACGTACAAAACCCATCTTTTTCTAGGATGGAGTCTCTCAAAGTTCAGAAGATATTAAATTTTATTAGACGTGAGTCACGCGCGGGTTATCGAAACTCAATGAAAAACGCATTAAGCGACTACTTCAGGCGTGTGCGCGACGACATTCTTGAACGTCTCGCAGACAGCAAGCTGGTTTTATATGCTAGTGCAGTTTGTTTTTAGAACGTAGTGAGTGGAAGTGCTTATTTATTAGATGCTAAAAATATTTATTTATTAAACGCCTTTAAAAATGCCAAAGTTTTCTAACCGTTTCAAACGTTCTAAGTTACAAATATAAAGAGCTCTCAGAAAAGGAATAAAATACCAATTATTGGCATTACTTATACCTGTAACATCTAGGTAAAAGTTAGCACCACTGTTTACGACGTATGATTTTCGTTCAAGCATCAACAAATTGTTATTTTGAAAAATGTTCTGAATGTCCTGGTGCAATAAATTTGATCGACGAATTACTTATAGACAATGGATGAACGTCGACAACCACTTTGCAACTAATGATATCCCCAGTTGATGAATATTTACAAAAATTGAAGACCGGATTAGAAAAACTACTATTATACTCATACTTAGCAAAAAGCCAGAATGATTTTATGAACAGCAAAAAAAAAGCAATCCTTGCAAGAAGATGAGTGCATTGTTATCTGTGATTTTTCTGTGAACTATGCTTTATTTGCTGTAATTATATTTGGATGCGGAGGCAAATTGAATTGATTGAAACATCTATCGGTTCGAAATTTAGAACGTTTGATACGATTAGATTTTAAAGGCGTTTAATAAATAAATATTTACTAGGTGAACATTTCGCAGACAGCAGGCTGGTTCAACATGCTAGCGCAGTTTGTTTTTTAAGAACGGAGTGAGTGGAAGAGCTTATGTATTAGGTGCACAAAATACACCGATATAGGTATCGACTAAATTTACGAGAAAATGCCATAAAAAAGTTTGGTTTAATTTAAAAAAGTAACTTTTTTTGCGTAATCCGTACGATTTGTATTAGAACGACCATTATATATAATTATATATACTATAATTATATAAATTGCTTTGTTGTATACGGCATTTTCGATATTTGCGATATTTACAGTGCATATAGAGCTCTACTCCATATCCGAAAAGTTTCTTTTAACAAACTTCCCACTCCGTACGGGGACTTCTTTAGAGTCACCATTTTCTTCTCTGTTTAGTTACAGCTTGAACGTGACCGTTCGAAAGAGTACTCAGCAAAGACGGAGTTAGCGATATTATGTTCTTCTATTCTACAAACTAAGTGATCTCTCAAACGAATAGAGCGAGCAAGTTGACTAATAATAATTAAATGGTGATTATATTCTCTTTCTTTATTTAAAAAAAAGTTTGGGAATGGGGACGGCTTAAAGGCTACACTAAGTTCCACGTATGATAAGTGCCACCAATTTTAGAAACTTAAAAGTTACTGAAACAGTGTTACAATTTGCTGCATTGTAACACTGAAAACAGTGAAACACTGAAACTGTTACTTCTAATTCTTATCGATATTTTTCATTTCAAGATGTATTTTCAACGTAAAAAAGGAACGGCAAAGATGTCACCTCTAGACAAGCGAAAGCTTACTAATAATTTTGGATCAAAACCGAGCGTAAAAGACTTTTCCAAAAAGCTACACCCCAAAATCAAAGTTGTATCCCGTGGTACAAGATTGAAAAATATCAACAAAAAAATGTAAAATCAAACAATTCTCCACAATCTTTAAATATTACTAAGTGAACAAATCTGGTTCCGAATTCTGGTGTCCTTTTTTCATTTTATTAGAAACGTCCCACCCTGATTTTTAAGTAAAAAACTTTGTTTCAATATTTCACCACGCATTCGAAAAGAAAACACCCTTATAAAATGCTATCTGTATATTCTCTACTGTCCTTCTTGATCAATGCCAAACAAATGTCAAATACAAAAAATAACATAACGTTGGTTTGAAACGTTCTATTATCACGAATATGGTATGCTTTTAAACTTCACAATATAGGGAATTTCATTTCTTAAATTTCCAGTGACTAAATAGTATTGGACGTACAATTAATTGAAATGTTGTATCGTTTTTCTTTGTCGGCGGTGAAGTGAAGCATCTGATGAAAGGCTCCCTGTTTTACGTTTAAACAAATTGTCCAACCATGTACATATTAATACTAGTTGACGTCGAACAATGTAACCAAACTCTGAGCGCTTCAATTTCTAATAAGTACATCTGTGTTTTTACCAGTTTGTTTCTTATAAGTTATAGTAATTTACCGTCACGATTATATTTGATTTTAATGGTACTGCAATTAATGTCTGGTCTGCAAACAGATGCACATCAAAATCTGGGAATGTACAGTGGCCATCAACGCTTAAGAAGGTTAACTAACACTTGCTAGACCTGCTAGATAGCAAAACTTACCTAATATCTCATTGTTCTTTTCTAGCAACTGGCTTCGAATAAGTTATATTTGCTGAGATACACGTAACGGCCTATACACATGTTGATTATTGACAGTACATATTTATAATCTAATTACAAATACTCGTGTGCACTTAATATCAAAGGAATAGGTGCACAGGACCATATTGAATGGGCTTATCCGAACGTATGATATCGCAGCCCTGGGCAGAGGATAATATCCGAGTATGTATATCCATTAAGCAAGCAAACCGAACCTAAACGATTGTTCCCGGGATTATATTCGGGAACAGGGACAACCTATAAACTTTCGTAGGGCGAACATTGTTATTTTTAGGTTAGAATTACCAGAATTACCATGGATACCGCTAGGGAGCTTCCATTTATTGTTGAACACGAAACGTCAAAACTAATTTAGGATACGGACCCTTGTTTATCTATCTACCTTTCGAAATTTGATACTCCAATTTACCTGAAATTAATTTTATTGGAAACCAAATGCGATGTAAAATATGGCGGGTAGAATGGATTTTGTGCGGTTGGAAGTAAATTAGAATGGGGCGAAATGGGGATCCAATAATAAAATTTTAATAAATAATACCGATTGCTATGAAATTTTGAAATATTCGATGTATTAAAGGTGATGTTTATCGGTATTTTGTAAGTGAATATATTCATGGCGCTACTACATAAATATTTGCTACAGATAATTGCGCGTGTACAATGTTCACCGTTTGCATGAATAATAAATGATGCTACAATAAAATTATTACAAAGAGTTACCGACTTTATGTTTTCAATCACATATGCATTTTGTTGCATATTTTTATATACGCGATAGTTTTATTTTTCTAAACCACTGAATTATTCCCCCTTTCAACTCCTGGTGCGACAATTACAATTCCAAGTTGCAACTAATTCTAATAGTTTATTTTTTCGTGAAATCCGAATCCAATGGTAGAAATATTGAATTGACTAGATTTTTAGAAAAACAGTACAAAATAAGTCGTGATATATGTATGGGTGCGATTTAAGCGTGAATTATTTAAATAAATATGTGCATTAAAATAGATACTTTGTGCATTAAAAAACAAAATAATGTGCATTAAATAAATATGAATACGTTACATAAAAATTTTTATAGTAGCAATATTTAATTCATATTGTGCCCTAGAATGGCTAACGTGTCCATTATTTAAATAATACATATTGAGCATTAAATAAATATGAATATGTTACATAAAAACTATTATAATCAGAAATATTTTATTCATATTGAGCCCTAAAATGAATAACTTGTGCATTAAAATAATAAATATTCCGCACGAAATGTAAAGCGCATCAAAATTGATTTTGATGATTCGTATGGTAATGGTGTAGCGCGTACTGTCAATAATCTTCTTCGACCTTCAAATGGCGTTTACTTGAAATGGGTCACTCGGTATATATTATGTTCACTAAAAATCTTACATTAAACAATAGTTTATGTATTTGTATTGTTCCCTAGCGATTGAACTTTGAAATGTATATATGTATTAGTACTGTTATTGTTGTTATTATTGTTACATTGAGGTATATGCACTATTTAGTTTTACTTTATCATACGCAGTATGATAAATCGTGCCGAAAAAAATATATATTTCCGCTAAAATCTCAAAATTTGTGTTCGGCACGATAACAATACTTTGTCATACTACGTATGATGAAGCAAACTATATACATAATGTATATGTACTTTCAACAGACTCAAATTAATCAATTTTTATTTTCTTTTGCTTAGATATTAATCGAATTAATAGGTTTGTATTGTTATGTTTTTGGGGAATGGGGCATCTGTCATGCTTACAAGATATTCAACCAAGCTTTATGTAATTTAGAAAATAATTTTTACCATTAGAAAACTAACATATTCATTAATTGTTTATTGTAAAAATGTACATTGTTTTTGGGTTGATATGTATGTGTGCAATGTATAAATACCCCGCCCACGTGTTATGAATGTTTCATTTTATAAAACTAATGATTAATACATAGCAATTTAAAATTGTACACGGAATGTTATTTGAAACGAAACGAAAGGTGTAATGGTACTTATCAACTGAAATAAAACGGAAAAAGTAATACTATTAAACAATGTTGATTATCATAGCAACCAAACAGAAAAAAAAATATTCACAAAAGAATGCGCAAAAAGAATTTTTATTATTTGTCGTATTACGACAGTTTCTTAAACATGAAAAAATAAACAAATATAACAACAAGCAGTAGAACAAATCATAGGATACATATACGATACAACACACATATTCTTACGTATATTATAAGGGTTTAAATTATTACTAAAATCGCCTTTCCTCAAACGTGCGCGATTTGGTATATTTTAGGTTATGATAGTAACTAGAATTATATTTACATTACACTATGTACTAATTCGATTCAAAGAAAATACAACAGTGCAGTTACATGTGAAACCAATTTTTATTACTTAGTTATAATGTTTTATTTAGCCGACACTAAAACCACAGAGCAACGACAGGACTAAGCTCTATGTTAAGCATAAATGCTCTACGGGTTGCAGAACTTAATGCACACTATAATCTCTCCAAGGCCCATTATAATTTTCTCATGGTACAATTTAGATTATTGAATGCGCTTATAAAATTTTCAAATGCTGATTTATTTAAACTATTGGACATATATTCTTTTCAATAAACAATTATTTTGTATAGCTTAAAAAGTTAAAAGTTTTGTTTCGTCCTACCGAGCTCTATCAGATCAAATAATTGAAAATGGTCAAAACTTCTGTTTGTTATATGCCAGTTTTTCTAAAGAAAATTAAACCAGCTCAGCTTTTCTCATTCATATCCGGATTGTATGCCAATCTATGAAAATTTTGTGGTATTCACCCATCGTCTGAAATTTGTTATTGATTTTCCGCCGTTGTTTTGTCTATAGCATGAATAAACGTTTGGTCCAGCGATATCCTCACAAGTCCTTACGGAAATGCTCTTAGCCTAACCAAACAACGAAGTGGCGGTCGCACCGTTGCGTTGGTTGGTCCTTTTGGTCCTTTTGTCCCCGTGGAATCCTAGAGAGTAGGAAAATGCGAGCAACAGACACTACCAAAACCGGTTTCTGTGTACACTGTTGGGCCCTAATTCCGCGAAAAGCTCGCCTCTATGCGCCGATTACTAGGTCCTTCTCTCTCCACCTTGCCTTTGCCGTTTCTCGGCGTCCTTTTGCGCTTCACGCTTAACACTAATCTCGCGCCATTGTTGTTGAGCGTTGCTGACGAGCGGATGGCGCCTACTCACCCCGTGCTAGTGTTTATGTTGGCTCGAAATTTCGTATTCTACGGATGAACTTTGGAAACTGTTTTAAAAGCGAGGGTGGCGGCAGTATATGGAACGAGGCGGCTTTCTTTCAAAGTCAAATTTGCACTTCAACTTTAAACGCGTTCGCTGGCGAAGCTAAGCTCTGTTTTGTATACCGGGTAACTACTTACGCCCTGCCGCAGTTTATTGTTTACGAACAAGGTTGCTGCGATCTCTATTATGGCGGAAAATTGAGTGATCGAAGCTACAATTGACTGCTTGCAGGAGGATAACTTTCAATGTTTTTTTTAAATATATTTATAATATTCCCAGACTGTTGTGGTAACTTTTTGGGTTGGGTTGATTTCATTTACGTTTGCAATGCCCAATTATGGCATTTGAGATTTATATATCATAATAATAATTTGTACTCTAACCAATAGTATATGTAAAGTTCTTCTACATAGGTTTATTAGCTTATATTGATTCACTAAAATAAATTTTTTGGTGCTACTTGAATATGTGCTTTTTAGAATTGTTACTTAGTGTGGAGGTTAAATGAATCTAAAAATTGATTACAAAATTTTGTACGGTTTTTATGTTGAAAATTGTTCTAGTTGCATGATAGAACCACGAAAACAGTTCAGCTTCGTCATCATTTTCCGACTTGACTCAACGCTCACTTGTGGTTGTCAATAAAATTGTATAGCGTAATGATTTATTTGTTTTTTGCTTTTAATTACTGCAGCAAACCTGAACCATATATAATAATGTTATCGCATGTTAACCATAAAATCAGCAGATAAATTGTTCAAAACAATAACAAAAGATAATATTTAAATATTAGTATTAATATTTAATATTAATATTCAGTTGCTTGTTTTTGGGTGCGATTTAAGCCTGCATTATTTAAATAGATATGTGCATTAAAATATAGGTATACTTTGAGCATTAAAATATTAAATTTTGTGCATTAAATAAATGTACATGTTACATAAAAATTACATATTGTGCCCTAGAATGGATAACTTGTGCATTAAAATGCATTAAAATAACGCATATTGAGCATTCAATAAATATAAATATCTTACAAAAAATGTTATAATGACCAATAGTTTATTCGTATTGAGCCTTAAAATCAAGCGTACTTTCAATTATATACGACTTTAGTAATTAATTCAAATAGCTTACCCTACATTTTATATTAAATAACAACTCAATTGTTTTCGACTTATGACGTCATCGACAGTTTTTGCAATGGCGACCCCATATTTTGTGTACTGATATTGATAGATCTGTTATTTGTTATAAAGATAATTCTCGAGAAAAGGACAGGCGCTTACTATATGTGCTCTACAGGGTGCAGAACTTAATGCACATTATATTCTTTGTAGGGCGCATTTAGATTACATTGTGCAACAAAAAGTTTTCTTCCGGAAATTTGTAACTACTAATGATTCATTATGATCCCCTGAACACTTAATATGAAATAATATATCAACCCAATCTCGCGGCTACACGGCTTGGCCAATAAGTGATTAAGATGTGTAATTTATAGGGAAATTAATGTACTTTTAGCCTTTTTAACTAACTCAAAAACTGGATTTTACATAAAGTAGGGAAATTTGCCCTTCTTTCAGCGCGCTCTGCCGGCCAAACCGTTCAACCAAAAATGCATTTCAGGAGCGCCCTTATATAAAATTTAATGTGCTTTATTTTTGTATGGAATGGTCTACCTCGAAAAATGCATAGTTTTGTCACTTTTTCGCAAAAAACTGGAAAACGATCAAAAGTTTTTAGTTTTTTGACGATTTTCGTTTGGAAGCCACATCCCTGGGAAGTAGCAAAGATGAAATTCGGATTCAGCACCCCAAAAAACATACAGAATGAAGAAAAAAGAAACTTAATTTTTCAATGCACAAGACATTTTTTGCATTGCTCATATATTTTTTTGTATTGGATAAATATTTTTGGTATTGTTGAAATATTTTATCAAACGCTTACAATAAATGCACGTTTTCTTTATTTATTGCACACATAATTTGTCCTGCTTCCTTTTCTTAAAAAAATAAAATGGGTGTGAATAATGTTAAAACATGCAACACGAGTGAATTTAGGTTCTAGTTGAATAGTCAGCACTGGAATGATTAAAATACTATTTGAAAAAAAAATCTAACGCTTGCTATAGTTAGCACAGTCATTGGTAAATAGAAAGTGTCACTGTAATTAAAAACCTTCATTTCAGAACTAATGTTTTCAAAATAATAAAAACAAAACGCACGAACGAATTTACATGACGCAGAATGAATATAATTCTGACTTAAACCGTTCTTCAGAAACAGAACGCGCTTTTGTAAAGATTGCGTCCAGTAACCCCGTTATTTTCAAGTACCGAGATTTACGGTATTTTAAGGTTACAATTGTAGGATGCTTCTAAACACCCTAGAAATATATCGCTTTGCGAGAAAAGAACCATACTTATTACGTGTACCGCGTACTTAGTGGTTCCTTGAGTGGTAGTCGATCTTTATTTAAAATATTGGTACTGAAAGACGCGCAGACCGCGATGGTACTTACGTGTAGCAGGGCGTAGCAGCTGCTGCTTTGCGCCCCCTGTAATAAAGTAAGGCCGCCGCGATATATTAAAATTTATTTGGTACTTTTACATGCCCTCATTACAAGTTGGGATAGGTCGCATACGAACCACGTATAAATTACAAATTTTCGTGATAGAGGGAGTGAGAGGGAGAAACCTAGTGGTAGGGCTGCAGATATACTGGTGCACCAGTAAATTGTGACTCGACTATTAAGATATTATCGCGGTGGAGCTCTTATCTGATCGATGGGGCTATGAAACAGTGGCGTACTAATTTAATTATCAGAGCACATGATGCCACCCCGTGGAAGAAAATGAATCACCGTGGAAAAGCTGTTTTACGATTTTCGAATTAATGCATGGGGGAGGAACGAGGCATCACCAAGTTTCGATCAAGGGTGAAATAAGAAAGAGAAAACATGAGGGATGTATTTAATACTGTCGGCTTACAGGTTATACTAAAATTATTAGGACCATTATGTGTGACTTGCAAGGACAAATTTTATTAGTGTTTTAAGAATGATTAAACACTGACAGCTGTCTATGGTCAGTAGAGAAGATAAAAATTTGTTGATCAAAAGTGTATCTCTATGAACCCACAATTGTATATCACCAAAATAATTGGCTCAAACGTTTAGTTCTCCTGCTAGAGGCCTAAAGTTTATAATTTTCCTATACAAAATATTTTTTTGTAATGAAGGATGCAGTAATTTTTCTTCTAAAGTTGAAAATTTTTAACTATAGGGTGTGAAATAAAAGTATAAAAAATATTCTAAAATTCTTTCAAATTGACTAATTTTACCAAAGGGCATAGCAGGATAAGCCCCCACCTGAATCTGTTTGGGATATTTACTGTGAGTTTGTACTTATCTATGATTAAGTTTCCCGAAATCTCAGACCTGAAAAATTTTTGGGGAACTTATGGGAGAGTTAGTCTACGTAAATTGTCGTCAATAATGCTGAGACAACTTTTTATCAACTTGAAATGTTTCTTTTGATACCTCCTATTATATAGTTGTGACAAAAAAAAACTTCTTTTCACAAAAATCTATTATCATTCAGAAAAATACGTCAACTTTGTCTTTGATCTGAAGAATTGAAGAACCACGACCGCGACGTGTAAAAATTCTATAAGTAGGATGAAATGAAGATCTGGCCGTTGAATATTAGGATGTTTAGGACGACACGTGCTAATATTTTTTTCTGCGTTTCGCTGTACTGAAATTTCACTTTACAAGGTTGTCACTGGCTCTTCAAAGATTTGAATATCAAGGCTCAAGCGTTTATTTCGTTTATTTTTTTATACTGAAGATGATAGTGCCATTTGAAAATCGAAAGAAAGAATATACAAGGGGACGAGTGGGAATTTTCAACATCGCAATGTCATTACAAATATGTTATTTAAACTAGAAATATTAAATAGACGTAGATGACTGTGATGATACATTGCTGTTATTAACTAGGTCCGAAATAAGTAGAGATTTTTGAAAATAAAGTCCCTCAATAAATGAACAGACACATTTTCTAAGAGCACACATCTTTTAGGTAGGCTATTATAATATACTTTCTAGTTCGAGTATTCGATTTTACATTTGTAACGAGTAGTTTTCAAACGAGTATCAGATATTACAAGTATTTGAAAGTAGCGAATACTAAATAACGAATTAATATTGTTTTTTATCCTACACTATGGGAAAATGACATTTTCACGAATCTATTGAGACACGAAAGATGCTGCCCGCCAGGCGTGTAATGAACACTTTTCAGCGCTAGCCACGAAAATTATTGTACACAATATATCCAACAGACCGACCGAATGGTCTGTGCAATCAAAACATAGCTTTCGATTAGGTTGGACATTTGCGATTAAAACATCAACGTTGTTTAATGGCCAAAATCTAATATGTCAGTGAGTAGTTTATGTGTACGATAAAAATTTATATCTGCACCTCGCACTGAAAGTTGATTTTCGGGTCTCAAAAAGTGTCCCCAGGCTCGCTATGCTCGCCTGTGCATAAGGGTTTCCAATTTTCGGGATTACGGGATTTATCAAAAAATCACCGGAGTTTCGGGATTAATCCCGGAATCCCGACTTCTTTTTATTATTTTGAGTGAGAAAAGTATTATTGAAAATATTCTTTTTAGCAGTGTTTTACGTATTTCTTTGTATTTCAAACTCTACTTTGAATGTTTTGTTGCAAATGCAACCGCCGCGCCGAGGACAAGGTTCCTTCCGACTCCACGCTCGTCGCTGGAATCGTTATTAACTTATGAAAACACTTCTCTAACTATAAATCCACGCAATACCCTATTTTCGAATAGAACTATTTCCCTTTTATAACCCTTAAACGCTCTTTTGAATTTTCACTCTTTTCCAATGGTTTTATATCTATAGTATCAATTGTTGTGTTGTGGGTTCCTACCTTTTAAAGATTTATTTTCGGTTGTTATACGTACTTCAGACAGAGAAACATTGACCTTTTTAGTTTCACTGAAGTTTCATATTTCCCACATAACCATTATAACATTTGCGGCAGTGTTGGAATCCGGTATCTTCAATAATTTTTGCAGGTAGTTAAAAACCCCAGACAATATTGGTATAGCGCTCAGTGAATCCGCAGAGAGTGTTTGTATTTGCCGAAATTCTTCAAATAAAAACTTAAAGTTGCATCGACATTGCTAAGATTTGAGTCCCTTCTATAAACTGCGTCCACTGTTAGTTTAACTGATTCGAGACAGCTAAGAATATTTCCTTTATTTTAAATAAGACAAACTGTTTTTTTATATAAATAATAGTTGTTAATGAAACACTGTGTTATTATTTAAGTGATCCTTCCTTTACTTGCTAACACTGTTATTGCGTTACTATATTTTATAGAAAACAGTTTATTTTACTAATAAGTGCAAAATATAAATGAGTTTTTATTAATCGATGCATAAAAATCTTTAAGATCAGCATGCAGCTCTGATTAAATAATTAAATAAGCTGTTGTTTAAATCATGTTTAATACAACATTTAAAACACACTGTTTAAAACATGTTTAAAACAAAATAGTTTAAACATGTTTAAAACACTGTTTTAAAACAAAGAGTTTTATACATGAGAATCCTATTTCTTACTCAGCAGTCAAACAATCGTGTCGCGTTCTATAATGTTTATTCTGCGCTACTTTGATATCACTTTCGCGATTGATCGGGATTTTTCGGCATATTCTGGATTTTCTGGATTTTCTGGATTATCCCGAATAGAAAAATTGATCGGGATCCCGCACTTTAGGGACAGGAAATCCTACCTGTGCATCCCGGAAAATAAGTATCTAGTATCTACTAACTAGTATCTAGTATCCAGTAAAGTAGTATCTACTTAACTCAACAGGTACGCGTAACATCAACTTGGCGATAATGGATTAGTAAGGGAAGTATGACAGAATTCAGATAGTGAAGCGAAATATAATAATATTTTTATAAAATAGTACAAGAAAAATTATCACACAAACTTTATTATATTTTATTCATTTATCTTGAATTTATTTAAAACTGGTTTGTGTTTGATTGGTCCTTAGGCCTTGAGCAGGTACTTAGGAGCGATTTAACGAGCTCTCGTCGCAGTCAAAGCCGAAATTGCGGAATTTTAATGCGACAACGCCAAGATCTATTTGCCCCAATTAGCGAAGACAAACGCTACCGAGAACCATTCCATCTTTTCGACGTCCCTTCCACCACCTCCGCTCCAGCAGCCACCACTCGAGGGTGGCCGCCCTCTCGCAGGCTCGCTCGCGCAGAAACTGAAAATTAATGCCATAATTATTTATTCTGCGTTGATTTATTTATGCGGCGCCTCGTCGTATTTATCCATCGGTTGGACGGCCGGCCCGGAAAACTCGAAAAATGAATTGCCCGAGCTTGTCTTCGTCGCGCTTGAGGAGAAAATGGTCGGAAATTCGAGACGACGGGAGGCGGGAGCTGCAAAACCGGAGCGACCTAATTGTCTCGGGGAGTTTTGTTTGCGTTAATTGATCAACTAAAATCTACTTAAATCTGGTTGACGCGGGAGAACGCCGACGCCCGCCGCCGCCTTCTTGATTGCATTACCTCGAGGGTAGTTCTTATCGCAGCGCGGATGAATGTTAATTATGTTTTACTGGGGTAGGTAATTACTTGTACGTCGTCTGACACGTCGAGCGCGATATTTGAAATAGAATCTCAGCCCGCAATGCCCACATATAGCGTGATTTAATTAAATTCATTCTCCTGTCTTCTCGTTATTCAATTATTTTATCTTATTAGAGATATAATCCCCACGAATTTGGAATAAAGAAATCCATAGACATACCCCCAGCCATATTTGACTTCTCCGACTTCCTTTGGACGATAAATAACCCTTCCAGTTCCATTTCGACATTCCAGTTCTTTGAAACTCAAATACTAGTGATGGGTGTAATGATAGGTGTATCATAAATGAAGAAATCCAATACAATAATCAATGAATGACACGCCCTAATTTATCTATTTTTGTTTTTTAGATTTAATAATAATAATAATAATAATCCACGCCTTAACATCCCCCAACAGCTTTCGCCACTACGGGGGCATCGGCAGGCCCGAATTATCATTATTATGGCCCGCGTCTGTGGCACGTCTTAAGTTGTTTGGCCTTCAGCATTCGCCGTGGAGTAAAGGAAAACCACAGAAAAACCTTTACTCTGAAAGCAGGGCGTGGGATTCGAACCCACGACCTCCAGACTGCAAGCCAAGCGCGCTACCACTCGACCACAGTCTGGCTATTTCTCAATGTATTAATTAGCGTAAAAACAATTAAATAAAATGGTGACTGAAGTAATGCGATCTGAAAGAGTTAGTGAAAATCTTATAAAGCTGTGGCAATATCAGAATATTGTGCTACATAATGATTAACAGAAAGACCCTGTAATACTGTACGAGATGTCAAAAATAGACGTATATCTAAATTTTGCTTCATAGAACCTGAATTACAATTTTAAAAATGCACCCTTTCATTGCAAGTTAAAATAATATTTACTATGTGGGGTTTAAGTAGTTAAGACGTTAACATACCAACTGGAGAACATGGATTAACGAATACTAAGACGGGTGTACAAATAGAACGGATATTATTGGTGTAAAAGGAACATATTCTTTTGAATTTATTCTTTCAAACATAACTTCTTTGAAATGAAAATGTTTAACGACATAATTTGTCATTGTAAATTTTAAATAAATCTGGTTCAAATCCTGGTTGTGGCTGTAATTTTTGAATTATTTAAAATTTACATCCCGCCTGTATGTCACCATATTATTAAAACTTTTTTGTTTCGCACAAAAAGTGCATTCTACATAAAGTACTCCAGACTATTTGCTTGTAGAAACTCAATAGTGTGGAGTTTTAAATAATTGAAATAAATATTCTTCATAAGAACAATTCTCTTACCTTCTTTAGCTTTGTTTTAGAAATATGTCCATCTTGAAAGAAAAAATTCAATTTTAATTCAAGTAAATGTAGTATGTACCCGGATTGAGTAACAAAGCGAAAACAACTGTCAAAAAATCAAAAATGTCTACATTTAGAAAATGCGGGGGAAGTGTTTAAACACCTAAACCATGTAATTGCTGTTGTAGTTAATAAACGAAGCTAATAAACAATTCTGTTTGTATATAAACTTGGATTTTAAAAATGACATTGCTAAACATACTTAAATAGAAACTCCCTATTAGAAAACAATATGAAGTTAAATTTCCGGCTGAATAACAAAGTCGAAACTAATTAAAGTTTGAAATTAAATTTGATACAAAAATGTTCTATTATATCGACATACGCCATCTTTTTTAAATGGTAAATGGTTTACATTTTATTGAGAGCGTTTCATACTTTCAGACAAGCACTGTATATGAAGCTCACCAACACGCACATTTTAACACAGTAATTTCCTAACATGTTGTCGGTAACTAAAAAAATCTGATGTGACTATCATACTATATATATATAAAATTAATAGTATGAGATTCTATAGCTCGAGATCGCTCGTGTCTGCATTAAAATGAAGTTAGCCAGGATTTGACAGATATTTTGATTCTATTGACAGTAGGTATTGTCAAAACCACAAGCGTTTGACACTACCTACCGTCATTAAAATGAACATATTTGTCAAATCTTGGCTAACTAGTTTTACAAGCCACGATCGATCTCGATCAAATAGAATTTGCTCCTGTAGCTAAACTATTAAATTTGCCAAAAAATTTCATAGACATAAATTATACAAAATTTCCTCTTCTTAATTTTAGTATTTAACTATTTTGACCAAATTACAGAAATGGCGGCTCATTTGCAAAATCGTTAAAAAATTGCAATAGCGAACATCCAGTTCCTTTGGACCCTTTTAAAGCAAACGCTTTTCAGCTCTGGTCATGAAACCATTAGTAGTTTCTTCGGAATCGTCACCACAAAAACGGGTACACACACACCCATACGGACACATAGACATTTTTTTGTACGTTGGTAAAATATGTTTAGGGGATCCAATAGGACATATTTCCGCTAAAATTTCAATTTTTTTTTCGGCACGATTACAATACTTTTAATGATATTTTAGTAAAAATACAAAGGAAGTACACCTTCGAATCTTAAAATTTTAATGTACCTTCTAATTTACAAGTAATACGACTAATAATAAGCAGATTTGCAAAGATCGAAATGCCTAGACGAATGAGTGTTCATTAGCTATTATGCCATACTGCATAACAATTGTGGTATCTTTACAGTTCATCAACGGCGATGTCCAGCCACTAGAGATTGATATCCTCACGCCCTGCTTGCCAAAACGCCATGCCAGTTGTAATTTCATATTTCTCTATTTTCTTTTTAAAAAAATTGTTTTATAATGGCAGTATGTATTTATACTTTACAGAGCTTGAAATATAATAATGTAAGATAAAACTGTTTACAAACAAAATTTTGATAACAAAACGAAATGTGGTATCTTCTTTTGAGGTTAACTTCTTAGAGTTTACCTAAAATGTGTTTTGTTATATTACCGAAAGATGCGAAATCAAAGCGTGAATACACAATAATAATGAAAAAACAAATTCGAGATGTAAAATTACACTAATTCTGAAGGCAAAACAAACGGTTCCATTTACGAATTAAAACTGTTGATAAATAACACCATACGCGACTATACATATGTATATAGTATAGTAGTGTGTTGTTGTTTCATTTGATCATTTTCTATTTACATCCACCCATTCAAATAATCATCTACATGTATTCCCTTTAAACCAATTTATACCTACGCTATAAAAAGCGATTTCCCCGAATTATCCCAATACGATTTTCCATTCAGGCCGGCACGCCTGAAAAACTTACGCAGCCGGGATCCATCCTCGTACGTTACTGGCAAATTTCGCGCAATGTAAATTTGAGTTATACGACGCAAAAGGAGCCCGCTCCTCCACGTCCTGCGATCATGGCAGCCGAAACGCATAATTTATTTATTCGGAAAGGTATATATACCGTCAGCACAATAGCCGCATAAAATATTATTATGATCCATTGATACATTCGGGAAAGGTTTATGTTCGACGGAGGATAGGGGAGGTACCTCAGGGGTGCCATTGTGTCTAACGTTTCCGAAAAGGTTTCCGCGAGGGAAACGGGGTGGAACGGGGCGAGTCTGCTACCGGTCCATACTGGACGCGTTCCCCTTTATGTACGCAATCCCTATTGTTATTCTTGGTGTGGTCGGCGATGAGAAGAAAGAATCCTAAATGAAAATGTCAAGTTATTGTGAAGGGCCCGGTTCTAAATGACTCGTCGACGGTGAACTTTTTTAAGAACCCTTTCCCGGCCGCACCGATTGCCGATTTACTATGGCGATCGCGTCCACACCTACGACGATATTTTCGCCCCGGAGTCCTGAGTGTTTTCGGCATCGACAATGGACCGTAGTAAGAATGGTATTCGAGAAAATGTGCGGTGATATTTTTATATACTGACTGCGGCTCCAGATTTGATCTCGGATAATGGGAAAAGTCATTTTTATTTGTATTGAAAAGGTAAACTATAAACTGGTACCGATATCGCTGGACCGATACACAATATTGATATAGCTCCCAGCTTGGCCATATCGTGTTATGACTTTCATTCCGTTATTGGTTCTCATATTATTATATTATTATTAGTTAGTATACAGAGTGTCCCAAGCAGGGGCGGATACAGAGGGGGGCGCAGGGGGCGCCCCCCCCCCCCTTGGGGCAAAATTGTTGGTACAGCAGAGAAGAAAGCGATTGTGATGTTACCGGCTAAGTCACCCATAGCTCAAGATGTCTTTTTGCGCCCCCCCCCTTGAGTTTTTTTCTGTATCCGCCACTGGTCGCAAGATGGGACCTAACCGTATGGTAATATGAGCAAGTAGAGAAAATTCATGTCCTTTTTGAGACTTTTACTAATTTAGTAAAAATCGACGAAAGTATCAAAAATCAAGACAATAAGACAAAAAAATTACATAATTTACCTTTAAATTGACATGATTTTTTTACCTTTAAGATTCCCTGGATAATAGTTTAAGGAAAACCATCACTACATCTACATGTTTGGCGACAAAATGGGCTGATATTTTTAGAAGAAAGCATAGTACATTTTATGCAATAAGAACTACTTTAGTGTTTAAGTTTTTCGGTTAGGTTCTCCGAAGATTTTCCAAAATTTCAGATCTGAACTGGACTAATATCTGGGGATTTAATTTAAATGAAGAGAAATGAACTACATTTAAATATTCTTGTTTTTCGATTAAGCTGTATGTTGGCGTTTTCCCGATTTTCTAAAATTAAGAGATTTGGCGCTGTTTTTGCCCTGTAAATTTCATTCGTTTAAGTTTAGTAATTAATTAGTCCGGAACTAATCCATACATTTCAACAAATTAAAAAGTAGAAGCACCTGCGGAATGCTAGCTTTCAATGTGCATTTTTGTAAATTGATTGGATTAGTGGTTGGCCCAGCTAGAGTAATGAAATATATAGACTATAGGTAGGCTTACCATAATTATGAAATTTCAAACCGGGACAAGAATTACCTACTTTTGATAATAAGTCAACACCCCATCCCATTTGTGTCCCTCTTTTCTGCTTCTCAAGTGTTTTCTTATGCATTTCGTCTTTTATATAATCCGAACATCAGATATACCAAAATTATCAACAATTGGGACGTTCCCACAAAAGTAAATTAGAATACCCAATAATGCATATATTTCAACACAAAACAGCAAAAATTACTGTGCACAGATAAGACACTGATTTTGGCATAAGAGATGTGAGATATCGTTTCAATTTTGTTTTCAAACCAACAAGACTGCGTATCGCAAATCTAAGACGTAATCTCCCGGTTCACGGTTCGTCAACAAAAAATGCTTAGAAATGTCCATATAACATTTTGTGACAAAAGAAAAACTGGAATAAGTGTAATTATTCATTGAAACTTTCGTATTTTTCGCTGAATGTAATTTAATATTATAATAATATATTCCCTAATCAAATAAAAAATAACAAATGAAGCATGCCACAAATTTTATTTTGCAGAACAATATTGCTGTTACTATTGGTGTTAAATAAGACAGAAATAGTGCGTCATCTCGGAAGCCGTTGGAAATACTCATATTTTAATAATTATTTTTTGAAAACGTTGCAAATATAAAGCACTAAAACCTTTACACCTAAAAAATTGACGTTTGTATCTTTTTATAAATATTAACAGTTGTTAGATTATTAAATTGTGTATGGTAATAATCATAGCATGTATTTACAAAATGTTCCGAAATCTACTACCAAAGGATTTAACCCGAATTAATGATCTTTAATTTGACGCATGGCAGACAAATTATAGAACAACATTTAGAAAACTTATAACATTTTGCTAAAGCAGAACAAAGTAATGTTCAGTTGAAGCCATACAACATAAGTACAATATCGTTATTTATGGGTTCTTCACCTCAGAGCAAAACATTTTGCATTCATGAATAGGACTACCGCATCTAATTACCTATAATTTAGTATATGGTGGAAAGTTATATAATATTTTTTGAAAAAGTTATAAACTTGTAGTTGGTGTTATGTATGACACTTGGTGTCATACATAATATCGTAATGTGGAGGCTTTTCAGCTTTTAATGTAGTGATTGAAAGTATAATCTCAATCAATTACCTACAATTTGGCCTAAGAGAAAAGGATTTAAACAGTTTTTGTAAAAGTTATAAACATTTTTCTGTTGTAAAAATATGTAATTTGTACTGCAATACTCAAATAAGTAGTAGACAAAATTACTGTGATTTAGGGGTTGTATACCACAAAGAAAATTTATCAGCGTAAATGAGTAAATACAACAATTAATTACCTACGAATTTGTCATATGACGCAAACATATGTAGCATTTTTTTTTCATTTCCGATACATTTAATTTTTGTAAAAGGTATAACAATTTTTCTGTAGTATATTTTCGTAGTATATCTGAAAGCTAGCATAGAATGTACAAAAGATTATTGTGAATTAAAGGTTGTTACAGAACGGGAAACAGTGACTAACTAATTGAGATAGGTAGTCTATATTTTGACGTATGGAATATCGTCGATCAGTAATTTTTAAAACGTTATAAACAATTTTCAACAATCAACTTTGTGTTTCTTTGGCTGTCGATACTTAATATTGTTACAATACTCATCGGCTAGGCGCTCTGTTGCCTGTTAGCAACAGAGTTGTTACCCCTAAATCATCATTATTTTGTTTATCTCTCAATAAGTATCGAAAAATAGATAACTGAAAGCATTTTTCTTGGCAAAGAACATCTGACTTGAGCCCTTTTTAGATTTCCAAAATTCTACCATTTGCAAGTTTCAAATCTGGGATGTGTTCTACCGATCAAAAATAATACCTGATTCAGTTCTAAGCAGCGCACCCATTTAGGTAAGATGGCAAAGCTTTCATGTTGATCCGGGTCCTAGTTTTAGAGATAGGAGTGCCAGTTCAAAATTATAGTTTAAAATACGTGATTTCTTACAAAATTTTAGCCAGTCGGCAAAAACCCAACTACCTTCAATCAAATTAAGGTTGTGGTACTTGGCACAATTTTTGACGCTGATTACGCCGGTATAATTTGATTTTACTTATGTGGAACGGTTGGGCAGTTATTACGTTCCCAATTATCAAAAATGATGCTAAAAACACCCATTTTACTGTGTTAGAAACTTTGAACGCAAACTGTGTCCGATCCAATCGACCGATGTTGACGTTCAAACGCTAGCGGATGGCAAATTGGCCGAGGAATTCATTTCTGAAAGTCGCGTTGCTCTAAGGTGCGCGGTTTTCGAGTAAAACGCGATAAACCGCGGAAATTATAGTTTCCCACTTTCTGGCCAAACCGTACACGCTACGGGAAAACCGACCACACCGTTGCATTCAGCGCATCCCAATGCATAAGCATGACTACATTAGAACGCTCTATCTCTCAAAAAGTTATAATTGTTTTTTCGGTCTAAATTTAGCACTTTTAGATAGAGAAAAATTGAACGTTGCAACCGTTGGTGATAGAAAGGTTAACCCACTACCAAATGATAGCTCTCGTTGAGTCTATCAAAAATATGTATACTTTTAAATTGAAACAACCATTTTACTATGTTAGAACTTTGAACGCAAACTGTGTCCCATCTAATCGACCTATGTTGACGGTTCAAACGGTATCGGATGGGAAATTGGCCGACGAATTCATTTCTGAAAGCCGCGTTGGTCTAAAGTACGCGGTTATCGAGAAAAACGCGATAAACCGCGGAAATTATAATTTGCCACTTTCTGGCCAAACCGTACACGCTACGGGAAAACCGACCACACCGTTGCATTCAGAGCATCCCAATGCATAAGCATGACTACATTAGAACGCTCTATCTCTCAAAAAGTTATAATTGTTTTTTCGGTCTTTTAGATAGAAAAAAATTTAACATTGCAACCGTTGGTGATAGAAAGGTTTACCCACTACCAAATGATAGCTCTCGTTGAGTCTATCAAAAATATGTATACTTTTACATGCCTAAGATTTACCATTTTCATGTTACGTGGTCCATTTCGCTCATTTTTGTAATATTAGAAAAAGCGTAATTTCAGCACAACTCGGTAACCAGTAGAGACAGAGACTTTTCCTATGTAAATTTGTAATCAGCGCACCCATTTTAGTAAGATAGCAAAGGTTTCATGTTGATCCGGGTCCTTGTTTTTGAGATAGGTATGCTACTCCAAAATTATTCTTTAAAATATATGATTTTTCACAAAATTTTAGCCAGTCGGCAAAAAACCAACTACCTTCAATCAAATTAAGGATGTGGTTCTTGATAGAATTTTTGACGCTGATTACGCCGGTATAGTTTGATTTTACTTATTTGGAACGGTTCGGCAGTTATTACGTTCCCAATCATCAAAAATGATGCTAAAAACAACCATTTTACTATGTTAGAACTTTGAACGCAAACTGTGTCCCATCTAATCGACCTATGTTGACGGTTCACACGGTATCGGATGGGAAATTGGCCGACGAATTCAATTCTGAAAGCCGCGTTGGTCTAAGGTACGGGGTTATCGAGAAAAACGCTATAAACCGCGGAAATTATAATTTCCCACTTTCTGGCCAAACTGTACACGCTACGGGAAAACCGACCACACCGTTGCATTCAGCGCATCCCAATGCATAAGCATGACTACATTAGAACGCTCTATCTCTCAAAAAGTTATAATTGTTTTTTCGGTCTAAATTTAGCACTTTTAGATAGAAAAAAAATTGAACATTGCAACCGTTGGTGATAGAAAGCTTTACCCACTACCAAATGATAGCTCTCGTTGAGTCTATCAAAAATATGTATACTTTTACATGCCTAAGATTTACCATTTTCATGTTATGTGGTCCATTTCGCTTATTTTTGTAATATTAGAAAAAGCGTAATTTCAGCACAACTCGGTAACCAGTAGAGACAGAGACTTTTCCTATGTAAATTTGTAATCAGCGCACCCATTTTAGTAAGATAGCAAAGGTTTCATGTAGATCCGGGTCCTTGTTTTTGAGATAGGTGTGCTACTCCAAAATTATTCTTTAAAATATATGATTTTTCACAAAATTTTAGCCAGTCGGCAAAAAACCAACTACCTTCAATCAAATTAAGGATGTGGTTCTTGATATAATTTTTGACGCTGATTACGCCGGTATAGTTTGATTTTACTTATTTGGAACGGTTCGGCAGTTATTACGTTCCCAATCATCAAAAATGATGCTAAAAACAATCATTTTACTATGTTAGAACTTTGAACGCAAACTGTGTCCCATCTAATCGACCTATGTTGACGGTTCACACGGTATCGGATGGGAAATTGGCCGACGAATTCATTTCTGAAAGCCGCGTTGGTCTAAGGTACGGGGTTATCGAGAAAAACGCGATAAACCGCGGAAATTATAATTTCCCACTTTCTGGCCAAACCGTACACGCTACGGGAAAACCGACCACACCGTTGCATTCAGCGCATCCCAATGCATAACCATGACTACATTAGAACGCTCTATCTCTCAAAAAGTTATAATTGTTTTTTCGGTCTAAATTTAGCACTTTTAGATAGAAAAAAATTTAACATTGCAACCGTTGGTGATAGAAAGGTTTACCCACTACCAAATGATAGCTCTCGTTGAATCTATCAAAAATATGTATACTTTTACATGCCTAAGATTTACCATTTTCATGTTGTGTGGTCCATTTCGCTTATTTTTGTATTATTAGAAAAAGCGTAATTTCAGCACAACTCGGTAACCAGTAGAGACAGAGACTTTTCCTATGTAAATTTGTAATCAGCGCACCCATTTTAGTAAGATAGCAAAGGTTTCATGTTGATCCGGGTCCTTGTTTTTGAGATAGGTGTGCTACTCCAAAATTATTCTTTAAAATATATGATTTTTCACAAAATTTTAGCCAGTCGGCAAAAAACCAACTACCTTCAATCAAATTAAGGCTGTGGTTCTTGATAGAATTTTTGACGCTGATTACGCCGGTATAGTTTGATTTTACTTATTTGGAACGGTTCGGCAGTTATTACGTTCCCAATCATCAAAAATGATGCTAAAAACAACCATTTTACTATGTTAGAACTTTGAACGCAAACTGTGTCCCATCTAATCGACCTATGTTGACGGTTTACACGGTATCGGATGGGAAATTGGCCGACGAATTCATTTCTGAAAGCCGCGTTGGTCTAAGGGACGGGGTTATCGAGAAAAACGCGATAAACCGCGGAATTTATAATTTCCCACTTTCTGGCCAAACCGTACACGCTACGGGAAAACCGACCACACCGTTGCATTCAGCGCATCCCAATGCATAAGCATGACTACATTAGAACGCTCTATCTCTCAAAAAGTTATAATTGTTTTTTCGGTCTAAATTTAGCACTTTTAGATAGAAAAAAATTTAACATTGCAACCGTTGGTGATAGAAAGGTTTACCCACTACCAAATGATAGCTCTCGTTGAATCTATCAAAAATATGTATACTTTTACATGCCTAAGATTTACCATTTTCATGTTGTGTGGTCCATTTCGCTTATTTTTGTATTATTAGAAAAAGCGTAATTTCAGCACAACTCGGTAACCAGTAGAGACAGAGACTTTTCCTATGTAAATTTGTAATCAGCGCACCCATTTTAGTAAGATAGCAAAGGTTTCATGTTGATCCGGGTCCTTGTTTTTGAGATAGGTGTGCTACTCCAAAATTATTCTTTAAAATATATGATTTTTCACAAAATTTTAGCCAGTCGGCAAAAAACCAACTACCTTCAATCAAATTAAGGCTGTGGTTCTTGATAGAATTTTTGACGCTGATTACGCCGGTATAGTTTGATTTTACTTATTTGGAACGGTTCGGCAGTTATTACGTTCCCAATCATCAAAAATGATGCTAAAAACAACCATTTTACTATGTTAGAACTTTGAACGCAAACTGTGTCCCATCTAAGCGACCTATGTTGACGGTTTACACGGTATCGGATGGGAAATTGGCCGACGAATTCATTTCTGAAAGCCGCGTTGGTCTAAGGTACGGAGTTATCGAGAAAAACGCGATAAACCGCGGAATTTATAATTTCCCACTTTCTGGCCAAACCGTACACGCTACGGGAAAACCGACCACACCGTTGCATTCAGCGCATCCCAATGCATAACCATGACTACATTAGAACGCTCTATCTCTCAAAAAGTTATAATTGTTTTTTCGGTCTAAATTTAGCACTTTTAGATAGAAAAAAATTTAACATTGCAACCGTTGGTGATAGAAAGGTTTACCCACTACCAAATGATAGCTCTCGTTGAGTCTATCAACAATATGTATACTTTTACATGCCTAAGATTTACCATTTTCATGTTATGTGGTCCATTATTTTTGCTTATTTTTGTATTATTAGAAAAAGCGTAATTTCAGCACAACTCGGTAACCAGTAGAGACAGAGACTTTTCCTATGTAAATTTGTAATCAGCGCACCCATTTTAGTAAGATAGCAAACGTTTCATGTTGATCCGGGTCCTTGTTTTTGAGATAGGTGTGCTACTCCAATATTATTGTTTAAAATATATGATATTTCACAAAATTTTAGCCAGTCGGCAAAAAACAAACTACCTTCAATAAAATTAAGGCTGTGGTTCTTGATAGAATTTTTGACGCTGATTACGCCGGTATAGTTTGATTTTACTTATTTGGAACGGTTCGGCAGTTATTACGTTCCCAATTATCAAAAATGATGCTAAAAACAACCATTTTACTATGTTAGAACTTTGAATGCAAACTGTGTCCCATCTAATCGACCGATGTTGACGGTTCAAACGGTACCGGATGGCAAATTGGCCGACGAATTCATTTCTGAAAGCCGCGTTGGTCTAAGGTACGCGGTTATCGAGAAAAACGCGATAAACCGCGGAAATTATAGTTTCCCACTTTCTGGCCAAACCGTACACGCTACTGGAAAACCGACCTCACCGTTGCATTCAGCGCATCCCAATGCATAAGCGTGACTACATTAGAACGCTCAATCTCTCAAAAAGTTATAATTGTTTTTTCGGTCTAAATTTAGCACTTTTAGATAGAAAAAAATTGAACATTGCAACCGTTGGTGATAGAAAGGTTTACCCACTACCAAATGATAGCTCTCGTTGAGTCTATCAAAAATATGTATACTTTTACATGCCTAAGATTTACCATTTTCATGTTATGTGGTCCATTTCGCTTATTTTTGTATTATTAGAAAAAGCGTAATTTCAGCACAACTCGGTAACCAGTAGAGACAGAGACTTTTCCTATGTAAATTTGTAATCAGCGCACCCATTTTAGTAAGATAGCAAAGGTTTCATGTTGATCCGGGTCCTTGTTTTTGAGATAGGTGTGCTACGCCAATATTATTGTTTAAAATATATGATTTTTCACAAAATTTTAGCCAGTCGGCAAAAAACCAACTACCTTCAATAAAATTAAGGCTGTGGTTCTTGATAGAATTTTTGACGCTGATTACGCCGGTATAGTTTGATTTTACTTATTTGGAACGGTTCGGCAGTTATTACGTTCCCAATTATCAAAAATGATGCTAAAAACAACCATTTTACTATGTTAGAACTTTGAATGCAAACTGTGTCCCATCTAATCGACCGATGTTGACGGTTCAAACGGTACCGGATGGGAAATTGGCCGACGAATTCATTTCTGAAAGCCGCGTTGGTCTAAGGTACGCGGTTATCGAGAAAAACGCGATAAACCGCGGAAATTATAGTTTCCCACTTTCTGGCCAAACCGTACACGCTACGGGAAAACCGACCACACCGTTGCATTCAGCGCATCCCAGTGCATAAGCGTGACTACATTAGAACGCTCTATCTCTCAAAAAGTTATAATTGTTTTTTCGGTCTAAATTTAGCACTTTTAGATAGAAAAAAATTGAACATTGCAACCGTTGGTGATAGAAAGGTTTACCCACTACCAAATGATAGCTCTCGTTGAGTCTATCAAAAATATGTATACTTTTACATGCCTAAGATTTACCATTTTCATGTTATGTGGTCCATTTCGCTTATTTTTGTATTATTAGAAAAAGCGTAATTTCAGCACAACTCGGTAACCAGTAGAGACAGAGACTTTTCCTATGTAAATTTGTAATCAGAGCACCCATTTTAGTAAGATAGCAAAGGTTTCATGTTGATCCGGGTCCTTGTTTTTGAGATAGGTGTGCTACTCCAAAATTATTCTTTAAAATACATGATTTTTCACAAAATTTTAGCCAGTCGGCAAAAAACCAACTACCTTCAATCAAATTAGGGCTGTGGTTCTTGATAGAATTTTTGACGCTGATTACGCCGGTATAGTTTGATTTCACTTATTTGGAACGGTTCGGCAGTTATTACGTTCCCAATTATCAAAAATGATGCTAAAAACAACCATTTTACTATGTTAGAACTTTGAACGCAAACTGTGTCCCATCTAATCGACCGATGTTGACGGTTCAAACGGTACCGGATGGGAAATTGGCCGACGAATTCATTTCTGAAAGCCGCGTTGGTCTAAGATACGCGGTTATCGAGAAAAACGCGATAAACCGCGGAAATTATAGTTTCCCACTTTCTGGCCAAACCGTACACGCTCCGGGAAAACCGACCTCACCGTTGCATTCAGCGCATCCCAATGCATAAGCGTGACTAAATTAGAACGCTCTATCTATCAAAAAGTTATAATTGTTTTTTCGGTCTAAATTTAGCACTTTTAGATAGAAAAAAATTTAACATTGCAACCGTTGGTGATAGAAAGGTTTACCCACTACCAAATGATAGCTCTCGTTGAGTCTATCAACAATATGTATACTTTTACATGCCAAAGATTTACCATTTTCATGTTATGTGGTCCATTTCGCTTATTTTTGTATTATTAGAAAAAGCGTAATTTCAGCACAACTCGGTAACCAGTAGAGACAGAGACTTTTCCTATGTAAATTTGTAATCAGCGCACCCATTTTAGTAAGATAGCAAACGTTTCATGTTGATCCGGGTCCTTGTTTTTGAGATAGGTGTGCTACTCCAATATTATTGTTTAAAATATATGATATTTCACAAAATTTTAGCCAGTCGGCAAAAAACAAACTACCTTCAATAAAATTAAGGCTGTGGTTCTTGATAGAATTTTTGACGCTGATTACGCCGGTATAGTTTGATTTTACTTATTTGGAACGGTTCGGCAGTTATTACGTTCCCAATTATCAAAAATGATGCTAAAAACAACCATTTTACTATGTTAGAACTTTGAATGCAAACTGTGTCCCATCTAATCGACCGATGTTGACGGTTCAAACGGTACCGGATGGCAAATTGGCCGACGAATTCATTTCTGAAAGCCGCGTTGGTCTAAGGTACGCGGTTATCGAGAAAAACGCGATAAACCGCGGAAATTATAGTTTCCCACTTTCTGGCCAAACCGTACACGCTACTGGAAAACCGACCTCACCGTTGCATTCAGCGCATCCCAATGCATAAGCGTGACTACATTAGAACGCTCAATCTCTCAAAAAGTTATAATTGTTTTTTCGGTCTAAATTTAGCACTTTTAGATAGAAAAAAATTGAACATTGCAACCGTTGGTGATAGAAAGGTTTACCCACTACCAAATGATAGCTCTCGTTGAGTCTATCAAAAATATGTATACTTTTACATGCCTAAGATTTACCATTTTCATGTTATGTGGTCCATTTCGCTTATTTTTGTATTATTAGAAAAAGCGTAATTTCAGCACAACTCGGTAACCAGTAGAGACAGAGACTTTTCCTATGTAAATTTGTAATCAGCGCACCCATTTTAGTAAGATAGCAAAGGTTTCATGTTGATCCGGGTCCTTGTTTTTGAGATAGGTGTGCTACGCCAATATTATTGTTTAAAATATATGATTTTTCACAAAATTTTAGCCAGTCGGCAAAAAACCAACTACCTTCAATAAAATTAAGGCTGTGGTTCTTGATAGAATTTTTGACGCTGATTACGCCGGTATAGTTTGATTTTACTTATTTGGAACGGTTCGGCAGTTATTACGTTCCCAATTATCAAAAATGATGCTAAAAACAACCATTTTACTATGTTAGAACTTTGAATGCAAACTGTGTCCCATCTAATCGACCGATGTTGACGGTTCAAACGGTACCGGATGGGAAATTGGCCGACGAATTCATTTCTGAAAGCCGCGTTGGTCTAAGGTACGCGGTTATCGAGAAAAACGCGATAAACCGCGGAAATTATAGTTTCCCACTTTCTGGCCAAACCGTACACGCTACTGGAAAACCGACCTCACCGTTGCATTCAGCGCATCCCAATGCATAAGCGTGACTACATTAGAACGCTCAATCTCTCAAAAAGTTATAATTGTTTTTTCGGTCTAAATTTACCACTTTTAGATAGAAAAAAATTGAACATTGCAACCGTTGGTGATAGAAAGGTTTACCCACTACCAAATGATAGCTCTCGTTGAGTCTATCAAAAATATGTATACTTTTACATGCCTAAGATTTACCATTTTCATGTTATGTGGTCCATTTCGCTTATTTTTGTATTATTAGAAAAAGCGTAATTTCAGCACAACTCGGTAACCAGTAGAGACAGAGACTTTTCCTATGTAAATTTGTAATCAGCGCACCCATTTTAGTAAGATAGCAAAGGTTTCATGTTGATCCGGGTCCTTGTTTTTGAGATAGGTGTGCTACGCCAATATTATTGTTTAAAATATATGATTTTTCACAAAATTTTAGCCAGTCGGCAAAAAACCAACTACCTTCAATCAAATTAAGGCTGTGGTTCTTGATAGAATTTTTGACGCTGATTACGCCGGTATAGTTTGATTTCACTTTTTTGGAACGGTTCGGCAGTTATTACGTTCCAAATTATCAAAAATGATGCTAAAAACAACCATTTTACTATGTTAGAACTTTGAACGCAAACTGTGTCCATCTAATCGACCGATGTTGACGGTTCAACCGGTACCGGATGGGAAATTGGCCGACAAATTCATTTCTGAAAGCCGCGTTGGTCTAAGGTACGCGGTTATCGAGAAAAACGCGATAAACCGCGGAAATTATAGTTTCCCACTTTCTGGCCAAACCGTACACGCTACGGGAAAACCGACCACACCGTTGCATTCAGCGCATCCCAGTGCATAAGCGTGACTACATTAGAACGCTCTATCTCTCAAAAAGTTATAATTGTTTTTTCGGTCTAAATTTAGCACTTTTAGATAGCAAAAAATTGAACATTGCAACCGTTGGTGATAGAAAGGTTTACCCACTACCAAATGATAGCTCTCGTTGAGTCTATCAAAAATATGTATACTTTTACATGCCTAAGATTTACTATTTTCATGTTATGTGGTCCATTTCGCTTATTTTTGTATTATTAGAAAAAACGTAATTTCAGCACAACTCGGTAACCAGTAGAGACAGAGACTTTTCCTATGTAAATTTGTAATCAGCGCACCCATTTTAGTAAGATAGCAAAGGTTTCATGTTGATCCGGGTCCTTGTTTTTGAGATAGGTGTGCTACTCCAATATTATTGTTTAAAATATATGATTTTTCACAAAATATTAGCCAGTCGGCAAAAAACCAACTACCTTCAATCAAATTAAGGCAGTGGTTCTTAATAGAATTTTTGACGCTGATTACGCCGGTATAGTTTGATTTTACTTATTTGGAACGCTTCGGCAGTTATTACGTTCCCAATTATTAAAAATGATGCTAAAAACAACCATTTTACTATGTTAGAACTTTGAACGCAAACTGTGTCCCATCTAATCGACCGATGTTGACGGCTCAAACGGTACCGGATGGGAAATTGGCCGACGAATTCATTTCTGAAAGCCGCGTTGATCTAAGGTACGCGGTTATCGAGAAAAACGCGATAAACCGCGGAAATTATAGTTTCCCACTTTCTGGCCAAACCGTACACGCTACGGGAAAACCGACCTCACCGTTGCATTCAGCGCATCCCAATGCATAAGCGTGACTACATTAGAACGCTCTATCTCTCAAAAAGTTATAATTGTTTTTTCGGTCTAAATTTAGCACTTTTAGATAGAAAAAAATTGAACATTGCAACCGTTGGTGATAGAAAGGTTTACCCACTACCAAATGATAGCTCTCGTTGAGTCTATCAAAAATATGTATACTTTTACATCCCTAAGATTTACTATTTTCATGTTATGTGGTCCATTTCGCTTATTTTTGTATTATTAGAAAAAGCGTAATTTCAGCACAACTCGGTAACCAGTAGAGACAGAGACTTTTCCTATGTAAATTTGTAATCAGCGCACCCATTTTAGTAAGATAGCAAAGGTTTCATGTTGATCCGGGTCCTTGTTTTTGAGATAGGTGTGCTACTCCAATATTATTGTTTAAAATATATAATTTTTCACAAAATTTTAGCCAGTCGGCAAAAACCAAACTACCTTCAATCAAATTAAGGCCGTGGTTCTTGATAGAATTTTTGACGCTGATTACGCCGGTATAGTTTGATTTCACTTTTTTGGAACGGTTCGGCAGTTATTACGTTCCCAATTATCAAAAATGATGCTAAAAACAACCATTTTACTATGTTAGAACTTTGAACGCAAACTGTGTCCCATCTAATCGACCGATGTTGACGGTTCAACCGGTACCGGATGGGAAATTGGCCGACAAATTCATTTCTGAAAGCCGCGTTGGTCTAAGGTACGCGGTTATCGAGAAAAACGCGATAAACCGCGGAAATTATAGTTTCCCACTTTCTGGCCAAACCGTACACGCTACGGGAAAACCGACCACACCGTTGCATTCAGCGCATCCCAGTGCATAAGCGTGACTACATTAGAACGCTCTATCTCTCAAAAAGTTATAATTGTTTTTTCGGTCTAAATTTAGCACTTTTAGATAGAAAAAAATTGAACATTGCAACCGTTGGTGATAGAAAGGTTTACCCACTACCAAATGATAGCTCTCGTTGAGTCTATCAAAAATATGTATACTTTTACATGCCTAAGATTTACTATTTTCATGTTATGTGGTCCATTTCGCTTATTTTTGTATTATTAGAAAAAGCGTAATTTCAGCACAACTCGGTAACCAGTAGAGACAGAGACTTTTCCTATGTAAATTTGTAATCAGCGCACCCATTTTAGTAAGATAGCAAAGGTTTCATGTTGATCCGGGTCCTTGTTTTTGAGATAGGTGTGCTACTCCAATATTATTGTTTAAAATATATGATTTTTACAAAATATTAGCCAGTCGGCAAAAAACCAACTACCTTCAATCAAATTAAGGCAGTGGTTCTTAATAGAATTTTTGACGCTGATTACGCCGGTATAGTTTGATTTTACTTATTTGGAACGCTTCGGCAGTTATTACGTTCCCAATTATTAAAAATGATGCTAAAAACAACCATTTTACTATGTTAGAACTTTGAACGCAAACTGTGTCCCATCTAATCGACCGATGTTGACGGTTCAAACGGTACCGGATGGGAAATTGGCCGACGAATTCATTTCTGAAAGCCGCGTTGGTCTAAGGTACGCGGTTATCGAGAAAAACGCGATAAACCGCGGAAATTATAGTTTCCCACTTTCTGGCCAAACCGTACACGCTACGGGAAAACCGACCTCACCGTTGCATTCAGCGCATCCCAATGCATAAGCGTGACTACATTAGAACGCTCTATCTCTCAAAAAGCTATAATTGTTTTTTCGGTCTAAATTTAGCACTTTTAGATAGAAAAAAATTGAACATTGCAACCGTTGGTGATAGAAAGGTTTACCCACTACCAAATGATAGCTCTCGTTGAGTCTATCAAAAATATGTATACTTTTACATCCCTAAGATTTACTATTTTCATGTTATGTGGTCCATTTCGCTTATTTTTGTATTATTAGAAAAAGCGTAATTTCAGCACAACTCGGTAACCAGTAGAGACAGAGACTTTTCCTATGTAAATTTGTAATCAGCGCACCCATTTTAGTAAGATAGCAAAGGTTTCATGTTGATCCGGGTCCTTGTTTTTGAGATAGGTGTGCTACTCCAAAATTATTCTTTAAAATATATGATTTTTCACAAAATTTTAGCCAGTCGACAAAAAACCAACTACCTTCAATCAAATTAAGGCTGTGGTTCTTGATAGAATTTTTCACGCTGATTACGCTGGTATAGTTTGATTTTACTTATTTGGAACGGTTCGGCAGTTATTACGTTCCCAATTATCAAAAATGATGCTAAAAACAACAATTTTACTATGTTAGAACTTTGAACGCAAACTGTGTCCCATCTGATCGACCGATATTGACGGTTCAAACGGTACCGGATGGGAAATTGGTCGACGAATTCATTTCTGAAAGCCGCGTTGGTCTAAGGTACGCGGTTATCGAGAAAAACGCGATAAACCGCGGAAATTATAGTTTCCCACTTTCTGGCCAAACCGTACACGCTACGGGAAAACCGACCTCACCGTTGCATTCAGCGCATCCCAATGCATAAGCGTGACTACATTAGAACGATCTATCTCTCAAAAAGTTATAATTGTTTTTCGGTCTAAATTTAGCACTTTTAGATAGAAAAAAATTGAACATTGCAACCGTTGGTGATAGAAAGGTTTACCCACTACCAAATGATAGCTCTCGTTGAGTCTATCAAAAATATGTATACTTTTACATGCCTAAGATTTACCATTTTCATGTTATGTGGACCATTTCGCTTATTTTTGTATTATTAGAAAAAGCGTAATTTCAGCACAACTCGGTAACCAGTAGAGACAGAGACTTTTCCTATGTAAATTTGTAATCAGCGCACCCATTTTAGTAAGATAGCAAAGGTTTCATGTTGATCCGGGTCCTTGTTTTTGAGATAGGTGTGCTACTCCAATATTATTGTTTAAAATATATAATTTTTCACAAAATTTTAGCCAGTCGGCAAAAACCAAACTACCTTCAATCAAATTAAGGCCGTGGTTCTTGATAGAATTTTTGACGCTGATTACGCCGGTATAGTTTGATTTCACTTTTTTGGAACGGTTCGGCAGTTATTACGTTCCCAATTATCAAAAATGATGCTAAAAACAACCATTTTACTATGTTAGAACTTTGAACGCAAACTGTGTCCCATCTAATCGACCGATGTTGACGGTTCAACCGGTACCGGATGGGAAATTGGCCGACAAATTCATTTCTGAAAGCCGCGTTGGTCTAAGGTACGCGGTTATCGAGAAAAACTCGATAAACCGCGGAAATTATAGTTTCCCACTTTCTGGCCAAACCGTACACGCTACGGGAAAACCGACCTCACCGTTGCATTCAGCGCATCCCAATGCATAAGCGTGACTACATTAGAACGCTCTATCTCTCAAAAAGTTATAATTGTTTTTTCGGTCTAAATTTAGCACTTTTAGATAGAAAAAAATTGAACATTGCAACCGTTGGTGATAGAAAGGTTTACCCACTACCAAATGATAGCTCTCGTTGAGTCTATCAAAAATATGTATACTTTTACATGCCTAAGATTTACTATTTTCATGTTATGTGGTCCATTTCGCTTATTTTTGTATTATTAGAAAAAGCGTAATTTCAGCACAACTCGGTAACCAGTAGAGACAGAGACTTTTCCTATGTAAATTTGTAATCAGCGCACCCATTTTAGTAAGATAGCAAAGGTTTCATGTTGATCCGGGTCCTTGTTTTTGAGATAGGTGTGCTACTCCAATATTATTGTTTAAAATATATGATTTTTCACAAAATATTAGCCAGTCGGCAAAAAACCAACTACCTTCAATCAAATTAAGGCAGTGGTTCTTAATAGAATTTTTGACGCTGATTACGCCGGTATAGTTTGATTTTACTTATTTGGAACGCTTCGGCAGTTATTACGTTCCCAATTATTAAAAATGATGCTAAAAACAACCATTTTACTATGTTAGAACTTTGAACGCAAACTGTGTCCCATCTAATCGACCGATGTTGACGGTTCAAACGGTACCGGATGGGAAATTGGCCGACGAATTCATTTCTGAAAGCCGCGTTGGTCTAAGGTACGCGGTTATCGAGAAAAACGCGATAAACCGCGGAAATTATAGTTTCCCACTTTCTGGCCAAACCGTACACGCTACGGGAAAACCGACCTCACCGTTGCATTCAGCGCATCCCAATGCATAAGCGTGACTACATTAGAACGCTCTATCTCTCAAAAAGCTATAATTGTTTTTTCGGTCTAAATTTAGCACTTTTAGATAGAAAAAAATTGAACATTGCAATCGTTGGTGATAGAAAGGTTTACCCACTACCAAATGATAGCTCTCGTTGAGTCTATCAAAAATATGTATACTTTTACATCCCTAAGATTTACTATTTTCATGTTATGTGGTCCATTTCGCTTATTTTTGTATTATTAGAAAAAGCGTAATTTCAGCACAACTCGGTAACCAGTAGAGACAGAGACTTTTCCTATGTAAATTTGTAATCAGCGCACCCATTTTAGTAAGATAGCAAAGGTTTCATGTTGATCCGGGTCCTTGTTTTTGAGATAGGTGTGCTACTCCAAAATTATTCTTTAAAATATATGATTTTTCACAAAATTTTAGCCAGTCGACAAAAAACCAACTACCTTCAATCAAATTAAGGCTGTGGTTCTTGATAGAATTTTTCACGCTGATTACGCTGGTATAGTTTGATTTTACTTATTTGGAACGGTTCGGCAGTTATTACGTTCCCAATTATCAAAAATGATGCTAAAAACAACAATTTTACTATGTTAGAACTTTGAACGCAAACTGTGTCCCATCTGATCGACCGATATTGACGGTTCAAACGGTACCGGATGGGAAATTGGTCGACGAATTCATTTCTGAAAGCCGCGTTGGTCTAAGGTACGCGGTTATCGAGAAAAACGCGATAAACCGCGGAAATTATAGTTTCCCACTTTCTGGCCAAACCGTACACGCTACGGGAAAACCGACCTCACCGTTGCATTCAGCGCATCCCAATGCATAAGCGTGACTACATTAGAACGATCTATCTCTCAAAAAGTTATAATTGTTTTTCGGTCTAAATTTAGCACTTTTAGATAGAAAAAAATTGAACATTGCAACCGTTGGTGATAGAAAGGTTTACCCACTACCAAATGATAGCTCTCGTTGAGTCTATCAAAAATATGTATACTTTTACATGCCTAAGATTTACCATTTTCATGTTATGTGGACCATTTCGCTTATTTTTGTATTATTAGAAAAAGCGTAATTTCAGCACAACTCGGTAACCAGTAGAGACAGAGACTTTTCCTATGTAAATTTGTAATCAGCGCACCCATTTTAGTAAGATAGCAAAGGTTTCATGTTGATCCGGGTCCTTGTTTTTGAGATAGGTGTGCTACTCCAATATTATTGTTTAAAATATATAATTTTTCACAAAATTTTAGCCAGTCGGCAAAAACCAAACTACCTTCAATCAAATTAAGGCCGTGGTTCTTGATAGAATTTTTGACGCTGATTACGCCGGTATAGTTTGATTTCACTTTTTTGGAACGGTTCGGCAGTTATTACGTTCCCAATTATCAAAAATGATGCTAAAAACAACCATTTTACTATGTTAGAACTTTGAACGCAAACTGTGTCCCATCTAATCGACCGATGTTGACGGTTCAACCGGTACCGGATGGGAAATTGGCCGACAAATTCATTTCTGAAAGCCGCGTTGGTCTAAGGTACGCGGTTATCGAGAAAAACGCGATAAACCGCGGAAATTATAGTTTCCCACTTTCTGGCCAAACCGTACACGCTACGGGAAAACCGACCTCACCGTTGCATTCAGCGCATCCCAATGCATAAGCGTGACTACATTAGAACGCTCTATCTCTCAAAAAGTTATAATTGTTTTTTCGGTCTAAATTTAGCACTTTTAGATAGAAAAAAATTGAACATTGCAACCGTTGGTGATAGAAAGGTTTACCCACTACCAAATGATAGCTCTCGTTGAGTCTATCAAAAATATGTATACTTTTACATGCCTAAGATTTACTATTTTCATGTTATGTGGTCCATTTCGCTTATTTTTGTATTATTAGAAAAAGCGTAATTTCAGCACAACTCGGTAACCAGTAGAGACAGAGACTTTTCCTATGTAAATTTGTAATCAGCGCACCCATTTTAGTAAGATAGCAAAGGTTTCATGTTGATCCGGGTCCTTGTTTTTGAGATAGGTGTGCTACTCCAATATTATTGTTTAAAATATATGATTTTTCACAAAATATTAGCCAGTCGGCAAAAAACCAACTACCTTCAATCAAATTAAGGCAGTGGTTCTTAATAGAATTTTTGACGCTGATTACGCCGGTATAGTTTGATTTTACTTATTTGGAACGCTTCGGCAGTTATTACGTTCCCAATTATTAAAAATGATGCTAAAAACAACCATTTTACTATGTCAGAACTTTGAACGCAAACTGTGTCCCATCTAATCGACCGATGTTGACGGTTCAAACGGTACCGGATGGGAAATTGGCCGACGAATTCATTTCTGAAAGCCGCGTTGGTCTAAGGTACGCGGTTATCGAGAAAAACGCGATAAACCGCGGAAATTATAGTTTCCCACTTTCTGGCCAAACCGTACACGCTACGGGAAAACCGACCTCACCGTTGCATTCAGCGCATCCCAATGCATAAGCGTGACTACATTAGAACGCTCTATCTCTCAAAAAGCTATAATTGTTTTTTCGGTCTAAATTTAGCACTTTTAGATAGAAAAAAATTGAACATTGCAACCGTTGGTGATAGAAAGGTTTACCCACTACCAAATGATAGCTCTCGTTGAGTCTATCAAAAATATGTATACTTTTACATGCCTAAGATTTACCATTTTCATGTTATGTGGTCCATTTCGCTTATTTTTGTATTATTAGAAAAAGCGTAATTTCAGCACAACTCGGTAACCAGTAGAGACAGAGACTTTTCCTATGTAAATTTGTAATCAGCGCACCCATTTTAGTAAGATAGCAAAGGTTTCATGTTGATCCGGGTCCTTGTTTTTGAGATAGGTGTGCTACTCCAATATTATTGTTTAAAATATATGATTTTTCACAAAATTGTAACCAGTCGGCAAAAAACAAACTACCTTCAATCAAATTAAGGCCGTGGTTCTTGATAGAATTTTTGACGCTGATTACGCCGGTATAGTTTGATTTTACTTATTTGGAACGCTTCGGCAGTTATTACGTTCCCAATTATCAAAAATGATGCTAAAAACAACCATTTTACTATGTTAGAACTTTGAACGCAAACTGTGTCCCATCTAATCGACCGATGTTGACGGTTCAAACGGTACCGGATGGGAAATTGGCCGACGAATTCATTTCTGAAAGCCGCGTTGGTCTAAGTAAGGTACGCGGTTATCGAGAAAAACGCGATAAACCGCGGAAATTATAGTTTCCCACTTTCTGGCCAAACCGTACACGCTACGGGAAAACCGACCTCACCGTTGCATTCAGCGCATCCCAATGCATAAGCGTGACTACATTAGAACGCTCTAACTCTCAAAAAGTTATAATTGTTTTTTCGGTCTAAATTTAGCACTTTTAGATAGAAAAAAATTGAACATTGCAACCGTTGGTGATAGAAAGGTTTACCCACTACCAAATGATAGCTCTCGTTGAGTCTATCAAAAATATGTATACTTTTACATCCCTAAGATTTACTATTTTCATGTTATGTGGTCCATTTCGCTTATTTTTGTATTATTAGAAAAAGCGTAATTTCAGCACAACTCGGTAACCAGTAGAGACAGAGACTTTTCCTATGTAAATTTGTAATCAGCGCACCCATTTTAGTAAGATAGCAAAGGTTTCATGTTGATCCGGGTCCTTGTTTTTGAGATAGGTGTGCTACTCCAAAATTATTCTTTAAAATATATGATTTTTCACAAAATTTTAGCCAGTCGACAAAAAACCAACTACCTTCAATCAAATTAAGGCTGTGGTTCTTGATAGAATTTTTCACGCTGATTACGCCGGTATAGTTTGATTTTACTTATTTGGAACGGTTCGGCAGTTATTACGTTCCCAATTATCAAAAATGATGCTAAAAACAACCATTTTACTATGTTAGAACTTTGAACGCAAACTGTGTCCCATCTAATCGACCGATGTTGACGGTTCAAACGGTATCGGATGGGAAATTGGCCGACGAATTCATTTCTGAAAGCCGCGTTGGTCTAAGGTACGCGGTTATCGAGAAAAACGCGATAAACCGCGGAAATTATAGTTTTCCACTTTCTGGCCAAACCGTACACGCTACGGGAAAACCGACCTCACCGTTGCATTCAGCGCATCCCAATGCATAAGCGTGACTACATTAGAACGCTCTATCTCTCAAAAAGTTATAATTGTTTTTCGGTCTAAATTTAGCACTTTTAGATAGAAAAAATTGAACATTGCAACCGTTGGTGATAGAAAGGTTTACCCACTACCAAATGATAGCTCTCGTTGAGTCTATCAAAAATATGTATACTTTTACATGCCTAAGATTTACCATTTTCATGTTATGTGGTCCATTTCGCTTATTTTTGTATTATTAGAAAAAGCGTAATTTCAGCACAACTCGGTAACCAGTAGAGACAGAGACTTTTCCTATGTAAATTTGTAATCAGCGCACCCATTTTAGTAAGATAGCAAAGGTTTCATGTTGATCCGGGTCCTTGTTTTTGAGATAGGTGTGCTACTCCAATATTATTGTTTAAAATATATGATTTTTCACAAAATTGTAGCCAGTCGGCAAAAAACAAACTACCTTCAATCAAATTAAGGCTGTGGTTCTTGATAGAATTTTTGACGCTGATTACGCCGGTATACTTTGATTTTACTTATTTGGAACGGTTCGGCAGTTATTATGTTCCCAATTATCAAAAATGATGCTAAAAACAACCATTTTACTATGTTAGAACTTTGAACGCAAACTGTGTCCCATCTGATCGACCGATGTTGACGGTTCAAACGGTTATAATTGTTTTTTCGGTCTATATTTAGCACTTTTAGATAGAAAAATTTGAACAGTA
Organism: Melinopterus prodromus; assembly: GCA_964023965.1. Classification (NCBI taxonomy): domain Eukaryota; kingdom Metazoa; phylum Arthropoda; class Insecta; order Coleoptera; family Scarabaeidae; genus Melinopterus; species Melinopterus prodromus. Next base: position 74,150,558 of record OZ030391.1, read on the forward strand.
GCTCTGGTTGAGTCTATCAAAAATATGTATACTTTTACATGCCTAAGATTTACCATTTTCATGTTATGTGGTCCATTTCGCTTATTTTTGTATTATTAGAAAAAGCGTAATTTCAGCACAACTCGGTAACCAGTAGAGACAGAGACTTTGCCTATGTAAATTTGTAATCGGCGCACCCATTTTAGTAAGATACCAAAGGTTTCATGTTGATCCGGGTCCTTGTATTTGAGATAGGTGTGCTACTCCAAAATTATTGTTTAAAATATGTGATTTCTCACAAAATTGTAGCCAGTCGGCAAAAACCCAACTACCTCAATCAAATTAAGGTTGTGGGTCTTGGTACAATTTTTGACGCAGACTACGCCGGTTTAATTTGATTTTACTTATTTGGAGCGGTTCGGCAGTTATTACGTTCCCAATTGCCAAAAATCTGATGTGGCGAGTACATGACTTTATCATACAATATGTAAAATTAATAGTTTAGCTGCATGAGAATCTATTTGATTGAGATAAATCGTGTCTGCATTAAAATTAAACTAGTTAGCCAGGATTTCACAGATATTTTGATGCTACTGACAGTAGGTATTGTCAAAGCATCAGCATTTGACACTACCTACTGTCATTAGAATAATAGAGTTATTTATGTCACAAGTGCCGAAAGTACGGAATAGCGCAACGAGTGGTGATGCGGTGCGTCACCAAAGGCGGAGCGTCGCCGTCACATGTGATCGAGTCGCGCTAGGTAGTTTTCGGCAGGAGTGACATCAACATTCTTTGCGTTGCTTTTTGAGAAATATGCATTTAAAAAAATAACTAAAAAATGGTTATCTTTCTGTATAGGAAATGTTAGGTTGATACCACTTGTACGAAACGTCGAGTTTAAAAAGCAAATTCAAATTCTGACAGATTTATATTTGTTCATGACACTGTAGATGTCACATCCGTACCAACATACTAAACATACTAGATATAACACTAGATATAACATACTTCGTAGGATAAAGTAAAAATATTATTTGTGACATCCAATGACACACTAATAACATATTTAATTTTTTATCTAGAATATGGACAATATGAAGTAATCGTTTACACGACAATTTATATATTGTTTTTAATCATATTTCTCAATTTTAGTTATAGTGTCGATTTTCCGTAAGTATTTTGTTTTGTATGGAATAGATGTAATCATATTTTGTTATATTTTTCTAGTTCAATAAATCTTAAAGTATTAAAATACGTATATATAAAATATATAAAATACGTATATATAATATATATATATATATATATATATATATATATTGTACACTCTTTAAGTATATTGATTTTGTCTGCAAAAATTTAGGAAACTAGTTTTAACCGTTCTTTCTTTTAATTTGGAATCCGAAAACCAGTATTTTTTCAAATCCCAGTTTTTGTATAAACCGTAGTGGCAATAGTTCCAATAGTATTACATAGTAAATTCGGAAGGTGTAGTAAGTTTGGTTTTATTTGCGTATCGTAAAAACGTATCGTAAAAAATTTGAGGAATTTCAATATTCTTTTATTGCTAATTGGATTGTAATTGGTCAATCCTGAACAAGATTATTTACTGTTTTAAAAAAATTATTTTAACATCCCTGCGGACTCTCGGCCGAAAACAAAAAAAAATAGATAGTGGTTTTACAGTCTTAAGTAAGACATACAACACATACAGAAAAATTCCTCAGATTATCTCAATTAACATTAAATATCAGTATTGGCTGAGGGGCTTTCATATGTACATTAATTATATTCAATTGATAGCAAAATCTGACACCTATTTACTTAAAACAAGAGCACCAAAACGTTACACAAACAAAACGTGGTATCAAAAGTTTTATTTAAAATGTGCACACTAAACAAGCAGTAGAACTACTAACATGTAATTCATAATTCATACACAAAATAAACGCGACTATCTGCATATCATTGGCACTAGTAACTACACTGCGCGCCACACTGTGGCCAAATCGCGAAATGCGCCACCCAGCCTGCAGCCGGCTCCGGGTCTTTATCTCGCCGCAATTAAGGACGAATTCATTATCTCATGAATATGGTAATTACGCGATGCATGCATGAAGTGCTATATTTTATTTATATCTAGCGCATCGTATTTACATTATCGGCGCCGGTATAGCGCCAGCAGTAGTAGTAGTACTAGCAAACACCGTTTGCAAAATTTATCAGAGCGGGTCCGGGGAAACCCAGGACGACTGCAGTTTCGAGATTTAATTACCAGGGGGCACTTAGCGGGCCCGGGTGGGGTTGTTAAACTTCCAACCGGAAGTTACGTTGGTTGTATAGGTCCTAAGACTGGCTGTAAAGTGGAGGTCATTCTAAGTAAGTGATAGAAAGTGCAACAAAGATTTTAACAATGTTATGTATAAACGTGAATGATATGATTTGATTAGATTTATTTGACGTCGGCCTATTTCCGAACTATATTACTCCAACACTGGGGAGGGCTTCACATAATCACGTTTGTCGATTTGAGAATTAATGAGTATAAAAAACACTTACTCTTTGTTCTGGAGAAAGCTCCATTACTTGAAGCGGGTACACCTGAAAGAACAAAATAATCATTCGTTATGGAAAATAAGCATTCGCTATTACTTGATAGCATGGTATTTTCGATTAGTTTTAAATAGAACATACATACAGAGTAGGAACAATGGTTTGTTGAATGTCTTTTACAGCAGGTTTACAGCAGTTAACATTCTACTAAAAATCTTAAAAGTAATATCAAAATTGATACAAAAATATTGGAGTCGCCGTAACTTGCAAATATGCGCGAAGTCATTAACTTTTAAACTTTGCAAGAGTTTGACGCAAAAGTTTACTTTTTGCATCAGCCATTTATTTATAATTTTTTTTCAACTTCCCTCTATGATAATGGGTTTAAACTGTTGGAGTACCTCTGCCATAACTTATTCTATCCAAAAACACTTATCACTCAGTTTCGGACAACTGGTCCCTTTTCATATCCAGACACACATTTCATAATTTCCATATAAATGTGTGACACAAATGAACCTATAAATTAATTCTGTGTCAATATGATCTTACATTGCAGATAAGATTACTGCCTGCAGCCAGACAAGTTCTGAGCTTCTGTGAAAAAAAAATAATAAAAAATGTTTTGTTTCCGAAAAATCTGTGTTATTCTAAATTTTGTGAACGCATTTAATTAACCAAAAATAATTAAATTAAACAGGAGAATTATGGGTTCTATTGATAATGGAAAATGCAAAATATTTTTAAAAAAAATTGATTTTTTTACTTCGAATTTAGTACTTAATTTTAATTTTTACATCGCGTTAAAAGTCACGTGTATAAAATTGCAATTTTCAACAATAAGTAAGTATATACGAGCAAGTGTTTTCTGATTTAAGAAACGTTACGAGTAAATATAGAGATCATCTGTTACAGATTGATTAAATAGTGTTGGCTTTCTTTTGTCATATTTGTCAGAATATTTGCTTCCTAAGGAAATCAATAAGTCCTCAGCAAACTTTTTACTCACAAGTAATGTTTCTTAATTTTTGTGATCATTTTGATTTATGATATTAAAAAACTTCATTAAACTTCATTAATTTATTTCCATTTTATTGTTATTGAAAATGGTATTGTAGATGTTCTTCGTTTTCGCATTGTTTGTTATGTATTTTTTCTTCTACCTTTTGTGATATACAGCACACATGTATTTTATTGCAAATTACAATGTTTGGTTCTAAATGAAAATGAGTTGTATAAAATATACTGTTATTAATGCATGTAGTAAAATGGGATGGAAATGAGTTCATGTCCAAAAAAAATGGAGAATAATTTCAGGTTTTCAGGGTTTTCAGGTTTTTGTTTTAATTTCAGTTGGCGATATACGATTATTCGAAACAGTTTAATTACCAAAATTTTATTATTATTAATTAGGTAGTATTTTAATATTTAAATCGATATACTTTCGTCATCTTATAATACGAATGGGTTTATTTGATGATACAAACGAATTCATATATAAATATACAAAAAAATCCGCTCATTCTCATCAAGACTTGCCGAATTCCTCTCACAATGCACGCCCGCTACACAATTTCCGTAAGTAACGATGTCTGGAACTCCCGAGCTAGTATATAACACTTATATATGTCTGGCGGTAATGAATGAACAGAAAATACAGAATGCATAAGTAGGAATGAAACAACTTACATTGTTTTGTGGCAAAAATCGTAATTACTAAGATAATAATGAGCTGCAATGCAGTTTCATAAAAAAAACAACGGATGTTAACAAAGTAACTAAGGGAGAAGTTCTGCATGGACAGCAGCAACAACGACCATGTGTACACTTTAGTATCCAACTTTAATACACATTCTGCAGGCAATCTCTGTACAACGTTAATGCACGTACAACGTCCATCAACTGTTTATTCGTCCCAGTGGCGTGATCGAGCGTCTACGTCAAGATGGCCGCCGCCACTACCACCACGTTCCATACCGTTCGCCAGGATCATCATGAAGGAGGCGGAGAGATAACAGAGAGTTCGGTTTATCGGAATTGGATCGTTCACTATTGCCATTGTTCAAACGCTACAAGGTATTCACGTCAAGGGAACCGACCTCCAAGTGCGCTCTTCTAGATGAGAACTGCATTCTCGCCGTGCACTTCTCGCCCCTTGTGGGGTGGGCCGCCCCGCAATCCAGATTTCAATAGTCGCCGATTATGCAATTGTGTCCGACTAAATGGATTTTCATTGTTTAGTATGTTTGGAACAATACATAGTTTACGATTGATCTTAAATATCTCATAAGTCGTCAATAGCAAATATTATTCCAACGAAGAGAGTGTAAAGGAGGGTGACCAACTTTTTAAAACTCCATAGCTCGAGATCAAAGGGAGAGGGCGGGTTACATAAATAAATATCTTCAGTAACTAAATCATATTTTCCATCTGCATCATAGCACACTAAAGCGGCAGAAACTTTTTGGTTATACTAATCTAAAAGATTTCCCAATACTATATCAAACATTTGTTATAATAAATACTTCTTCTGTGTTTGATCATCTGAATGATTTTTCCGCATCTTTTAAAAATTGACGTGCCAAAACTCAAACGAACTTTTTACACTGCAAGATCTTTTCTTTTCTTTGTATTGTTATTTTTTACTGCTTATTTTCCAAAGAATAGTATTAATTTTCTAGTATTTGCAGCGTTAGCCATAGTTTATGATCATTAAATTTTTGAAAGCAATTTTTTCATATTGTTGTAATGAAAATGTAGTCCAGATTGCCAAATAATAGAATTTTGTTGAAAATTTAGTTAAAGGTGCATTTTTGTTTTTCAAATACATGTCTCCGTATTTGATGAGTATTAATTCTAAACATATAAATAATAGTACTTAATAATTTAACCAATCGAAATCCGATAATAAAAATTTTTGTTTTGCTTTCTGTGGCCCAATACGAAAATAGAATATTATTTCAAGAATTTCAAGAATATTTATTTCAAAAAGAAAATATCGATTAAATTCTAAAATAAATAAAAACAGCTTTGTTTAAATTAAAAACACAGTCCAAAAGTATTCAAAAATATTTAATTGATCATTTATTATTGTGGAAGTAGGTAGGTACTTACTGCATTGGTATTACTATGAAATCCATGCACACTATTTGAACAATCGAGACCTCACAGGCACGCATGTAGTTTCTGAACAAGATTCAAGCATGATATTTAAACTATTTACCTTATAACGTTATCAAAATATGCAAATATTAAACAAATTTAATTGATCATTTGTTGTTTTTTGCAAGCAGTTTCTACATCGGTATGACTATGAAAGCCATGCATTCTACTTGAACAATCAAAACCTTACAGGCACGCATGTAGTTTCTCAACAAGATTCAAGCTTGACATGTAAACTATTTATCCTATAACTTTATCAAAAGGTGCAAATATAAAAAGAAAATAATTTACTAATTCATTATTTTTGGAAGTACTTTGTGCATTGCTATGAGTATGAAATCTATGCATTCTACTTGAAAAATCAAAACCTCACAGGCACGCATGTAGTTTCTCAACAAGATTTAAGCTTGACATTTAAACTATTTACCCTATAAATTTATCAAAACGTACAAATATTTAAAAATGGTTATCTACGACTCACATAGAATAAGTTCATTGCATACGTATCCATGACTATATAATCCCCTTCATTATACGCGCCAATGATTGTAATGACACTATCGTTGTATAATAATGACAGTTCGTTCAAATAATGACCTCATTGAACGAACTGTCATAATTATACAAATCTAGTGCCTCACCATCATTGACAAATACATTTAAAATATTTTGCATAAAATGGAATTTATGAATCGTGGATAAAACGTGGTATTTAACTCGCACATAATAGATATAAATCTCTCGCATGATTACACGCTCGCCTACGGCTCACGTGTAAACTTCATGCTCGCGATTATATCCTTAATTATGTGCTGGTCAAATAATATACTATTAATTGATGTTTTATTATTTTGTGGAAGTACTTTCTGCATTGTATTACTATGAAATCCATGTATTCTACTTGAACAATCGAAACCTCACAGGCACACATGTAGTTTCTCAACAAGATTCAAATTTGACTTTTAAACTATTTAACTTATATCTTTATCAAAACGTACAAATATTTACAAAACATTAATTGATCATTTATTATTCTGTGGAAGTACTTTATGCGTTGGTATGGTTATTAAATCCATGCATTCTACTTGAACAATCAAAACCTTACAGGCAGGTTTGTAGTTTCTCAAGAAGATTCAAGCGTGACACTTGAAATTTACCCTAAAAATTTATCAAAACGTACAAATATAAATATTTTTTAATTGGTTACTCATTATTTTCTGCAAGTTCTTTCTGAATCGGTATGACTATGAAATCCATGCATTCTACTAGAACAATCAAAACCTCCCAGGCACACATAGTCTCTCAACCACATTCAAGCTTGATATTAGTATTTACCCTATACGTTTATCAAAACGTACAAATATTAAAACACATACTACATTTCCTTAAGAGAGTAGAATAGCATTTTACGTGGTGTTTTGAAAATCCTGGACTTTAGAATAAAATTATCAAAAACCGAGACAAAATAAATTTGGGACCACTTACGTGGTGGGACAATTTGTCAAGTTTACCGACTGTACGGTACGTTTGGTCACTCTAGCGTAAAGTTTCGTGTGCTTTTTACTGGGCAGCTTTGGGACCAGCGGGTTAGGTTGGAAATGTGAAAAATATCGTATACGAATAAATTCGATTGACGTGTATTAACCAGTTTTGCAGCTTAGTTTTCGACAAGCTTTTGACAATTAATTAATAGTAATAATAATAATAGGTTGGCGATCCCAGCTAGCGACCCTAGAACAACATTTCTGCAAACTAAACCATTTTTAAGCTAAAATGCAAATATCAACCGCGATAAATTATCGGATTTACCTCTGGATGTTATCCACTTAAGACGGCGGTCTCCAGAACTCGTAACTCAGGTCGACTGGATTAGATACCACGGGAAATTGTTAACCACGGGACATATTTGCACGTGGATTAATTAATCGTTCAATTAGTGATCCAGGTATTTAGACAGTAGTCCGCCTTGAATTATGTACATTACCTACATAGCCAAGCTCACACATACTCTCCAATATTAGATACGACATACTGAAATTTGCTAATATTACCGAACAGTAGATACATTACCATTAACGATATATCTAATATCATTCAATTCCTAGACAGACTTGAGTTTATATTGTTACGTAGCTCTTAATGGGGGACGGCTCTAGATCAGGATGCAGATGTAAATAAAAGTCGCACCGTTGTTTACATTAGTTCGTATATTGCTGACAACGCAGAATTCCAATACTACAGCTGACTGGAGCCCGTGAAACACGATAGCTGAGCGTATACTATATTCAGGTGCTGCAAAACTACTGATCCTCTTCCCATCCCAAGCCGTGGCTTTTAGCTATTATATGAATTTAGCAAGACGTCATGACCTGTTTTGTCCCCCAAAAGCCTGACGTCTGCATTTCTGACCAAGCAACTGTCTGCAGGATAGATGGATTGGATGACCTGGCTTCAATTATACAATGTAATTAAACTATACTTCGCAACAATATTACTACGCTTTACTACTTCGGTTTCATAATGAACACGTTGAGTTTTTTCGGTTTCTTAATAGACAGTTTTCATTATGACTTGGTAACCATGGTTACAGCTAATATATCCTTAACACAATTATATAAAATTAATATCTCAACATAACTCTGACCAAAACCAGGAAAAATATATATAGACGGACACAAGTAAATTTAAAAATTGAACCTTGTGCTGCCTTATCTAATACTACTAAGAGGTAAAAGGTGTGAGGAGGACCACAGGACCCCGTGTCCAGCCAAGATAACATGATACACATACAGAGAGGGCTACAGAGAGATTCCACAAAGCAACGCAGGCGTTTTGGTCCTGTGATAAAACCCACGACCGGAACCGGGATATCTGATCCTGCCGGATAGAGGTCCTTTGGGGCTGGACGCTACCTAACCTTAAAACCCCATCCACAAATGAAGCGTTGTGTAAGGGATTGTTGGATAGAAATTGTAAAATCTCTTGCGAATATGCTAATGCGATCTGGGAGAAGGAAGTTGGACGTATAAGTTTTCTTTTCTTCTTTATTTAATGGTTACTTATTTTTCTAGTCTCTAGAGTGTGAGTATTTAAAAAGTAGACCTGTATTTGATAAACAAATGTCATCAACATGGCCCAAAAATTAACCAGGTAAACCGGTGTTCATTTCTGTCTAACCAACACCCTAAATAAACAGATAGTTTTTAGAAAACGTGCCGTATTTATTAATATTAAGTTGATGCCTTTTTCATGTCACTGGATATACAAATATAAAAAAATGTGGTTGGCTTAACTTTCCTGCATAACTCCTATGTGGTGGTTTGATAAGGTCTTGTCCACATTTCGAAAAGGTCGAGATAAAAATCCAGCTTGGGCATATCGCACAATCCATTATCGGTAAATGTAAAATTCATAAGGGGGGCTTTTCACAAGCGACCATAACAATATAAAAATACTATGTAACGGTATTAAGTCACGCGAAAGAGGTCAAGGCCATAGAGGGGTAACTGAGCTAATTGATTAAAAACCGTATTGTGCTGGACACGTACCACAAAAGTTTGCAAGAGTGGCATTTATAAGATAACAAAAGTCAAATTTTATCAGATTGTGCTGGTGAAATTGTACAAATGCAAAACCCACCGTTTTAACACATACAAAATCATGTTTGTCAGAAACAGTTAAAGGTGATTGCATATGCAAAACAACTTGAAATTTGCTGATTCCCTTCTTCACTGTTTTGCCTCACCAATAATATTAAAAGATAACACATTTAAATCAAAGCATGGAATTTTGTTAGTTGAAGTTAATATTGTGGCACATAATAATGAACAGGTAAAATCCACAGGTAATTGCTCTTATTTGTGTGGAATTCCGCATGAGAAACGCTGAACAGTGTAGATTAGTCAAAATAGTCAAAATGCAACCCTGAAGCCAATTGAGACGATAGTTAGCTAACGACAAGGCCTAATATACAAGTATCTATAAATTTTGTTGGTTAAAATTCATTAGACATGGTGCACTTTTTAATGGGTGGTACTTTGGAAATTCTGGACATTTTATAACAGATGTTCCCAAACTTATTTTGTTCACTTGTCGAAGAAACTTGGTGTTGGCGCCGTTGGCTACCTGCAGTTGCAAAGACTCCTTGGAATCTATACTCGTAAAAGGGCCCAAAACCCAATCCAGAATTTTCATTTGCAGCATATCCTCAAACCGTTGCGTTGTTGTAAGTCTTTGTGGAGTGCCTCCAAATGCTGGCGGTAACTCACTCAGCAAGTCTTCATCGGATTTTTCTATTGCTGACAGATAGACAAACTGCTCAAATTCCCTTCAACCTATATTTTCTATATTTGTTAGTTGGACACAAATGCAGATATAATCGCCTTCATTATCAAATTCAGCTCGTCTCCGTGCAGTTGTTAGTTTATTTCATTGAACAAGTTACATATGACTGTCAAATAAGCAATGTCTGCTTTGTATTTTATTAGTTGTCTCTAAAACGGAATCAAAGATATTTTAAAGTCGATTTAAACACGCACCCTTTGATAGCAACGGAACTTCAGTATGAAGCAAAAGAGTAAAATCTTTAATAAATCTTTATCTCTTCTTTCAGCATGAATTTTTATCAAATATTCTCGAAATCTAGGAAGCTTCATAGCTTCATTGGAGAGAATTTTAGGAAAATCAGGCACAATGGTAGTGTTTGGTTAGTGGGCGACTCCATAACGCGTTATTTCAAATAATTATTATAATACTGCCTGTATTTCGGTACAGAAGACATTGCGTATCAACGGAACAAAGCATATTATGAATAGAACACATTTTAGTACTGCGTTAAGGAAAGAAGCAATTGAAGTAAAAAATACCTATGTAGTTAATCTTTGGATATAATCAGCTTTAGCAAGTGCAACTGACACTGTATCAATTTGTGAACTGCTTGTAACAGAATTTGAGATTACACTAAACGTGTATCACCTAAGAAACAAAATCCTCAAAAAGAGCCGTAAAGATCAATACATAGTTATGCTCGGCGACAGAGGAAAATAATAGAACACCGTCACCTTTTTGTACGTGCCAATATCCAACAAGTATAAACAAACCAAACATGAAGTCGTACATTACCAAAACGACGATTGAAAAATATTACTTTTCCACATCACGCCAGTCGACGATAATGGAATAAAGCGTGCAAGTGTTCAACTTTTCACACCATTATCATTATTTTTACCGCTTATAACTCTTCACGGAATACTAATTTCCAAATTCCAATTGCACAATCGTGGTGGAGTAGCAACACAACAAATTTTTAATAATTTAATTAATAATTTTTAGTTTCATTTCGTCTGCTATTTCAAACATAAAACATAACGATTGCCAATTTTTACGGTATCCAGGTTTTAAAGAATTGAGCCCATCTTCGACATTTCAAACACATCATATTACATTTTTTACGAGGCTATGGTTTCCCGGAAATGGCGAAATTTTATACTACATGATGCACTTATATGGAATTGGGCCTAATGAACTTCGGCCGGCCTAGTTTGGCCTGGGACAAACTGGTTCGTCTTGAAAATTGCCGGCAATAGATATATTAATATATTTATAGAAGATATATTAAACTTAGATCATTTGTAAATGTAGTGCTGGCATTTGGACTTCATTCACCATCATGCACTATTTTATAATTCTTTCGAGCTTTTACGATAAAACCTTGCGCTTCACGATACTTTGTATCCACTTTGAAAATTGAACATTTTTGCCTATAAACCTTATTACATAATCCACTCTGTTCTAACTAGGTTATTTTTAGTTTTAAAACTCTGTAAAATAAGATAGTACTTTTTACTCTATCTATAGGTTATGTACTCACCTTTTTCCTAAAAATTATTTTATTTTCGCTATTAATCGAAGACAAGCAAAAAATATTAAAATTACTTTAAACTCGAATAAAAAATCTAATCCTTGTGACGGTTTCCGAATTTTTTGATTTATTGGTGGCAATTTAATGTCTTATATTATTATATAACTATCCCTTTCGGGGGTCTATTAAACTCATGTAAGATGATAGTAAGTAGTTTATAACCAACTAAAACCTAAATTAAAAACCTCTATCTGGAAGACAAAGCAAAAATATGATGAAGGCAACTCTATTATGTACAATTTTATCACAACAATTCTTCTCCGTAATCACACAGAGGAACATCTGACGAACGCGTTAAACACGGCGTGTACGCGCGCAGAAAACTTGCTTGCGGAATAAAACCTCGTAGCGGTTAGACGTAGTAAGCTATTGTGAGAACGCATCCTTTGACGTCGATTGTCAGCCGTTGTGAGGCAGTATTGTTTGTTTCATTTTGTCCGCCCCTTTGTCTACACCGCTGCTTCAGCGATGTTTAATTACAAAACTCGACCCTACATTTCTCACGTTCGCCGTCAGTCAAAGGCAATGATGAAACAGGGCGCATTTCAGGTAAACAGTGTATTGCACGATGTAATTTCAATTATATAAAATGTCGTTCCTTTTTTGTTAGCTGCTATATGAACATTTTTGAGCGTTCTGGTTTAGAAATATTTCTATTTTATACTTTGGTTTCATTATAAGCACATTGTGACACCATTTCCCGTTTCGTAATCAAACAGGTCGGTAACCATGGTTACAACCATATACCCTAACCGTATTTTCTAAATTTATAACATACAGTGTGCCCAGGAAAGTAGGCATCATATGAAAAAAAAAATTGTCCATTTCTCAGAAAATTTTATTCTTTATAAAAGTTGACGGCTTGTATAGAACCAATACGGCAACAGTCAAATATGTCAATTTCGGTACCTATACCAAGCGATTCAGAATATATGAATTTGTGATAAGACTTAAGTATTCTTATTTTCATTATTATCGATAAACTTTATTTGGAAATGTTGTTTAGAAGTAAACATTATTTCTTATTTATGAGTAAATAAAATATCTCTTATGGTCACACATACTGGCTGTACTGTAAAAATAAACAAGAAGTGTTGTATTGTTTAAAGATTGTGATATCTTTTCACATATTTCCGGCCACCTTCAGCCATCAAATCTGGTGATAACGTTCGTTCAGATATTTTTGCTACATTTGAGACGAATTTCCATTGCCACAGGATCACCAGTGATTTATGGCCGTATTAACATATCAACCGAAGTGAACCTCCTGGGCCAATTGGCCGAAGAGGAGCAGGGATCGGTCTTGGGGCCGCCCTTCTATTTCAGATCATGCCCGCGATATGAATCAACCCCACAAATCCCCCCCCCCCACAGACACCTAGGCGACGCTTGCGAAATCTTCTGTATTTATAGGATTCCGCTCAATTAACCTATTCGTACGCACGATCAAACGATTTTTATTTGTTTGGGATGGTCGTTAACGAGCCGGTTTATGGTCACTACCTGACTGTAGAAAATAGTCATTGCGCGGTGACGTGTTACGCATCTTTACTGATTTTTAATATAGTATAAGTAAGCACTTGTAAGATAATTTTATTATTATTCTATTACAAGAATTATACAGAAATAAGCCCAATCTTTTACAATTATTGTAGAAAGTTCTCAAAACCTTACTAAGGTTTATGTAAAGCGCTTTAAAACAGATGTGACGGGTGTGGCCAGTCGAACTTTATCTCTTAGTTTTAGTAAACTAAAATTAAGAACTCAGTCGCTTTCAACTTGACTTACTCTACAAAACAATAAATCTATAATAAAAACATTGATGTCATTAGTATACAACAAAATAGATTTTGATTAGTTGTTTTTAAGGTCTTAATCGAGTAAAGTGAAATATGTATTACAGATTTATCGAAAACTTGGACAAAAGTTGAAAGTTAGGACTTTTTTATCATCAATGTTGGAGTAAATTGATTTGTTTGGACTGAAATCTATTTACTTAAGCTTTAAGCTTATCTGTTCCCATTTTCCATGGAATGCCCCAATAATTGTTAGTCATGCCACTTAGTATACATTAGGTCCCATTGTAAAAAAATCACATTAAAAATAATCACACAAGTTGAGAAAATTAAATTAAATTTGTTGGTATTTGAAATAAATAAATAATACAATAAACTTGATTGTCACATTATTGTCTTTATAGAAAAAAAAATTGTAAACTTTTGAGTTTAAATATAAGAGCATTTCACCGATATTCAATTTTCAAGTCCTAATTTCTGTTGACAGATCCCAATTCTACAAAAAAAGTACCCAGAATCAGTAATAACTAATGACTTGTTCGATTTCTTGAGTTATCAGTCAAGGTTCCAGGTATTTTTGACAAATTTAGGAAGAGCTTTTCAATTGCGGTTTAACAGAGTATAAATAACTAAGGACTAGTTAGTAGAGATGGGCATTCTCGGTCATTTCAGTCAGCCGGTTCAGTCGAACCGGCTCACTAAAATGACCCGCTCAAACTGACCCGTTCAAAATGAACGACTTGGATATGAACCGACAGAGCAACCGAACCGTTCAAAATAAACGAATTTCATATAGGTTATAGAGGGATCTATTGAACGAACCGTTCAAAATTTACGAATCACTTTACGTGACGCGCGCCTTGGGGTCAATTGTATGAATATACCGACGCGCGACGGCCAAACTCATGCGAATAATGATTTGCTTTTCCAGTACTGGATTTTACTGATTTATGTTTGTTTTTCTTGTAATTTATGCTTATAGAAACTACCGCCATTCAGTAATAAAAAATAGACCCTATAAAAGCACTATTAAGGCTAATAAGTCAATGGTATTTGTATAAATATAATTTAAATTAATTAAATATAATTTTGATCTTTTAATATTTTCAAAAAATGATTTTATCAAATTTATACACTATATTTCAAAATGCATGTTTATCTGAACAAATCATTTTTACCGCAAAAAAATCTCTTATTTTAGATTGTGGTTTTTATACCTTTTATAATTTCTTTATATATTATCAAATGTTTATTTTTATTAAAACTAATGGTTTTCATTGTTTACTCTCGACTCAATATTATATCATTAAAATATTTAAAACTAATTACAGTGTAGATATAAAGATCTCAACAATTTTAGAACGCAACGAAGGCGGATTATATTATGTTGACGAATCTTCATTCTTCAATCAAACCAGAAATAAAAGAACGACAATAGTTTTTTCATAATACTTTACGCGGCACTGGAAACAAATGAACACGTGCATCAAAAACGTCGCCGCGCCGGTCGTCGCAAAAAGCTGGACTGTGTCTGCCTTGAGCCGTCTATGCCTTGAGAAGAAATGAGCTGCGTACGTAAAAGCCGCAAACGTATCAACTACTGACCCGTTCAGTTTGCTAGCGGTGAACCGGATCGAACGGTTCAGATATTTGACCCGTTCATTTTGAACGGTTAGTTCGCAAACGACTCATTCACTCGTTAGGAACAATCTCTTTTATAATAATAAGCACCCTAGTATACGTATAGTATGTATGTTTGACGGTCATTTTGTGATCATAGTTTCTATGAAAATTCACTTAGGCCTGCGTAAAATGCTTCCGTATTTTATTGATGTAAACCGTTCATTATTGTTATTGATTGACATGATTGATTTGATCTTTCTTGACAAACAAATTGTGTGGCCTTCAGATATTTATTTCCATAAAATTTGTATGACACCAGTAAGAGAATGAAAAGATCTCCTAAAAAGAGAGTAAAATAGGGGATTGATTGAGAGAAATGTTAATGACGTCACTGGCAACCATCATATAATTATCGTCATAATAAACAAAGATTAACGGGTTTCAGCATTTAGTTATCAGATATCCAAACAAGAATTTAGGCATTAACTACTGAATTTACGCTGCTGTCTAAATGGGCCACTTTGTACAATGCAAACACGAATAACACGATTTTATTGATAAATCCATTACTCTGCAAGTGTAAATAATGATACATCGTCGTCAAGAAGGGTGGATCCCATAAATTATGCACCTAAGTTATTTATTACGGCAGAGAAGCAAGGGGTGCTTTTATCGTTTACTTACGATATCAAATTGTAGCAATAAAAGTAGAAAGAACACGTTGTTAGATGCTCACAGTATTTATTATTTACGATACTACTGTTGTTGTGAGTGAAATGGTTACAACTTGATACAGATATCGTGCTGTCACTAATAGTCTGATCAAGTTATGCATGTAGTAATGGATGTCCAGCATGCATCAATAATGTGTGATTGATTTGATGCTGTCTACCTATAGCTTTTATTATAAATGAGTTGGGAAATCTAGTCAACGTTTCGTTTTGTCTCTGGAAATAGAATGTTAGCTCGTTACTCATTCAGATTTAGATTTAGAAGTTAAATCGGAGCGATGAAACTTAAAAATCCCAAACGTCGCAGGCTAACGGGAAGAACTAAGATCTGTTTTTCACTAGGATAAAGTGAGTGGAGTGGTGAAAATTCGGCGAGCCGTCGAAGAGAGATCAAGGTGTCCATTGATAAGCCCCGTCTAAATGTTAAATGGCCTCCGGGTGCTCCAATTCCGGTGTTCGTCCGAAGCGTACTGGTTAACATCGCTGCCGCATTGCATATCCGACGACCTATGCCACTTTGGAATAGAACGAGGTATGTATGCATATAATATGAACTACTCCACACATATTCGATTATTCCGGGCTTAATATTATAACTATAATAGACAATACGTTAATTCAATAGACGCGTGGACGTTGGTGTTTGGTACAGACGCTGCGCATTGCGTTATTGCTAAAATACAATAATAGCTGTTTCATTCATACTTGTGTTCAGAATATTGTCGCTTTGTAAGCACCATCAGACAATGAAATTTTGCATTTGCAACCACCATGAATAATTTAGGTATTTCCTTCCCACTATATTAATGACCCTTACAAGCTAAATTCTTTCATTGCAGAGAAGAAAAAATAACAACGCAAAGAAGAACTACTGACTCGTCAGTAGTAATATCAAAATACGCAAATGAAGCATTAAAAAGAGTGTAATTAAGTTTATATACTTTTAGAATTTGCAGTTAGGCTACGTTAGCCGTAACCATGGTTAGTTACCGGTTTTTATTATCCTAGTTTTTACCTAGAACAGTTTCCATTGCGATATAAAAAATGCAATGTGATAACAGATTGGTTAAAAATTTGTATTTTCTATGGCACCATGAGAATTTCTGAAATCCTCAAAAGATAATAAATTTCAGTAAGATTAGTATTGAATGTAGATGCTAAACATTAAACTTGTGCCATATCAAACTAATCCGGAAAAAATCTGAATCCAAACATGTATAAAACGAATATGGCGCAAACAAATCAGCAAACTCATCGACGTAAACATCAAACCTACTACTTTGATTGTAAATAAAAAAGTGCCTGTTAGATGTCTAAACGGGACGATGATCAGAACACAAATAAAAAGTTATGACGTTATTTGAAGAAATGGCGTACATTGGTTTTCTAAACTCTCTGTGAAATCATAAGCAATTCAATTGTTTTCTCAACGAATTATTAAGAAGCATACAAATCTGTACGACTCTGCTTGGTTAATCAAATGTCTATTAATAACAATAATTTCCAATGAGTGTTTTTTTACATTATCTAGGAAACGTATAGCTTTTATAATTAACAAAATATCCTAATATATTACCTACATAGAATTACTAAACGACTTTTTGATACAGGAAAAAAATGATTATAAATTGAACACATAAAAACGTACATACATAAACGCTAATCTCAAAATTCTAAAGAATACATCCTGAATTCTCCGGCAATATTCGCTCAGATTTCTTTCGAATTTCTTCCAGCTACCAGCCTTGAAATCCAGAAATCGGGATAATCGAATTAGGTTCCAAGTACGCAAATACAAACATCCCTAAAGCGCTTATTCTGGCGCGTCGTTTTTCCTGCTGCCTCCCTCATTCGCAAATGAATTCATTTAAAAACATAAGCATTCCTAAGCGGGTAGCGTCCAACAACAACCAGCAACAAAACACACAAAAAAACAAAACACCGTCGTCGCCGGAACTTCGTAATTCAATTAGGCGGCCGTCGGCCGTCCTTTGTTATTATTTTGCTTGTGGGAAGGGGCGCCCTCGAGCTCTTTAAAAGCTCAGCTTGTAAGGTACTGTCGGGACAATGATTCTTTTTCCGGTTCGAATCGCTGTCGAACACGGATGGGCTGCCATAGATTTCCGGCTAGATGGGATGAGAGAGGCCGTTAGAAGGGAGGATTCGAATCCCATTTAATTAAATTAGAAAGAATGGCGCCGTTTCGCCACAAAATCGACGGCCGCCCTTCCCAAACGGTTTAAGTATAAACGAAGATATGTCTACCACTCGCTAGATAGAGATCATTGGTCAATAAGGAAGTGATGCCCAGGTTGCGCATGCTTTTGACTGGAAATATTATGATTATTGTTGTATTTAATTCTAGTGAAATTAACTAATTAATTATCGGAAACAATACGGAACAATTCTGATGAATTTATTCACAGTTATTATCTATAAGTGATTGTTTTAACCCACGAGTTTAACATACAATCCGAAATAAAGTCAGGTGAAGTCATTTTCAATGACCCATGGATTGACGATGCTGGTTAAGGCGAGAAAAGAAGAAATATCCGACCATTTCCAATGAAACCAGAAATGTCTCGGGGACTTCTGGAACAATTTTGCTGATTTTTTTACAGTTACTGACTGCACTATTATCTTATCTTAAAAAAAGTTATTAAAGTTCCTATTCCCATTCTGAAATTGAGCCAATTTTCTGTTTAAGGTAATAAAGTTAATTAAATGAATAGTTCCAGTTTGACTGTAAAAATTTAAAAATGTTTATGTCGTAGGCAAATGGTATTTCTGGCAAATGGCATTTGCCTATGCTAAAGCTATTTGCCATGGCAAATGGATGTTGAGTCTTCATTTATCTGTTTAAAGCTATTTGCCTAGGTAAATTGCCAAAGCCATTGTTAGGCAAATAGCATTTTGTTTAGAAATCGATTGGTCACGTTTTGCTATGCTAAAATACATTCCGTACGGGTAGAGAAGTCCGTAGCATCATCAATTAATGGGGGGTGTCTCTTCCTTCCTCTCTATCGGTTATCGTCATTTGTATGCCAAAAACTCTTATATGACAAGCATTGCCATACAAATGGCAGAAATAATTCTTTATTATTCTGTGGCAATTTTATTTATACGGAGAATAAATGATGACGTAAACGACTGGATTTAGTGAACAGAGTGTAACCCTAATCACAAGTGACCGCGAAATGTAAGCGTTTAGACGAACTGGAGACGGTAATGCGCACAGTCAGCATAGTGTTCGATTTACAAATTATGTGAGGTTATGTGACTGTTGACAGTCTGTGGTTGACAGCGTTATTAACCATGTTCATGTCTACTGAGTTGTACATTTGTTCCGCATAAATTTCCGTGTGCTAAATATTTAGGTGATATCATCATCTGCATCGATGCGTCAAATCGCCCAGTTGATAAGAATTCAGAAGTTTACTGTTTTTCAGTATAGTATATCGTTTTTCCTTGTAAAAGAGTAACTAAACATTCCTAACCTAAAAGTCTTGTTTTAGTGGAATAAATTCTATATGGATTCTTATTAAATCGTATCTCTTCACTCATGAGGTTGACGCTTGTCACAACAAATCAGGCGTAACTTCATTAGAACCATGATGCTTAGAATACAGTATTACTCAGAACTAACCAACGACTAAATCTTAAATATGACGTATTTGAGAACAAACAATCACGGATTGCACATAACCTCACATAATTTTAAAACAAACGCGGTTGAAACAATCACGGATTGCACAGAACCTCACATAATTTTAAAACAAATGCGGTTGAAAAATAAATGCTATTTGCCTAACAAAGGTCGTGGCAAATACATTTGCCTAGGCAAATATTCATATCTATTTGCCCAGCCAAATAACTTTTGCCTAGGCAAAAGCGTTTTGCCTAAAATAACCATTTGCCTACGACATATACAATAAATATGTTTTCAGTAACGTCATCAAATAAACCACAATCTATGTCTGCCGGTGAAAATCGAGTCTGACTTAGTGTGCTGACTAATTTCTAGCATTAAAATAATGGCAAAAAATAATGATTAACCATTATCAGAAAATTATAAAGTGTACCCTTTTTAAGTTGATGGTTGGTTTATAAAAAGAAACATTTAAAAATTTATGTACATTGTACATATACGAGACACAAAATATAGTACACTCAACCGTGCTCTACGGCCCCTCTTTATACTGCTTTTTACTATAACGACTATTTGACCAGAGGTAGATGTGAATTGACGACCGGAATATTGACTGTCCTTACCCGGGATTCGTACGTGATTTGTATTCGTCTATATCGTAGAAACGCAATGAATAGAGGGTCAGTAAATATTTTAGCTGTCCATTCACATCTACAAAATATCACCTCAGCTCTCGTTTACAGCCTATTTTTTCGTAATCTGGCCATAAAACTCATCAGAACAAAACATTTTAAAACAAAAAAAAAACAACAGTAGTAACAAAACAATAGCAACAGGTAACAAAAACGCAAAATAGGTCAAAATGTGCAGAGACAGGCGTAATGCCTGATATCTACTCCGAACCGGTGTACATAAAATAATCACTAATTCTAAATCGCAGGCACAGCAAATACCGTAAACTAAAATAACTACACATAAACATATTGGCAAGGATCTGTATCTTTAATGCTTTGCTTTGTTACGTTATAACTTATAACTCAAAAACCACCCAAATATTTGTGCGGGGACTTTCACCACAATTTGTATTTTCCGCCAAGTGATTTTCAGAGATTCTCAAAATAACTAATATCTGAAGTTTAACAAATTACAATTTTTTAACCGGGACTAGGGGTGTGCTATCTTTTGAATTTTACATTGAGTGTTCATCACCAATAAAAAAACTCATCAAAATCGCGATTTTTATATTAAATTTTCATTTTAAAAAATACATAGATTGCATGTTATCAAGTTTTATTTTATCAATCCGATAACGGTATAAATTTATGATTGTAAGTACATATAATTGTAACTGATCACGTGAGAAAAGAGTTATGTTTTCTATATACTTTTTTAGTAAAAATCAAACCAATTTATGGAATTTCCATGGCAATATATGATTCGTTATACGGAATGTGTAGTTAATATAAGTTGTTATTGATTCTAAACGGAGTCCGTCCCTGTTCAGCGCAAGAAAATCGACACACTCCACCACAGTTGTGTTGCAACACTCCGATGATTCGCTGTCCTTGGCGGATATGCTTCTTCAAAGTTAGCCGTTATTTCTGAAACACTCTGTATATGCATCACTAATGTAGATTGAAGATACTCATGTAATCAAATAATTAGTTGCGGAGTTGCAACAATGTGATTACAAAACAAGTTTTTTCGCTTTATGAACACATTATCTGATCACTGACGATGACGCATGGAAAACATTTGTTGATGAAAAATAGATAAGAAAACTGACCCAAATATTTGCGTTCTCTGCATCTTTTCTTGTTAAAGAAGCTCATTTGTGTGACACTTGAGGGTAAGAATCATTATTAACTGAAATTAATTTCCTGTGTATTTTGTAATGTTTTATGAGGCTATCAATTTTATTTATTAGTTAGCGTTGCCGTTGGTAGTGTTTTGGCACTATTGTAACACCGGGCCGCAACCTATTTCCATATTAATTGACGTCCGACATTAAGTATTCCGAAATTTGATGTGAAAACTAAATTAGTGTGCGCGGCGAAAGGGGTGGCGCGGGTAGGCGCAAACCTGGACTGGTGTGCATCGTTTATTAGCCTGAACCGGTTCGCTACCGTTGCTGTACTACCTACCTATACCGGTCTCACACTGAAGGATAATTTATTATAATTACCTATACATGTAGTTTATCCAACTTTTAATGGGATCCAGGCTGCCCCAATCCAGAATCCGCTGTTGGGGCCTGAAGCGCAGGCGGTATAATTTGTTACAATTACTCGCGGTTCCGTCAAAGTCTTAAATGGAAAATCGAATTCACGTCAACTACGGTTTGATAATAAATGGTTTAGGCAATTCCAGGAAATCAGCTTTAATCGAGTCAGAATCAAGTAATGAAGTTTTGATTGAGAAAGTATTGTTAGTAGATAAAACCATTAAATTTGTCTTTCAAATATAAAAAAATGTCCGGTTGTTTGCTATTATTTTGATTAAATAAATTTAAAGATATTTAAGTACTGAGTTTAATGACGATGGATAAATGTCGTAATCATATCTACAATTAGTTACATGGTCATCAAAACATCGGACCAAACTGTAACAGAACCGATTCTGACCCAACTTTTCTTAAAATATCATAGTTAACGAATATAAAATAAAGGAATCTTGTAAAACCTAGTTAGTGAATTGTTAAAAGTCCTGAAATTTTTAGCGGCAACATACAATCAAAAAAATAATCGAATTTTCAATTATATTTAAAAATATGTTAAAAAGAATGTTCCCTGAAAAGTGTATTTCAGCTATATCTACTATGTTGAACCGTTCATTGTTATTGTTTTCGCATTCGCGTGATTAAACAAAAACGAACAAGAATCACAGATAGAGCTAATCAAAACTGTACATACAAAACAAATTCGTAGTAACAATTTGCACGACGAGATGGCACCACCCGTCTACAAGCTAGATTACACCACATTATATA
The DNA here is from genome assembly GCA_964023965.1 of Melinopterus prodromus. NCBI lineage: Eukaryota > Metazoa > Arthropoda > Insecta > Coleoptera > Scarabaeidae > Melinopterus > Melinopterus prodromus. Next base: position 74,172,966 of record OZ030391.1, read on the forward strand.
GGCGATTAATGTACAAGACGCGTTAATTACAATTTAGGTACAATTTATGTTAATGTGGTTGAAGATACCAATAGGCTTAGGAGAGCTTACGCTGTCTATTTTATCTCCATTGTGACTATCTATTTTATGCGGTTATTGGAAACTTAAAACTCATCAATGTAACTGAGATATTCATAAATACAAGACATATTCTAGAAACTTCTGGATCCTGCTGATTTTTTTAAATTTTTTGTATATTTAAGATCTTTTTCGATACGTCCGCGGCGCGTCACTTTTTTGCTTAATAAAAATATTAATACTATTAATACCAACAAAAAGTCAAATGTCTTTGTTAATTGCTGGCGTCTCGTACCAATGTAGTGAATGGTCTGTTTATCACTATTATAAACGCTCGAACAAACATTGCACTCACACACAATACTCACAGCTTGTCTGGAGACTCGGTGATTTTCACCGCATCCGCACGACCCCCCTTGACCTATCTTAATGCATACACCAGCCCTGATGAAACCCTGATGAAGAATTAAACGGCGAAACGTAGGCTAATGTACAACAATTAAGAAGTAAAACAACCCCTGACTGACAATACTTTTTATTTTTAGGTAAAAAAATCTGATGTAGCCAGGCACATGACACTATCATATCAAATTTAAAATTAATAGTTTAGCTGCATGAGAATCTATTTGATTGAGATAAATCGTGTCTGCATTAAAATTAAACTAGTTAGCCAAGATTTGACAGATATTTTGATAGTCAATAGTATCAATAGAAGGTATTGTCAAAGCATCAGCATTTGACACTACCTACTGTCATCAGAATAATAATTATTTATCTCACAAGTGCCGAAAGTACGGAATAGCGCGAAGAGCGGTGATGCGGCGCGTCACCGATGGCGGAGCGTCGCCGTCGCATGTGAGCGAGTCGCGCTATGTAGTTTTCGGCAGGAGTGACATCAACGTTTTTTGTGTTGCTTTTTGAAAAATGCGTATTTAAAAAAAATCAAAAATGGTTATATTTCTGTATAGGAAATGTTAGGTTGATACCACTTCCACGAAACGTAAATAAGTTTAAAAAGCTAATTCAAATTCTGACAGCTTTATATTCGTTCATGACACTGTTGATGTCACATCCGTACCAACATACTAAAATATAACTGCACTCATCGCTATACTTTATTTACAATTTTCTCAATTTATCGTTTTTACAATTAGATATAACAACGGATAGATAGTTTCATATCAATGCAGATGCGACCGATCTCGATCAAATAGAATTTTCTCTTGAAGCTAAACTATTAATTTTACCAAAAAATATCATAGGTATAGATTATTCAAAATTTCCTCTACTTTAATTTATTATTTAACTATTTTGAAGAAATTACAGAAATGGCGGCTCATATGCAAAAACCTAAAAAAAGGCTTAGAATAAACTACCAGTTCCTGTGGACCCTTTTGAACCAAAAGCTTTTCAGCTCTCAGTTTGGTCATAAAACTTCTAAATATGAACTTTCGTCTCGATACCTTTAGTAGTTTCTCCGGAATCGTCGCCACAAAAATCGTTTACACACACACAGAGACAGACAGATTTTTTTTTGTACCTTGGTCAAAAATGTTCAGGGGACCCATAACGACCTATTTCCGCTAAAATCTCTTGAAAAAAAAATCGAATTGAATCGGCTATGACAGGTTTTAGCTTAGAGTATTTAGATTAAGTCAGCGATAACAACACGATGTTTCTTGAAAAACGTGTTCAGTCTATTGTTATATCTCCGCCATTTTAAAATAATTTTAGTTGAATTTTCAGGGAATATACTTTATTAAATGGGCACTGGCATGAAAAATCTTATTTTACAATGGCAATTACATTGCCATTAATTCTTTTTAATTTGTCGTCAAAAATTCAGGCAAATATTGCCTCTAAACTGCCAGCAAGCGCCGCCATCTTGAAATAACTCTGGTATGGGTGTTTTCATGAAAACTCGTTAATTTTATGGAAACAACAATGTGGTTGAATTAAAGAACCTCATCTCCATTACTGAAAATAAATTTTAGTTTTTTCTTATAACGGATTTACTTCGTTTGAACGAAGAGTACTAACCACCAATTTTCATAAAAAACGCTTTCATAAAAATCACGCGGACGCTTTTTACTACCCTAACTAATTTTAGAATAATGACATACTTAATAATGCTTAGTTTTAAAAGACAGCCATTTTTACGTTTATTACATCATAAAAAATCCTACCGAAATGACAAACACAAAATCTAAGTTTCCGTAAAAAAACTATTAATGACGTCACGACTCTTCAAATATTTATGGATAAATCTGAAAATTACTTAATAATTGGCAAACAGTGCAATTCGTGTATTTAACCACAGCAACTCAACGGTATTTTGCAGAATAATAACAACAAAGCAAATAACTAACATTTATATGAATAGGTAGATTAAATCAAATAATCATTCTTGAAATGAAAGGTTACACATGTAAAGTTTACGTAATAAAGTATAGAAGTGACAGAATTATTAATAGTCTTATAATTAAATTAGATAGAATCATTGGTTCTTTAATGCCAGCGCGATACGTATCTATGTAAACGCCCACACATCACACAGATTGACAACAAATAAAAATCCTCCATGTAAGTCCCCACGACACGACTATCAGTCTTGTCCTATCTCTCCTATTCCACAATTTCCTATTCAATCATTCGGTTTAATCGTTTAAGTACCGATTAGTCTTTTCTGGTAGTGAGGTGAGTTCCTTTCACTCGTATGGGACTCGTGTAGGTGGCTTCGCTGCAAAGATGGATCGAGGTTGCATTGACTGGACTAATCCCCGTTTGGGAATCCTCCAGACTCGGGGATATTGAACGAAAATTACTGGTAATGCTTCTTCCCTTTCGGGCCTAAATACTCTTTCTGTGGGAAGGGAAGGCCGCGAGGAGGATCGGACTTATCTATTTGTCCGGGAGCAAACCCTTTGGATTGATTGGAATTACTTCGTAGCTCCAATTAATGGCTGTACTTACCCCTGTCCCCCAGTCCTACAGTAAGCTTGTAAAAGGTTTCGGGAATTATCGAGGATGAAGTGCGAAATGATGGAGATGATGAAGGATTAAAGGGACACGCTACATCTAGTGATGCCTTTTGAAAAACACGGCCGTATTAAAGTATCGGTCGTACATTATTACTATTTGTTTTATAACCTTCTAAGGAAAAAACTCAGTTTACTGACAGTGTTAGAAATGATCAATTAAAGAGCAACAACAATAAAATAATGGAACATGGATAAACATCTACAGAGAGAAAAGATTTTTGTTTGTTTTGAAAACACATTCTTTTGGATCAAAATATATTTCTTTGACATAAAAATATATATGTACTTCGTGGAATACCTTAGCTTCTCTGGTTGTAGATATTAATTTATTTGGAATATTTATTTACGTGAAATAAATAAGTTTGGATACAAAGAAAAAAGTTACTTTCTTTTAATTAAATGGTTTAAAAACGCGCGTTCTTTCAAATAATGTATTGTTATCGTGACAGATCACAGATCGGCCTGATCTTCAGTATATAGTCGTCTTGTGATAGCGTACCCGCTCAGTTGACGTCGTGTGCCTGGCAAAATTGCTAAAAAGGCGGTGTTCGACATTATAAAGCACGGTGGACACAGGTTCAAGTTCCGATTTCGAATCAGCGTACACTTTGCATCTACTCTAACCTTGTGTCATCAATGTCATTAATCACTCAACACAATAATAATTATTTGAATTAAGTAAATCTCGTTCCTGATAAATTAAAAATTATAAGTTCGAACTGAAACCATACATTTTTGACATAGTTAAAGGTTATCTATACCAAACAAATATTCCAAACAAAGAAATCCGCAAAGAAATATTTCTTTGCTACTATTAAACAACAGATATCTTCGAGCCACATGCATATTTATTTGAATTAAACACAATTTTCTATTAGTTGGCTTACATCACATATAGGCGTTGATGTAGTAATTCCCAGATTCCCAGTAGCAACATGACATTAGTACGACAACGTCACTGAAATTTCGATGAGGTTAAAAAAATATCATATTTCTAAAAGTTAATAAAGTTTTGCTAAATTACTGTCAACGGTTTCTGATTTTTGATAATTTTTTTGTGTTCAAACTAATAACTTTGTCTTGGAAATTATACAAATCTCTTTACTATTTTGTCCTTACGGAATCACTACAAAAAACATGCACGTAACCTTTGATTAGTACAATATATCCGTCTTTGATAACTTAATATGTGGAAATATTATGAATAATATTATATAAATATTATAATTATAATATAATATTTGTGCAAAATCTTTAAAATTCTTACATTAAGTAGCTGAAAATATTTACCGGGAATAAAAATATACAATTCATTGAAGTATACTTACTTCACCAGAGTAACAACTTTCTTAAATCTAGTAATTAATCCAAGAAATAAAATATCTTGGTTGAAGTCAATAATCTCTCGCGTATATACGAACCTACCAACTACTTCATCGAAGTAATTCGCTCTTCGTTCGAGAGATCACTTTTCTGTGTGTAGGTCAGTTCTTAAATCACTTTGGTCTCTTTCTCATATTTCATTTTAGGTTGGAAAATTACAAACACTTCTGTTTGTTTTCAAATGCGGAACTACAATTAGAGCAAGTGAAACCAATGAAGCAGGCGACAATACATATTAAAGCAGAATCAAGTGTTTAGAAGCTGAAGGGTTCGTCTGTAAAGGGTTTTACATAAAATCCATTAGTGTTGCAAATAAACACCAATCGATAAAATTGCATAACCTACAGGCCATTTGATTGAATATTGTCAAGTATCATTGAAACAACGGCTGCACAGCGACTATATTTTACAGGAAAGTTTGACGGTTTTAACCTAAAATAGGTAATATTCGTACCAACTTCTAAGTGTATGAGACAGCTCATTAAAAAAATAAATTTCACCTAAACGAATGCGATATTTCATGAATCGGCAAAACTAATAAGTAAGGTTCGATAAAGAACAGTATTCAAAAAGAAGCGATTTGTTTATTAAATTAACTATCCTATTAATGAATTAACATTGCCCAAGGTGAACCGCATTTAAAAATTGTGTATTAAAAATATTTTACGTGAAACTGAATCATAAAATAAGTGAAACAGAACTCACATTTCGGATAGACAAAACAAAATTTATATTGGTTATTTATTATTTCATACGATGTCTCGATCAAATTTGCTGACCAAAACAACAAATCCTTTTTTTTTCAAATCATGTGAAAATCTTGAGGAATAGTATGCTGCTTGAGCGAAGCAACGAAAAGAAAAATGTGTACCTGCAAAGTCCTTTTTCTTGTTGAGTGTAGGCAGAAACATAAAAATATAGGCAATTATTAAGAATTTCTTAGCAACTTTTTTTATGTAAGTATGCCAATCAATTGAATTATCAGGTATTTATCGATTATACCGCTATACACAAACATGTCGTTTCTATAAGGATAAACGCCAGCGATACATACCTAGTTTATGATCCTCGGCACATTGAACAGGATTCCAATCAATTGAATCCGCACCGAGAACTATCAATGTGTCCTATTTGTACACAGAGTATCTCAAGTATTTAAACGAAGCGGTCTTTACGATCTTCTTCGATGCTAATCCTGCATACATAAGTTGTACCAGCAATTCTAAGCGATAAATACTAGTAGAAATTCCGTAATATTCTCATATACACCCCAATAGATTGAAGCAGCAGATAACAAGACTTCATTCCCAGATACAAAGTATCTCTTAGGCAAATCGCCGGCCACAGCTCAAAACATTTATACTTTGTTGGCTCCTGTTTGTATACGACGAGCTTTAAAACTTTAATTGATTTATCCTTGCGTCTTGCAAGACTTTTAATGCTTCCAAAAAGTTGGCGCCCACGCTAATTGCTGAGCTACATGGCTGCACGACGACTCTGAGTTAAAAAGAGGCCAGGATGGAGGATCTGGCCCTGGGAGTTTTACAGGATTTAATTGTCGCGCCGTTTATTTAAACGCTCTAAGGAGCCCCGAACGTGCTCTCAGAGTCCTTTGGAACAAATATCCGGCGCTCCTTAAGGAAATTTGCATGTAGTATTCGGAAGAGTGGAGCGTTTGCTCTTTGGGAGAACAGGTTCTTAGTGGGATTATCTAGTTATAATGGAAAAGTAATGGAGATTAGCGGAGTGCTTTTAGTCGCGCAGTTGGATTTTAATTGAATGTTTGTTTGGTGTGTTCTAATATAGGCCAACTGTGTAAGGAGCTAACTAAGTCGGAGGATGTCCTTAAGTTTAAATTGGTAAGATTTCGTTACGTTTAATTTTATGCTTGTGATGTCGGACAGTAGAATTGTATATGTATAAAAAATAATTACGTATTTTGAATTAGTTGTGTGTTAAGGTTACGAATGTTTGTAGTTTGGTGATATCAGATCTATTTTGGATTGTTTTACATTTATGTAGGAAGTACTTCATTCTTTGTTGAACGACATATGGCTATACGGTACCCACCCATCTGCATCCATTCGAGATAATATGGTGGTAGCTCAGCAGACATCGCTGCAGTGGTAGAAGCCAATGTTCTTCCATTCATCCATCCAGCGATTAAAAACCCTATTTCGTCAGAAGAACCATGGCCGGTACCATGACTTTAAGGTATTCTTTAAAGGTCTTTGAAGAAGCATATGGCAGCCTCTCAACTTCTTGCAATGGCAAAAAAGCCAACCATATATAAAAGCACTTTATCAGTAACAGACTGTCCAATTTAATACCAGCGTGAGATTGAGATATGTAGGTACTACTGAGTAGTACTGAGCCCTGTGATTGACGGCTAGTAACTCTGAAACGGCTGAACAAAAAAAGAAATAAAGTGCGTTGTACTCCTGAAACATTTCGACATACCGGGAGTGGCATTCAAATTTTTCTGTCCATCGGTTTAGCCACGAGCGCGAGAGAAGTAGAAAAAGGCACCCTATTTTTGCGGTTTTAAAATAATTCTCGACTTCCCGATTTTTTCTCCAAAACCACATACTTACATACAAAATTAAAATTTTTATTCAGTTTACTTCTTGTATAGATTGGCGTTTTTCTTTTCTTGATTTTGTAATTTGAATGTAATAAAGTCTGTAGGCGCGCTTTTTATGGACGCGGATATCTCTTGTACGCACGGTACAGAGATTACGGGCGGGAAACGATGCGACGCTTCGCGCGATGGTTTCAAACGATCAACATTCAGGACCGTAGTCAATATTTTTGACATTTTCTCGCTCGGCTAATTCGTGATTATTTTTATGCAAGTTGATTAAAATTGGTTTTAATATTGAGCCAACAATATGATCTTTATCAAAGGATTGGCTTAAATTTTATCTTGCTATGTGGAATACTATTATGTCAATCTCTTGAAACAGTGCTACGTTCGAAGTTCCAAGATTTAACATATCTTTAATTTTAAATGTATTGTAGTTTTTCGCAACTTTATGTTTTACGTGATCACAATAAGTGTACTTCATTCCTCCTGATTTTTGTTTGCTATAGGATCTAATAGAAGTATATCTTCTTTTGGCGGTGATTTTTAGTTAGATAAAACAGCTGTGCTTTAGTTAATTGGCGAAGAAATTTTTGACAATGATAATTATGTGTTTTACTTTCTTGGAATAACACTTCAGCCTTTTTGCTCAATACTTGCAACACACGTACGCACACAACTCAGTTACTCAAGAAACTTTATCCAAGAAATTAGTAATCAACGGAATATTTATATTACCTAGATTTTACCCAAAATCAACATATTATGCATATTATTAGGGTCTGAAAATATCATTTTATTTGTTTGCTGCACCTGATAATATTTGCTGCTATTTGCTGTTTGCTGCTGTTGATTGAAAATGTGTTAAAACAAGTTTACAGCTCTTCGCTGGACACTTGCAACCTGTTCGTTCATTAAATTAAGAATCCACCATTTCCAACCCTCAACTTCAATGCTGCTTACACCAGTAAATATGTACGATGCTTGTTCTAATTCTTAGTACGGGCCTGCGGTTCAGGCTGTAAGCCGACATCGAATCCTGAGACGGTGACGACTTCGTTGGACGATGTGACGGACGTGCGTGGTGCACCAAAATTATATTGCATATTTATATCACTTTATAAATCTAATGAACATCTGTAATGTGTTTCTATTTCATTAGGCATTAGTCATTAGTGAAAATCTTGTTCATTGCATCTATTGCAAGGAAAATTAGAAAAATTGAAAAGCCAATCAGTAGACACGATCTTGAGTTAGGTAAATTTGAGTTTTTTTTGCAACCGGTTTAGGAGAAAAAAATTGGAAAGACCAGCGTTAATTAAAAACAGTTAAAATCAGGTACATTTTTACACTTCTCTGGCAGTCCTGTCGAAACCTAGGGGCAGCAATCGCTATATCAATAATTTTTTGAAGTATGGGGATGCAAAATATTAAAAAAATGCTTTAACCGTAGAGATAATGCCTGAAAATAAAACAATTCCACTTCTCTAGCTCAATCGTGTGAGTTGCAATTATTGTACTTTAAAGGTATTATGTATATCAACATAAAATTAGGTAAAATCGAGAGATTTGACGTGGAATCATTAGAAGAAGTTGGTAAATGACAATGTAGGAATTTTCCGGGTTTCTGTGTTCTTTCTTTGTTGATAATAATTTAGTACTAACATTGTTATAAGATCAAGTAATTCTAACTAGTTATACAGGTTCGAAGTCTTCGATACAATTTCCAAACCTTCTGCGTACAAAAAGAGTTATCGGTACCATCTCGAGTGGATTTATATTGCGGCTATTTTTCACCTGGTGCGGGCGCCGGTTGGGGTGCACCGTCGATGGGGCTGCCGCTCCACCCCGAGACTTATTCAAGACAAAAGTGGTGGATTCCTAATCTACACACCGGCTCCTTTAGATAAATTTAAGGAGTGAACGGGGAACCGGTGTTCCGGTCGAGAAGTCGATAAACACCGGGTATAAATCCAGGCTTATTCAACCCCTTTAACCGCCCCAAGCCATCCCTTAGCTTATCTCCCGCGACGCCTTATTAAGACTTCTGCTGCTGTCTTGAAATATAGCGATAATGTTCCTTATATTAATTGACAGTTGCCTCTTCGCCAAGTTAAATTAAGTTGGTCATCATTATTGCGGTTCTATACATAAAAAATTTAAATTACATAATATTCATAGCTGAAAAAATGTTGTCCAATCAAATTAAAATTATAAGAGATGCTTATAGATGTGATTAGATATAACTTGTGGCACTTTTGATATTTTGTTTCTTGCTTTATACTTTAGTCACCTGTACAGTAATATAGAATACATGGGGTGGGGAAATACGTTATCGAACGACTGTATATTACTCCAGAATAATTATACAATAGTTAGCTGAAGTGAAGTTTATTTACTTATTCAGTTTTCAGCTAGTGGTACTACGCATAAATCCCAGCGTAACCGAACAGGGCTTTAATAGTTTCAGCAAGAAACACCCAAGTGTTTTATCGGTATCAAGTAGTTTGCGTTGCGGAATAAGTTTCGTCTTCGGCATGCATTAGTAATTAGTTTGGCGGAACGGTTCTCGATACAAGAGGACTATGTGCAAATACTGAAGGCTGCGCTGATTGCGCAGACCTTGGTCTGCTGTAGCAACAATAATCTATCAAACTTTTCTCATCAGTGGCCGCGCAGAGCAGGTATTTAGCTCCAAAGCTTAGTTTGTAATGTATTAATTATTCTCGTTCGAAAGCTGAAAAATGTGAATATTTATTACGGATTATATCAATATCGGCATAGTCAGCGTAAATGTTCACTGAATTTTTGAACAAAAAATAATAGTTAATTATTTGCTTTATACTGTTGCGTGGTAGCAAACGATTAATAATAAAGTACTTCCACACTACTTTCAAAATTATTATTTTTACATGTTACAGTTTTGCTTTGTTTTATTTGTTGTTGCTTGCCAATTGACGAATGAATTTGCTACTCCACTAATAAAACTTGTGTTTGTTGTACCTTACCAGAATGATACCAAAACGCGGACGTAATTTGACCAATTGTTGTTGTTTATTTTGCAATTGTTTTAACATCTGAGTCAAATCCTGAAGTTAATTCGTTCTTGTCTTATATAATCCAGCTAAAATATACCAGATTGAACCGTACAAGTCATTATGGTGAAGATTTGATACCAGACACACTTCAGAAAGAGAAACCCATGAATGCTATGGAAAAGACAGAAGTTGTATTGGAAAAAAACAGAAATAGAAATGGATGAAGACAAATATTATCGTAGATCTGGAAACATAATATGAATATTTATTTGATTCAAGGTGAAAATCACGCTTAGGAAATACCTGAGTGTCCAAATTTGTCAGCAAATCAGTGTTTAACAGTAAAATTTATGGAAAGTCAGTGTCAACATATTCTATATAGATAATTCACCAACAACGTTTTCAAAACAGATGAAAATCCTTCATTGAAGATGGAGACAGCCAAAAAAGTGGCAATTTCAATTGTTTCTAACCCTGAATATGTTTAGGAGCAAAAGTCCAATCCAATGAATTTAGTGATTCATTGTTATTCTGCGTATTCGCTCCTAAACATCTTTACAATATATCCTGTAATGCCAGTTCTTCGTAAACGGGCTTTCTTAGTGCTAATACTTTGTTGTCACGGGGTGCTTTATCGTGATTAAACTCATCCAGCTTTCCATCAGCTTTACGTCACTTACACCAAATGTCGCAGTCTGGTACCCAATATATTGTCAACATGTCGAACGCATTCTTTATTTTTTACAATAATTTCTTCGTCATATGGTTGAACATCAAAAATGCCCTTGAAGCTCTTGCTGACGCCGTCTCCTATATACGTGGTATATCGAACATTGTGCTTCTCTTGCGACCTGGTAAACACATCTTTTACAGCATCGACCATCATTTCACCAGAAGCACCTACATGGGTTGCAGTGCACTCATAACCTCATAATAATTATGACTTATTGACACATTACATTACTGACGAGTTTACGTAATAACCATTTTCCATTGAATTTATTCACCTGTATGAGCTGTTTAGCAATAAACAATTAACGATTCTTAGTTACCAAACTTCCATCTAGCCCCAATAGGTGTCACGACGGGTATGTTTAATTCGAAACTCGGATTTCAAGTCCTGAAGTGACAAATAAAACCTATAAATTTCCACAGCCTCTATAGCTCAACTGGGAGAGCTGTCAACCAGAATATGGAGAGTTCTTAGTTCAAATCCAGGCGGAAGTGTTTTTTTCCAAAAATTATCCTCACCTGGGTTAATTATTATTCGCTTTTTTAGTTGATTCTACATTACTGATGAGTTTACGTAATAACCATTTTCCCTTGAATTAACAGTAACATTGACATTAAATCATTACTAATATATTATACTATACTACGCATACTGCAACTCCGTAAGTCTGACACCAACCTAGAGGATTGCAAATCCTGGGTATATGTTCCGGCTTTACGTAGATGGGAAAGGTAGCGGGTCCTCTTTGCTGAGCTACGAAGGGAATCGGATCATCGGCTTGACGCGAGCCGACCCCGTTAAGGGCCGTGTAATAACTCGAAGCGCCTTATCATATCGGGTCTCCCTCACGGCCTGTCATTTATCGGACAGTGACACCACCACCACCCCAGTTTCCGGATACCAACCCTGTAATGAACGTTAATAAAGAGAATAGTTGATCCTGGCGTATCGCTTCCTTTTGACGATGTGGCTCCTTTGATGCGGATACGTTTGCGATTTAGGGACGGCGAACGCGTAATCGCGTTTTTTGTCGGTCGCGTTAGGGAAAAGTAATGGCAATGGGTTTCACGTGGACAATGAAATTGAGTTGAAGTCAGGGTTGAGAAAGTCGATGTATAAGCGAGAAACGATGGGAAGGAAAATATTTTATTGTCCATTTACTGGAACTACTTATTTGTTGGATAATAACTGAAATAAAGATAAAACATACAGTGGACCCGTAAAGTACGGAAACATGAAAAAATCTCTGAGACGGTTTGTTATTTAAAGAAATCCTAGAATACGTCGATTTTTTATTATTAAAATACACATTTTTGTGAAACCTCAACGTTAGACGTCATCGACACCATTATAAAAATGGTAACCTCCTTTTTTTTCTTACTGATTTTTGTACATCAAATTTGGACAATTGTCCAAATGGCATCGGAAGTATTTTATGGCCTACATGCAAAATTCTATTAAAAAAAAGACAATTGAAAATTGTTAAATATTGAAAATTGCTTTTGTGAATTGAATATGAACTTGCGTTTTGGGTATAAAACGAATATGGGTTGCAAAATTTTTAAGGCGATAAATTTTATGAATTAACCTGAAGACACGTCGAAAACAATTGAAGGGCGGAAATTAAATTTAATGTAGAAAGATCGGTAGACGGGAGAGGAGTTTACAATACATCTAAAATAACCAAAGAACAATATTACTCCGGGTTAGTGTGTGTATCAAAATTCATAATAGTATTATTTATTTATTTATTGTTGCGGGTGCAAATACGTAGAATACCCAGTTAGCTCCATATTACCTTTGATGAAGCGAGCAACACGATTCACGAAACGTCAGCAATTCCGAATTTTGCCGCACGGCATAACCAGGGAGGAATTTATTTTCTAAATATATCTAGCCGTGAAAGCCTTTAAAATAATATAATGTTCCAATAAACTAATTTTAATCAGTTATTTAACATTTTTGGATGTCTTTAAATAAATGATATTTGCAGTTATTACATCATTATATGACATTGCTGTGACATAAATCTGCTCACCAGTGCTGTGACTAGCAAAGAGGCTCCAGCACGTATCCTCTGTTGGTGTGGATCAAATCTCTTAAGGGGCAATATTTTTCAAACATGTTTCGTGTCAGAATTAAAAACAGAATTATCCCAAAGCGTCGTCAAATCTGCTACTTTATTAAACTTGTTCATGATCTCAAAAAAGTAACAATACGTTATAATTGGAGCCTTCAAGTTGGCCTACGTATTCTTAATCTTTGGAAAAACAGTCAGAAAATAGGTTCAAATGGGCAGGTTTTGATACCCTCCAAAAACATTAATGTGACGCTGCAGAGTTATTTAAGTAGTCTGCAATGAGAAAACGTAGAGAAATAACATTTGATTAATCATCAGTGCCATGACTTCTTCTGTCTGAAAATGCTTATATCCAATGGTAGACTGGGCTTAAATGCTACCTTGCCCAATGGTACATATTCCCCATAAACTAAGCCTCCCTCAGAGAATATATTAAAGTTATTTACAATAAAACATGTACGGTGCCGGCGAAAGAAAAAAAATCAGGCAATGAGAGGGCACACAACCTTGTAAAAGAACTCTATTGGTTTACTTATAAGATATAGCTGAGTTAAATCAAACCCCTTTCGGTTTCAAAAAAGCTGAAAATGCTTGAAAAGGGCATTCAAACGTGTTTAAAATAAAACCAAAGCAGATAAAACACCTGATTCATCTGAAATTATAAAACTATGAAACAATGATTTTTTCTCGTTTGAAAACAAACTAAAAGGAACCAAAGTAAGTTGAAACCCTATAATAACATGGGTCATTTATTTTCTGAAAGTTATAAGACGTTACATATTTTCAATCTTTAAATGTGACGTTGGTTTTGTCGATTTTGAGTTCACACTTACACTACACTTGTTCGAATGAACCAAAACCCAGCTTGGCAGTTATCTTAGCAGCTGAGTTATTTGCGTCTAAAGTTTTGAAGAAATAAGTAACCGGGCTATAGGCTACAAACTTCAACCGCGCTTTTCTCGAAAACGTGTTTTCGCACATAAACCCCGTTTTCATAGTCCAGGTTACAAATAAGCTTGAACGGTTACTGTCACTGCAGTGACGTATTTTACTGTTTGTTTTGTTATTTCAGCTGTTAATGTAAAATAGTACATATTTTATATTTGCCCCAAATGTGTGAGTAAAATTCATATCGGACCAATTCCCGTCATGTAGTGTAAAAGATAATTTCGGATACTATTAACTGCGTCGCAATACACAGCAATGTACAAACAAACTCATTTTCAAAACATTCCTAAATTGAATACAGCATTAAAAACAAATTTTTTAACTTCTCTTACTTTCCTGGTTAACGATTTAAAAGCGTTAAAAATCACTGTTATCAACCTAAATTAAATTAACACTACTTACTGACATCTAATCCATACTTTAATTTACAATATGTAATTCAAAATAAATCATAATATATTTCATTTTAAAACATTGCACAAAATTGCGGAGTCGCCGATATATCGTCATTAATCAACGTTCTGCAAACGTCTCCATCAGCTTTAAAGGTCGTTTCACACTTCGCGAGCACAACGAGACGCCTCTATCGGCGGAATCGATTACAGGTCCTTATGTACGCGTGTCGTCCTTATCGCGAAATTATCCATTCGGAAGGAGTGAACGGATTTAGTTTATGGAACTGAGGGTGGTGTTACGAGATAGCGCAATGGCCGCATTCTTCTGCTTTGGTTTTTCCGATTTGGACCGGACGCCACCGCCCACTTCATCCCAGCCAAGCTGACAAACCTCCTACAGTCACGTAACACATACGAAATTCTCACCGATCTTCAAGGAATTCTTATCCCGTTTTCATTGTGATTGTTATCGGTGGAACACAAGTTTTGTCTTTTTTATCAGATAGATTGTTTATTTCTGTGATATTTATTTTAGTGACATTTTTATTTTGGATTATAGATAGCGCTGGAGTCTGTTTTGCTGATGTTTAAATATAGCCATGGTAAAAACTAATGTACTCGGGCTGGTGACACGTCGATCAATATTAAAATGAGTTTGATTACACTGCGTGCGTATAACCGTATACACAGCGTAGTATTCAATAAAAGTTTTATACAGCACTCGCATGCAAACCAAACATAGATTTGTATATGAGCAAAAAACTGCATTTAATACTTGCATAATAAACGACTGCTATTATTCAAACGTATCAACTTCTAGCAACGTAGTGTTGTGAAAATTTTATCTACCAGTATCTAAAAAGTGGATAACTTTTTACAGCATTCTGTGGAATTCCCCTGCACTATAACTGATGATACAGATCTACTATCTAGATAACGATAACGCGACAGGAACGAAAGCCATCGCAAAATTTTCTAATAAGATTATTGAAATAGAAATAGATTTCAGATATTCATTAATTATATAAAGCGACATAAATATGCGATATAATTTTGGAATACTGCGCAAGTACATAAGTCATGTCGTCCAACGGAGTCGTCAAATATCATACCTATTTATTGATGTAACCAGCATTGACATTGAAGGTTAGAAATGGTGGACTCTTTGATTAATGAAAGAATAGGTGGCAAGTGTACAGCTTCAATTTTCAATTTTCAATTTTATAGCAAACAAATTTAGAAGCAATGAAGTAAAATTATTGTGGTTACACGTAGCAGATTGCAATTGAATTAATCTGTGCATACGTAAAAAATAAAGTCGCAAAAAACTACAGTACACGTTTCAAAAGAGCTTTGGCAAAATGGTGTTGCACATTGCAAGAAAATCAAAAGCAATACATTGATCAAGATAATATTGATGACACAATTGTAGAAACAATTATAATAATCAACTTGCATGAAGATGATGATATTGACGAATTATTAGACTACACAGACATCATAAATTGTGAATTAATAATAAATCACTAAACAGAATATGTACACATTTCCACAAATAAAAAAGATCACTTATGCTATTTTCAAAATTAAAACCTAACGAGAAAATGCGAAGCCTCGCATCACTTCCAGCGCGTAATCCCCTTTCCCCGAGAGGAACCGTCCCGCCGACAGGATCGATCACATTCATTTTATTTCACTCTTAAAAACTCGCTAATAACTTTTTCATTATTATACATCAGAATCACAATAAATAAGGATTGTTCACGTGCTAACTGCGTCGTCCTGCTATCGGTCGTTTCTGAGATATCTGCGTCGATAAAAAGCTCACTTACAGACTTTATTACACAAGTAATCAAGAAAATAAAAACGCCAATATATAGAAGAGACTCTATTGGGTACCTTTTTTACTTCTTTCGCGCTCGTGGCTAAACCGATAAGCAGACATATTTGATAGTCACTCCTGTTATATAAAAATGATTCAGGAGTATACCGCACTTTATTTATTTTTTTTTATTCCGCTGTTTCAGAGTTGCTAGCCTTTATACACAGGGCTCAATACTTTTGCAACCGAGAGTAGGTATTACCTGCACTATGATTTTCCGGTCCACGCCGCAATACGTTTGAAACACATCCCACTGAAATTTGAATGCTGATAGGTCTTCCGCATGGGCTCACAACTCGTTATGCGAACGCAGGTATGTCATCTGTAATGTTTTCCATCGACGTGGATTCGAATCGGTGGGAAACTTTGCTCAGTCATCGCTACACACTTTTACAGTACCGCTAGCGCTACCACCGGCGCCCGTGGGAGTTAGTTCCGTTACGACCGATTGAATTCTAATTTCAAACAGGCGATGAGCGTTCCACATCTATCCCATTACCTGGCACAGGGTTCAACGAGTAGCCCACTCTAATAGCACTACATATCGAGAAGGATAGATATTTAGGTGAGGGATACCGATCCCGAAATGTTTGCACAAAGTTTAAAACAAACTTTGAGGTTAGATCGTTCTCACAGAGATAGGTCCGGTGGTAATAGATAGCGGTACTATTCTCCAATACCAAGAGCAGGCTCAATCGAATACAATAATATCCGAACACGCTTGATATATTGATGGATTTTGATCGGTATTGAACCCTGGTACAATACAATACAATGCAATGCAATACAATAGTTAATTATTCAACATGAAAGTGTGTACAATACGATGTAAGATGTTTTATTTATTATTATTGTGCCTTTCTTTATTCACAAATTAAATTAATAAATAACCGTGGATCAAAATTTCCGAATCAGTTTATGTATTCTCCATCTACACTGTACCAAGAATATCCTGCAAACAGGAGCTGTGTTGTCCTGCGCCGGTAGTTTGGGTCAAGCGACGACAATATGTTAAACTTTGATTGCAGCGAACGCGTCCAAACTTCCGGCCAAATCGGCAAGTGTCACGTCTACTCCACGGTTGCTCCGCAATACCCCTCGCGCAAAACACACAGGAAGCGTTCGCGTTGTCACCCCCTGGTCGTGTCGACGCCCGGCCGGGCTTGGGGGTTGAAGCACTAAATCAATAACGCCGCCCGAAAACTGTAAATTTCAATTACCGAAGTTTCAGAGTGCACGGAAACTGATAAACAACCGCGAAAGTTCCTCTCCGGTCACCGGGAAGGACCCCCACCAACACTTCCTCGTTTTGCCCACCGGTCGTTGCGCCACTGGCTAGACTTTGCTAAAGTGAAGGTTTGGATAAGGCTTATAAGCGGTTTCAAGATTATTTTCGTGAGCGCAATAAGGATGTTTGTTGGTTTTTATTTTAAAACCCGGCGCATCCACCATTTTGTTAAAACATCTAACTCTGATTCTATTGCAACAAAAAAAAGAAACACAATCAAACCATCGTTTAATAAATTATGGTTCCTTGGGCTATTTAATAATATCTTTGATTCAGTATCTATTGTCAACATTTTTTTACTAAAAATGGCTGAACCAATCAAAACTGTAAAATTAACGGATTTTTGTAATTGTTGTAATATTTGAAGTCAGGCAGGAATCCGCTTACAAATGCGGTTGTTTTGAGCAGGGGCGTGTTACGCTATTATGGGGCCCTGGACAATTTTGAATTTGGGGGCCCCCATATACAATGTTGAATTAAGAAGAATTGCATTTTTTATACAAAAATAATCAATACTAATAATACTGATATAACATTTCGGAACAATTAACAAGAATTATAAATAATAGAGGTATTGACCTTTTTGCAAACACCATTTAATAGGAATAGAAATACAAAATAATGAATAAACAGCTGAACAATTTAAAAATCAAAATTCGTAGCAAATAAAATATATTATCTTAATGAATAAAAGGTATTCTTAACAAATTAATATATTTTTAATATTTTAAATATTTCAAAAACTGCGATAGTTTTTTCTTAAGGTCGCCTTCACCAATATATACATGTCCTCTGAATCTTATTAAATTTGTGGTGCAGTTTTATAGTCTTTTTGAGATGATCTTTTTTATGAAAAGACTTAATTAAGCTGGAAACTTAAATGCCTTTTGAAAGACAAGTTATGTATTTGTTGGAAGCAGACAAATTCCATTTTTTAAATGTATCATTTTGTATATTTTCCCTGTTTTTTACTCTTTTGAATTACAAATTGAACAGTGAAAACCTCATGTGCCTGAGGTCAGTGGTGTAAATGTAACAAGACGATCAAATGTTAAAAGAAAGCAATTAAATAAAGTTCAAGGGATTTCTACCGTGTCGATAGCTCGTGGTTTTTTTTTTTTTTTTTTTTTTTTTTTTTATTTTGTGCAAACACAGAGTGTTTGTGGCATAACACCTAGTCAATGACTAACAAGTTATTTTCATTTAACCTAAACTGGTTTTTGAAAATGACTTAAGTTCTAAATACGAAATACTTATTAGTGTTTCATTTCTTAGCATTTCAAATTTGTACCTTAAGCAATTTCCTAAAGCTTTTATTGGAATCTTTTCTTGTCAACTTATTAGAAAGAAATATATTGATACGTTTCTTTTTATACACACTGTGTAATAATAAGAACTTTGAAAAATGTACAGTATTTTGCTGATCGGAATTTTTATTTTACAGACACTTTTGGAGCATTCATCTTTACAGAATAAAATTCAAAAATAGAATTCACAAATGGAAAGGCGTTGGAGAAAATCTTCAAGGAATTCATACAGTTTTTCTCTTCTAACTTAGTCAAGGGTTTCTCATTAGTCTCGTACAGTATTAGATATAGTTTCCTTTATAGCAAAAAACATGAGTTTAACTGCTAAAACTCCCTCCACTGTCATAATAGTTCATAAAAGTAGATTTTGGTCCACAATTAGCAGAAGCGCAAATATAAAATTCGCTATTTTTGAGACGGGAATAAATTTGTTACAGACTAGTTGGAGCCTCGCTCAGAGGAGCCTAAATCTGCTTGCAACGTCACTAACGACTGGCATGGTGTGGTAGTCTATTACGGAAATGAGTTTCCAAAATACTGCCTTGGGGGCCCGCTGTTTTTGGGGGCCCTGGGCAAATGCCCATTTTGTCCATGGGATAACGCGCTACTGGTTTTGAGTATTACTTATCAGGAAAATTAACCCTTTTCAAAAAAGCTACTATGTCATTGTTTTTTGCCATTCTTGTCAACGTAGGTACATAATAATATGTATAGTTTTTATTTACCACAAATTCCTTCACGTGAGAATTAACGGTGGTGCGCAGGACATTAGTCATATTAAAAACTCGTTGTCTGGCGTTGTCTGAATACCAGTGTTTAAATATAGGAAAAATGCGCACGCGAGAGATAGGGGATTTCCCGTGAGACAAACCGCAAATAGGTTGATGTTTTGGGGAGCGGTCTCGTTTTTGCTGGCCTCCCATGAGATATTTCGAAATGTAGTACACTACACATCCGAACAGCGACATACCAAACATAAAACTTTCAAATACGGCCCGCGTTTTACCAGTTGTCTGCACGTGAACGGAAAACTTATTTTCGGAGTAACGGAGTGCATAAATAAAGGATATCTTTAACATCATATACATTCTAGAATATATTCTGGATAATTCTCGAGGGGTACATGCTCGTGGCATGGATGCTATGACACGTACTGTCATGATGCGACGTGCACGTTAAAGAACTCTTACTGGAGGTTGGAATTCCTTCAGTTCAACAAAATTCCTGGGTCTATGTAGCCTGCCCTCAGCGTCGGTGATTGGCCTAAGTTGCGGAAATAGAGCGACGCAAAATAAACATGTAGAAAAGGGAACATGCAAACATATTGTCAACAATTGCGTAACTTATCCCTGACAAATATTTACTCTGGCGTTTTTCACTGTGGAAGATGCTTAGTTTTTTTTTATTTTATTTCAAGACTACCTATAATTCCAATTATATGAACTCATTTATGAAATTTGTATTTGCCGTGTTTTTATCAGGGTTCGCCTGAACGGGCCCGACCCCCACCTGAAAAAACCCACTGGGTTTTTTCAGAGCGCACATTTTGAATTATTTGGAGTTTGTTCAGTTGGCCTGGCTTGAAATAAACAAAGGTGTTTGTTTATTGAGAACTCGTTATCGGCAAAAGTAAATTAAAAGGGTAATACAGTTTTTATTTTACTTTTAAAACTCAACACAAAATATAGACACTTTCAGTTAACAATTCAGAACAAAACTTACGTTGTATTCTTATTCACTCAGTCTCGTGAATAATTGTGTTAAGAAAAGAACAAACTACGAACCACCACAAACACATTGAGTTCACCAGTCGACACGGTTATTTACTGTTGCCCACTTTTACCCGAAAAAACCCACTTGGGCCCAGTGGGTTGGGATTTTCAAACCAGCCCGGGTTCTTTCAAAGCCTGGTTTTTATAATAGTTTTTCACTAAAAACTTAAATAAGTTTTTATTTCTTGCCGCTCCCCACATATTTGATTAAAAACTACTCCTATTATATATAAAATCATAAATATGTGTCTAAAAGACGTAAAATTGTTGTGGACTTAGCTCTCCTAGATGACCCATAATGTCACCTGTGGGGATAATGATTGTCCTGCAGGATGAGGGGCCGAGTCGCCGCCGCCGTGGATTTCGGCACAGGACTTACGCCCGAAGGACATGGAATTTACGAGCACGTAAGGCTTAGTGCCTGAGAATTTATCCGCAGCAGCGACCATCGCTAGATGGCGCTATGTACGATCCCGAGTACTTCGCTGTTAACGCGACCCTTATATCTTTGTTATTTGCGGCTTCCTCGCAATGCCGCTGCTCCATGTTTTACTGACCCGAAACATTTTATACTGACGTGCACCCGTTGACACTAATCTGGGTAATGTATCAATGGATTATAGGGAAAAAAAGTTGCCACGTTGTAGTTGTGTAAATCAATGATGAACCCAGGACGATAATTTAACAAAATGGTGATGGTTTAGTAGTTATTTTTTATGATTGATGGTTGCGCCGTCATGATCGTCATGATTACTACCAAAACCTGAGATTCAAATCTAAGCGTCGCCCTTAATTGCGTGACAAAAAAACTGTCAAGTTTGGTGATGTGGCGCTTTATAAAATAATGGTAATATTATACAGAAAAGTATTATACCATAGACGACGATAACGATTAAATTTATGCAAACATATAGATAGATATATTTATTCGTGTACCATTCAGGTGTAGAATATACATTAATAATAAATGTTCATATTTTACATCAACCTAAATACGGGTAACACTTCACATGCACTAAAAGTCGTCGTCAAAAAATTCGTCCAATGAATAATAACACCTGGTCGATAACAACCCTCTCACCGCGGAACAAAATGCACGTGACGATCGCAAACACCGAACACTTTCCGGGAGTTTGTTGAATAGCTTCGGCCCCATAAACATCAGACCACGACCAACTTGATTAGAATTCGAGTGCCCGCGATCAACGGGCTCAGCCCCAGAGCTAACCCGCAGAGTGTGTGCATGTGAACCGCTCAATCTTACATACATAGTGAATATAGTAGGAATCCCTAACGTCAAAAAGAATACTTTATGACATGCATTTTTTTAAATATATAAAGATTGAACCTTTATGTGGTCAATGTTTATCATTGGTGAGGTTATTTTATATACCAAATTACTAAATAAGGAAGAGAATAGTGATTAATCCAGGTGAGGATAATTCGTGGAAAAGTACGTCGATTTGGATTTATAGCAGGAACCCTCCAATTTCCGGTTGAAAGCTCTCACATTTGAACTATCGAGGCAGTGAAAATTTATAGGCGAATTCCTTTGAATTTATAATATACCTTCAGACGCAAGGCAACTTAATATTCGAGTACTATCCATAAATATAATGACAATCACAAGACAAACAAAATACCAAAAAGCGAAAATAATTCGTTCAGTTATACTACAATAAAACGCTTTTTTTAGTTCCATTGATTTATAAGCAAAAAGTTTTACAATGTTACCCCGATTTAATCGATTTGTCCCCTACTAATATGAACATTTTGCTAAACGTATCGTTAGGATACAGCGTGCGTTTTTCTTTCTACTTTATCATACGCAGTAACACGCCGTATTGTAATCGTGCAAAAAAAAATCTAATGTGGCCAGACACATAACTTTATCATACAAAATATAAAATTAATAGTTTAGCTGCATGAGAATCTATTTGATTGAGTTAGCCTGGATTTAGCAGATATTTTGATAGTCAATAGTATCAATAGTAGGTATTGTCAAAACATCAGCATTTGACACTACCTACTGTCATCAGAATAATAGTTATTTATCTCACAGGTGCCGAAAGTTCGGAATAGCGCGACGAGCGGTGGTGCGGCGGGTCACCGATGGCGGAGCGTCGCCGTCACAAGTGAGCGAGTCGGATGAGATAGAGATATAGTCGCAACGCTAGTGTTGGAACAGCCTGCTGTTGCCAACGTTCTCTATATCATTTTGTATTTATATGATATTTTCAAAATGTCTGTCAAATCCTAGCTAACCTGTTTAATTTAATTGCAGACACGATCAATCTCGATCAAATATAATCTCATGCAGCTAAACTATTAATTTTATCTATTGTATTATAAAGTCATGTGCCTGGCCAAATCAGATTTTTTTTCTGGTGGACCTTTCAAAAGAGTGCAAGTACAAAACAAGGCCAACCATAAAAATTTCAATATAAAATATCAATATCCATTAAATATCAGCTTAATTAGATGATTTCTTTTAGGAAAGCGTTTTGCATTAATAAATATTCTAGTGAAATATTGGCTGTCGGTTGCTAATATTTTTATGACCACATTCATATTGAAACACTCTCAAAAATCAACACATCTTCACGCCAAATTTAATATTATTAGCCATACGACTTGGTGACTACAAGCAGCAAACCCACGATCGATGTGTGTACCGATACCGCTTCACGGACGTATAATTGGCAGAGCCGATGTTTGTAAATGTTTACTTATGCGCGAGATAAGCCACGAGACGACACACGTGCAAACACGCCTCAGCACGCGATCGGCGTTTGATCTCATAATACTGTTTGTATTTTATTACCGTTTTCGTTTTATATCGTTGTCGGTGTCGGTGGCGGATTTCGCGCCCTCTGCTGGCGGCTCTCGCTACTATTACGTGCGTCGGCGAGGCTGCGAAATGGCACCGCGGCCCTTTTTGTCCCGGTTTCGCCCCCCCCAACGAAAATCATTAGGGCCAAATCTCTCGCTAAGCTTATAAATAATTCGCAATAACAAGTGCCTGCGTCACGGCCTGCTAATGCAGTTAAGAATGGGGGGATTCTGAGGCAGCGAGAAGTTAATAATTTTCTTTGGGGATATACCGAGTGTGATCTACCCCAAAGAAAAGGGAATTTATTCAGGGTAACTCCGTAACTGTTCTGAAAGGTGGAAGTAGGGATCAGGAAAGTGCTTTTAGAAATAAATGATCGTAAAGATATATAATAAAAAAAATTCGTGGAGCCTTTGGCAATCATTTCTCTGTACATTTAAATGTATCAGGAAAACGACGCATATAATGATGAGCATCGTTACAGGTGTAAATACTAATACATTTTAGATTTAGTACACTTCTTTGTAGTATTATGTTGACAATACATTATTTCATATTATATTGGAGTAATTCCATGTTAAGTCAAAACAGTTTGCATAATTTTGTTATCAATACTATAATATAAGCGCTAATGTGGTCTGTGTGTCTGTCTATCTGTTCAGATTCCTAAGCGAAGAATGTTGCCGAGGGGGTTGAGGGTGTATGACTCCGCACACGATAGGGAGTCACATGGAAAAGAAAATATTTTATGTTGATATGCAGTTTTTGGAATTAGCGGAACGCAAAATTTCCAAAAACCGAAAAATTCAAATGCTTTAAGTTTTCAGGAAATGCCTCAAATAAAACGGCTTGTAGGGATTTGTTTTTTACCAACAAAAAAAAAGATTCGTTGGTTTTATTATCCAACGAGAGTGGGTAATAAGGTCCAAGTATATAAGAATATAAAATTGTCCTAAATACCGGCATATTTCTATTCAGTTGGATAAAAGATATAAAAGGATATAAAAGATAAAAGAAATCTACAACATTGAACTTTATTTTAGGACATCCGGTTTGTTGATTTGATATTACACTTGTCAACCTACAATTGTTTCTTATTCTACCAATGGTCTAACGATCAGAATCTAACCTAGAGGCTTGACTGATTTGATAATTTTGTGTTGTGCTAAAAGTTGATTTTTTCCTTATAAGGTAACTGCAATTCGACTTTTTTACATTGCTACAGGACAGAAGTAATTAGGAATACTCTACTAAAAATACTTTATATTTTCATAATAATCTGTTGTATTATTCTTGTAACTACTATTATTTACAAATTTAGGGGTGTCGGAATTAGGTACATGTAAAAATAACACGTCCCTAAATCAGACGTGAGTGTCGGAATTGTGTACATAGTTAGAAGTAATACATATGGTTCTATTTCTGTCTTTACAGAAGAAAATAACATATTTTATATCGTTTGGTATATTGCAATTAATCGTACGATTTTTGTCCAAAATCCGACACGAGTCTCGGAATTACGGACAATAATAATCCCTAAATATTACAGGGTGTCGGAATTACGATCAACAATTTGTTCCTATGTCTGTCATAAATATCATAGGAGTCATAGGAGATGATGAAATAAGACACAATGATGCAACACTAGCAGCAGAGAGTAATAAAGTAATAAATAGTAATAATAATAAAAATAAATTCTACAGTTACAAATGTAACAAAAATTCCTTAATTTGTCTAAATTTTAGGCGTTTACCTTAAAAACTCAATTTTTTAATAACTCCTGCATATAATCTTACCTGAAGTTGTAGGTAGTTTTTAAGACAAATTACCAACTTATCAATTTATCTGTGAGCTTGGGGCGTGTATGATAAAAATTTCTACCTCTACAACTTTTTTTGTAATGCATAAATCAAAATCGTAACATTCCTCAAAACAGACGGAATTTTACAATTTAGCTACCAGCAGATCCTACAATAAGTCTTGGCAAAAATAACTCTCATACAAGAGATTTGTAATACCAGATATCCATTAGATCTTACAAAGACTATTTGTTAATAGTGGGAACTAGTTGCTTTTTTCTTGGAGTTTTCTGATATGTAAATCTGCACTGGGCCATATTACCCACCTAGGGCTTAATAGCATAAGATCTTATAAAATTTTCTCGAAAATGGGATAATAATGGTCTCTTGTACAGTGGTTGTTGTATGTTATTTAATTAATCAATAAGTATTACAAACAAAGGTAGACAAAGGAATCGTACCAGATAAATTAAAAAAAAATTATATCTGCATATAGAAGTTGTAGATTGTTAAAATAATGGACACTACAACCCTCCGTATATCCTAGGGGTCTCTGATACTTATTCATTTATACCCTGTACACATAGGCTATAGGCTGGTTGTAGGAATGAGAAATAATCAACAATTCCTTAGAAAAAAACATTATCTAGAAAATCTTTTATATTAGGAAAAAATTGTTATTGTCGTGATATAACTGGCAATACTTGACTAATGACTGCAAAAAACCTCCTATACCTTTTTTTAAAAAGAAGTGTAAAATACCAAACTCCAAGCAAGGGAAGTTGTGATCACAGCTAGAACAATACGATACCAGAACAATACTAATCTCATGTGTGCTTTATTAGCCATAATCAGATCACCCGCAGAGCAAAATACGTAACTACAAGCCAGTTAGTGTAACACTGTGACACAATCTTTCACAGTTAGCGCTAACAGCGTACCAGGCTCATGTCTCATTAGCGCTTGAGTAATTGTGGTCTGAGGTCGTGCGCGGACACACCGACAAAACATTAATTAAACCGTTCACGGGGAGCGCGCTTGTCATCTCTAAAAATAGTACGCTAATCGGGCGCAATTAACGGAAGATTCTATCTGTTGACAGGATCGGCCAAACCGCAAACATGTGCAGCGACGTTGCAACGATGACAGCTTGCGGTTCTACCTGACAAGCATCTAATTAAAATTATTTTGTGGCGTGTTCAGGGGAGGCTGTTCATAAAGAACATTCTTGGGATCACTAATAAATATGACACGTGCAGTTCAATACGACTAGATCATAGTTTTTTTTTGCTTTTCCAATTTCTATGGGTATTATGGAACTATACATAAATTGTAATTACTAATGAGAAGGATGCCAGCAAATAAAATAGAAGAAAAAGAGGAACCGGTATTCATCTACAGGCTGTCCCACGCTAGAAACAATGTAATGCACTTTCAAAAATGCACCTTCTTATCCAAATTAATGTCAAAAGTGTTATATCTAAAAAAAAAATAAGTTGTGGGACAGCCTGTACAATCTTCCGTTTCAGACAGCTATATGAACAATTGAAATTACTAATGAAAGCTATATGAACAATTGAAATTACTGATTTGTCGTATATAGTTTCTGCTTAGCATCAGTACACACCATCGACTGCTAAACAAAGTTAAATTAAATAATCAACTCTTAAATTACGATAAAACAATTTGAAATACTTCTGCACAGCCAATGTTGCGTGCTTGGACATTAATGGTGTATAGAAAAAACGTATTTTTCGAAATTCAAAATTTCAAGTTGATAATAAATTGACTCTGTGGATCCTCATATGCCACAAAAAATGCCCCAATTGAATAATATTTACGTCTCCCACAGGAGGCCTAAAGTTTATGATTTTCTTTAATAATTCCAATTTCGAATTCATATTTGAAATATTAACTGGTTTTACTTTGGCCCACACGTCCGCACATAATACAAAATTAAGGACAAATAAACCTTTAGCAACTTTTAAGCACATTTTAAAAATTATACGAAAATGGTAAACAAAAAGGTCAATTTTCTAAAAATTGTATCGAATCTAAATAAACTGCAGGCGATCTAAATGTTGCATTAAAGTAATATATTTTTGTATACAGTAATTTAACACCTTATTGTTAAACTTTTTGTATTTGAAAAAGAAAAATCACTTAATCTTTCATTTAAAAAAAAAGTTCTAATTTTTAAAGAAAATTATAAACTTTAGGTCTGCTGCGGGACACGTAAGTATTTTTCAATTGCGTCAATGTTTTTGTAGTATATGTAGGTCCATAGGGACAACTTTTTATCAACTTGAAATTTTGAATTTTGAAAACACGAAAGATGCACCCAATTGGACATGAAAGGTGTTAATGAAAATAATAATAAAAATAATAGTAATAGGTTATGTTCCCAACTAGATTTAGGAATGGATGTGTCTCGGTGGTATGACCGCATCCGACCACATCTCCTGTTGTGAGTAACGCTCATATTACCATATTATGGAACATGCCTGTTGCCACTGATAGAATGCTTGATGTTAACAAGCCAGATATCGTGGTAAAGGATTTCCAGAGGAAGGCGTGCACGTTGATAGAAATCTCGGTACCTGCTGATGCGAATGTTGTAAAGAAGGACCTTGAAAAACAACTTAAATATAAGGATCTCTCAATAGAAGTTGGACGTATGTGGGGAATGAAAATGAACATTGTTCCGGTGATTGTAGGTTCATTGGCAGCAGTTAGGTACTCTAAATTATAGTAAAATTGTGAAGGAGTTGCCTTACAAAATTTCGCCCTGGAAAATTCAAGAAATTGCGGTTTTGGGAAGCGCAAATATTTTGAGGAGAGTTTTATCATAAAGGATCCTAAATTTTCTGCTATCATACTGCTTCCATATAATATTTCATCTTTACCTTCCTTTGTATATAGTCTATTAATAAATAATGTCTTCATGTGTTTTTACTGACCTATCCACAACGCAGCACGGGGTTGCCACGGTTTTCCTTTGCTTTGCAAACTAGTGTTGCAAAGCATAAATGGCGTTGTTTTTCAAAATTGGGTTGAGCTGCGGTGATACCCGCAAAGGGAGAACCCTAGGCTTCAGTGAAGCTCGGTACTACCAATTTGCCCAGATAATGTTCATTACTTTTCAAATTATATTAGTGTAATGTTAGTATTTATATGTTGTATCCAAATTATATTATCTAGGTTTAATATATTTAATGAGATGTATCAGCGACTTCCAATAAATAATAATAATAATAAATGATTTATTGGACCACCACCAATAGAAAGTGGCACAACCAGGTTTGGGTTGTGGCGCTGTTATATGTCGGGAGAAATTTTCTTGTTTTGGATTGTGTTTTTGGATGTTTGGATTTGTATCTGTTATTTTAATATATAGTATCGGTTATTTGAATACTATTTATATGTTGGTATATTAGACACAAGAAGAGTTTACCATGATAATAATATGTTGTATATATACAATTTAAACATATTCAAATTGTTGTTTCATGTGAATTTTCTTTCAGTAACCTCCAAGTCATTCATTTCTAGCACGTTTTAACTCTTTTTCTGTATTTTCTAATTCTTTTTCTATTTAGAACGTCAAAGTGAAGTTGAGGTAAATCCATTCTCTTTTTGATGTGTCTAATATAAATCTAATATATTATTTGATGGATTTTTCTTCAATATTTTAGCCGCGATTGGCCAGTTCCGGTTAGCAGAGACAGGAGTTTCATGAACCATTTCCTTTGTGGGCTACAAATCGCGTATTACTTTAGCGAGCTATAACCATCAACGGCTTTTTTTGCAATTTGATACAGTATACTGTTTTACGTTTTATAATAAGAAAATGTTTCAATAAACACGTAAGTAAGATTATTTTGCCAATTTACGTGTATTTGTTAATATCTGAGAGAGAGAGAGAGATACTATGTTTTCAGCACTCTAATAATAGTAACTCGACCATACCATAATTTTGTCCACAAAATTGTCTTGATATAAGATCTTCCAAGGAATTTATCTTCACTTTGTATCTTGTTTTCAGGTTTCTACTTCACTGGCCGATGAACAATATTTCAAATTCATTCATTCCATTTTCTTAGGTTGCACAAAACGTATTTCTTTAAATTAAATTTGTAATTAATTTTTAAGAGGTGGCCTTCCCTAAACTGTGATTAATTGTTATTTCAGTTAATTGGTAGTAAGTGAGCGTAATGAATTTCGTTTTAATTTTCCATGTCGGGTATTCTTATTTCATAATACTGTTGTTATGAGTTTTGTTGTACATTTTTGTTGTATTATTTTCCTGACATGTGTGAAGTTTGTGGTAGTGTATTAATTGTTATTTGAAATTTGCATGATTGTCAGTTTATTTTTTAAATTCTTTTGTAGATTAAGTGCTATAGTGCTCTGTCAACAGAAACCCGAATTCTTTATAGTTACCTTCTTTAATTTCTAACGGCCACCTTATAGTTGGTTGTGGTGAGTTATATTCCCAACTTGGTTTAGCAATGGATGTGTCTCGATGTTATGGGCACACCCCCTTATGCTACTGATAGATGCAAACGTTGTGACGACGGAGCTTGAACGTAATTAAAATAAGGTATAGTATATTTATGAAAAGTAGCATTTCTGGTTTTATTCTGTTTGCAAAACGCCGAAAAGGAATTCTTTAGTTTTTGTTTGTGTTACAACGCAATATTAGCATACGAGCAGACGACAATTTTAGTCTGTTTTTTTTTTAATAATCTTTTCCGTCATGTTTTGGGAAACCTACTTTTGAGGCTAAGTTTTCCTCTTCTAGCGTCAGAGATATGGTTTGGCCCATGGTTCATTGTATGGGCCATTTTGTAAAATAGATGAATTGGTGGTAGTTTATCATTCTGTTGTACACAGCTCCTTCTAGTACCTTTTGAAAATACCTATCATGAATGTTCAAATTCAATAGAGCGTTAAATTATGAAAGCATTGGATTATCTTAAAGATAATCATTTTTTATTGTTTCCTTCATTATGTGAAACCATTGACCTTTACAGCACAATACTAGAAGTTATTGCTTCTTGATACTTGCCATGTTGCTTGCAAAACCCAAAAAACTTTGGTAAATATAATAACCGTAATTTTTAAAGAGATACATAAGTGTACGCTCCCTGGCGTAAAAGTCCTTACCTGGTCCCTTGCAAACTTTTCCAATAGCCTTGTCATCATTTCGCGAGCAAGCAAGAAATATAAAATTTATACGTATCCAATAAAGGCGGCGGCCGCCGCCGCCCCCCTTATTACGTAGCCGCCGCCCTCCTGAAATAAATCCACTCTCATTTCTTCCCCGCTGAAACCACTTGTCAGGGAAGTATGAACAAACTTTCCCGCGTCTGCCGAAATTGCCTCATTATAAGGCACTTCATCGAATAAAAATTTATGTCTCCGTAATTTTTTCGAGCGAGGCCCCGGAATAAATCACCGGACCGAAATAAAGGCAGGGCGCGAGCAAGGGATGGCGGGGCCGGAAACACCCCCTTCGATTTTCTTTCGCGTGGAAAAATTCCAAACGAGATATTTAACTCCACCCTAATTGAGAATCCTTCACCTCTCTTCTCGCCCATAAGAAAAATGTTTTTTTTCTCTTCACTTTTTCAAGAAGGAGTTTTTATAATAATGGTATGCACAATCTTTCCAGTGTTCAGGATGGTGCAAAACTGTTCAACAGTTTTTATAAAAACTACGAAAATGTAAATTGTAGATTATAGTATTGAAATTGTTGATTTAAAGTTTTAATTATAGTAGCGTTCGTAATTGTATTCCTGATATGAATTGTCACGGATGTGATTTGATTACTTAATATTTTTCTATTCTAGATAAAACATTAAATACACTTACACTTACCAATTAAATATATAACATAATTAAATGAGAAAAATTTCCATTTGGCTACGTAACTTGGTTTTATTGTTCTCAGGGCACTTCTATCATTATTTGGTCTTTGACTGGCGTCAAATACTAAATTTAAAAAAACTGGATGAATCTGATGGAAGTATGAATATTGTGCTGTGTTATATACCTACACATCTACAGAGTACAGACAAAACGTCGAAAAGGCCAAAAAGTGTCATAATGACATGACATTACTCATATATAACTCTAATGTCTTCCCGAAAAACTTTTTTTCAGGTGGACTTTTGTCTTTCAATTTGTTTATCAATTCCTTAGAAAGTTACAACCGCTTGAAATATTAGCCTATTTCAAACGTCTTAAATTTCTTAAAAACTGAATAACCAATAAGTCAAAGTATAAGTCAGAATTAAGTTTACATGTTAAAACAATCAATAAAATGTCTTATATGGATTGTGTCTTCACTGTAAGCTTTTAAGACTTGAAAAATCTGATGTGGCCAGGCAGATGGCTTTATCATACAATATATAAAATTAATAGTTTAGCTGCATGAGATTCTATTTGATTGATCGTGTCTGCATTAAAATAAAACGAGTTATCCAGGATTTGACAGCTGTCATTAGAATGAAAATATCTGTCAAATACTGGCTAACTAGTATTAATGCAGACACGATCTCGATCAAATAGAATTTGCTCGTACAGCTAAACTATTAATTTTGTCAAAAAATCTCGTAGACATAAAAAACAAAATTTCCTCTACTTTAATTTACTATTTAAGTACTTTGACGAAATTACAGAACTTTTTGAGCGAAAACCTTTTCAGCTCTAAGTTTGGGCATGAAACTTCTAAATATAAACGTTCGCCCGATACAGTAGTTTCTCCGGAATCGTCGTCGCCACAAACATAGGGTACACACATACACACACAAAGAGATATTTTAAGACATATTTCCACTAAAATCTAATTTTTTTTTTCGGCACAATTACAATACTTTATCATACTATATATGATAAAGTAAAAAAATGAATAGGTTACTTATGAAAGTGTTACTTAGTATGACATATGCACAATATTCTACTTATTAAACACAAAATGATAATTTTGAATAAAATGCTTGCTTTTAACAGATTCATTGTAATTTCAAACTAGTATCTAAAACTGTAGCGTATTTTTAATTAATTTAATTTTAATTACTCTTAATTAAATAAGGCTTATTCATTATTTATCTTATCTATATTTTTATATTAGAATAATATGTAGTGGATGTATTTACCCATGGTCACTTTTTATGTCCCCTGACAATGTACAAGACAGAAAACACCTGCATGTTTTTATAGATCAAATGAATTTTTCTACTCCTATTGAGGAATGCATTCATTATCATGGCAATTTATGATAAGTAATACTAACCATTCCCCACTCACATGACAAATATTTCATTCCTGGCTCCACATACCCCGCCAGTAGTGAGAAATATTTCATTCCTCACGGCTTTAGAACCAATCACAGCTCTGGATTTTTCATTTCCAAATTGCTGATGCACTGCTTAGCGACATTGTCAAGGCATTGACAACGTCGCTAAGTGACAAGGCGCACCAAACAATTTTAATCTGTCAAAATGCTGTAAACCGTCATAGTGACATACAGCTGTCCCTATATGCACAAAAATTAATTTATAAAATTTCGTTGCATGGTCGTAGAAAAAGTATAGTATTCCATTCGCAAGTAATGGCAATTTCTCACTCGAACGCTTTGCTTCGTGAGAAATTGCTTACATTACTTGCTCATAGAATAATATACTATAGTAGGTCCATCATTTCACTTCTCTTACAGGAAATAGGTAGTAAAACCATAATGATTAACTGAATTATAATAAATTGCGACTTGCCAGGGCAGAGACGTCAAGTCACCGTACTAATAACGGATACCACGTTGTTCCATGACTGGCACTGACCAATAAGAACGTTTGAACAATTTGCGCAATGGCTGTTACCAACTCCTCTCAGTTTTATGTATGCGAGCGTGAAATATATTTACAGTAATAGTGGATCAAAATATGCCAGAGGAACGGACGTGAAATTTGTAAATAAAACGTTAATTTGCAAATATTCGAAGAAATGAAGGGGTGTAGGACAGGCCAGTAGAGACATTTCGATACCTACTTTAAAATGATTTTGAGACAAACTTGATCAATCTCAGCTAATAAAACATGAGAAAAATATTTGAAAAGAAGTTTTTTGTTTTATTAGGATGATATCTTTTTATTTTTAAAATTTTTTTATCCACTCTTAATCAGTTATTAAAAATCTGTGAACAAAATGATATAATATTACGTGCACCCATTTCTCCAGAAAACTATCAATAATAAGAACAATACATTCGGTATATTTAGAAACAATGTTTATAAAACTTACATAAAATATTACATTAGGATAGAAAATTCCATACTAAGTATTACATTTCATATTGCCCAAAAGAATCAGTAGTAATATATCCGATCGTCAAACTGATCGCAGCAATCTTCTCGTAACAGATAAGGTACCAACATAACGCCACAGAAGCCATCGTGTAAACGAATCGTGCGGGAGCCATTCTATGTGACGTCGACAATTTCATCTCAATTACGTGAAAATTTGCGTCCTTTATAACGGTCGGTCGTATAGGCACTCGGCAACAACTAACTAATCGATTTAATTCCGATATTTACAGAGTGGTCATTGTTGTTGTTTTAAATGGTCGATCGTTAATTTAAATTACCTATTATTAACAGTGAAATATTGCGCGGTCTCGATGAACGCATTCGATATTGCATTGTCGGTGTTCGTTTTGAAGCATTGTACTGCCAGATATTATTACAAATAATAATAATATCTCTTGATTTCCAGAGCAATATGTGACCGCGCGGTATTTGTTATTAATACGTGTTTGCTGTATCTGCATTATATGCATTGCGGTATATGTATATGGACATAAATATTGCTTTTTTATACCTACCGTATTATTTAATCTGATCAGAAAATAGTAAATTGCAGGATTATTTATTAATTAAATCATTAAGTGCATGGCCGTCTTCCTTGTAACTAAAGCTGACATAGTGACACATGATTTTGCCTTGCCCAAAGTATTTTTATATTACATCAAAGTAGGGATCTATGAAAATTGAGTATGTATAAATATACCGGGTGACCCACGCCATAGGTGCTCCCGTTTATTTTTGTTTATAAAGCTGGACGAATTAAATTTGGGTTACTAGACAAAAAATGCCATTCTTTGGGATACTCTTAAGGTTAATTTGACTTCCGGCTTTTCCGGAAATGACGTCATCATTGAAATATTAAATGGCACCCTATATTCTTTGTGTGGTATTTTCAATCAGGATGACATTCTGAACACAAAAACATATCGATCGTCAATTTTTATCACCAAGCAATGCAAAAATAACAGTTTTGTGTTTTAATCTAGGTGGCTAAGAATTGGTGAAAATAGTCGAATATTGTCAAATATCCACTAACTAAATCGATTTTTGGCTAAAATTGCATTACTGACTCCCTCAAGCGCGATTTAATTAGTTTTTGGCCTGTGGCCACCCTGATTATTTGATAGAAAACATCTTTCCGATTACAATGATACCAAATCCTTGATATTTGATTGAAATTCTTAGCATACAAATGTCGCTAGAAGCAAGGAAATCGAAAAAAATATTGACCTAATGATCTAAGTCAGCACACAAGTCAATCACTCAATGAACTACTCGAAAGAAAATACCAAATTCTTGATATTTTGCTGATAATCGTAGCGCGAAAATGATGTTTAAGGGTACTTCCTTCGAGTAGTCCATTTGACTTTGACTTGTACGCTGATTTTGATCATTAGGTCAATATTTTTTCGATTTCCTTGTTTCTAACAACATTTGAACACAAGAATTTCAATAAAATTTCAAGTATTTGGTATCATTGTAATCGGACAGATGCTTTCTATCGAATAATCAAGGAGTGGCCACTGGGTAGTGAAAAGAAAAATGACTCACTGGCCGAAAACCAATTAAATCACGCTAGAGGGCACCAGTAATGCAATGTTGGCCAAAATCGATTTAGTTAGTTATTTTTTCGTTGCCTTGGTGATAAAAATTGACGATCGATATGTTTTTGTGTTCAGAATGTCATCCTGAATGAAAATATCACACAAAGAATATAGGGTGCCATTTAAAATTTCAATGTTGACGTTATTTTTGGAAAAACCGGAAGTCATATTAACCTCAAGAGTATCCAATAGAATGGCATTTTTTGTCTATTAGCACTTTGCCAAATTTCATTCGTCCAGCTTTATAAACAACTAAAATAAACGGGAGTTACTATGGCGTGGGCCACCCGTATGTATAACAAACCGCGATAATAGGAAACTTATCACGTTAGCCATAATATGTTAATACTGGTGGCTAATTTTATGAAGCAGCAAGTTCTCTTTAACGCCCTTCATTTATGCACGTTAATAAGTAAAAAAAAAAAAATTTAAATTGGTAGCCCTCATGATTTTTTATACGACGCGAGTTGCTCTGTGCTGTTTCAAAAGTTGGTTTAATATTTTAGTTCTCTTTCCAGGTGGTCTACTATGCCACCTCCTCCCTCTATACGTTAGAATCTAGATGTTTGTAATAATAACTAGCATTTGTTTTACACGTTTTAGTAAAGTATAAATATTACCTCATACTATAGTATGTACCAGAATTAGTAAATATACAGTAAGTTTTTTTTGGTAGTGTAGCACTATTAGAAAAGATAAAAAAGCCACGTGGTAGTCCTTATTATTTGCTTTATTTTATGGTCGCTACATGTTTCGCGTCTAGATAGTTTGTTATTAATAAGGACTACCACGTGGATTTTTTATCTAATCGACACCTTATTGGACACCAAAGAATATACTATTAGAAAAGATTGCTATCAATTGTTTGGCGGATAAGCTCTCCGTTGTCTGTTTTTCACGTATATAATAAGAGACGTAGTCTACAAAATAAAAGTAAAAATTACTTTACTAGTAGTTCCAGCATAATAACAACGTAAAGTTTATTGATATATTACCAAAAAATTAATAAAAATACACTTCACAATGAATGTCGAAATAAAAAAAAACATAAGTTCATTAACAGTTATATTGATTTAATGTTATATTAAGGATGTCTCTGCGAATAAAGAAGGTAATAATAATATCGGTTCACATTAATTTTAATTTATATCAGTACCAAAGTTATTTGTTTGATTTTATCCAGAAAGAACGATATAATCAAACTAACAGCTAAACAACAAGTGTGAAACACAGTGTAAGGTATGGAAAAATGAGATAATCACATAGATAGTTTGTTATTTTAAAAACCTCGAACATTTTTAATTACCAAAATACACATATCTGCGAAAGGTTCAATCTTCGATCATACTTTTTAAAATGTCAACTCCATTCTGTTTTACTGACAGTTGAAAATTGTATTTTTTTTTTTAACATTAGAAAAAATGAATTTTGTGAATTAAATATGAAACTGCGGTTTGGGTAGTATAAATTTTAATTTGCCCTGAAAATAAATCCGGGACCATAATTTTGTACCGCAACAGATTTTGGAGAAAATTGAGGGCCAAAATGTAAAAAATGCGACTATGGCAATTTTTACAAATGTACATCCTTGAACCCAATGTGTACTAGAAATTTTAAATACAATTTTAAGGTAATAAGAACTCGACAGTAGTGGTATGAAACCAAATGTTTTTGAGTTCATGCTTCAATTGTCTAAAAGTCAGTACGACAAACGCTGTCTTTTGCAATGTTAATTTAAGTAAACAATATGAATTTGTCCTTTGTGCCTCGGACAGAATTTTCAAGTTGTGAACAAATATCTAAACATAATACAGGGTCATTATAAATCATTGTAGTCAAAGTAGGCCATGCAAATGGTAATAAATATTTTCCGCTACACCCAAATAACTATCAAACTTGAGATGGGTTATGCATCCAACTTAACTTTTGCGTGTAGAACTGTGGTTTTCCATTCAAATAGAACGGCAACCAGAAATATTTACATTTGAGATCATGGTGTTCTTCGACTACAATCATTTATAATGACCCGTTATAATCGTCCTTTATGCAACTGGGTCGGCGAACAAATTCCGCTGTATCATCGTTTCAAAATAACGAATACGTGCTCTTGGATTTCACAAAGGGAAGCAGTTTTTGTCGTACGTCGGCACTGTCGGTGCCATTCGTTACTTTGCAAGTTTAGAGAGGTTCCAAAGCACGAACTGTGTTAGGATGATGTATAGCGCGTGCAGTTGGAAAATTGACCGCGAGGGTGCGTGTGTCACGCGCGTCGTAAATATCACTTCGACGCTCCCATATCCTTACATCAGAGCGGGCCTTGAACGAAAAACGATGTAACTCGGAAGATGTAAGTTACAGGGTTACACAGCTCGCTGGTATTCGATGAAGGCGATAAGAAAAGTTTATGGGATACTTCCGTTGCCTTTTCGGTTGAAAATTGTATCTCCGAAAGACGCTTGACGTTCTCTGGACCATCAGAGAACTACTTTTCTAATATTTCGTTTCTAATAATTCCCATCGCGTGGGAAAAAACCTGAATTTTTTAGCGATGTAACTCAGAAACTACCCAATTGGTATTTCACACATAACTACTTTGTATTTCAGGAAAGATTCAAGAAAACAAAGCGGATCATAATTTATTGTATAATTTTAATGTAATTATTGTAATCGTATCGAAAAAAAGTTTTGAGATTTTAGAAGAAATAAGTCCTTTTGGAGTGTGTACCCGCTTTCTTTTTTTGTGGCGATACATGTAATGATATTTTGATGATCTTGTAATATTGCAGGAAATAAGTTTCCTACAAATCTAACGTTGTTGGTTGCCTTGGCAGCTTCGGCATTTTCAATTCAAATATGTGCTCAGATTAGGAATCAGGAGCTTTGTGTTATTGCAGGAAATAAGTTTCATGCAAATCGAACAATTTTGGTCACTATATTGATACCGCCATTTTAAATTTAAAAAATCTAATTTCAGATTAGGAATCAGGAGTCTTGTGATATTGTAGGAAATAAGATTCATTCAATTCGAGTTTACATTTTTGGTCGCCATGTTGCGTTGGTTCCGCCATTCTAAATTTTGAAAATCTGAATCACAAGTCTTGCAATATTGCAGGAAATAAGATCACATGCATTTTTTATATTTTTTGTTGCGATATTGATTCCACTATTTGGAATTTCAAACATTTGATATCAGATTTTACATAACATTGTCGAGAGCTAATAGTAAATTTAAAATTAAGATAATTTTGATGGAAAACTGGTTTATCGACGGTAAGATATGAAGAAGAAAGGTAATTTGTCGGGCAATTCCGTCATACGAAGAAGCAACCGTAGACACGTGTTTCGGACAATTAGTCCTCATCAGTACGGTATAGCCAAGGAGCAGGATGGACAGTCAATGGAAAAAAACACTCAAATGGTGACCATAAGGGGGGTGACCAATGCCGCCAATTTGATGCTTCAGTCACAACATCTTCAGGATTCGAAGACGTCGCGCCGGAGGTGACGGACACGTGTCTACGGTTGCTTCTTCGTATGACGGAATTGCTCGACAAATTATCTTTCTCCTTGAATACCTTACCGTCGATAAATCTGTTTTTCGAAGGATTCGAAGACAAGATGTGACGTCGCGCCGGAGGTGACTGGGACACCCCTGGCCCACCACAGCCCATGGAGTTATAGATATAGGCGCGACGTCACATCTTGTCTTCGAATCCTGAAGATGTTGTGACTGAAGCAACAAATTGGCGACATTGGTATCTATTTGAGTGTCTATCTTGCTCCTTGGCTATACCGTATGACGACGTGATGAGGACTAATAGTCCGAAACACGTGTCTACGGTTGCTTCTTCGTATGACGGAATTGCCCGACAAATTACCTTTCTCCTTGATAATATTGATTACACTAGGAAATGGAAATGGATTTAGTGAATAGAAAGTAATATTGCATTTATAATTATTACTGTGTTAAATGAGAACAAATGAGAAGAAATTTAAATATTAGAAGTAAATTAGGTACAGTTTGCAAAGATTACAAATTTTGAGATTTCGGTTGAAACCTTTTTCGAAACTTGGTTCAATGACTTAACCACATATTTATAAATCAGATATAAATTAACATAACATCCATATACCAACTCAATTTCGTATAAAAAAACACACCAAATAAACGTTACCGCGCATTTCAACACCGCTCTGAATACGTTCAATTATGAGGCGCGTTTATTCAGGAAAAATTTCATTCGAATCTGATTTCCCCGAGCGCCAATAACGGCTCTTTGTGCATCGGCGGCTTCGGGGAGCATTCCGCGGCACCTCGCGAGTGTTTTCCTGTGCAGATGCCCGAAAGAAAATGCAAAAGCTTCCACTTGACGTCGGAAATCCAATTCCCGCGTTGAATATGACCCGCAGCGGTCGGGCAGCAGTCTGTTATACCGGCCGGGCGTATCTGCGTTGTACCGGCGGAGGCGAGCCGGCTATTTTGGGGCCGGTGAAGGACGCCCCGTTATTTGCATCACATTGAGGGAGCGGGAGCGCAAATAACCGGTGTGCGAAAACGATTACGACGCATCGCTCTACCCGATGCGGGTTGGACCGGTTGTAGAGAGGGTATTTAAATAAAATATGCATGTTTGCCGAATGGTGAAAACTCGTATATTTGCGAGCGCTTGTGTGTGGTGGTTCTTTTCGAATTGTTGTGCCAGAGAGAGTACGTGCCTATGTAGGTCATCCATGTACGTAAATTTGAATTAATTAAAAAACAACAATTTCCTGTCTATGTACCGATTAGGGTTGCGACCCATCCTCGTTTCGCGTGCGTTGTCCTCGTGATCATTTTCCGCTTTTAGCTGATCATTCTTTTATGTCTATGAACTCATATAGTTGTTACGCACTATAACAAAAATCTAGCACTTAGGGTGGGGTTTGGGGGTGGTTTAGATACAAATTTAGTATAATAATACTGCACCTACAAATATAAGAAATTTTTTAAAAAAATCTAACTAACAATGGGGTTGTTTTTGACAGGGTTGAAATTGAGAAACAAAGTCATGTTAAAATTCTGAAACCATGTACATATGATAATATTACACCTGCAAATATAGATAAAATGTTTAAAAAACTAAATACCAATGGGATCGTATAATGTTATTATATTTGTGAATATAGCCAGTTTTATACAAGGCTTATTTCCTGGTATATGACGTCACAGAGATTCGGGAAGAAAGTAACAAAAAATAAATCATCCTGAAGAATTTAATTATAACAATTTTCATTTCCGGAACGTATCGGAAGTACTCATAACTGCATTCAGTTTTAGAATTTCAAAATAAAACATAGGTAGTGATAGATACTCAAAAACTAAACATATTTCGTTAG
This sequence comes from Melinopterus prodromus, assembly GCA_964023965.1. Taxonomy (NCBI): domain Eukaryota; kingdom Metazoa; phylum Arthropoda; class Insecta; order Coleoptera; family Scarabaeidae; genus Melinopterus; species Melinopterus prodromus. The sequence goes on from OZ030391.1 coordinate 74,213,452, forward strand.
CAGAAATCTCACACAAGAATATGGTTTACGAAATAAACCATATGATACCGATTTACGGAAAAAAATCCTTTTTGAAAATTGACTGTCCAAAACTGACTTAAAGGGCTTACAATCACCATCATCAGATCCGCTAAATCGTTGACTACCGATATAATATCTTTTGCCTTCTCTACTAAATACAAAACTATTACCTGTAATTATCGTCATGATTACAGTTAATGCAGCTATGCCATAACTGATTATGGTTTCTTTCGTAAACGGTATTTATAAACAATGTTTTCAACCAAATGTTGTCTTATTAAAATATCTATCCAATGATACTACATACGACCTAGGTTCTGGTTATAAATTCCACCCCTATGCAGTTATCACTACCTTCGATATACCGTGGAAATCAAAACTGTTAGATCCATCATGTATTTTATTATAAGTAAATTACTTTCCTGAGACTCTGTGCCGTCATATAACCAAGAAAAAATCATATACAAGTATGTTTATGTCGACGAACCTAACAAGTCAACACAAAAAAAATTAAAGCAAATATGACATATTATGACAATCATATCTACGTGGTCATGTAACTAAGTGAGTAAGCAACCAGGAAAATTTGCTTCTAGTTAATGCAAAAAAACTATAGCTTAATTAAATTTTTAAATTCTTATTAATGACTATTTAATATAAAATCAAGGCTTATCCTCAGATAATGCGGCCATATGAAAGTTTACACCAACAACATTCACAATCCCTTAGTAACAAATTGTTCAACACGACAGTCGAGAACAGATGCGTAAATAAAAAAATTAGTCCTAAAATCGAGATCGGACTTCAGCTCCTTACTCTAAGGTATCTAAATTTTACAGGGCGGCAAAGTAATTGGTTTTAAGTTATTTGATTGTCTAAGAACAAGATCATGTCACTTTCGATTAAATTGGACAATAGCGCTGAAATACTATTGAACTGCTACCTAGAGTAGCATTTTCAACCACTGTGGTGGAACGTTATTGAACTTACAATCTTAAAAAAATTTATAAGCGTTTGATTGAAATTATGTATATGGAAAAGGCACACTGAACAATTTTATCAAAAAAAAAAATTAACTTTGTTGCTTAGTTTTGAAGCCATTAACTAGAAGCTAACGGTTTTGAATTACATTTTAAATAAAAGCCCGTGGTACTAGTAACTAGTAACTTATCCCTGAAATGTATATCACTACAAAGAGCAAATCGATCATTTACAACTTGTGTTGTGTTGATATTTCGCTGTAATTTGGCGTTTTTTTTTTATTACTTTTTTTATTTGATATGACTGACGTGGATGATACTTTATTTTTGAATAAAATGTATGACAGCTATGTTAGTAGTACCTATTGGGAAAGTCGATAACCTAGTCAGAGTTAGTTCATACCTTTTCTTAGGGAGCAACAGTTTTCAAGCGGATAAACAACAGCAGCACTTTTAACATAACTTTAAAACAACATTTAGAGGTTGTTACCAGCTGAAAAAGCTGTACCAAGTTAAAATAAATAGTTTTGTATTAGTTAAAAGAAAATCAGAACACAAAACATTTTTATGTTTGGTCATTTCAATAATAACTTATATACGTTGTTCTATATCTGAATGAGTAAATATACAAATATTTAACGAAAGATAAATTAAAATTCAATTACTTTTAATTTAATTAAGTTTGACAGCTGACTAATATTGTGAAAAATAATACTATCGTTTTCAGCTTGTAAGAGATACTACTCTTCGTGATTGATTAAATTGTATTACAATGCTTTGTTTGCTTCGACATCTTCAATTTGAAAAGGCTATTTTTACGTGAAAAAGTTACAGCCGAGGACGGATCGTAAAACAATTTCAAGCAAACATTGACCATTATGCTTCTTCAAATGTGATTCGTAAAATCAAATCTAATCAAGTGCTATCGGAGAACTAAACTACATGCATGAATATCATTATCAAATATGGTGAGTTCAAGACATCGGCTTTTGTGTAAAAGACAAAATAAACCAATTAAAAGTATCAGCCTTTTTGTCATAAAAAATAGCTTCAATATTTTAAGTGAACTCACTCCATTCGAAGGGTGGCAATCATAGTACCGATATACATTTACACAAATTAATATTATTTATCTACTAAATAAATATCCCTTACATATTTGCCTCTTAGCACAACTAACAAATTTGTTAGTTGTTCTGTACAGCAATTGAGAGTTTCTTTCTAAAGGCATCTGAGTCAAGTTTTGCTCTTTTGCTCCTTTTAAACTGTTGTTTCCACCTTAACTTTGTATCTAGAGTTCCGTTTGTAGTACTTGGTCTTAATTTTTGAACAATAATAATTACTAGCTTGTGAACGCTTGCTAATAGATTGTTGACTGAACAGTTGACCCGACTGCCATTAGATCCAAATTATCTGCGATAATCGCAACTGTCACATTTTCCAGCTCTGGTAGGTGATGTGTATATAGTAGATAGAGAATTGGTCCCAAAATATTGCCCTGAAGCGTTAAAATTTCCAGATAATTTCTGGTTCTAAGTTTCAAAAATTCTAAGTTCTTGGACTTACTTAATTGATTCAAATCCATATTTACTTCGATACATAAAGTATAAAGAATAAAGAATTACTCAGGTAAATATTGTTTTGAAATATCTAAAAACCGGTCGTCAGCGATCAGTTGCAGTGCAGCGTCTTTAGTGTATTCACTATAATAGTACCATACGGCATACGTACTTGCTTTTAATAGAAAACTTATTTGTGGCACATCTATTAAACTTGCATAGATAACTTCTATCGGATGTTTATCAAATTAAGTTTTAGCCTGTTAATGGAAGCACAAGTGCTTCCATGCAGAACCAAAAACCAATATCAAAGCAGTTGAAAACAAACATAAACTCCAAAAAATAACGTACTTAACTATAACAAATAAACCGATGTAATTATCTGTATAAATTATTCAACTGTAGTAGCCGAGTACATATAATTAACGGTACGTTCCATTTTCAACTTCTCTTGTTATCCATACACAACAAACCCCAACCTTCATAAACACGTTAATGTTAAATTAAAAAGTTAACAGAATCAATAAAAATGCTGAACCAGTTGTGGAATCCACAATCCGTGACCTCCACCAAATAAATAATGAACCTCACGTCCTACCAATCGGGGTCAAAAGCAAATCGAAATCGTGAAATAATAAAAAGCAGAAATAAAAATATTCAACAACACGTCACTTGACCTTTTCGTGAATGACAGGATGAAACAGACATTCGTGTGATTTTTTTCACACACTCGTCGTGGTCTCACGCCTCCGAAACATCTTAAGAAAATCGGGCATTTATAGTCAATGATTCGTGAAAAACCACGCCCATCCAGTATATACCTTGTCATTTTACTGATTGGCAATTCTTCTGTTGATATAAGGTATTCCTTTTAAAGTAGGATACCAACATGATGAAATATGATACCTACAGCAGTAACAGAAGTATACCAAACTATTTACCTGAAAAAGCAACGAAAGAGAAGGTTTTGAAGATGTTGAAAGATAATAGATTCTATTCTATTCATAGAAACTCCATAGGTGATCAAAGTAAACAACTTTGTACTTTTTACATTTCACTGATATGCTGAAAGTTTATTTTATTATTAAATTTCTTTTCAATTTTCAATAATTATTATTTTCTAGGAATTTTTCACAACATTTTACTGGATTTGATATATGAAAAAAAAACACACAATGAACCTCAATGTGCTAAGGGCACATTATATGCCATCTATACTATGTAATGTAATAAATACATGCAAAATTTAAAAAAAAAAAGATTCATCAGCATTTTTTTGACAGCTTTCGTTCACCCTCTTTGCTATTTGCGCACCATAATTAAAGTACATTTGAAAATCTGATTCAGACTAATGGACTAATGTATATGGCGTTGGGGAGGGGTGACTGTTTTTGGGGGAGGGTACAAAGCGGCAACATGGTTTCGCGCTCTCCAAACAATTTATAGTCGCATTTGACTCGCGTTGGTGTGTCGTAGTGCGGCAGCCTAGCTAGCAATTTCCATTTATCTCGCGGTCGCATCTGTACCGTGACGCTTTTTGATATTAAAATATGATGTGGCGTGACGGCTATATTGACAAGTTGCCGTGTACGCGAACGCACAATGCGTCCTTGCTGTTTTGTTATTGTAAATTACAATGCGCGTTTGCGAGTAATGTGGTATGAAGATAACTTAAATGGAACTCGAACTGTTTTTTTTATGTTTTTTATTATTAGATACAAAACACGCATTAAAAAAGTTTTGTAAATTAAAATTGTAGTAGATCGAAAAAAATTAATAAAATTCGATAAAGAAAACTTTAATAATCTGATTTTGAGTTGGTTGGGTTTTCAAGAGAGATTTGTTTTAAATTTTTATTATGATATGATAATAAAAAATAAAACAATAAAATATGACAAGCTCAGAGGTACACAGGGTTAAAATTTTTTATAAACATTCGTAAATCATTGCAGATTAAACAAAACAAATAAACAAAACATCAAAAATCCGCCATAAGTCAGACAATTGTTGAAAATTATACATCTTTAATTTTGTATATTGTTTTTAAGATTCTGTCGATAAATACCAATGAAAGAATCCTCGGAGAACCTGATTCCACTTAAATCTTAAAAAGTATATGTTGTAACTGCAATTTTTATTGGGATTTAGATTGAGAAATTATGACCGGATAGAAATGAAAGTAAATAAATACATTAGGTTTTCTTAGTAGGTATATATTATTACCTGAAAGGACTAATTTATTTTTTCTTTGTAAGAAAATCACTAATTTTAAAAGATTACAATACATTAAATTTTGTTTTAAAATATCAATACAAAAACACTGAGACTGATTTTTATAAATATTTGAAAAATGATGATTGGACCAAATAAGAGCAACATAAAGAGTATATTACAAAATTTATTTATGTTAGTCTAAACTGCAAATTTTAAGATTTTCCCAAAACGCGGAAAGTTTTAAAACTAAATACGTATCGTCTGGAACTTTGTTTATCTTAAGGACACTGTATAGAATTGTTACATACTTTTAAATTTGTACAAACAGTGACGTTTAATCTTCAGGGACGTTAAATAAAAAAAACCACTAGTGCGATTTTTGATTTGGTTTCATAATTAACACATTGTTCAATTGCTTTTGGTTTTATTATGCGGTTTCGTAAAGAACGAACGATTGTAATCAGTTCAGTATCAAACTGTATATGAATAGATTCCTTTATCCAATAAGTGTAGTGTAATAAAATTCGATGCGGTTTCCTTATTATTTGTTTATTAAAATTGTTATTCCTAATACATATTCCTATGAATTCAGTGCTTGTTGTCAATCAAATTCGCTTTATGTCGTAGTTCCTGGACATTTTGGACATTTTAATTAATAGATTCCTTTATCCAATATGGTGTAGTGTAATAAAATGCGTTGTCGAGGAACTACAAGAAACTGTAGATCAAGCGAATTAGATTGACAACAAGCACTGAATTCATAAGAACATGTATTAGTAATTACTTGATACCATGCGCCTGAAGAAGTGTCTAGAATGGCACGAAACATGTAGGGACAATTTAAACAAACAAGTAATAAGGAAAACGCATCAAATTTTATTAAACTTTATATGAATTTAATATTTAAATTACTCCAAGTAGAATTATATTACCGAATAATATATATTTTTCGCACAGATACCGTTTTCAGTAAATGTCCAAAAATCCAATAGTATTTAATGGTCTACTTTTAATCCGCTTGTAGAAAACATTCTATATAACGTATTATATCGAACCCTAAAAATAATGCTGTTCCCATTTAAGTCTATATTTGAATAAAGTTTGATCATTAATTGCAAAATTAAAATAATAAATGAAAGACGGAGCTGGATCGCACTCGACGAGCTACCTGAAATAATCATTTGTCAATCAAAGAAAATAAGTCGAACGTCCTTATCAGTTCGTGAACGCCATTATTGTTCAGTTTAATTCCCAATTAAGTCATTTCGACTGGAGACGTACGGTAAGTACAGCAAGCGAACGGTCCTCTAACTACCAGAGATAAGGTTTACTGCCCACTCTACGGTTAAACGTTGGCTTAGCCGGCAAGTAGAAACCGCATTCATAGCGTACGAACGTAACCAAACTCTCCATGTAGAAACCGAATAATAATTTTGTTTTTGCGTAATCAATTAATTACCTACACTTTATTATAATAAATTTCATAGTTAAACTGGTTAGTTCCGATTACCTGATTAGGTGAGTACCTATATTTCTCACTTACAATTAGTGATCATGCTGTACTAGGCAAACTGAAACAGAACGCGCGACGAGCGACGTGCAAACTATGTCGGCGACAGGCGATCGATTTATGTAAAGTCTAGTACGTAAAACTTTTAGATTAACTAAACGCCATTTCATCGAAATTGCTTCTCCAAATACGGTTTGATTTAAAACTTTATAGAAAATGTCGGGAAGCTAATAGCAACTCTCTTCCGAGAAACGCCAGTAATGGCAAATGCGCCGGTAGCCTTCTCCTCGAATTATAAGAGCGGCTTTAATACCAATATCATTCAATACTACACACAGTTTTCACATAATGATGCCTTATTTATGATAGAATGAAAAAATTCGACTAGACATCATATTTCTTTGTTACATAGGTACATAGCAAGGGCCATATTCTGCCACGAAGAGACATGACTTATTAAGCGACTACAGTATTGAAGGAAGCGAGCAAGGTCACGTTGGTGCTTCGGCTCGGTCCAGAAATTGAACTGAGCGCAGAATGAATCCCGGGAAGACGTTTTATTAAGATGAATTGACGTTCAGAAATTGATGCCGCCGCTACGGAGCGTCGCACGACTCCGTTATCCTTCCCACCCGTAAGACTGCCAGGACCTTCCTCTTCTGCAAGGAGGTACTCACCTCTTTTTAATTTAATTCGGACAAATCTCGTTACGGGCAATGTGCTTGAGGCAGATGCTCGTCTTGAGATACTACCAATTACCGGCCTGAAGGGTATCTTGCTGAATAGGTTGATTCAAACGTACCTGGAATAAGAAAAAAACAACTTTAGTACGATACTGTTGTATTGCGTAAGTAGCTTCGTTTGTAGATTTAATACAATTCAGCAAACGTTGGATATTTTAACAGGGTATATACGTTGACGTTTTAACTGTTTATTTAATATCTCCTGTGTTCTGTATATTCTTCTTTCACTTTCTGATTGTTTTTCTGTTTTTCGTATTTTTGCTTTTCATTATAATATATGCATTTCTTCCACTTTACATGGAGTAAAATAACATAACTTATATGCGTTTCTAAATCTCTATAAATCTTTAAGAAACATGCAATAAAAAGGCTTTTTTCCAATTTTCGAAAACATGGTTGAAAAAAAAAGTTGTAAGATTCAGTAAACATTTTGATAGCATGGCAAGGATGTTTTTCTCAATCTATTTGTCCTATATTCATAGGCGGACGGATTATTTTTTCATCCAAATCTAAAATGATTAGACTAGTTGTACCAACAAATGTTGGAAATTGTAGATACCGTGATTACACATGAACGCAGTGAAGCGCACGCATAAATTTTCTTCATAAATGTCAAAAAAGGTTACCGGCTAGATATACTTGAACAATTAGATATAAAATGTTATAAGAATTACTTCATAGCACTTTACAATACGACCCAATACATTTCAAGTACAGCCCACTTGTCTTCTTTAAAATCAAAATTCTTTTCTTGCTTCATTAACTTTTTATTTAAAATTTCAGTTTGCCACTTCTTTATTTATCGTAGTACAATTATTATTCTATGTTTATATTTGGACGATTTTAGGTAGTTTATATTATAAATTTATATACCTACGCATGCGTGTCTCCGAAAACCGCTTTTCTCTTTCACATACCAGAAGCGATTTACATGTGCTCTACACCACACACACTATGGCCTATAACTTTGAAAAGAAGAGTACATATCTTTAATCTGGTAATGTTAGTGCGCTATCTCAAAAGTGTTGTATCGTCCGTTGAATGTTTATGGTCGAACGTAAGTTACTATTGAGTTATTTATCATATATTTCACATGATTTTTCATTAACAGGCCCTGTTTCCTAACCAAAAAAGTCTTTCAATGCGGTCATCGATGTCGCGTTCTTTCAATTTATGACTGAAAGTTTGCATTATCCGCTTTGCCTTTGTCACAATTCTTATTTTCCTTGCTTTTCTTATTGTTTTGTTTGATTGTGTTCACAAACCCTGAAGATAAGCTGCCCCGTGGTACCTCGGTACTAGAATTAGTAGGAATTATTATGATGAATATCGTTCCAAACATCGTAGCAATCATATTAACAAACCAAAACATACATAGGACACTTCCCTGCCAAACAAAACAAGAAATTTTACGGTAGTGCAGAATTGGCGGATGCGCCGGGGTTTTATTCGGTATTCGGCGTTGTGCCGCGTCGCAAAGCGGGAGTTATGCGAGCCGTCGACCAAACTCGACGCTGTGTGTGCGCGGCAATATATAAAACGCTGTCAAAAGTATCCGAACACGAACGACATTTTATTACAGGTAGTTATTTGTGGGTCTGTAATAATTTTCTGGACGTATGTACGCGGCATACCCGCCGGGCGCGCATCAATTCGGTAACCAGGCAACCCTGTCAAACAATTTACGGTCGACAGTATATATTGGTTCGGTGATGGGAGGCGTTGGATCTTTTGTTACCGTTGTTGACGTCCAAACCTGTATTTGTATTGTATTTTTGCGAACACGTATATTTTTAGATGTAGAGGAATATTATAGGCTCATTTTTTATTTGCCTGTAAAATTTAGATTATTTATTGTCTGAGTTCTATTTTGTTCAACTTGTATTTACAGATAATTTGCTTGTCGCCAAATTGTTACCAATAAAACATAATATATATGATGCGCAATTTTACAGTTGATAAAATCTGTAGCGGTACAGAAAATACATACATTCTATGTCATTCATGATCAAGTATATGTATTTAAAATAAAAAAAAATTATGATTATTACCTACCTAAATAGATTACATATTTCCTATCACACGTGAATTGAAATAAACATAGAGACCTGATAGTATACTATTTACACGTCACTACAATATCAATGAGGTATAATATATAATACTGACATATATACAATAAGCCCTTCCTACAAAACCCCTAATATCATGTTCTCCGGCATTCTGAAAGTGATACAACCATGAAATCAATGCCAATTGTGTGGTATTACCCGTCACATAATTACGTATTCCCCACTAAATGACATACAATGAGCAGAAGTTTACAGCAAGTTCCACGAACTTTCGCCCGTTACCCCTCTCTATCACGAGCAATACTCTTGTTTTCCGGGTAAATGTCACCACGTAACCGGTAACCATTATTTATGTAAATACGCATACCACTCAAGTATATCTACAGATATTAGATACACCACTTTGGATACTCGAGTCTAGAGTAGTATTAAGTGTCTCGATATTAAGTGCGACTAATGTCACACGTAATGTTAATGATAATCATTGACTTTGACAAAGTTGTAATGTTGACAAAATATATGAGGGGTTATTATACAATTTATGAAATATAATCAAGGCAACAAATGACGTATATGAAGAACTTCGCCTAATGATTATCTATTTCAAATGCTTCTAGTAAATCTGGTTTTCTTCCTTTTTTCACATATGTGTATTAGTTTTCTGCTTTTATTGTCTTTGCTTTTGTGTTCAGTTTCCAATAAGTAACTGTTTCCCGAAGTTTGAGTTGGATGCGTCCTTTATTTCGTACCAGTTTGTCCCACATATACAGGGTGAGTTATTAGTATCACCGCGGTTGATAGATAATAAATCATTTGGGTAAGAAAAAAATGCTTTATGCAAAAGTTGTTTGAGCCTCCAGTTTCTATAACGTAAAATTATTTTCATTTATACAGGGTGCTGCATTTAGGTATGATGGAAAGTATGTAAATTTTTTAAATGGAACGTCATTTACGTATAGTTTATTATATTATGAATACTACTAAATTTGTTTATCCAACCGTGTATGTTGCTAAGTCACAGCATCTAATCCAAAATAGGTCCGTTGCAGGATCGTTTTAAGAACTATGTAAAAACGACATTTTTGCAGATTTTGCCTTTAAACTACGCGAGACAGTAGCCAATGCCAGTAGGTAGATGAGAGTATCCAAATATATTCATTAAACTTTCTTTCTTGAGTTTTTTAAATGACTAAATGACTAAACACCCTGTAGAATATATGTTGGCTGCAATAACCCTATTCTTCGCTCCAAGTTACATCTAATACGTCATACACCGAAGTTACAAGTTTTTGTAATATTTGCAATTTGACGAAAATGTAATACAATTGCTAATTTTAATACTGCTGTGCATACAAGGTATTAGGTAGTTTCTTGTAAAGTCTTTACGGGGCGATAGAAGAAGTAATTTAGAAACGATTTAACCAGATTTATCCTTATACAAAGTATTACCGTTATCAACATACCTATTAACAAATTTGAAATTGCGTAAGTATATTTTGCCATTTTTGCAATCGTATAGCAAATGAACACGCCATTTAAAAATCTCAAACTACTACTAAAGTAAACTCCAAACCCAGTACTTTTAGGTTAACTAAGTGAAAATTTGGTGTCTTCTGAAAGTGTTGAACATCGGGTTTTCTTTCATGTGATTTATACAACACATACCATATTAACCATATTAACACATACCATTAAAACGTCTCTGTAAAATTTTCACAAGTGAACAAATTTGCACCTGGTTTACTCCAGGCCACAACTGAAGTTACTAGGTTTTCGAGTTCGTTCGCTGTACATTTGCGAAAATGGCAAATCATACTTATAACATTGTGTCATACCTTGAAAACCGTCATACTATGTATGTAAATAAATCTAGTTAAATAGGTTCTGAAGGGGTTCTTCTATCACCCTTTAAATAATTTCCATCATACTACCCAACACACTGTATATAGAGCAATATTAAGATACTAAATAGCATACTACTCTTTAAATTGCAAATATCACAGTTGGAAAAACAACTTCCTTAGTATTCAAGATATGGTATGATATACAGGGCGTTCCATTTAGAAAATGTACATACTTTCAGTCACGCCTAAATGCAACATCCTGTATAAATTAAAATAATTTTGCGTTATAGAAACTGATGAGTCAAATAACTCTTGTATGAAACATTTTTTTCCTTCTCAAACGATTTGATAACTATCGACCGCCGCGCCGGGATACTGATAACTCACCTGTATATTTTGTCAGTCATCGCACTTAATGCTGTAAACACCACTGTATTGGATTTTTGAGATTATGAAACTGCCAGTTTTAAGTTATAATAATAATAATATACTTTATTTGTCGTCTGATCCTTCACAGATATTGACAATTGTCATTTACATAGTAAGTAGTAATATTAGTTTTGCATACAAACACAATAGACCGGCACAAAGGCCAAACAAATTCACTACAAATGAACATAAATATAAAACCGACAATAAAGTACGGAGTAAAATTATTTCAACAAACAAACAATAAAATAGTCATTGTCACAATTACAGGCGCGATGTACCTGTCAAATATTCGTTTACTGTATAAAATGATTTAGACGTTAAGTGTTCCTTTAAACGGGCCTTAAATAAAGTTACACTAGAGGAACTTAAAACATGGGTTGGCAGTGCATTGTACGTCCGGACCATCATAAAGTATGGTCCACGCTCAAAAACAGACGAGGAATGGCGAGGCACCGACAACTTTCCTCCACCCCGAGTATCAAAAGCCGCCGAGACTTCAGAATTTGTCCGAAATGTACCCAAATTTGCTCTACAGTACGACAAGAGGCGGTACACATACAAGCAGGGCAGTGTTAATATATTAAATTTCTTAAAGTGCTCCCTGCATGACTCCCGGAAATTTAGCCGCAAAATACATCTTAAAAATCGCTTCTGAAGTCTAAATAGTGTGTTCATGTGAGGTGATGATCCCCATAGTATAATGCCATAACCCAGCAAGGACTGCACGTTTGCAAAGTAAAATGATCTGAGTGAAGGTAGATCTAGAACACTCCTAAGCTTGAACATGGCGTAGTGTACCCTGTTCAGCTTCCCAACCACGTATTCTATATGATCCCTCCACCCCAGTGACCGCTGAATGTACACTCCGAGAAATTTTACATTTTCGCATAATGGTAACGAGCCAACACTCGTTCTCACCTGGACTGACTGCTGAGGTGCCAGAGGAGAAAATTTAATTAGTTTTGTTTTCTCTTTATTCAGGACCATTCCATTTGATCTGCACCACTCATGCATGCTCTCACAAGCCTCAGTCAATAGAGCTGAAAGACGCGACAAGTCGCCACTGTCAACGATCAGCGTGGTGTCGTCAGCAAACTGGTATAGATTTCCGCAACCCAGATGCAGTGGAAAATCATTCATGAACATTACAAACAATAATGGACCAAGGATGGATCCCTGCGGGACCCCAATCGTCAACCGAGACTCACAATCCGACCGCTTTCCATTTACGCACATTATCTGCTGTCTATTCCTGAGATATGACGTTACAAGCTCCAGAGCAATACCACGCACGCCGTAGCATTCTAGTTTTGATACCAGCAGACCATGCTTGATGCTAGCGAACGCTCTCGAGAGGTCAAAGAATACCGCTGCAACATGTGAATGCGCATCAAGACACGACAAAATTCTTGATGACGCCGCAAATAGAGCCCCCTCACAAGAAACTCCGGGTAGAAAACCATATTGGGTCTTCGATATTACTTGTTTAGCCATAAAAAACTGAAGCAGCCTGTTATAAATTATTCTTTCAAAGATCTTCGAAAAGCAGGGTAACAATGATACCGGACGGTAATTACTTACGTCAGTCTTTGATCCGCTCTTATGCATCGGTATAACAATCGCATTTTTTAGTTTGTCTGGAAACACTCCCTGCGTGAACATATAATTTATTAAGTGCTTTATAACATACACCAATACACCAGATGCAGCCTTTAATATGAAAGGAGGTATGTTATCCTCCCCGCACGAAAACTTTGGATGCATTGAAGAGAAAACGCCAGTTACCTCGCCCTCATCAGCAGGATAAAAAAATATGCTATCATCGACATTCGCCATAAGGGTTTTGTCATATACTTGATTTATGTTTGAATTAGTGGAATTAAAAAACTTATCACTAAACAAATCTGAGACTGACTCATGATCTACCACCTTTCTCTCTCCCTGTATAATCTGAATTGAACCGTGTGGAGTAGGTCCGGTTTCATTTTTTATTATCCTCCACATAGTCTTTGGTTTGTTATTCGACGCCTCGAGTTTGCCTCCATAGTATTTTTTCTTGGCCATATCTATCGCGGTTTTGAGTTCTTTTTTCTTTATTGAATAATCCGACCACAGGTCCGGTTGGTTAAATAATTTACAAATCTCATGAAAGTTGCGCAGATCTGCAGACATTTCTTTCACCTCTCTACTGTACCAAGGGTAACCAGACTTACGCTGCCCTACTGTCACCAGCGGAAAATGCTTTTCAAAGTAATAGTTAAAAGTGGAGTGAAAGGCATCATATTTCAGGTTTACATCAAGCTCACAATAGACCTCACGCCACGCGTTGAAACGTTGAAACAAAAATATACGATAATTGTTTTTTATCTTTTGAATATAGACTAATGAACTAATATCTAGTCAATTTTCGACGTAACAATGCATTTATTATCCGAGAATCAGGACGGTGCAAGGAGTTTTGAAACTATTGTGTTTTACAACCTCCCTGAATTTCTGGAAGGTTGCGAGGACGGTGTTGATGTAGTTCAGGCCTCTCCCTTATGCAGACGGTAGGCGTATAAAAGGACCATTTGAAAGATTTCAATAAAAGCGGGCGCGCGACCCCCTAGGGGGCAACAATTGGTCGGGTGCATTGTTTAGTAATGTAAACAACTATTTTCCGCCTTCGCCGACCGGTTGGGCGCGGCTGGCGCGGTAGCCAACCGGCGGCTGTTTATCCACAAAATTCGGCCGCATTTCAAATGGAAATGTTTGCGCAAGTTTTCCTTCAACCCCACGGAAAATCATTTCACGTTAGAGCTAAACAGTTTTCCCGTTGTGGTAGAACAGTTGTTTTTCTTTCCGTGTTGTTTTGGTATTTTTATTTAGAGAGAGAGGGAAGGGATGGTGTGCCATCTAACCGCCCGCGGCGGCGCCGCTTCTAGAGAAGAGAAGAAACAGGAAAACACTTTTCCTTTGTAGCGCGAGATATACGTGTGCTCCGGGCAAATACTGCTCAGGACTACTGTGGGCCATTGTCTCCGGCACTTTGGGATAAATATATAGTCGCCGGGTGTAGGAAAAAAAAGAAAGTGCAAAAAAAATGCAGTGGAAGCTTTTATTGTTCGCTGGATGCACGTACGTTACCAGGAAAACATTTTAGAGGATGCACTCTGGAACGGTAATTGTTAAAGTGACACTGTCGCAATTTCAGCGTAGCTCTAGGTTGTTGCCAACGGTTAGGTTAGCATTGTTGCCGGAGATGATACTAATAACACTTTCGGAAGGAGCTGCTGGCTGAGTATAACTGGGGGTTTCTTGAATGCCATGCTTTAAAGTTCTTAGGGTTGCAGATTTGTTAGCAAGTAATAGCGAGACGGAAAAAATAACGATTTAAAACTCAAAGCAAGCTGCATGGAACACGTTTGTAATGAATTACATTACCTATGTATCATATTGATCCGTTTATTGTACTCCAGGCTATTATACATATGGGAAACGCCTTCAAGGTCTTTGGAAAGAGGACACTGCACAATAAAATTGATTTTGAATCAAGGAAGTACTAACAGCTTTACAAGACAACCAATAACACACAACTAACTGGAAACTGTAGTAACCTTTGCCATCGCGTCACATTACCAAACTAAAATCAAACCGCATCAAAATTAATTGAAATAATGTAAAATCACTAGTTAGCGTCTCAAACAGCCCAATATTAATTATAAGTTAAGACAATGTTGATAGGCATTTTTAGGTACTCAAAACGCGATAAACGCCACGTCGCGTGAGCTTTCGTAATAGACCCAAATTTCTTAAGTGTTTTTAATTTAACATTTAGATTGCTTGATTTGGTCATAAAACAGATGCGTGGTAAAAGACGCTAATTGTTCTAATTGTCAAAACTGATAGTTGATTTTTGAGTAAATGTTTGATTAATAGTCTAACATCCGGTATAAGCAATATATACGCTCATGTGTTATTTAATTATAATAAAAATATATGCTAGATAATGTATACATTGATACATCAGAACTAGGTTGCCTCGCTAAATCACGTTCCGATGATATTAAATAATAAAAAGTTTAATTAAATGTTTTTTTTATCAACTGCTCCGATTAGTTCATCATGAAAGCCGCAAGGAACTAAAAAAAGGGAGCCTACTTTCCCCTCTGCGCAACTATGGAGTTGCAAAGTATAAACAGGTAAGGAGACATTCGCATCACTGACGGATCCAGTAGGATCTGGAGTTTGCTGCCATTCTTTATGGGATCAAGCAATGAAATAGAAAATTTTGTTTTTTTCAGTCCTGAAATTGGTTGGTTTTTGGATGGCTAGTTGAAGCCCAAGTGGTTTGAAACCCAATACCCTTACAAGTAAACGATATATTAAGAGAATCAAGAAACAAAGTAAACTATGAAGAATTAGAATTTAATTTTGACATGGGCACTTCTGACGAGTCAGAATCAGAATAAGTTTAATATATACAAGTTTGTATTTTGCTATTGAAAATGTATGTGCTAATACAGAAATATTTATATCATCACGTGTTATTTTATTTGACTTTTACCAGTAATTAATCCGCGCTTACACATTCGGAAAAAGCTCCTTTTGAAATAGGTACAATTTGAACATAGGATTAACGTGTTTATCCTAGGTTTGACCAATATGAAATCTAAAATCTAGGATTTGCTGGTTCGTGTTGGCCCTGTTGGTGAACCTCAGATGTACTTATTTGAGCAGACACTTGCCTGTACTTAGTTTAGAACAGAGCAACAGATAGCGACAGCAACAGGCAACAACATTGGATCAAATATATTGCTGTATGTAAAAATATCAGCACTAACTGCAAAAAATCTGTACATTAGAGAAGTATAACTCGATTTGATGTTTTGAGTAGGTATTGGTGATGAGGAAAACTTATTGCAGCGCTTTTACCAGGATGTAAAAACGTACGTTATTTCGTGAGCTATAAAGATTTTTTAAAGACAATAGGTTAATTAAACCGAGGGTGCTGAATTTCGGTAGGTAAATATATTTTTCGGGAAATTGCCGAAGTACGTAAAATTATTAATTTCAAATATTAATTTACCACGTAATGAACCACGTATTTTGTAGATATCTACCAATCTCTGGTGCTTTTCATAATTTGATAGTAATTCATTATAAAACACAGACCATGGACTATCGGTACTAAAAATCCTATTTATAGCAGCAATTTAAAAATGGGACAGTCTAACATCTTAATTATAGTATAAAAGAAAAAAAAATAATTGAATTCTTTACCGACTCACAAAACGTAAATGGGGTAAATGGGGTCTGATAATGTAATAAAAAAATCAGTATATCCTACATGGCACATATCTAGCTACGGGCCACAGATGTGAACAAGAATTTTTAAGGTAGTTAACCGTAAATAAAAAAGATCTGTTGAATCGATTGTGCTATATCTGCAGTTGTGTGAGCCAGGCCAAAAAAATTCCTTAAGACATACTTATATTACATTTAAAATATTACCGACTGCGAAATAAAAAAGAGTTATATTTGGTTAATGTTATGGAATCTTTATTTTTATTTTAAGAATCAACGTGGTTTTCTTGCGGTACCCACTCGTACCCACTTCACAGTGATAATGTAATTTACCTACCCGTTATCGTACACAAACTCATAACAAAACTATTTCCGCGCACAGAGCTAATAAAACATTTGCGGTAACTTTTGGTTTGGTGAATTTTAAAACTAGCTTACACCAATGCCATGCGGTAAATCCTAGGATTAACCGCATCAATGTATTGGTAAAAGCCCGAAATTTTATTGATAAATACCATTTTTCGGTCATTTACAAATTCATATTGGCCAAACCTTAACGCGTTAATCCTAGGTTTGACCGTATTTCGGGCTTTTACAGTAACATATACAATTGATAGACACTTCACAGATCATTTTCTTACTAAACTTGAGGTGACAGAGCATCTATCACCGATTTTATGATGTCTCAACATGGACGGAGTTTCAGATGGTTCAAAGCTATCGTGAGATCGATCGATTCCAAACCATATCACGCCTTGTATCCAGGTCAGAAATCCACGCAATAAAATTATGAATTCATTAATGAATCGGGAGTGTGACATTCAACCATACATTGATATTATCCTGGATTACGTCATTTTTCCCCGGGATCGAGCGCAATCAAACACACATGTATTTGCGATCATCTTTACACAATAGGAGATTTATTACTTTATTACGGGGGCGCAGCAGCACGTCGTAAATACAGATTTACTGAATTCTGTAATACCAACGGAACGCAATAATTGCTTAGCCGTGCCCACTCCCCACTCATACCGTTTGAATATTTCGTATACAATCATCCAGCAGGTTTAGTGATTGTTAGTGTAACGTCGTTAAGGGTGGATTTTGTTTGATAAGGTAGATATCGTGGCTGTTCGAGGAAAAAATTGTTATGATGTCGTTGGTGATTAACTGTTGAAGGGATGTGTTCGATGTAATTGTGGATTAGTTTTTTTTTGTCGACGGCGGCGCTACCAGACTGATCCTGAAGTTATGACTTAATCAACTCGATGGAAATTGGATGAGATTTACGATTGGTTATTTAATCGGGTAATAAGAAACCAGATTACGGGTCGAGCAGACGATTTTTGCGATGAGTTTTTATGGACCATTCTCACTTTGAGTTTTAAGGTGACGATTAAGTATTATTAGAAAACAAATTTTCTATCTTAAAACGCTGATTCGTAAAAGCTGACATTTCAGGTGACAAACGAATGTTTGTAGGCACTTTGAGTACATTAAAAATGTAAATGTGTCATATGGACCTTAAGTTATTCTTTTACGACAATTTGAGAATATGATTCGCATAGGTGGTGGTAATGTATTATGCAAAAGGGAAATAAGATACAACGGACAATGAAATGACGCACACAATTCTGAATTGGGTATATTTTTAGAGGAGTTTTAGTGGATCAGAATTCTGCAAATCGCAATAATTGTCTGGGAATACTGAATACGCAGTTTGGGTAAGGTGGCCAGACGTTCCGCTTTTGGTGGGACAGTCCACACTTTTCACATTTTGTCCCGTTTTACAAATGTCCCATTTTTAGGAAAGTTTAACTAAGAAGAAGATTACGTACTCACTAACGGTAATTTGCATACCACAATAATTATAATCTTAATATTGATGAATTTGACAGCAACAAGACTCTTAACTGAGAGTAGTAATTTGTAATAAGTTACCTAAATTACTAGAACGCAGTTCATTCTATCATTTTTAATTGGAAATGATTTAATTGAAAGACAGATACAATCACTTCGCTCCCGATTGATTTTTATTTAAGTTGCATGAAGGTAAACTAGAAAAAACAATTTCAGAACTGTAATAATATAATACACATGGATTGGCATATGAAAAAGGTTTAATGATACAACCACAGAGTTACTATAAATAGTAACTCTATGGTTGCAACTTTTTTACATTTTTTAGGTTTAACTTAGTTGATTTTATTTCCCCATCCTAATCTGTTGCATGCCCTAAACAATGACTAATGTGTTTTTTTTTGCAATGTGTGTCTTTCATCTCATATGGCAGTGGTGAAACAGGCAGTAATCATTGGTAAACAATTTTCTCAAAATTGTAGGTTGCTCAATGTATCATATATTTGCGAATCTTGTTGACATATTGAAGTCTAAGCACATCTGTTGTTGTAAGAAAGTACCTATGAACGAAAATTGATTTAGATTTATCGCATCATAAATTGTCAATCTTATTCATAAATATTTATGTAGAATTGTTATTCATTTTAAAGTTTTAATCGAAATTGGTATGCCTTTCAGATGCTAAGCAATAAACCGAATTATAGATTGAGAATGTACAATTTTCTGTCTACTGGTGGGTATTTGATATTTTGGTTTTTGATGTTTTTGAAAAATATGTAACACGCATTCTGAAAAATTAATTTACTGAACTTTGCATATGGCATATCTTGTTTAACTTGTGGCATATTAGTCAAGCCAGTGGAATGAAGCAACGATAACGAAATGAACTTTTACTTGTACGGAACAACTATTGTTTGATACGTTATTAAAGATAAGTTTAAAAGATACATGTTTCAGAAAAAGAAAATACAGCTAAAATTTAATTCATATAGTTTATACAATCAATATTTGTATTCATCTGCTCCACATGTTTTTATTAATAATTTTGTTCTACTGCAATCTGTAACGCTGGCGGGTAATACGTTAAACAAAGTTTAATAATTTCGCCGTTAATTTAAATTATGTCGAAATCAATGAGTATTATTTACCGCAAAACAAAACATTTAATTTAAAATATTAGATATTTTATGAAAGTAAATTTATAATTGTTGTTGTTATTGTATTTCCGTCAGAAGTGCTGGCAACTTCGTATCGAAGCTTGTAAACTATATTGGAGATGGTAAGGATTGCCAAATCTCTGAAATTTTTAAGAGATATCCATTAGCTCAAATGTTAAGGTAGGCCTAGAATTTTTAACATCGTCTTTCCAATACACTTTGATATACATTAAGCGGCAGCTGCTTTGTATTGAATTGAGGTCGTTTTAGAACATACTTTGGTTTTGTAACAAAATCTGGAAAATTATTAAATTAAAAACTGATCCTTTATAGCGTTTGGCATCCCCAAAAATGTGTATACAATTTATTGTTAAGTAATTAAGAATTGAGGCGCCAAACCGATAAAATTCTTGGAAATGTTCCAGTTTTACCTGACTTAATAATATACGGCAAGCTGAGAATTGTTATGAAATTATAATAAAAATGGAAATATTATTCAAATCCTGCTGAAATTGAAATCTGTTGGTACTTTTATACCACCGTTCATACCATGGCAATAAACCAACCGTAATAACGTTAAAAATAGCCCAGCGATGTTAATAAATGCCACAATTGTATAGTGCGCATCAATAAACATTAAATAGGGTGGCAGGTCAGTGCTGTAAAACCAATTTTACATTCCATCGATCGTCTACTGTGTTTAAGTTAACATCCCCCATGGGGTGAGTGAGTGAGAGGTCAGAGCATTAACCGGTCACATATACGATCCTATTTTATTTTATTGCACGCATCGCTCACCACCTTAAGAGGGTGCGATGCCCTTCTGAAATATTCATGCGCCCTTGGCTTCTGATGCTCTGCTTTCCACTCCAAGTCCCTCCCACAACTCTCGTACCTCTTGCAGGTTATGTTAAATATAGGTGTATACGGTGGTGTAGGTAGCCCTATGCCCCTATATGGCTTACTTAAGCCCGCGGAGGTATACAAAACGGTCCGCATGTTTATATTGTCGGTAACTAAGTTGCCTACCCGTGTTGAACTTGAGTTAAACCCCGCCCCAGCGACGGCACACAAAAGCAAACTTCAGGGATGCCGCTGCCGGGCCTTCCTTCCATGCTTATCGATCATGCTGATATTGTTGTTGTTTTGAAAATGATAATTAATTGTTTACACTGCTTAAACATGCCGAATAGGCGTGTTGAACGATGGCTATTACGACTTAAGCAGCTTAATCGAGCGTGTATGTATAGACGAGCAGGTTGTGAATTATCAGCAGAGTCGTTCAAATCAAAATTTACCATAACTTTATAACTTTTGTTGGGATATCGTCTAGGTGCACAGTGGTTCATTTTCCACTTTTACCTGATAATTTTTTTTCCTGTAAATCAATTTCAACTAGCTGTTAGATACGTGTAAAAATAGTGAACAAATCTCAGCCCTATAGGGTATGGTTTAAGGGAGGTGAAACATATGTTTGGCGTAAACATTCTGAAATCTTGTGAGTATGATAATTTTACACCTGCACACACAAGAAAAATAGTAAAAAAAATCTAGCACTTATAAGGTGGGTTAGATACAAATTTAGTTTTAAAGTTCTGAAAACTAGTGGGTATAATAATACTGCACCTGTAAATATAAGAAAAATACTTAAAAAAAGTTTGTTTAAAAAAGTTTGTGTTAAAATTCTGAAACAATGTGCATATGATAATATTACACCAGCAAATGTATAAAAAATGGGATCGTATGATGTTATTATATCTGTAAGTATAACCAGTTTTATCCAAGGCTTATTTCCTGGTTATATGACATCACAGCGATTCAGGAAGAAATTATTGAAAAATAAGCATTCCTAAAGACTTTAATCATAACAGTTTTCATTTCCGGAAGTAGTCATAACTGTACACAGTTTTAAAATCAAAATATAACCTAGGTCGTGTGTGGTATCATTGGATAGATACTTTAATAAATTAAACTGCTTTAGTTTAAAAGTGATGTTACTCAATCATATGGTTTACGAGAGAAATTATATGATACCGGATTGTGGAACAAATATTTGGTTGACAGTTGACTGTCAAAAACTGACTTCTAAAGAGCTTACAATCGCCATAATCAGATGTGCTAAATTATTGACTGTCGATATAATATCACTTACCTTCTCTACTAACTAAATACAAAACTATTACCTGTAATTGTCGTCATGATTACAGTTAATGCAGCTATGCAATAACTTACTATGGTTTCTTTCGTAAACCGTATTTATAAACAATGTTTTCAACCTAATATTGAGTATTTTTAAAATATCTATCCCTTGATACTACACACGATATAGGTTTTGGTTGTAAATTCTACCCACATGCAGTTACCACTACTTTCGATATACTGTGGAAATCAAAACTGTTAGATCCATCAGGTCTTTTAATTGCTTTCCTGAGACTCTATGACGTTATATATATATATGTTTATCTTGACGAACCTAGTAACCCCCAATAAACGCTTCCACTAGTCCACACTAAAAAAATCTGATGTGGCCAAGCACATGACTTTATCATACAATATATAAAATTAATAGTTTAGCTGTATGAGAATCTATTTGACTGAGATAAATTGTGTCTGCATTTTGATAGTCAATAGTATCAATCGAAGGTATTGTCAAAGCACGCTACCTACTGCCATCAGAATAATAGTTGCTTAACTCACAAGTGCCGAAAGTACGGAATAGCACAACGAGAGGTGATATGGAGGTGATGCGGCGCGTCACCGATGACGAAGCGTCGTCGTCGCATGTGAGCGAGTCGCGCTAGGTAGTTTTCGACAGCAGTGACATCAACGTTATTTGTGCTGCTTTCTGAAAAATACGTATTTTTAAAAAAATTAAAAAATGGTTATATTTCGGTATAGAAAATGGTAGGTTGATACCACTTCTACGAAATGTCAAGTTTAAAAAGCTAATTCAAATTCTGACAGATTTATATTCGTTCATGACACTGTAGATGACGTTCCATAGCGGGTCTCCGAGTGTGACAGCGTGGTGACAGCCATAGACATTTCTGTGGTGACAGCACAAAAAAATATTTGTCAAAATCCTGGCTACTATGTAGTTTAATATCCATGCAGATGCGACCGATCTCGATCAAATAGAATTTGCTCTTGCAGCTAAACTATTAATTTTACCAAAAAATGTCATAGGCATAAATTATTCAAAATTTCCTCTGCTTTAATTTATTATTTAACTATTTTGACGAAATTACAGAAATGGCGGCTCATCTGCAAAATCCTTGAAAAAGGCTTAGAATAAACTACCAGTTCCTTTGGACCCTTTTGAACCAAAAGCTTTTCAGCTCTAAGTTTGGTCATAAAACTTCTAAATATAAACTTTCGTCCCGATACCTTTAGTAGTTTTTCCGGAATCGTCGTGACAAAAATCGTTTACACACGCACACACACACACACACACACACACACACACACACACACACACACACACACACACACACACACACACACACACACACACACACACACACACACACACACACACACACACACACACACACACACACACACACACACACACACACACACACACACAGACATTTTTTTGTACCTTGGTCAAAAATGTTCAGGGGACCCAAAAAGACCTATTTCCGCTAAAATCTCAATTTTTTTTTTCGGCATGATTACAATACTTTATCTTACTGCGTATGATAAAGTAAAAATATTTAAAGCAAATATGACATTATGACAATCATATATACGTGGTTATGTAACTAAGTACGTAATCAATCAGGAAAATTGTGCAAAATTTGCTTCTAGTTATGGCAAAAAAGCTGTAAGCTTAATTAAAATTCTTAAATATTTAATATAAAATAAGGGCTCAACCTCAGATAATCCGGCCATCTTAAAGTTTACACTAACAACATTCACAATCGCTTAATGCACAATTGTTCAACACGACAGTCGAGAATTGATGCGTAAATTAAAAATTAGTACAAGAATCTACATCGGACTTTAGCCCGTTACTGTACGTTATCTAAATACTCCAGGGCGGGAAACTGATTGTTTTTATGATTGTTTTTGTCATTTGGTTATCAAAGAACATGTCCGTGTCACTTTGGATTAAATTTGACCATAGCGCTAAAATATTTTTGAACGGCTAGATTCGCATTTTCAACCACTGTGCGGTGTTTAGATAAACAAAGTTGAAGTCATAGCCACTGTTGAATGTTTTTTGCCCACTTTCACCCACATTAATTTGGTTCCTCCATTGCCGAAAAAGAGCAAAAAGAACGCTCACTGACATTTATCTTATACCTATTTAAAAAATATGGTCGTTTACTTAGATAGCTTACTGCTATTTTGATAGAAAGTAGAGAGATAGAAAGTTTACACATTGAACATTTAATGCAAAATGAGTGCATTTTGGTACAACGAAACAAGGAACCATAAAGGTTCCTTGTTTCGTAGTCTTTCAAACTTTTCTTTTCTTTACTTTTTTTTTCTTTACTTTTCTCTCCGAAACCAATGAATTGTTTTTTTGCCACATGAGTAGAGTTTAATATGGCCTTTAAAATAATTATATCTGAATATAATGAAACTTAACAATTAGAAGTGAGACCTAAAATTCAACCAGCAGGTTTGACTTAATCTTAATTTTTTTCTGAATGTCATGACGCCATCGCATTAAAACTTATTTAGTTTTGCAATTATTTATGATACTTATTGTAAATGAATACATATTCCAAACTAATTACCACTTAGGGTAGATATACAGGCTGTTCACAGGCGATTAAATATCATCAAGGAAGTAATAGCACATCGATCAACAGCTGTAGGTACTATTTAACGCACAAAAAAAAATGAAAATTTGAAAACGAAATAGTTTCAACAATTTTAGTCGTAGAACCAAACCAGGACTATTATTATACACTGGAGTTACTGACCTAAAATTTAAAAAATCTGATGTGGCCAGGCACATGACTTTATCATACAAAATATAAAATTAATAGTTTAGCTGCATGTGAATCTATTTGATTGAGATAAATCGTGTCTGCATTAAAATTAAACTAGTTAGCCAGGATTTGACAGATATTTTGATAGTCAATAGTATCAATAGTAGGTAATGTCAAAGCATCAGCATTTGACACTACCTACTGTCAGAATAATAGTTATTTATCTCACAAGTGCCGAAAGTACGGAATAGCGCGACGAGCGGTGACGCGGCGCTATATTTTTGCGTTATATTTCTGTACAGGAAATGTTAGGTTGATACCACTTCTACGAAACGTCAAGTTTAAAAACCTAATTCAAATTCTGACAGATTTATATTCGTTCATGTCACATCCGTACCAACATACTAAAATATAACTACACTCATCGCTATACTTTATTTACAATTTTATTAATTTATCGTTTTTACAATTAGATATAACAACGGGTTGATATTTCTTATCAACAAACAATCAAATTTTTGATCTTATTTTATTTGAATTTTATACTTTCCGCACTAGAGCGGCCACGTTCCATAGCGGCTCCCCAACCTCTGAAGGAATCAGCTGTTTTCGAGTGTGACAGCCATAGACATTTCTGTGGTGACAGCACAAAAAAATATTTGTCAAAATCCTGGCTACTATATCAATGCAGATGCGACCGATCTCGATCAAATAGAATTTGCTCTTGCAGCTAAAATATTAATTTTACCAAAAAATGTCATAGGCATAAATTATTCAAAATTTCCTCTGCTTTAATTTATTATTTAACTATTTTGACGAAATTACAGAAATAGCGGCTCAATTGCAAAATCGTTGAAAAATGCTAGGAGTAAATAGCCCGTTCCTTTGGACCCTTTTGAACCAAAAGCTTTTCAGCTCTAAGTTTGGTCATGAAACTTCTAAATATGAACTTTCGTCCCGATTCCTTTAGTAGTTTCCCCGGAACCGTCCCCACAAAAAACGGGTACACACACACATACACACACACACACATACACACACACACACACACACACACACACACACACAGACATTTTTTTGTACCTTGGTAAAAAATGTTCAGGGGACCCAAAAAGACCTATTTCCGCTAAAATCTCAATTTTTTTTTTCGGCACGATTACAATACTTTACATACTGCGTATGATAAAGTAAAAAAAATTGTTAGTTTATATAAACATTTTGAAGGAGTGATAGAAGAGGTAATTTTTACTTTATCATACGCAGTATGATGAAGTATTGTAATCGTGCCGAAAAAAAGAAGATTGAGATTTTAGCGCAAATAGGTCTTTATGGGTCCCCTGAACATTTTTGACCAAGGTACAAATGTCTGTGTGTGCGTGTGTGTTTGTGTGTAAACGATTTTTGTGGCGACGATTCCGGAGGAACTACTAAAGGTATCGGGACAAAAGTTCATATTTAGACGTTTTATGACCTAACTTAGAGCTGAAAAGCTTTTGGTTCAAAAGGGTCCAAAGGAACTAGTACTTTATTCTAAGCCTTTATCAAGGATTTTGCAAATGAGCCGCCATTTCTGTAATTTCGTCAAAATAATTAAATAATAAATTAAAGCAGAGGAAATTTTTAATAATTTATGCCTATGACATTTTTTGGTAAATTTAATAGTTTAGCTGCAAGAGCAAATTCTATTTGATCGAGATCGGTCGCATCTGCATTGATATGAAACTACATAGTAGCCAGGATTTTGACAAATATTTTTTGTGCTGTCACACTCGAAAGCAGCTGATTTCATCAGAGGTTGGAGAACCGCTATGGAACGTTGCCGCTCTAGAGCGGCAAATTACAAAATACAAATTCAATAAAATTAGATCACCAATTTGATTGTTTGTTGATAAGAAGTATCAACCTGTCTTTATATCTAATTCTAAAAACGATAAATTGAGAAAATTGTAAATAAAGTACGTATGTTGGTACGTATGTGACATCTACAGTATCATGAACAAATATAAATCTGTCAGAATTTGAATTAGCTTTTTAGACTTGATGTTTCGTAAAAGTGGTATCAACCTAACATTTCCTATGCAGAAATATAACCATTTTTTTTTTAAATACATATTTCTCAAAAAAGCTACACAACAAAAGTTGATGTCACGCCTGCCAAAAACTAGATAGCGCGACTCGCTCACGTGCGACGACACTCCGCCTTCGGTGACGCGCCGCAGCACCGTTCGTCGCGCTATTCCGTACTTTCGGCACTTGTGACATAAATAACTATTATTCTAATTACGTAGTGTAAGTAGTGTCAAATGCTGATGCTTACGATTTACCTACGATTTATCTCAATAAAATAGATTCTCATGCAGCTAAACTATTAATTTTATATATTGTATGATAAAGTCATGTGCCTGGCCACATCAGATTTTTTATCGTACAAATTGCCATTTTGTGAATATGTAGCAGACGAACCCGATTACCTAGGTTCTAGAAGGTCGCAAAGTAACCTTAAAAAACCTTGTACGTATGTGTAGATTTCTTGGACCTTGATTTACTTAAGAAGATTTTCAGCGGAGGCAGTTTATTTGTAGTGGTATTCCACCACTGACATAAACTTTTTCGACGATACATCTGTGTGCGCGGAAAATGCATTATCTCAATTATTTTTGTTAAAATTGTCAAAATCTTCCGTCACCCATACAACTACCAGTATGTATAAATACGTAATATTTTGTTTATCAGCAATTCTACGTTAAATTAGCCAACAAAAAATGCAGACTAAAATGAAACTTTTTATAGACTTTATATTGATCTAATTGAATTAAATTTTAAATTCCTTTACACATTTGGATATGAATGTTTTTTAAACTTCACATTTCATTTAAATAATAATTAGCCCATAATTTATACATCGTTTGGTGATGTTTAATAAATAAAGTACACGAACATAAGAGACAGAAAATACACGTTGGTAGGTACCATAAATCATATTGAAATCCTCCAATTTTTCTAAATGACACCGTCCAAATAGCGAAACATGAGGGTGAGTGGTTGTGTCCCTTCAGTAGGTCCATCCATTATCGAATTTGATCAATTACCAGTTATGTCCGGTATGTGCGAAAACTGGGCGACCGCGTCAGACCGTCCGTACGGAACGGGAATGTGCAGCGGCCGTGCCGGAAACGAGCCCTGGGCGTCGACGTCGGCGTCGCGCCCGCAATTGATAGCGGAAAGGTTACCAGAGAAAATTATGAAGCAATTTTGCGGCCGCCACAGTCATTAGTCTTGCCATGGGGCTACGCCGCTGCATGGTGCCCTCGATTGTACTAGCCAACCATTTCGGACCTATTCGTTGCGCCACCACTGATAGTAACTCGTCTAACGCGTAAATTAATATTCATAATTTATTCATGTGAAGAACTTCTATAACAGCTTGGATAGGAATTAATTAAAAAATAGTATATTGTATACCAAACCAAGAAATTGACTATTTGTCGTCGCTAGAGCAAACATCAATCAATACGCAAGGTATGGTTATTGGTGGACACACCTTCTATTAGTATTAACTGGCTACCTAGGCAACAAAAAAAGTACCTTATAGTGCTTTTGCTGGAAGTCTATTGAATTTCTTACTTAATTTAAGTGAAGTAGGTCGTCTGGGGTGTCATAAGATGGCTCTTTTAGAAACCATATAAGAATGTAACGTCAACCAAGAGAGTTAGAGAGAATCGGATTATTTCTCCAGTGTCTTGAAATACCCTATTTAGTAATTTTTCTGTTATATACCTGTACTTTTAATCAGTACAAGAACTTATATTTTTAGGAAAGGTTTTCCAAGATTGGGCTTACCCATGAAATATGTATCTGATAATGGAAGGCAATTTACTTATGCGGAATTCACAACTTTTTGTATGTGAAATAAAATTAAGTTTGTTACGTATCCGCTTTCCCATCCAGCGACAAGTGGTGCTGCAGAAAATGCGATAAAGTCTGTTAAGGTGTGTAATGGCATGAGGAACTCTACAGCATGTATGAGCATAATTTTAAGTAAATATTTGTTAGAATACAGAAATCGCCCTAAACTGAAACCCTAGAAAGTCCTGCCTATTTGATTTTTGACAGAATTACAATGGGATTGATCAAAATGGTAGTAGAATTTAGAAAAGGATGATAGACAAGCCGCAATAGGCCGCATTGGAGACGAAATAGGAATGTGAAGTTTAAAGAAGGAGAAATGGTATTACCGAAATCCAAAAAAGGTAACATGGAAAGTGTGTGAAGTGTACTTGGCGAAAGGACGTATTTGGTAAGAATGGTGTATGAAGATGATACAGTATAAAAAAGACATACAGACCAATTATTACAGAAAATAGGAGAATTGAGTAAAAAAGTGAGGGCAATAATGAGCAACAAGCAAATATGAAGGACACCAGTGAAGTGACAAGAAAATTAGGGCTCCCTTTAGCCGAACAACAATACCAGGAACTTGAAAAATCTGATGAACACTCTCACATTATACCTGTACTCTCCAGTCTCAGCCCAGAACCAATATCCTAAAACCTAAAACCTACAACCTGTGTACCAACGTCATAGGTTTGAAAGAAATATAAAACGACCTGACCGTTTGATCTATAAGTTCCTTGAGAGGGAGAGATGATATATATTAGTTGAGATTTGTTATACATCAATAATAGTAGGCGTTCTAATACCTAGTATCTACAGCGATGAGATATAACAAGATACGACAGTCGACTTTTCCCGCCGTTAGAAATTTGAGCGCGCATGCGCGAACGTTGGCCGTACTTACCTGTGTTCCCGCAGCGCGGCGCTAGTTTATTCGTTATTTGATTGTTAGTTTGTGAAGTAATGACGGACAGCGGCAATATACTATTACACTTTCCTGTCAGAGTGACAGTGGCAGTGTCAGTTTGAAGTCTTAAATTTGCGCATTCTGTAGTGGCGCCATCTAGCAGAATCTTTTAAATCACGGCTGTCGCGCCTGCTAGTTTTGTAAAACTTAGAACACCGACATCAAAGGTACCGCCGCGACTGTCCCATCTTGATATTTCTAATCGCTGGTATCTATATTACAGATTACGTAGTGTGTATCATTAAAGACAGAAGAATTAAACCAGCTATAATAAATTATCTCGTTTATGAAGTACCTACTTTTTTAATCAGTAGAAGATCTTAATTTTTTTATACAATTGAATTATCTGGTAAATTAAGCTTTAAGCCGTTTAGCATATCGCTGGTTTAGTATAAGTGAAGGAACTCCCGGCCCTAACGAGTAGGTGCATTTGGCAAGAGAAACATTTGAAAAATATCTGCTCTCTATTTCTACACTAGAAATATAAATAAATATTATTAATAAGCAAGTAAATAAAATACGAGGAAAACGGCAAAAACAGTATCACAATAACGTCGGACTACTTATAGAATAAAGAGTAGGTACTCTACCTGAAAATCCTGCTATTATACATAGGCTGTGCCACTGCCACTGTGCCAATTTTTATTTAGATGTACTGAATAAAAAGTTTCATATGAACTTATTTGATTTTTTTTTTAATTCCTAGGAAAATTAGAGCCGTTTGAAATAGAATGAACAAAACCGTGCTTGTAGCGGTACTAACATTTTAATGAATCGAAAAAGTCGATAAATCGGCATAAAGCTTTTTACTCAGAAGTAAATTTACATTCTTAATTTCTTTATTCCTTTCATAGAAACTTTAGTTACCCTGTTTTATATATTCAATTTATATATTTTATATTGTTGTAATGGTAAACGTTCTGGCATTGGTTCATATGTATTTGACTTTCCTTTGTTTTGGTTATTTTTGTTACGGACCTGTAGTAAATGCAGTCCTGCATAAACCGCCTTGCATTGCTTGTAATTTCTTGTACACAGAATACTGATGTTAGTTTAGTTTCCACTGTCTCTCACGACAGACGCAATAAGGTTCTTCTATCTTCTATCGAAATTCGTCTTTAACTACTACCCCGGACCTTTATCTCAAAAGTTTTTAAACGTCTCAAACTTTTTAAGAATTTGAAAAAAAAGAATAGTTGATCTGAATAGGGTTGCACAACAATTGCAAAGAAATGTTACACCAGTATAGTGATTGAAATCAGTGTCCACACAAAAAATAAATAACATGTAGAATATTGAACTTGCTCAAACACAAAGTGGAAATTTTCAATCAAGCAATAATTAATTGTACTAATTAATTGAATGTAAAAAAGGGATTTTAAAAACTGGCAAACCCTAGTACTAACTCAAGAAGCAGTCCAGAAAGTAGTCATATGAGGTACCATAGGATAACACATTTAAAACCAAATTATTTTGGTCCCACTTTTATCTTAACATAACATCAAACACATCAGATATGAAATGATATGAGATACGAATATCTCGTTCATTCATTTTATAATCACCAGGAAAAGACAGTAATAAAATATTACCACTCTTGTCCGGGATATTGATGCTATTGTTGGATGTTATAATAAATAATTTATTTATCAAACTGATAACTAGCATATTCCAGTAATACTTGTATCATATTCTTCGCTATTTAATCTATTCCAATTCATTTTTAGAGATTTTGATTTTATGTAATACTATTTTTGGTCTACAGGAAGGGCATTAATTTCAGTCGATTTTTATTTGCATATAGCATATGAGTGTTTGATAAAATTATCAAAATAAATGTCGGAGTTTTCGCGGTATTAATAATTTGAAATGTACGTTATTCGATAATGGCGTAATTTAAAATAAACAAAACGCTGGCGAAGCCAATTTATCTATCTTGCTATCTCGTTGACCCGTGCCCAAAAATTTTAATGCGCGAATGTTCAATTCTGGCTCTGCTGCTGTTTGTTTTCGCATAGTCGCCCAGCTTGTGGTCTCTTCGCAAACATATTTTTATCAGTTTTTGATGAATCTCGTGTTCTGTTTACGGACTGGATGTTTCGCGCCGCTGTTTTGTTTATATCAGCGAGCAATTTCGGATACGCGTTATTTTTTAATGCTGCTTTACAAATTTACAGTTTATACCAGTTTTGCGTCAATAACTCGTTAAATAATAAATTTGGCAAATAGCGAATAAAACATATTATTTATTCAATCACTGCATAATTTAATGATAAATACTAATATTTGACGAAGTGATCACTTTAATAATTTTGAAATTGTGGAAGAATTACTCCGATCGTATTTGATAGTATTAGGGCGGTATTGCCAATACAAGGTTAAATCGCTAATTCTGAAATTAATTTGGATTAACTCTTAACTCTCAGTTTACAGTATTATCAAAGTTGCTCATAACAAAGTTAGTCATATAAAACCAGTTTCTAATCAACACTTTTTTTTTAAATTTAAAACTTATATGACCATAATTATGACATATCTAGATAACGCGATTGACACCGTCAGCCATATTATTTTCTTACAGATTCTGTTGGCTACTTGCTCTAATTGATTAGCGTCGTCGTAAAATTTGTACCCCTCTAACGATTTTCTTCTATCTTTGCCGGGGTTTGATGTTTTATACTAAATTGCAAACGTCAAATTTCAGAGTAAACACTAGACAAGTAGTTTTCTCATATTGGCTACATTGCATGATCCACAGTGATGCGGGCCGGGTAACTACCCGGCGGGTGGGACCTTATAACATGGGTATTTACCCCTACGTAGGGTAAATCCCTAAGTTTTGTGCATTTATCACTTTTTTCCTTAAATCACCATTTAACAACATTTCAGCGATATTTCTACAGGATGTAACACTTTTCTCCCGCAAGAATTATATTTAGATAGTAAATGTCAATTTCGAGTACCTTTTCAGACGGACCTAATTGTTTTGTTCACTCCAAGTTACAGCCGCTTGAAATATTAACTAAATAATGAAATATAAACAATAAACTACATATCAAACAATGCTAAAACTAAGAAAGAGCACAATCAATACTTATAACAAATTAAATGTAATTAAATTTAAGTAAAAAATTTAAAATGTTAAAAATAAACTAAATAAACAAATGAACAAAAACAAATCTACAAGTTATTGTCATTCTGAATATAAAGTTTCTTTTATGCCGACTTATTGGTTTTATCAATTCCTAAAGAAGTTAAATCATTTAAAATACAGTTTTGCAAATTATTTTACAATTATTTCAAACGGTTGCTATTATTTGGGAAATAAAAAAAACAAATAAGTCCTTATGAAACTTTTTACCCAGTGTGGCATTTACCATCTGGAAAAAGCTTTGCGAGAAAAAAAGGACACGCTGTAAGTGTGTACTCGTGATTAGAAATAATGTAAAATATTTGAGTTATATAAGACCATTTAATTGGATTCATAGCAAAATACAAAATTTATTAACAACGACAAAACCCGCCAAGTTGACATACTTAACATATAATCACATGTTTCTGCTAAATCTTCTTCGATAACAGAATCAGATAACAATGTGGAAGATTCACGCGTTTGAATGGACGATGATGACAAGAAAATGTCTGCTGTTCATGTATCGTCAGATAACACTGATATTTTTATTTATTTATTTTTTTTTAATATTTTTGTTTTTTTAATAATAACATTTATTTTGTGATTAGAGAATACCTTTTGATTTTTTGATAAAAGAAAACCCTTTATTTAGTAATTAAATACCTATTTCCTTTTACTGCTATTTTTAATAAGAATATTATGTTCACAAACAACCCTATAAATTCCCACTTTGGGTAAATACTCGGGTATTTACCCGGGATATTTACTCTCGATAATAAATACTCGGGTATTTAACTATTTTATCACTGATTATCAATTACCAGCCTTGTCTAAACCGATAGTTGCTTATCTACGAGTTTAATGAGCATTGATATTCACAAAACTATCTAATTGTGAGTTACCATTAAATCAGAATTAGTTAACTACCAGTTGTAACCACCACATTGAGAATACAGCCGTTAGTATTAGTATTAGTATCAGTATTGGTATTATAGGTCTAGCGGTTCCATTTAGTTTATTTAAACACACATCATGTCTATGTGGGTATGTCAATCACGATAATTAATAGCAGAATGTATAAAATGGTGGAAAATGGAAAACAATTCTTACCTTCTTAACTTTTCATTCATTCAATTTAGTTGAGCTGCCGGTGATAGTATTATTAGGAGAAGCATCATTAATAATCAGTGTTTCGTTGCAAATATACAACGGGGGAAATCTTTAGAGGCAAACTAATAAAATGTTTGGTTACACATGAAATATGTTACAGCATTGCGTCAATTTAACTTATAAAGCCAAAAACAGTTACACTTGAAAGACTAAGAACTGACCTATTCAAAAATGTGAGAAATTACTTATTACTCTTTAAGATTATTACCATGGAATTCCATAACAAGGACTATACTGAATAAATGCATTTACATCGAAATTTATTTTTTTCTTATTTTCTCTTGACAAGTTTGTAACAATCAGTAATCTTATCAACTATGCCATTAATCCATGCTTACGTACACCCTCTTATGCATTAAGACGTACAAACTTGGCCTGTTGTGATGTAAAATGTATATCAATTTAATCAACAACAATACTTTACAGACTTTAGACCAAGACGCACGCACACTTCTCGTTAATATTATAAATGATAGTCGAAACTTGCAACTTGCAGCTGCACGCAAAAATAATAAATCGCCTGCGAATGAGTTTGAGCCGGTTAATTATGACTATAGTGCAGCGGGATAAATTGTACGCCTTGGGACATTACGCTGAAATATGACGGTAAATATCTCAATGGACGAAAATATATGATCACAGTTCTGAATGTTTAAATCTGAATGTATACCCCAACAGCAGAGCGAACTTGTGGATACACAAGCAATTCGTAACTATTACTTTGTTAGAAAACGTAACTGTAACTATTAGTATTACTATGAGGTAAAATACAATAACTCAATTGTTGATTCTGAAAAATTAATGATATATGTATCATATAAAATATTTTGTCTTTTTAATGTAATGGTATAATTATAGGCACGTATGATCGATTGAACTTGTCTAATGGGTTTCCTTATTTATGCTATTGACGTAAAATGTTGAAATAGAGTTATTAACGTAAAAGCTTATGTCATTAGCGGTTCCACAGAAAGTATAAATATTTATAAAATTCAATTAAATTTTATCGAATTAGATTAAATTTATCTTTGTTTGCTAGGTTTCAATGTGACAACAAGAAACTGACAATTTTCTGTTAAATTTTTACACAAACCCCCGAGGAACTAATAGCTTGTGACCCAAATGTTATTGTAACTACATTTTTTTAAGAAAAATATGTTATTTGATTTATGATAACATTAAAGATGAGAAAACCATAAGTGACAACGCTTTTTTCTTACTATTTCTTGACAGACCTGCATGGGATGATACTTTTCTATTCGGATCTCTCAAAACATTTATTTTTATTCAACGAAAGAATGAGCAAGAAAGTTGCTATCGACTTAACAAAATTAAAATAAATCAAAATTTGTTTGTTAATTTTAATAATAATAGGTGATATCCGTCTTTCCGTATTTGAATCTGTAGACACAAAATCAGACTCACGTTTTTGAAGAAAACAAATGCCAAAATAAAGGCAATTCACAATGGCTACCATCAGATACAGATATTTGAATAAATTTTGTATTTTTGTATTTATTGTTATCTAATCTCAATAGTTTATTGATTATTTCTTTTTTAAAGTATGGTTTGCAAATTTAAGTACAGTAATAAATATTAATTAAAACACATTTAATTCAGTTTGCAACTGATATCAACCGCTAAATATTAATTTAAAAGTGTAAAAAAACTACTGTTATTGTTTGCAAATCGAGAGAAACTTTTGAAAAAATGCCGCTTTAAAAAAAGTGTTTTAGCCAAATGACACGCCAAATTACGTTGTAAAATAATAAAACAAAATAAGTAGTTTGATTGTCAAACAATTTCAAGCCAATCAAACAAGTTTTTATTGTCATCAAGGTGTAAAAAATTTGATGTTTTTTAGGTTATTTATCAACAACAAAACTGTGGCTCCATCTATCAAAGATGTCCTCGTGACAAGTTAGCGAAAAGTGGCAACCCTACGAATATGTAATAGTTCGTCGGTTGGGTATAATCTGGTTATTAAGTAACCATAATTTTTGTTTTAAGAATTTTATCTACGTACCACAACCTTAACCATTATGAAATTTATCTCTCTAAACACGCCCAGCACGTAAATTCTTGCAATAGGACCAATTTTCTCAGACAAATCCCACCACTCTTACCATGATAATCACTATTTGACCTCAATAAAGTTTGTAATCAAAAACTCGACCATCAAATTGTAGCTGGTTTGCTCACTTTAAATACTAAACGAAACTTACTCATAAGTACAACTCAAACCTCAATAAAAGAATAACAAATATTTATTTATAATTAAAACAAAAGAATTAAAACAACGAACTGGAATTCTAAATCTACCAAATCTATTTGAGGAGTTGTCAGATTATACAAAACATATTAAATTAAAATTAAACACAAAGTAAGGAAGTAATGATCGGCTTACCATTTACAAAATTACACACTAAAAAACTACATTTTAATATAAAGCAAGCGGGAAGCTTGCGACTGGTTTGTTTTACATCTCAAAACCACTCTTTATCTCTTCTGTTAAAACTTCTCCCTCCTTGTTATATTAGGAGAAAAAGAATAACACGACAAGTTAAATGAACTGTGTAGATGGCAAGCCAGTTGCCCTAAAAGCATAAATATCTCGCTGGCAGTATATTATACAGTTTATGACAAAAGTCATAAATCTATTACCAAAGAAAGCTCAAATGCATGGGAATGAACACCATTAAAAAGTTTCAAATTCAAAAATATAGATTACAGCCGCGTAAGCGATCGTCAAGCATGACATCGAACTACATGCGATAAGGATGCTTGTGTTGAATGTCCCTCACAGATCAATGCGCGGTAAAGTTGATCCCATAAACAAGCCTCTTCGCTAAGAATATTTGTGCTTTTGTAGCGTTTTATTCCTTTTAGTGTTAGTCTGAAATTGCCTTGTAGGTGAAACGCGTTTCTAATGAGTATTTTAAAATAAAGAACTGCGAAGAACGCTACATATGTTTTATATAATGTAGTTACAGTACAATAAGCACACTTTTGTCATATTATTGTTCATTCATATTAATATTAACATTAGTAAATAATAGCATTGCCAAATTTGTTTATGAAATCCTAGCTCGAAATTAATAAACTAAAATTGCCATCAGGTTCAATTTCCAGGAAACTATT
Organism: Melinopterus prodromus; assembly: GCA_964023965.1. Taxonomy (NCBI): domain Eukaryota; kingdom Metazoa; phylum Arthropoda; class Insecta; order Coleoptera; family Scarabaeidae; genus Melinopterus; species Melinopterus prodromus. Next base: position 74,250,387 of record OZ030391.1, read on the forward strand.
TGGTTCAGAGTGATCGAAGGGGACAAAACAATGTCGATAGTCGAAGACATTGAGGACCAGCATAAACCCAAAGTATCCCAAAGCTTCGGCAACCAATAGACGCAGGAATTTTTAATTAGAGATGCTTGAGGGTGGGTGGGCTCAGATTAATTAATCGTTTAATTAGAGGAGGTAATTAATCCAGGTAGGACCCCAAAACTTTCGGTGAGATTTATGTTAAGCGAGCCTAAGCGCACTTCTTCACTTCAACGGTGTTTCGGGACGAATAGTTTCACGTTGTTGCCATCCGGAATTCTTGTCTTCGAGGTAGCGTCGTCTGTAGAGTAGCAAGAATGTCGACGAAAATTAACTTTGCAACATTGGATCTGGTGTCCGCATAAAGTAGATATCGGGTATCTAAAACTATTCACGAGGTAAAAAGTTAAGAAGTAAACAGAATCCCATTAGAAATTAATTGCTTGGTGGGGGAAAGAAGTTAATTAAAGTTAAGTTTTTGAGCCGGAGCCTTCAAGTTGAAGTTAGCTAGAAGTTATTTAGGACGTGGAAATTTCCTAAGTGGTTTTGTATCGGGGTTCACGAGTAAAAATCACAATAAAAAATTCCGAAGTTGTCTAATATAGTTTGGAGTGTTTAGTCGTAGTTATCTTATTAGTGTAAAATACCATCAATAAATTACCATTTATTGATGGTATTTTATGCGTTTATTTATTTCTTGCATTTTGTAATGAAGACCAGGCCTTAATTTTGGGAGATAAGACGATATTAAATGGAACAAATAGCGTTATTCCAGCACAGATGGCCAGATGGTTTGGACACCTGATGAGGCTATTACCGGAAACAACTTGGAAATCACTGGAAAGCACATTGACAAATTTTCGACAAAGAGGCAGATCAAATCCAAATGGAACAGAATATAGCAGGACATTAAAAAGCTTAATTTTGAGGACTGGAGACACACGAAGCAACCATCATAGACGAACCGGAACGAGTGAACAGTCAAGCAACCAAAATTCTCGGCTTAAAAGGTGTCAAAGCGTGCGCATTGACATCAACAAGAAATAAAATTTAAACTCTATTAGATAATAACTTGCTCTTCCATCTTAAATTAGCTCAAAAAATTTACTTTTTTGTAAACTGTTGTCAACAATGCCAAGAAACATTTTGAAGATCTTTTTTTTTTGGTTTTCTTCTATAAGATCAAATTGGATAAGTTTAAAAACCATACGTTATGGATGTTTATTATACAAATAGAGTAACTGTTTGCATTTTAAATAAAACGATTATTGTTTACAAAAAACAGATAGGTATAATGACTTTTAGACTCTTTTAGAGTTCTGTTCAAAATTGATGAAATATTCAGTGGATCTTCTTAGAATATTAAATATTCAATTTCTTGGCATGACCAAAATGAATATTACTTGTCTGTCTTTCGGTTTTGACAAATTTAGTTCAAATAGTCCAACCCACATAATAAAAATAACTTTTTTCTTATCTAAGTGCATTTTCGACAAATCTTTTCCACTAAAAAAGCAAAAAAAAAAAAAAACGATAATTGTGCGAAGAAGATTGTGCGATATCAAAAATGACCATATTACCGCTGCCACAGCTCTTCACAACCTCGAGATGTTTTAACCGAAACGCAATTTACGGTGTAGACGAACCCCATCACAGAAACATCGTACCTAATTAGTTTGTTTTTTAGTTCAAGGTAAAATCCATAATCTGGAAGAAACTTGAAAATCGGAACAACAAATGACATCGTTCGTTCGATTGGAGTGAACCATCGAATATTAATATGAACGATTAATAGCAAATCATTTTCGGTACAATTTGGGTTTCGATTTACTCTTAAATATATCGGGATTAATTTGATCTTGATTTAATACTGATTCTCGATATTTTTTTGTTTCCGCTGTATTTTCTACCTGTATTTTCAACTTATTTTACATTCTGTAGTACATCATTGAATACAGGTAAAGAAATCCGCCACTATTTATTTTTTACGTTTGTTTTTTGTTTATGTTTTGAAGATTGTATTGCCTAAATTTTTGTTGAGGAAACTAAAAAGGCTTAAGCAAGCTGAAAAGGTTTGCAACATTTTATGCTTGATACTTAACTTAATCAGAAAGGGTGCTGTTATATATTGAAGTTCATACTTAAAAACTGGCAGCTCAATTGATTTATTGCAGATCAGATCAGTATTGCACCAATTAACAAAAAAATAAGAAAATTATTACATTTAACTTTTTCGGGATCCCGGGATTTAAATTTATAATCCCGGGAACCCAAAAAATGTCAGTTTGTCGGGATTCCGGGATCCCGGGATTGGAAGCCCTAGTTTGTATACATCTCGTTTATAGATTTTATGGCAATTTTATGGTGGCTGCCAAATGATGGCTACCAAATGCATTATGACTAGCAGGAAAAAGAATGGTCCTATGATACCTACAGTCCATGTTTCAGACTAAACGGCCATCCTATGGAGGCGAAAAAGATGTTCATTTTCCTCAGTCAGATTTTCTTATTCCCAATATGTAATACCATATTGTATTAACGTACCCATTTACGGTTTATTGCTTAAAGATAGGTGCTCATTAGGGTTTCCAATCCCGGACAATATAGTGATCCTGGGATTCCGGGATTAAAGATTTGGTGATCCCGGGATCTCAAAATTGATCCCGCGATTCATAAAAAAAAAACGCGAAAATTGCTGGATCAAAACGCCTGGTTTGAAAAGGCTGGTTTTGAAAGTTACTAAATCCAGTCAGTAAGAAACGCATAAAATATACTTTATTAGTCAATGTATTTTACCCCGAAACTTGATCAACGTTTTAAAATTGTACCTTACATTAGGAGGAAACCATACCATAATTGACGGTTTAAACGGTAAAAGATGTCAAGGTGTGCGTATTTACATAAATAATAAACAAAACTAGGTAATAATTCGCTGAAAAATAGTGAAAAAGAGTCATGGTAAAAGCAATTCTTTGATCGCGTAAAATTTTAATTTTTTCATATTGATGTCAATAAAACATTTTGATGAATTGTTCTTTTTTTCCTTAAGATAATATTGGATAACTTTTGAATTCATACGTCATTGATGCTTATTATGCACGTAGACTAACTGTTTGCATTCTGAATAAAACGATCATTATTAACTAAAAAAGATAGGTGTATTGACTTTACGACCAGGTTCTAAACGCATTTTCAAGTGAAGACGTTAATTATTGTTAAAAATTGATGAAATATTCAGTGCAACTTCCTAGAATATTAAATATTCAATTTTATGTCATGAAAACAACTAATACTACTTGTACGTCTTTCGGTTTTCTCAAATATAGTTCAAATAGCACAACCCACATTATAAAAATATATTTTTTTATCTAAGTGAAATTTTTGACAAAACTTCTCCACTAAAAATGAGAAAAAAGCGATAATTTTGCATTGAAGAAATGTTAAAAATGACCATATTACCGCTGTCACAGCTCATCACAAACTCCGGATGCTTCGAACCTGAATATATCGTTTTTGCAGTTTAAGATAAAATGCGTAAACTGGAACAAGCTGTATTTTATTACCTATTTACTAATTTTATATTCTGTAGTACACTGAATACAGATAAAGAACGACGCCACATTTTTTTTATTTTACGTTTATGGTTTTCGTTCTGTTTTAAATACAACCTTATTATTTGATGAGGGTAAGTAACGAAAAAGACTTAAGCAAGTTGATAAGGTTCATGTTTGACTCCATATGGGATTATATGTCTTCAGGTATCAGTCGTGTATGACGGTTGAGGTCCTGGATTTTTGCGTTTTTGCCTATGTTGGAGTGCAGTATCTTTGTTGAGAGTTACACAGTTTTGTGGACAATAGATTGTGAGTTCTTGTGTTGTGTTGGCAACTGGATATCTTGTGACAGTGAGTAATAATAAACAATTACAGCCATAAAACATGCCAGAGTGCAAATCATGTGGTGTGTGTGACGGCAGGCTCACGCGCCAATCACAGCGCGCAGAGTGCGATGGAAAATGTGGACGAGTTTTTCACCCGAACTGCACTGGTCTCTCCGCATCGGCGTTGGAGCAGCTGTCCGTGCCTGGTGTATTTTGGAAATGCAAAGATTGCTTGGGCGGTACCGATGCCGGTGTACCGGCTAGCGCACTAGGTGGCTCTGCCGAGCATAAAATTCTTTCCGAGCTCTCGTTTATTAGGACTGAATTAACTGCCATTAAGGCCGAACAGTCAACATTGACTAACTCACTGGACTTTTACAGCAGCAAGTTTGATGAATTTCAAAAGGAGTTGGGCGTCATGAAAGCCATGGTGAAGAGTTTTGATACTGTAAGGTCCGAGTTAGCCGTTTGTAGAGCTGAGAATGACAAGTTGTCCCGTGAGTGTAATGGCCTACAGCAGTACACTAGAATTAATAATGTTTTGTTGTCTGGCATTCCCGAAGATCGTAACGAGGATGTCGAGTCTGTTGTTGCTAAAGTTGCTGAGGCTGCTGGCTTTGAAATGTCAAAGAACGAAATTGATATTTGCCATCGCATAAATCCTAGAATTAAAAGTGATAAACCTCGAAATATTGTAATTAAATTTATTTCTCGGAAGTATAAGGATTCTTATTTGTCCACCGTTCGCGCTGCTGGGGGCCTGACTGCGGCTGGACTTGGTTTTAAGGACCCGGACTCTAGGATCTACGTGCAGGAGCATCTTACCCCTAAAAATAATGAACTTTTTTGGCGGGCCCGTAATTTTTGTAAGTCAAACAATTTTCACTACTGTTGGACCAGAGACTGTAGAATACTTATCCGTAAATGTGATAGGGCTAAAGTGCACGTAATTATCGATGAAAAGCAGCTTGATGCTTCTAAGCTTGCTTAATTTCACCCTCGTGCGTTGTAATTTTCTGTTGTACTCAAATTATCGTTATGCCTGAACTTCTTCAGTTTTATTATCAAAATACCCGCGGTCTTAGAACCAAGTCTGATTTGTTCTTTAAAAGTGTTGCAAATAATGATTACGACATCGTGTGCTGCACAGAAACTTGGCTAAATGATTCTATTCAAAATGCCGAACTGTTCGATCCCGCGGTTTACAGTGTGTATCGTCGTGACAGAGATTCTGGGACTTCGGATAAGAAGGATGGGGGAGGGTGTCTTGTTTCGGTGTCTACAAGACTTGAGTCATGTGGCCGTCCGGAGTGGTGTACTACAAATGAAGATGTGTGGGTTTCTGTGGTGGCGCCTAATTTGAAAATTCACGTGTGTTGTGTGTATTTGCCCCCTGATGCGAGTGATTTTAAACTTGATTTGTTTTTTGATAACTTAAGCACCATTTTGTATGAAAATAGTTCTGATGTGTTTATAATCTTGGGAGATTTTAATTTGCCAAATATTAAGTGGATACAGGGTGGTCGGTGGTTGGTGCCTGAATATTCCCTGAATGGTTCTAAAGAAATAATTTTTCTCGATGCATTTTCTTATCTTGGATTAAAACAGTACTGTAATATAGTAAATGACTATAATAAAATTTTAGATTTAACATTGTGTAACACAGATATTTCAGATTTTCAAAGGCCTTTAGAACCTCTTGTTATAGAGGATGTTCATCACAGATGTTTTACATTTACATATCTTAATGAGAATATTCTATTTTTACCTGTACCTGCCAGAGAACGGTTTAAATTTGCAGATGCCGATTACGAAGTCATAAATGATGTTCTTTGTGATATTCCATGGGACAATATATTAGGTCATGTTGATACCGAAGCGGCTGTGTCCGCTTTTTATTCTGAACTCAATAGAGTCATCGCAAATCATGTGCCGCGCGTAATTACTCGTAAGTCTTTATTTCCAATGTGGTATAAGCATTCAACTGTCAAAATTTATAAAGAGAAGAAAAAGTCGCATGGCAAGTGGAAGAGATATGGGCGTCTCATTGATTACGAAACCTTTTCATTGCTGAGGCGGAGGTTAAAAGTTGCTATTAACCAAGATTATACAGACTGGATCACCTCTGCTCAAGAAAACATAACAAATAACAGTAAAAAATTCTGGTCTTATGTAAAAACAAAAAAATCGTCCTCTTCTTTTCCGCAAACCATGCGTTTTAACAATATGGTGGCAACTGATGCCCGCAAAATTTGCGACATGTTTAATAACTATTTTCAGTCAGTTTATGAAGACGAAAATTTAATTGATGGTGACGCCACAAGTAACTTGCAGCGGCCTGATGATGTGTTTGCGGATACTATTAATATTGGTAGAATAAGTGATGTTGAGTTGTCTGATGTGATGCAAAGTTTGAATATTGGCAAGGGACCTGGGCCTGATGGTATACCTGCAGCTTTTGTGCGAGCTTGTGCCAGATCACTACATTGTCCCCTCCTTTTAATATTCAATAAGTCACTACGTGAGGGGCACTTTCCTATTATTTGGAAACAAGCTTTAATAACGCCAGTATTTAAGAGTGGTCAAGCCGATCAAGTTAATAACTATAGGCCAATTTCGAAATTGTGTATTTTTGCTAAGATGTTTGAAAAGATTGTTACTCAATTTATATGTGGTGCTACGAGGCATCTTATAATACCGGAGCAGCATGGGTTTTCCAAGGGAAGATCAACTGTAACGAATCTGCTAAATTATAGTGAGTATATCCATGACGTGGTCGACTCATCAGGGCAGGTTGATGTTGTTTTCACAGATTTTCAGAAGGCATTTGACCGAGTTAATCACAGAATTTTACTAAAAAAGCTCGAGGTTATTGGATTTCATGGTGACCTGCTCAGATGGATCGACTCATACGTAGTCAATAGGTCTCAGGCTGCGGCTGTTAATGGTGTCAGATCTGAGTTTGTTCCCGTACCATCTGGTGTCCCCCAGGGGTCCCATCTGGGGCCAATCTCGTTTATTTTATTTATTAACGACATAACAAATATTTTTCGCTTCAGTAAATTTGTTTTATATGCAGACGACCTTAAAATTTATAGACAGATTGATTCACTTTCAGATTGTATGCTCTTGCAGCGTGACCTGGACAGTTTTGTGAACTTTTGTAAAGCAAATAAGTTAACATTGAATAATGAAAAATGTAAATCTATATCTTTTACGCGTAAGCGTCAACAAGTTTTGTTTCGGTATCGACTGGAATCACATAATTTGAGTTCTGTTTCTGAGATGATGGACTTGGGAGTGCTGTTTGATTCGCGGTTAACTTTTCAATTTCATATAGACAGTATTGCAAGGAGAGCCTTTAGGATTTATGGGTTCATTTGTAGAACTTCAAAGCCATTCAATAATATGCAGTGTGTTTTGCATCTGTTTAAATCTCTTGTTGTTCCTATTCTGGAGTACGGCAGTGTTGTCTGGAACCCGTTTTATAACGTTCACAAACAACGCATTGAGAAAGTACAAAGAAAATTTTTAAAGTTTTTAGATTTCAAGTTTTTTAGTGCTGACATTTCACCTTCGTATGAATCGGCGATGCGAAGATACGGTGTTTTATCTCTTGAGTGCAGACGTAATTCTACAGGTCTTATTACATTGTACAAAATTATCAATAACCAATTCGACTGTCATCAATTAATGTCTTATGTTAGTTTTAACGTACCCCGTCTGGAGGCAAGACAAACAGTGACTTTTTATTCCAACCCCCAACGCACGAACTTGGGAGTTAACTCACCAATGCACAGAATGACCACACTGTATAACACCACTGGCTCAAATATGGATATATTTTTTCTCACCTTATCACAGTTCCGTGCTGCAGTATTTGTTTTTACCCAAGCCAGCACTTGAATAATTTAATTTTTGATTTTTAATTGTGCAATTTTGTTTGATTTTGTTTTGTTAATGATTATTAGAATGAAGATGGAAAAGAACTTCATTATAAGAACTAGTTTGAATTTTTGTGTAACTGTTGCATTCTGGGAGTTTTTTTGAGTGAAAAGGTTTATTTTCTCATTTATGTATCTTTGTATGATTTTTTTTTGTGTTCTAGCATAGGCAATATATATGTATTTCTATGGAAGTGTTTTTGGGGGAAACCCTGTTATCTTCCTGAATAAATGTAAATAAAATAAAAATAAAAAAAAATATCTACTTCTTGCAAATTTTGTTCTTCTTATTTATAGTAACATGTTGGTGTAAACGTACATTTTATGCCTGATGCTTGATTTAATATGAAAGGGTGCTGTTATAGACGGAAGTTAAAAGTAACAGTTCCATAAATTTATTGTAGATAAGTGCCCACATTTCGCCATTTAACAAAGAAATAAGATTATAATTAAGATTAAACTTTTTCTAGATCACGGTATTTAGATTTAAAATCCCGGGATCCCGAAAATGCTCATTATTTGTCGGGATTCCGGGATCCCGTAATCCCGGGATTGGAAGCCCTAGTGCTCATGTAGACTTTAGAAACTCAAGTTTGGGACAGCTTTTAGTAAGATATATCAATGCTTCTTTGCTATAAATTTACTATATATTTACTATATACTGTTTTGTAAATAAACATAGCCAAGAAGTTCATGCTGTTGTGGGCAGTACAGGCCCGCACTGCGAAATCGAAATTTCAAAACCGTAATTAAACTCTCATGAAACAACGATAAAATTTGTTGGAAGATTTGGAGGAAATGGATACATTTCTAGGAGGAACAGTTCACAAGTTATGACGTCACAGAATATACAAAATTAGAACATTTACTGTATTATACAGTATAGTAATTTTCAAAGCGTAGTGTGCTAGGCTTAGTTATCCGATGTTGATGATTCATACGGTACAGGATGGAAAACTATTCGATACGTTTCTAAAGACCGAGTTGCTCTAAGATGGTTTCACGTCGATTCGTGCCCTAGTTTTCGAAATAATTGGGCAACTTATATTGGTAAACAATCGACTTTTGAAAGAAATGTTGACTTATCGGCAGACGACCAACTACCTCTTATTACGGTCCACGGTACCGTTTTTGACGTTGATTACATAGGTGAGTGCAACAAACGATATGTATTACATATCAAAACAGTATTATTTAATAGTATTTCAAATCAAAGAAGCGCCCAGGAGTACAATAATAATAATCTTATTAACAGTTTTGGATGAATATAATCATCTAACCAAATATAGCTACACATATCTGTGCGCGGGAGCGATTAGTTCAATCGAAATAACAACACGAAGAATTAAAAAGAAATGGCGGATGCGCCGGATATATTTTTAAATGCGCGTTTGTTGAATGTTTTCTGTCTCGCGTGAACATATCTCTAAACTTCGCAAACACGGCGCGCATTTACATGAATCAGTTCCAACCCCTCGTCATAAATAGTCCCAGGTACGTCAAACGAAATAAATCGACGTACTGTTTTTTTTTTTTCCTTTTTTTTCGAATACCGTTTTTACATCTCGAGTAATTAAATAGCAAAAAAGTTAATTAACTAGATATCGCGACGCGTGGTTTAGTGTGCAGTTTAGATAAAAAAGGGTCCCACGCAGACCAGTTTACTGGAAATAGAGGGGAAATATTATACGTGCCCGTGCAGGCCGTACCGGCTGGGTAGCAGTAAAGCGAGTTATAACTTTCGGGATTTATGCCGAGATAAAGCCCGGATAACATTCGGAATTTAAAAACCGCCGGGCAGAGCGCAATGCTGCTGTAAAGCCCGTGTCCTCTCTGTGCCCGTCTACTCTACTCCAGCCTGCCTGATCCGGAACAGGCATGTTTTCGGGTAGGATTTAGACCAGACATGGGTATGTTTGCGACAGATTTTTCAATTTAAAAAACGCTCCGGTTCAGAATCAATGCCAAGCGGATGATGGCAAATAGTCTCTAGTTTCAAACGTTTGTACCGTATATCAAACAAGCAAATCGGATATTTCGCGTTTTGTATTGGTTAAAAGTTATATTGATGTGGACTGGACTTTTTTATTAAAACGATTGTAATGGTAAAACTGTTTGTCAACATCAAATTGAGTGTTATTTGTATTTCAGTAAAAAAATATCATCGCCCAATGTACAGCTGCATTGTTATTACATATTTAACACGTATCGAACTTCGCTACTATCAAAAAAAGCCAATAAAAGAAATCTAAACCTGTGCTGGTTTCTTTTGCTTTGTGTAGTATACCATGACTTTCCAAAGTATATGAAATACGTTGAAATTGAATTTCTACCTATTCGCTTATTTTAATCCGTCGTGTTGGCCACCAATCCATCAAATTAACTAACCAATTTATAATCCTTTCAAAGGGAATCAATTCAGAGATTTGCAAATAATCCATATGTTTGCTACATAAAATAGGAACATCACATTAAATTAATACCGTCAATTAAACCCGTAATTCGTAATAGGTAATTCATTAATGGCCCACGTATTTCTCGTTATTGCTCTATCAATTATAGTGATTGCAATAATCTTTGTACCTCTGTATACGGCGAATATGTGCGGATTTTCATTGGGTCTATTCACGGAATATTTACTAGAACGCGGTTCCATCTCATCCATATTTTATCTTCCATTTCTGTATGTTTATTCAAAGCAATATTAAAAGAATTCTTGATGGAAGAATCGTTTAACTCGGTTGACGATTACAGATCTCACATCTTGCAGCAAATTTTGCAATAAACTATTTCCAATAATTTTAACGTCGATTATATTTTCTGAAAAATACCCAACTAAGCAACGAACGCTATTTTGGTCCACAACATATCAACGGCAAAACATTTTGATTTTATGAGTGAAAAGCGAATACGCGAGTTGAATAGATTTTTTTCCGCTGGATACGAATACCGACTTAAAAGGCTTTTGATATAAACGAGGTACATATGTGAACATAAAGGTATTTTCGATCGAACGTTCGATCTAAGTCTACAGAATGTGTACAGTACATGAATGTAATTGGGTATAAAATTGTGTATTTTGATAATTAATATTTACTTGTGTTCGGAGATTTTTTAAAATAACAAATGGTAGCCCTTTTACATTTATTATTTACATTTGCCTCTCACTGTAGATATAGTGCTTTCCTTTTTAAAGTTTTTTTTTTCATCTGGAAGCCCTAGTGATTCAAAGTAGGTAGGTACATATCCCATGTAAACATTTTATTTCTGAATATAGACTTTTATTTTTCAGGTATTACCGGAAATATGTGAGCCTGCCCGACGTAATCGGCCTAACTGCCATCTCTTGTTCCGATAGTATTGGCCCCTGTGTTTGGTGGCTCAAAACTCAGAAACCACTCAACAAAAAAATTCTCATGCTCCTGAATAATTACTGTATAAGCTGTAAAATACCATCAACAGTTCTTGGTTCTTACTGAGCGCGAGAGAAGTGAAAAAATCTGATGTGGCCAGGCACATGACTTTATCATACTTTATATACAATTAATAGTTTAGCTGCATGAGATTCTATTTGAACGGTCATGCTGAAGATCGGTCATGCTACCTTAAAATAATACTATAGCCACGATTGTCAAAATGTCCGACATCTTTCACGCCGATACTTGCCGATGTTGTCTCATCACGCGATTGACGTAGTGGCGCGATGCACAAGAATTATAACGTTCATATAAACAAAAAAGAAAATCGGTAAGACGAGCGTTAATTCATAAATGCATATATCGGATTTTTTCACTTCTCTCGCGCCCATATTGACGCCAATAGGCAAAAACTGTTGATAGCTACACAACTTTTGCAGAACTGATTCAGGAGTATTACACACTGCATTTCAGTTCGTTTTGTTCAGTAGATTGAGAGTTGTGAGCCTTCAAACACTGGGGTCAATACTTTCAAAACGAGAGATGGCAGTTAGGGCGATTCTTTCGTGCGGTGCCACTAACATAAAAAGAAATAAAGGAAGTATATTTGCCTTCCTTTTTAAATTTATTTGTAACTTTAAAATGTATCTTGTCAATAAATAAACAAAACACATTTTACCTTTAAATTTGGTCACTTCGAGTTCGACTTGGGCTTCGGAAAAAGTTCGTCTAAAATATCCCAATGCAAAATATTATTTTTTACTTCGATAGTGCTGCGTTTTAAATGGCATTACTTTTTCGGTTTCGGCATTACTATCACATAAATTATATTGGCGTATTCTGTATAAAAAATTTCGCCTAATCAAAAACTATGTTAATACTTAAATATGAAGATTATAACGTTAAAGATAATGAAATTAAAGCGCTACTCCAGCTAGTTTCTAGTTTTATAATTCATTCATATTATAACAATTTATTCTGTCGTGCTCCCAATATAGTTTTAGATTTTAGAATCTTTACAATCTTTACACGTATATAATATATCTTAAAAACGGAGCATTTTGAGACAAATGTTCATAACCTAAATTCCGTTTCTCTTAAACTCAAACGAGCGGGAACATGAAATGTTTCAGTAAATTGATCATTACAAATGTCAAAAATCACGTTTATAGTTGCATTATTTAAGGTAGTTTCCAATTTAATTTCTTTCACCTCTTAAACTTAAGATTTGCTAATACATTTTAAGAATGCTGGTAACTGTATTATCTATTTATTTCAATTTTGGCATTTTTGTTGTACATTTTTTTAAATTAATTAACTTCCCTTATTAAATTGAGTAAAGCATTCGTGGGTGATGGATATGCCAACATCAATTGTAATTACCCAATGCTTAAATTTAATCCATTTTAGATTCAGTCGATATTAATTGAACATGTTCTTCCACTTTGATCCAACTGCAGCGTTAACGCTTTCAATAATCATTAGCCATTGTATATTATAGTATAGTTCGTACCATCGAAATCCTAACACATACAGATCGAAATTCTTCCCGATTCAAACTATTCTCCATACAACACGGGTCGTGTATTAGTTTTATATATTCTAACAGACTTGTTATTTAAATTTTTGCCCTATCATATTAATTTCCGATTCTTATCGCTAACAAAATCAAACAATTGACGCTTTTTCTGTGCGCCGCTGTATACATTAAATGTAAAATATTTAAATGGACACCAGTTATCCTTAACGATACCTGTACATGGACAACCGGTCGATCGTATCATTACGTTATCTGTGCAGTAAAATACTATTATTGCAGGGTATAAAAGTGTTAATAGAATAAAATGCGCTGTAGATAAAATGGCTTAATGCATCCGAGTATACCTCGCATCAGCTTTTTACGTGTTGCGCAAAAATTAATGCCATTTGTATGTTGGTATGAGTGTAGATGTAGCTTACTTCAGTAATAAAACGGTTGAGCATTACCAGTTGTAAATAGTCTTGTCCACTATTTGCAATTTAATGAGTCATTTTATCTTAAAATCTGGCATTAAATACATAACGTTCTTAAGAGATGTCTAGCGATATCTTAGAAATAAGAATAGACCTACATGTGATGTTTTATATTTAGCAGTATACAGTCAACATTTATAAAAAGCCTACTGATACGATTGATTTGTCCACAAACTAGGGATGTGCAAATAGTATCAATTCGTTACCTAGTATTCGTTACTTTAAATTATTTCAAGTAGCGAATAAACAAAAGATGAGGGGCAGTTTTTGTTGCATTTTACTGCAAGAGGCAGTGATACAGCACAATGTGATATTTGCGATACCATACTATCGTTTTCAAGGCGGTTCGACATCAAACGTAGAAAAGTACCTTAGGATTAAACACCCATCAATTGATTTAGAAGCAAGCGGTTATTATACTACAGAAAAATTAGCAAATCAAATACTGTTGTTACTACTGCTGAGGCAACAACCACTGTAGTAACTATAACTGATTCAAGTAAACATTATGATTAAAGATCTTCACCCGTTTTCAATTGTAAATGAAGGATTTATAGAGCTTATGGCTGCCCGCGAACCGTCATATAAATTACCAACCAGAACAATATTCAGCAGAACCCTGCTACCTTCTAAATATAATGAAGCTGTGATTATTGCGAAAAATGAGGTAATAAACCAGTAAATATAACAGTTACTACAGACACATGGACTTCGTCGGCTAGAGACAATTATATTGCTATAACTGCACATTATTTGGATCAAAATTGGATAACAAAATCATTGCTAGTTGGTTACTATAAATTATCAGAAAGTCACACTAGCCCAAACCTTTCCACATTCCACAATATTAAATATTTATTACCACCAATCAAACACTGTTGCTTTTTTGTTATCCCAATAAAAGTAGGGTTACTGTTAAGATAGGTTCATAACAAACTCATGTAGTACTCGGCCAGAAAGTATCTGCATCAATTCCGTATTTTATGTGGGGATTATAAATGGAAAAGTTTCAGTATCAGTTTAAAGTTTTTAGTAACAAATACAAAGTAGCGAATACAAAGTAACGAATACTCGGCTAGAAAGTACCAGTATCAATGCGTTACTCAAAAGTACCGGTATTGCACAATGCACATCCCTACCATAAACCGTTCCTCTATGGGTTTCAGCCAGTGCAAGTGGTTATGATTTCAGATAAAGTCTTTTTCCAGGATACTGCCAAAAAGTTATGCTCAAGTGTGTCTAATGCATCTGGAATTCATACGTCAGATAAATCAAATGCGTTGAGTATTTCAAGAACTGCATTGCTGATATTTCATGCTTATAATATGCCCGATAATCGAGCATTTATAATAAAAGAAATCTTAACGAGCGTTCTCACCATCGTCACGATTCCGTAAGCTCTGGTAAACCTGACTTACGACCGTTCAAAGTTTCAAGCTCGCTCCGAGCCTGAGCGCGCAATTTTAAAATTCAAATCATGGCCGCGGCACAAAAGCGCCGAGTCGGCTAATGGGATTTTAAAAATTCCTCGCGCCCCGTTGTTTTATTGAAATATCGTCGACAACAAAGTAATTTACAAACTAATCAGATCCTTTGACAGCGAAATATGGGCACGAATCGGCCGGGTGCACGCGCTATAATCGATTGAGTATATGGGGATGGAGGAGGAAATTCGTTCGCCACCGTGAGGTTGGTACGCCTCCATTGGCGTGCGTGTATCCTTTATCCTTCGTTGCAAATCACGCAGGATAACTGTTTAATTAACATTGAAATAGATATGTTTATCCTTTTATATTAGTAGGTAATAATAGGCTTGTTCGAGCAGTGGTTAAACCAGTTTATAAACAGTGCTTTTGTCACAAACCAGATAACGTGTCATTGGTGTTTATAATGCAGTTATCATAGCAACATTTCTAGTTCATAACAAGCGCACTGTTTGTAACCTAGTTTTGGGACTGCTCCACCAAACCTAATAAGTATAGCGAGAGGAAGCAAGCAATTCAATGGGAACTTTTTAATCACTGATAGTTTTTAATTAATTTCAATAATAATACTATCAAAGATTCAGTAAATATTTTGATAAGATGGTATTACTGGTATTATTTTCATAGGTGGGCGAATTAATTATGATGTTGAATGATTTTGGTTCTAAAACTTACTTTGTTGGTACTTTGTTTCCAGAAAGTCCAGATGAGATTTTTAAATTCATTGGCTTCCTTAACATTGGGCCAAATTTTAGCAATACTTTAAATTTTGCTAACCCTCCCATAACTCTTGCTACCGGCGCGGGCGATAGATCGTGTGCTAAACTATAATAAAATACTACTTAAGAACCATGTCTATTCTCAATCGCCTTAATAGGTTAGCAATGTTGGGCATTGAAAATGAATTGAGAAATACATTAGATCTTGAAAGAAGTTATTCGCGATATTGCCAAAAATAGTTCGAAAGAGATTATTTTAATTTAGGGCTGAAGTTTGTATATTGTAGGTACATTGTAGTTTGTTAATTTAAAAGTATTGTTTATACTAGTTTTAGATCCAAAGTTTGTGTTTTTAATATAAAAAAAAATTCATAAATAGACAGTATTTTTCTGGACATGTTTTTTTATAAATCTGTTTTCATGTAATTTGAAAGTTTTTTAAATTTGGAGGCAGTAGATACAAATGTTGAAGGAGCAACACAAAATCTGCAGAATGCTGTTAACAATATTAGTGATTGGAAGCAACGATGGATAATTGCATTGAGCAAATACAAATCCGTTCACATAAACTTTTCCAACCAGCTAATACCATACGTTCCAGTGCAAATTTATAACACAACCATACCTAACTCGAGCACGGCAAAGTACCTTGGTATGACGCTGCTCCACCCAGGCATCGCTAGAAGGCACAAGTTAAAAAGGAACAAGAAGAATGGGGCATAAGTTGCAAAAAATCTTATGGCTTATTGGTAGGAACTTGACATATAAGAACCTCTTACTTTACAAGCCGATAATCAAACCTGCGTGGACCTATGGTACACAACTGTGGCGCTGCACTAACCCAAGCAATATCGGCAGCATTCACTATTGGTGACCTTTGTAGGTATATTAGAAATAGCATATCCATCTTGAGATGTCACTAGTAATCAATGATTTTGGAAACTTCAGAAGTAAGACATCAGAACTGACTTTTTCAGCACACGAATGTAGAGCAATCTCGATCATTGACAACAGTGATGCCACATGCAAACGCTCAAGGCGCTCAGGCTTTCGATAAGGTGTGGCATGATGGGCTCTTTGAGAATCTGGAATAGCAGCTTCCTACTGAATATACAGAACTGTTAAAATCATATCTGAAAGACCGTCACTTCAGGGTGAAACAGGATGACGATACTCCTCGCTACGCAATATCAATGCCGGAGTACCACAAGGAAGTGTATTGGCACCACTTCTGTACCTACTGTATACTTATGATATTCCTGTTCCGGGAGAAAGCACGGTGGCAACTATTGCAGACGACACGGATATTTTGGCGATTAGTGACAGTGTCGAAAAAGCAACTGAAAAATTACAGATAGCTGCAACAAAATCAACCTGTGGACAAAGAAATGGCGCATCAAACTAAATGAAGGAAAACCCACGCATGTAAACTACACCAATAAGAGAGTTAACTATATCCCAGTAACCATTAATGGGAACGATATTCCATACGCGAAATACCGGAAACAGCGGAAACAGCGAAATACCTTGGCATGACACCATGACACTGGATGCCAAGCTAAGCTGGGAAGTACATGTCAAGAAAAAGCGGAACGAACCAGACCCAAAATTCCGCAAAATGTAATGGTTAATGGGACGGAGGTCAGCCCTGTCAGTGCAAAATAAACTCCTACTGTACAAACAATTATTAAATCCAGTACGGGTGTAAGGAATACAGTTATGGGGATGCACTAAGCAGTCCAATATCAACCTCATTCAGAGGTTCCAAAATAAAGTTCTAAGGGCTATTGTTGGTGCACCATGGTACATCACCAATCTTCATCGGGACCTTCGCATGGAGACGGTCAAAATTTGCTAAGAAGCACGAGGATCGTCCACTCCACCACCACAACGTTAAAGCCATCCACCTGCTAGACAACGCTAGTGCGTTGGCTGAAAAGAACTAAACCATTCGAACTAGAGCACCCGTAGTGTATTCACAGTGATAATATAATAAGTGAAAACAACCGCCGCCTACTTGAGTGGTAAAAACTGTCAGACTAAAACAACTTAGGCCAATGGGCATAATTGTAGAAATACTCATTATTTTATCAGGTTAGGATAAGTGAAAATAACTTGTTAGTCATTGACTAGGTGTTATGCCACAAACACCATTTAAACAAAACAAAAAAAAAACTTTTAAGGTTGGTGAGGTGATGGGACAAAACCAGTGCACAGTGTTTTTTTAGTGATTAGTGACCACTACCTATCAGCATAATTGAATAATAATAATAAAAATGGTGGAAATGATCTGGAACATTCCAACTGCCAAAAAAAGAAACTAGGCCAACTACAATCGCGGAAAAAAAGGCAATCGACAAAGCAGGAAGAGAACGATGCGTCGCAACGTCGCCCCAGTGACATTCCAAGACGTGCACACACAATACCACCCAAAGAGCGTGCGTCCTATCTCTCTAACGGCAAACGGTTTTCATTTATTACTTGTTTAAGACGCGCGGAGACGCTCAGCATAGCAGCGCAGTCGGTGAGGGGAAAAGAGCAAATTTACATCTCGTAGATCAAACGGGCCGAAGACGGAAGAAAGGCGACGAACAAAAGCGGCCTCACTCGGCGGCAACGGCAAACAGCACTCGCGCACAACACACAGCGTATCCGCTAGAGAAAAACGAACCGAATCGCTACTTTTACGTAACGTATAAATCTTCCGTGATTTGTTTCGTATGCTGCACGTACATGGGACTCTGCTGTAGTAGAAGGATGTCTGTCTCGTGTGTGGGCATTATATCTACGTGCTGGCGGCTCTTTAAATTGCGCTCGTGATATTACAAAAGGACCAGATTTTTGTTGTTTAACTGTTTCGCTAAATTCTAGTTGACTTTATGGCTGGACGTCATTTAGCATTTGTTTTCCGTTCTATGTTATCTACATCTATTTCTTTGTAGTATTGTTTTAAAAACCTACTGACCAGTACTCCTTAAAATAATTTAAAACAATAAACGCGACATTTTAGCAATATTACTTGCCTCAAAAACACATAGCAACGTACGCATAAGAGCAAGGTATGTGTCTTTAAAAAAAGATCGGTTCAGAACACAAAATTATTGACAGTTTGTTTTCGAGTCTGTCAAAAAGTTCGTCTGTATCAGGAGCTAAGGTTAGATGGTAAAAAGTATTTGTAGTAATCCCAATGAGCAGGACATTCGATTATATGTGTACTTTTATTATTATTAGAATTAGAAGTCGTTAAATGGACAAAGAACTTTCCCAAACAAGTAGCGAATAATCCTTTGAAAAAACAATCGAATTACAATGGTAACGAAGCTTTAAAGAAAGGTCTTCAAGACCCTAAAAATATATATATTTCTTAATATAGTAATACTTTCTTATTTACAATTTTATTGGATTGCCAAGACTTTTTTGTCTATGAACTTTCTGGAATCAAATGAATTGAAGTTTTTCTTTTTAATTTAACGGTCAATACGACTAAACGGGTAAAAGGCAGGTGACGACACCCCGAATAACACGATAGCCGACTTTAATAGAAATGACAAAGAAGGACAAAAAGGATACAAAGAACGTAACATAAGATCTTAATGTCATGCTGATTTTTTCTTTTTGGTATATTATGCCCCTTTGTCCTTTTCGCTCGTTTTAATTGTTTTATTCTTAACCCAAAAAATGCATATTGTTGCAGAACTGCAACATTTTTCCTATTTAAACATGGCTGTACGAACTAGAAAAGTGTTTTCCACCTACTGGTGTATTCCTACAACATAATTTTGTTAAATTGTTGAGGAATCTATATAATTTTATGTCTAAGGTTATTTGTCTTCAGTTGTCAAAGTTAGAGCGACACGTCATCGTAACCTCGCTTACAAACTGAAAAAGAGTACGGGTTGATTTAAAGTTAGTAGAATAGTTTATGAAATTCGATAGGTAAAGTTGAATATAAAACGGTTGCGTTATAAAAAAAAAATTTTTGTAGGTCTACAACATTATACGTTTAGTACTGAATTTGGTTTAGTTGTTATTTGTAATAGGTAAAGTTGTGATACAAAGATGTTGTGGTACAAAATTTGTTTATTGTAGTTCTACAATATTATACGTTCAATACAGGATTTCTTTTATTTCAAATTTGTAGTAGGTAAAGTTGTGATAAAAATGTGTGGTAGTATGAAGTTACGCGTTCAGTACAGAATTTGTTTTCTTTTTTTTTGTAAAGTAGCTAAGTGTGTAAATATCTGCTACGAAAGACAACAATAGTATTTTCTATAATTACATATAGTTTTATCTAACTTTTAAGGATAAAATATGGTATCTATGTAATCCATATGTGAAACGCAATTAGAATATTTGGCCATCATTTAAGTGAAATTAGTAATCTCGAAATGTCAACCTTCTTGAAACTTTGTAGGTTTATTTAATTGCTACAAACATGTTTCGTCTTACGCATTCATCAGTATAAATAAAAGCAAAAAAAAACAATCAGAACCAATGTCACAAGTAAGAAATTATTAAGGAAATTTCCATACTGGAATTTTGATTGTAAGTTTTCTTAAATATTTGTTACTTGTGATATTGGTTGTCTTTGTTTTTCTTTTGGTTTTTAGTTTACTAATAATGTTGTAAACCGAAACATGTTTGTAGCAATTAAATAAACCAGCAAAGTTTGATCAACCACCGCCTCCGACACACCTTCTCATTTAACGGGCTAAAATATCAGCGCAAACTTGACCGGTCTGTCCTAACTATTGAGACTTTGTAGGTAGGTGAAAATACCGGGCTTTAGTTGATTTGAGAAAATACTAGAATTTTTACATTTTAAGGATAATTGCACATTTTCCAGGAGATTCTGGTAATCATGACGGGACAAACTTGAAAAATCATCACAAACTTGAGAAACTCATGATTGTCGTTCTTTTAGTTGCTATCATAGCTCAACATAAAATATTCGCGAAGAGTAAAAAATTGTATATTCGTATATTTTATCATTTGCTAGATATCACATTATTACATTAGCAAATGCATGGATATTACATCGAAGAATTGCCACTTCAAAGGCCTCTCTTGATACAAAATAATTTCCTTTGACATTCATAGAGAAGTTGCAATATGCCTGTTTCGAGTTAGACAATCGAGCAGTGTAAAAAGAGGATATCCCTCTTTAATCAGCCTAGCAAAAATGATGAAAAAGAAGAAAGGTAAACCATCGCTACATGCAACACTGAAAGACGAACAGTTGGGTCAACTAAGACAAAAATGTGGGCTAAACTTGTACTGAGATAAGAAAAATAATTATTTAAAAATCTTTCATTTAGGACAGTAGTATCTCTAATTAATTATTATTATATGGATAACGCGCAATGTTGTATGTCTGCAACTTTTATTGATTTGTACAATAAATTACTTGACAACGGAAAATACACTTTTCGTTAATTCGCTAGCTATTAGCTGGGTACTGGGTAATTTTTTTACTCATTAAAACATTGAAAAAACTACTATTAAATCTCTGAAAACCCTGTGCATCGTACATTTGGTGGAATAATATATTCTAATTCAAATATTTTACATAACGTATTCAAAAAATCTTCTGATGCCGGTTCCACATCACGTGATGATATATAGCATAGTACAAAAAAATAATACCACTTAAATTCGCAATGTAAACATCGAAATAGGTCAAAATCTGTGCAACTTTGACCCATCTCATGGAAAAATTTATATGTTAATTATGTGAAATTACAGTTACGACAGTATATAAGAGTTTATGAGGTAATTCGATAAAAAAAATTCAATTATGATTTACTCACTGGAGTGTTAGACATGTTTTCTTACCATAATCAGGCACTGAATCTTCAGCAATAGACCTCTTACCTGGAACAGAAAGAAATCAAGATTAATTAATATGACATTGTTTGAGTACATTTTTCAAACAGAATTTTATTCCTGATTTGGCCGAATTACCTGTGCGTTAAATTTGAGAAATATTACGGTGATTTTTAAATTACTGGAAATTTTACAGCACGATAATATTCCCCGTAATATAACCGAGGTCTATAAATGACGGGTAATATTACAACGATGCCGCTCTATTTTTAATACAATAAAACTTTAGACGTGTTAAGAAAGCGCCTTATAGATACAGGGACACTTTTTATGTTGAACTGAATAAAGTATGTTTTGGGTCGATTAAAGAGAAATTAAATATATAAATTAAATATGATATTTTTTTTTTTCAATCAACAAGCCAAAAGTTTCAACGTATCTCGGGCTAGTTCTTTTTCTTCAAGAGTAATAAATGTTTCCAGATTGAAAATGAAAAACAAGGAAATAATACAGGACCAAGAAATAATGAAAGAATTAAGTAGCATCTATGACTGAGCTTTTCCTCCTAGCGTAAGTCGAAACTTCTCTAAATTAAAATGTACCAATTTCGATCCATGCTAAATATTATATAGGGGCAGAAAATGTATTGTCTCCTGAAAAGTCATCACATTGGATACAATCTATTATCAATCCTCGTTCTTTTGTAACATTAAGTGCAACTCAACAACGTTCCGCTTATAATGATGAGAACCATTTCGCAGAATATAAAAGAATACTTTTCGGCCCTGTAAAGCTTTTGATTAAACGTAATGAATCCAATTTAGTATTGGACAGAGCGAGACGGAGAGAAAGATGGCGAGAAGGTTGGCCCGATACAGGTGTACTGTTTGTATTCGTTAGGAACGGCGGCGTCTCGCGAATTGCGTGGTGCAAAGCAGAAGAAAAGCGTGCTGGATAAATGGGAAGAGACCCAACAAACTCCCACTCCGACTGAAAGCATTGCAAACGGCTGAAGCGAGAGACGAACATTGAAAGCGAACGGCTACAGAGAGTAAAGTGATGAAGAAAATCCGTACGCTTTCAAAAATCCGATTTATAAAACATGATTACACATTGGAATAGTAGGGAAGGTGAGAATAAAATAGTAATGTGTAGTTGTGGGTTATTTCAGCACAAGATCTGCAGCCTTTGGACTTATTATAAATATTATACCAAACATTTCCTATCTTAAAAACTATATCAAAAAACAACTAAGGCGCGTTTTCTCTCATCTTCTACTGCACAATATGGTTGAATCAATCGATCAAAATCAGTCGATCAAATAGAAACGTGGAGAGAAGAGATTTAAAATTAAAAATTTAGCCGGTTCGATTTTGTTTGCACTTCTGTGTAACACTAATATAGAAAAAAATCAGCAATAGCTTTTCGTGGCAGGCCGAACTGAACACAGGAAATAAAAAACAAAAAGCCGTATAAACTCCCAATTTCGGGAAAATGAACAACGGATGCGACCGACCGCATGGAATGTAATAAAGCCTTCATTTTGTAGACCGCATAAAAACCAAAATTTCAAATACTCCCGTGCAAAATGTATGAACAAAATGAACTCAAATTCGTGAAATTTGGTGTGTATTTTATTTGTATAATTGTATGGCTCTTTTGATTGACATTAAACACAAAATAAAAAAGGTCTATACTATACTCATTAGGGTGGTACTTATTTTTGAACATTTTTTATGCAGAACCCTCTCAATTTGTTCCTTTCTATCGATACTTTTTCCGCGAAATGTGAGATCGATCACTTGAAAAGTATCCACCCTTAATAACTCTTGACCTGATACGATTATAGCGTTGAGTTGAAACGCGTCGATTTAGATATCGAGGGGGAAGTTCAAAAATGGTACCTTGAGAATTTTAGGTTTCAACCCTTCACCCTCCAGCCACCATACTTTCAAATGAGGCCTTGTGATACAGCATTTGAAAGGGCACAAAATTCTCTACACAACCATGGTAAAAAAATAAAATCGATCTATTGGTTCTTAAGACCCTTAATAACTCTTGATCTGATGCGATTATTGATTTGAGTGGAAACAAGTCGATTTACATATCGAGGGGGAAGTTCTAAAATGGTACCTAGAGAACTTCGGGTTTCCAGATTTAACACCCCATCATTTTTAGGATATCCAGATTTAACACCTCTCGACATTTTTCTTTGGGGTCACTTGAAGACAATAATGTACAAAACTCCTCTCGCCAGTATCGAAGAGCTCAAACACAGAATTACGCAAGAATGTAGACAAATCCCCCCTGAAACATTCGCCAAAGTTCGCGAGTAGTTCGAAAACAATGATTTTTTTGTCTAGCAAATAATGGTGGCCATTTCGAACATGTCATAAAATAACTTCCTATTTCTTATTTTATTATTTATTTTATTTTTTATTTCTTATGACTGTTACTTAATTCAATAGTGTATCCAATCCGCAATGTTTCGGTAATAATAATTAATTTCATACCTTCCATCTCCTGTGTAGTCTATCTTAAGAACCAATCGATCGATCTATTTTGTTTTATCATGGTTGAGTATACAATTTTGTGCCCTTTCAAATGATGTATCACAAAGTAGGAGGTGCCATTTGAAATTTCGAAGAGGAGTGGCTGGTGGTAAAGGGATGAAACCTAGAATTCTCTGGGTACCATTTTTGAAGTTCCCCCTGATTATCTAAATCGACGTGTTTCCACCCAAAGCAATAATCACATCAGGTCAAGAGTTATTAAGGGTGGATACTTTTGAAATGAGCACACTGTATATTAACCCGTGCCCCAATGGCGCAAAATCGAGGATAATCAATTAGCATTTGTGTCTAGACATCAGAGCTTTCACAGACATATCCAAGTACATAATTTGTCCATTTTTATTGTAATGGGTGTTTTAATAAGAGCGAGTTGAATTGTGGGCCATTTTGGCAATTATGATTCGATAGGTCAACAAGTGAGTCACGTCAATAGGAGACTTATGGGAGTTAGAAAACATGACAATTGATATGGTGCGGAAATACTTTCAAAGCATATTAGTAAAATGATAAAAAACGGATAGAAATATTGCCGCTCGTATCCAATGATCAATTGGAGTTATAATAGTCAACCATCTGTATTACTTATGATTACCATAGTGGAATAATTCTAGTTTCTTTTGACAGTAGTCATGGTGAACTGTCACGCAGAAGGCAACCAGTAGCGGCGCGGCGGTTTATTGATGCCAAGAAAAATATAGTAAATAGTTCGTAGCGGTTCACGGCCAATAATTTCTAATGTGGTAAGTTTGTGAGTATTAGAAATCGAATGTATACAGATAAATATATCTTTTAAAACCTATAGAGAGATAGATAGATAACTGAAATTAACAGTAGTTCACTAATTGGGCCATTGATCAACAAAGAGTGTATGCCGCTTTTGTGGACAAAATCATTTTCAGCGACGAGGGTAATTTTCACAAACGCCGGGGCAGTCATATTGTTCCATACATAATTCCCGAATATCTACATTATAAATCAATAAATAATTCAGTACTTTGCTAAAGAAAGCCATGTGTAACAAAAAATTCAAATCTTGTGCTCTTCTAGAGACACCTGTAGTAGCTAATGCGATCAACATCAAGAAGTTAGGGTTGAATGCATTTGACCGTAACTGCTTGACGTTCAGCATATTTTTCAAAGCACGGAATTTTACCTAAATAAAACAAATCAAACCACTTTTTATTATATAAAAACTTTTAAAAAAAGTAAAATAAATCAAAAGAATACGAAAGATAAAATGTTTTGTTGATCATGTTTGCTAAAGCAAATCGAGAAAATTCCGTCGTATCAGCGCCAGAATAAATTGTAATTCATTGTATCTTTTATGTTAAATTCGTTCCAAAATTTATTTTTCGGTAGTAAACCGAAATATAGACCACACTACAAGACGCTCGTAATTCCAAAAGACAGTTATAGCAAAAAGCCACATGCATAAACAGCTATCGTACGGCGAGGTATGTAATCATCAAATTATTCCGAACCTACACCATTTACCATAAAATACCACGGACATCAGCTGAATCATGCATGCATTTGTACTATAAACGCAGTGATAAAGTGCACACATCATATATGAAAATTATCGTCTGGCACAGCGAAGATAACAGCATCAAAACAGCCATGCTATCGCATAGACACGTACTAATCCCATATTTAAATGCAATCACTAAATTACCGGGCTTTTGAAGTTAACTATCACCACGCCCGTTTGATGATAAACGCTATTAGATATCAAGCGACTCCAGATATGTAATTACGGACGACATATCACTTCTAGCGAGCCGTGCCGATTATCTCGCGATTTAACGGATATAACAGGTAGCTGGTAATAAGTGGCTTTATATGGCGGTAAACCTGCTCTAATGTTTTACGGTAGTAGATCAACGCTAATTTTATAAGCGGTTGTTCGTTGAAATAATTGCTTGCAATTACGACGGGATATTATTACTTAATATTTTACTGTATTAAGATATTTTATAGGATTGGAATGTACGTTCTGTTCCTGAAATTGAAAGTGTGTTTGATTGTTTCATATAGTTAAGCTACGGTGCAAAATTTTTATAACTAGGTTCTTTAGCTTTTATTTGTAAAAACAATGGTATAATTCATATTTTCTAATTTATTTAATGTTGGACTTTTTGTTCACACTTTCTTTGAGAATTATAAGTAAAAAAGATCTATTTTAAGCACATATATGGGTCGTTCCTTTACAAATCGTACGGATTTAGCAAACAAATTTCACTTTTTTAAATTACACCAAACCTTTATATGGCATTTTCTCGGAAATTTAATCGATACCTGTATGGGAAATTCGTTTAAAAATTTTTTTTTCGGTGATATGAAAGCTTAAAGTTTGGCATATTCAAAACTCAATAACTTTGGTTCTAGTAATCGTATCGGACTGGTTTTTGTTTTATTTTAAAGGATGAAAAATATTTACTTGATAACTGCGTACCTACAATTCTTACTTTCATTTATTTTTGTAAAAATGTTAAAAACAATTGAATTCTTTAAATAATTATTACATAGTCGCCCCCACAATGGATGTAATCAAAAAAATATGTATAACATACGCCACACTTGTACCTACAAAACCCAATTTTTCTAGGATGGAGTCTCTTATAGTTCAAAAGATATTAATTTTTATCTGACGTGAGTCACGCGCGGCGTGTCGAAACTCAATGAAAAACGCAGCAAGCGACTACTTCAGGCGTGTGCGCGACGTTCTTGAACATCTCGCAGACAGCAGGCTGGTTCAACACCCTAACACCCTAGCGCAGTTTCTACGGAGTGCGTGGAAGTGCTTATTTATTAGGTGCTAAAAATATTTATTTATTAAAATGTGAAAAATCACAGATAACACTGCACTCATCTTCTTGCATGGATGGTTTTTTGCTGTTCATAACATCATTTAATATAGCAAGGTTTGGCTTAATAATCGTAAATAGTCCAAACTTAAAACTTTCTTATCTCTAAAAATAATTTTTTTACTACATCTTATACAAGTATAATCTTATTTAGTGCATACAAAAATTAAGAAACTTAAAATGTGACGTCATAAAAGGTGTGCGATTTGTAAAAGAACGACCCATATTAATTACTTCGAAATAGCTATTGTATACACAATTCAAGTAACGCAGTCGGTCAAATGACATCATATTTATTTAAAAATTCATGATATCAAAAACTACTATGTTTTATGTTGTAGGTAAGTACAATTTAATAGTCTTGATTATACATTAAGACTTTTGACCACACAAAAATATGTTTACCATTACCATACACTACATAAAATTTCCATTTATACGAGCGCATTAAAATGTATTATTTAATTAGCACTCGAAGAGCGTCGTTTGTTCTTCCAATTATGATGCTTGTCCGATTCCAATATAAGTTTTTAATTAATTAGCACCGTTTCAGGTGGATGTTCAGCTGTTCGAGATGTAGCCCCGGTCATAATTGTAAAACGATCTCCACTAATTGTGACCTTAATTAGCTGCGTCAAGAGAACGATACTTGCAAGCTAACGATGCATTCAAAAAGAACTGCGAAGCAGTTGTCTGTCTTATTTTTTGTTTTACATCATTATTATGCAACTATAATTTGTTGGAATGGAGCTGTATTGTACTACATCGATTTAATTACTATTTAATATTAAGAAGTACGTAATTGTAACGTGTGCGATTGTTTGATATAAAAAGTATTTGACAAATTAAACTATTAGACATAACAACCTTCGATTCAAAAATCTAATATCTACCAAAATAAGGAATATTTCTGTTATGTACAGTAATGGTAAGATGTATGTTCCTATCGGTATCCTATCGCTAAACGACCATGTCGGTTATATTTTTCGGTACTGGTTTTTGTTATTCTCCCTGGGCCGCTATGCAAAAAATGAATATACTTCCGACACACTGCTTTAAAATTTTGAGATAGCGATAGGAACATACATCTTTCCATGACTCTACAGTCAATACTGTGACAAAGATAGAATTATTAAAAACACGAAGAGAATCAAATCAGAAGAAATCATTTCATTAACATTGATAAACTTTATGCATAATATCACTTTATGCATAAATGACAGTAACCAATTAATGTTCACTGTACACAGTCGATTTTCGAAGTAGTAATGACTACGTTATGCTAAGCATTACATGGCATGGTTCCATCAAAATTAAAACAAAACTAAAAATATTTAAAATAAAATGATAGTAGTAACCATGTTCATATGATTGTCTACAAGGTTATCCAAGTCCCCCAATGAGTAATCATCAAACACCGCCAATTACAAAAATACTGAACAAATTTTCATATGAGATTTTGTCTTTATTTTTAGTCGCAATTATAGTGCAAAAAACATCGACCGATATAAATTATTAAAGAAAAAAATAACAATAAATATTTTCTGGATAAAAATGGAGAAGTTTGGCGATGACATATGATTTGACAGAATAGATATGTCGATATTCAAAACCATTTTTAACCTTTTCAGAAACCTACACCGGTACACAAGTTAACGTTCTTCGTCTTTAACATGATTCGGGTCTTATTTGCTCAGCTTTATCGTTTTGGAAGAATTTAAAAAACATGTGTGGGCAACATTTCGTGACAAATTTTGGCGTACAGATAGGTACCCTGCAGTAGGGAAATACGTTCCAAGTCAAAATGGAGAATGAATAAATATCACTCCACTACAATAATTTGAGAACTCTCGTTAGTATTTTTGTATGTGTCCAAATTTCATTATCAGTTTCATGTATTACCTATGTGTACTACTTTCTGAAATAAGAAGAATTTATACGCAAATTGTACACTCAGCCAATAGATAACGTAACTATGTTTTCTCATTTCTTTTATCGAGGCTCTTTGAAAAGTTGCTTCTAAAGAGAATGAAAGTTATCATTGAGATCAAGGAACTAATTCCTAATTACCAATGTGGTTTTAGAGAAAAGCATTCCACTATAGATCAAGTCCATAGAATAACAGATATCATAGAAAAGCTTATTTGCTCAACAATCTTTCTTGATGTGACACAATCTTTTGATAAGGTTTAGCACGAAGAATTGATACACAAACTAAAGACTACCTTAACAATATGTCGAGCTGCTAACATCCTATGTATCTGATAGACTATTCAGAATAAAACAGATCGATGAATACTCGGAACTAAAACGACGAACTGAAATCCGCCCACATTAACTTTACAAACAAAAGAATCGAGGACATAACTCATGTCAAAATTAACGACGCCATAGTTCCATACGCAAACACTGCAAAGTATTTGGGTCTCACTCTGGATACAAAACTAAGGTGGAAAGAACATGTTAAGAAGAAGAGAGTAAAGCTTGGCCTCGAATACAGGGAACTGTACTGGGTTCTGGGAAGAAACTCTCAGTTCTCCAATATACAAGGAATTCAGACTTTCCAAAATAAAGTACTAAGGAATATGGTTAACGTTCCTTGGTACGTACGGAATAGTGACCTGCCTCGTGATCTTGGTGTCCCACAAATCATCCAAGAGATAAAAAGATTCGCCACTAAGCACGAATCTCCCCTAAGCCATCACGTCAACGTAGAGGCCATGCACTGGACAACCAGAATCTAGTGAGAAGACTAAAAGGAACTAAACCCTTCGAACTAGTGAACCAGTGAAATGTGTAAAAAGCAGAGCACGGTGAGTGAAGTGTTAGTGCTTCTTGTTTAGGACAAAGAAAATATAGGACATCAGTGGATAGCCTATTAGAGACAAGTACCTAGTTTTAAGAATACAGATTTAAATTGATGGTTGATCTTAGTTTCAATATGATAAGCACATTATGCTTATTAATGAAAAAAATAAAAAAAAATCGTTTTTAGTTAAGTGTATTTGAAGTAAATTGGTGCTGCAAAGCACTAAAATCAACTTTGCCGAAGTTTTAGTTGGACATTTTAGTTGTACTTCGTTATGTACTCTTTACAATAAAGAAACAAATATATTATTATATTTTCTATATATTATGTATATTTTATATATATTATGTATATATTATTACATACAATACTGAGTTTTGCCGTACTAGTGCGATACATTTTTTGTCCAACATTTTACTTCCTACAAATATGATTCAGAACTATGTATGTCAAAATCCCAAAAATACTTGACGACACTAAGGTCAACAACGAAAAGAAGTTCTTCCAGAAGAACTGAACACTCACTGACATGCTTTTTACCTTACCAATTGAAAACTATGCTAAACTGTCACTGAGTTGTCAAAGCACACAGCCTGATAGGCTCTATTCAATGGATCACTTATTATGAACCTGAATCACTTATTCTTAACATCCTCATTTTCTGTTCAATAGAAATTTGTAGGTTTCTTATTAATTTAAAAATAGAATAGTGAAAATACCAGAACTAAGAAGTCATTAATAAATAATATGATTTCATCGATGCATTCCATTAAACATTAAAAGAATCGATATGAGTAAATTAATTACTTTCGAAACGATAATGCTTTCTTGATAACGAAGTACATTAATAATAAATATTTTTCATTAAATCGCCACCTACGGACTGTAAAATTATTACAGCGCTGGCATTTATGCACCGCCACATTGTGTGTATATAAATCAAGTAAATTTGCATAAGTAAACCTGAGTTCCGACTCACACACCTGCTTGCGAGGCAATAAACAACCACCTATTGTTATTCTATCATCAATTTACCAGTTTATGTAAACACTGACCGGTCAACTATATGCGAATAAAATACGTACACGACAGAAATTCACACGGAAAGCGAGAATAAGAAAAAACGAACTCAAAAAGCATAAAATACCGTCTTAGAGCCGTGTGTTTCGCCCAGCGGGATACTTGGGCAGTAAATTTCCTTCGCACATTCATATTTAAATAAAATTATAAGAAAATTAAAAACGGGACCCGGCCCGACTCCCGTCTCGTAAACTCGCCGATATACAATCGATATAATCGGACGAAGTGGCGTTATTACACGACACACCGCTGAGGAAAGAGAAACGAACCGGACAGGATGGGATTTTTATGCAAATTGGTCACACGGGGACCGGAGAGTGAGAAATTGCCGCTTCTAATTCTACGGAGTCTAATGTGTAATAATCGGGTCCAAGGAGGCCGTTAAGATGATCACTTGATACCTACGGATTGGGGAAATATGTTAAATATGTCGGGCTACGGTGATACGTGTACTTAAAAGCAGCAGTTTATGGGCGTAATCGAATTTTGGATTAATCGTTCTTTTACTATTTATAAGTAGAAAAGATTAATGACAAAACAATTAAAGTAAACTTTGGTTTGAAAATAATTTTTTCGTAATTTTTAGTTTTGTAAATTTTGGAAAGAAAATAAAAGTTTTCTGTTTCAGGATAATCGAGGCAAATGAAAATCGGTCATCTTTTTAGATTTTTTACTAAGTTTTCCGATCGTGTCTAAGTTAATAGCAGAAAAAAAGAAGAAAGCTGAAAAATAATTAATTATCAATAATAAATATTGGTTTAAAAATTATTATATGAAAAGAAATTTGCATGACAATGAAATTAGCAAATAAGCCTGGTATCAATTTACATGTTTCAAAACATGCTATACATATGTGTGTACTATACCCGCTTTTTGTGACGACGATTCCGGAGATACTACTAAAGGTATCAGGAGGAAACTTCATATTTAGAAGTTTCATGACCAGACATCGAGCTAAAAAGCTTTTTGTTCAAAAGGGTCTATAGGAACAGGAAGTCTACTCTCGTCATCTTTTTGAAGCGAATGCGAGACTTTTTGAAGGGAGTAGGGATATGACCGGTTGCGCTCCTGTACGTATCTAGGAGCAAGTTTGCATGTTGCTAAGAACAATAACGCACGCGCCACGCCCATACGTGGCAACCGGTGATATCCCCACTCCCTTCGAAAAGTCTCGCATTCGCTTCAAAAGGATGACGAGAGTAGACTCCCGGGACACGCATTTTTCAACGATTCTGCAAACCAGCCGCCATTTCTGTACTTTCATCAAAAAAAAAAAAAAAGAAATTAAAGTAGACGAAATTCTGAATAATTTATGTGTATGACATTTTTTGGTAAAATTAATAGGTCCATGAGTAAATTCTATTTGACCGAGATCGGTTGTGTCTGCAGTAATATATAATATAATATAAAACTAGTTAGCCGGGAATTGACAGATATTTTCATTTTAATGACAATAGGTGTCAAACGCTGACGGTTTTGAGAATACCTGCTGGCAATAGTATCAAAATATCTGTCAAATCCTGGCTAACTAGTTTTATTTTAACGCAGACACGACCGATCTTGATCAAATAGAATCTCATGCAGCTAAACTATTAATTTTATATGTACCATGATAAAGTCATGTGCCTGGCCACAACATATTTTGTTATTGAAGTGGCGCAGAAAAAGGGATGTATTCTAATGCATGGTGCGAGCTGGCGTGCGAGTTGAGAATGACAGTTACTGCATACCAGCTACTGTTATGGTTTAAACGGAATATGCGAGTTACTGCCTATGCGAGATTGTCAGCTGCTGCCATGCGAGCTACTTCAAACAATTTTGATTTTACTGGCCACTTGCTTTCCCCCACCACCCTTCCCAGATTATCGGTCAGCAGTGCGCCCGCTCTTTGCGTAGTGTGAACGCAAAGCTCAGTTACTTGCCAGTGTATAGCAATTTTGTTTTCTTTGTACAGGATAGTCCGGAGCCAATTGACATTTTTCAAATAATACCTATTATATACGAAAGCACGGACAAAATAAGTAAATATGTCTATAAATACGACCAAGTATGCCATTTATTTGCCACAGGTTTCAAGGTTATTTTTTGAAAATTATATGGGGCAGATGGTCTCCGTTTACATCAGTGCATTGTGCAAACGGTTCTTGAAGATACCACACAGGAAAAAGTCCGTCAACACTTTTTCCTGTTGGGGCTCCTGAAAGACCGTATGTTCCAGAGGAATATCGTCAATACTCAACTCAAGCAAGCCATTGTTGAGGAAGTTGCAGTCATTGATGAGGGCTGGCTCGATGGATGCGACTACATTTATTTATATTTATAGACACTTTTAGTTATGTTTTCCCTGCTTCCGTATATAATATATACTGGGAGAGTTTCACGTATGAATGAATAATTGCATTGAATATTTGAGTCAATTTAATTTAAAAGTGTTTCGGACTGTGTGGGTACTCGATAATGACGACGATCTTTGTGGTATAGCTCTTTCATGATTGTATTTGTTGCTCTTGAAGATTCTTGATGCAACCAATTTCTAACCCAAACTCTTCTTTTTCTTGGAACTACACGTTGGATGGATGTAATAAATTCGTCAGATAACAACATGGAAAAAGATTGTCAGTTTGCAGATCGGAATTTCTCGGCGCTCAGCCATATTGAAACACGAGTATACAACGCAAGACTGGCGAGCTGCTCGCACCTCACTGATCTCGTGTAAACAGCCGAGTTGCTAGCCACTTTTCAATGCGAGTTCGCAGGGACAGCTGCTGTCAACTGGCTGGTCAGCAACTCGCACCATGTAAACCAGCCTTAATTTGCAGTAATATGTCCCTGAAGTTACTCCATTGAAATGAGTGAGTCCTTTGTTCAATCTTAGAATCTCATGCAGCTAAACTATTAATTTTATATATAGTATGATAAAGTCATGTGCCTGGCCACAACAGATTTTGTTATTGAAGTGGTGCAGAAAAAGGGATGTATTATAATTAGCAGTAAAATATCCCTGAAATTACTCCATTGAAATGAACGAGTCCTTTGTTCAAGTAAGCACATATAAAACGACAGGACATGGTATATGCGACGTAACCCTATTACAATGGAGTCAATTTCTCGAGATGTGGACCGAGTTCCTAAGGACCTGCACTATATCAACAGGAAAAATCGATATCGTATTATTACGACTCTGACATGGATAACGTTCGATTATCCCCGCTCACATCTCACACACCCCCTAAAATCTCATTTCAACCCCCATTCATGCGATGCGTTCGAATTAACGGTATTTATAACGAAACTAAATTAGAATTACGGACTGATATAAATTAAAGGGGCACATCTGCCTCCATTAATCACCGTAATTTTCTAGATTTCTTTTCTCGTAGATTAACACCGAGGGTCCTAAATTCCTAAATTGTTTCTCTTCCGTTTAAGGCCGTTTTCTTCCCCTTCGAGATTTTATTAGGAGCGGAATTCGCCCGAAGAAAAAATCTCGCTGATAAGAAAGTCAAATACGAGAGGACGCCACCTTAATTCCGAGCATTCAATTACGCGAATACCAGGGCGCGCCACCTTCGCTCGCTGTTGTCACAATGTCGGGCCGCTGTCGACGCAATTAAGGCGCTTGATATTTTTACATAAATGTTTTTCTGATTGCAGCTTTTTGATGATGTGAGTCACCCTCTATGAACAGTTCTGGCCATTTTTCAATGCCTTCGAGTGTGTAGCCGAAGGTGTAGTTATGCTCAAATAGCTTGATCTATCACATGTGAGCCAAACGACATCCTGCGACAGAAGAAGTCTTAATAAAAATGCCCTGCTTATAGATGTCAAAACAATTGAGTTTGGCAATTTCAGCAAATTTGTCCACAAAAGGGCTTTAAAGTAAATCTTACACTATGCACTTCAAATCTGGAAAGTTTTTTTTTACAAATGTATTGAAGCACTGACAACGTCTTTTTGATTCTGTAGTAGAATCAACACTGATCGATTATTTGGCTATTGGGAATTTATTTATAGGTACCTAGACAATTACACTGGTTTTTTGTATTTTCTAATTAAATATTGTTTAAGGTGCTCCATTTCCATATAGAACTTTACGTTACCATCCCAGGACAGCAACTCTGTATACTTTACTATGCATACACGATATGTCATTAGCTGCTGGTTTAAATTGAGATCAGAGATGGTCTAAGTTAAATATCCTTAAAGGTACTATTACATGGTAAATCAAATTGTGTTGTATTACACAACGTAGTTACCGTTGCTCTCCGTAAAATGACTCGTCTAATCATACATTTAACACGCCAGCCCATTCCGAAATAACGCCATACAATGGAGATCGTATCATTAGTCGTATTTTTGTTGCTCGATACAACTGGAAGATTTCAATATTTTATTACACAGTCTGGATGGCGATGTTTTAAATGATTCTTAGCGTAAAACCTTTTCATATAGAAGAGAGACTTCGTTGTGCAATTTAAATGTAATAAAATCTGCAACGTTGAGGTAGGAAGGTATATGATTAATATTATTATGAAATTATTAAAAATTGTTTGTTGTTTACTATTTACATCAAATTCAGCAGCAAAAAATAATGTGCAAAATGAAAAAGAGAAAAACACTAATAAAATGCTGTATGATTTTTATGCCATGCTTTAACGCATGATTATTTATTTGTCGTATAGCCTGTACGTTACAGTGACGGTATAACTATATATAGGGTCTCCCACGACGAGTTGCAATTAGAATTTAGAAGTATTACAGAACCAAATGAAATGAGAGATTGGAAATTTGTGGACTTATATTGTTGGACACGATCGTCTCAACTAAAATATTTTGAGTTTTCGCTTATTTCCGGTTCCACCAAAAATGACGTCAACATTTATATTTCAAATGCAACGCCCTATGTATTTTATCGCGTTTTTTAAATCTTCCTTAAATTTTAGATCAATTTTATGTTACATGTGTTACACACCAGGCAAATTTCACATACTTTATGTAAAATATTACACACAAAAAGTGGTATATATACCGTTATTTTGTATAATCATTACACGTTTTATGAAATGTATGTGATATTATGTATTTTCTATCTTTCGGTTATGTAGGAATACATATTATTACTGAAAATCGAACAGAAAATATGGAACTTCTCATATTGGCACGTATTTTTTGTAGTTTTTGTGTGGTTTTACAAAGTTTTTTTAATATTTACAGGAAATCTATGAAAAATAACCACTTACAAATATTTTATGTAAAGTTACTATAATATATTATGTAAAAGGTATGTAATTTTCCATACTTTTTTAACAGTGCAGCGCACATAACTGTTGCAGTAAGAGGCTTGCTTGACAAGATGTTCGACGATCGGTGGATTGCGCTTAATGGGTCATACAAATATCCACCGCGTTCCTCCGACTTAACACCAAAGAATTTTTTCATTTGGGGAGCTATTAAAGATGTAGTTTATGAGGACCCAATAATTGATTATTATTCAAGCGAATGGTTGCTGAACTTTCACAATTTAAACAATAATAATTATTGTGTGTGGTGGTATCGCCGCGTTTTCTCGGTAGGATACGGGAGAGCCTTAAGCACACGATTATATTATTATTACGGTGAGAAACTTAGAAACATCTGTAGTTTGAATTTTATATTACTCCACTCATCCCCATCCACCCCACTTGTTTTGGCATATGTTTTCTTAAGGCTGGTTTTCCTAGGAGCAGGTTTTTTACGCAGCGTACAACGTAACGTACGTCTTCTCAGAGGACTGTCACTTTTGACAACATGCAAAGATCCCTTGACCAAACTATAAGTAGACCACCTGAATAGCTGATACTCCACGTTTGGAAAATACAAACGCGCGGCGCATTAAGCTGTCTACTTGAAATGCGTGGTACGCTGCGTAAAAAACCTGCTCCTAGGAAAACCCGCCTTAAAAGGGTTATACGTCGTATCCGTCAAGAGAAAATAATTTGTTTATGCTATTATACGATAAAGAAAAAAATATCACGATGGTGAAGCTAATGTCTGAAATCTACAATATTGCAAGCTTTAAGCTTTTTGTTTAATCGACAATTTTTAAATATGAAAGGAGCTTCTAATTGGTTAATCATAGTACTGATTTGAACTATAAAAAAAAAACGAAAAACTCCTACTAAATTAAAATGTGATCCACGCATAATTATTTACGTTGGCTGGAAACGAAGTCACAATTTGAGGATTGAGTAATAACATATTGTGTTATAAGTTATATGTTTTTGGCACTATCTAAATTGATTTGCGATGATAGATAGGGCTTATAATCTTCTTTAAAATTATATAGGTATCTAATTGTTGACAGTGCCAGTTGAAATTGATTGAAAGCGAGTATTATATTTATTCTCATAATTCACCGATGCGATGGTTCAAATTTAAATTTAATATTGATTTTTCTTCTCTTAGATTTTTTCAGTTTCAGATTTAGATGTTTTATTTATATATTTTTTATTTAATGTACAGTAAGTAGTTTCAGGTATATTAGGGTAATTCAGTAATATTTTTTTAGAATTTGGTAACTATGAGATGGCATGAGACAGTTTGCGCAGCTTTAAGTGACTGAAGCTGTCTATAATTCACTCTGCTGATTAAGACCAGTTTATATTTTAGAATTATTTCTAATTAAAATCCACGAAAGCAAAGCCTACACGTAGTTGTATTTAAAACACGTAGTATTTTAAAGGCACCATGTGAAATTGCATTGTGCACGGTAATGTTGTTGAAATATGACCCTGTTTACCGACTACTGTTCGTTTAAAATTGAAACAGTTCGTTCGTACAAAATTGAATTATAGTCGGATCAAAATTGAAACGAGGGTTAATCCTTCGGTGATTAGCTTGCTAGCCGTGGGCATAATCGAACTTTGGAAATGTATGTAAATATACGATCGCACAATATTTATTGGTTGTGGTCCATATCGAATTTCAACAAAATCGAGGCTGTAAGCGCTCCGCTATTGCGGTCCACTCGATGGGATATGATAAAGAATGTTATTAATTCGAAATCAGATATGCAACATTTGGCGAATATTTACTGAACGTATGTTATGCGTTCGGTAATTGCCAGCCTAAATTAAATATGCAAATGCGGTCCCATATATTATGGAAATTTTCAATGCGCGTTCGTATTGCTTTCAATGGGCAGTAGGTACCTTTTCGTTTGGAATTAATTTCATTTTGCGAGAATTTGTTACTGGCATGGGTAATGCGATTCCGCGTATGACGCAATTTACAATTTGCGGATATTGATAATTAATTTATTTGATACGATGTAATTATTTATAATAAGGTATATTTTATATGTACACAATGTTTACTGAGTATGACAACCATATACAGACTATGATTAGTGGGGCTTCGTTTTATAGAGATACTGAGAATTTCCTATGCAATTATAAAATGTACGATTTGCCATGTTTCTCAATGTGTAAGTGTCGAACCCGATGACCTAGAAACATCAAAGTAGCCTCTAATTAACCTTAAAACTTGTAGATGTTTTTAAGTTTATCTGAAGCTTTTCCTATTCGACTAATTTTGAGCAGGTGGCTTCTCACCCAAAGTTAAAAGAAAAAAATTAAAAATCTTACATGGCCTGCAACTCTTAATACAGTATTCCTATTCATCGCAAAGAAAATCGATCCAAAACACATACTCATTCCAATGCATAGCTCCATTCTTGACTAACTTTCAATTGTCTCCAAAATATAAGCCATTTTTAAGCAATGGGCCATGAATGTGGCTAGAAGTTTTGTTTTTACCACGTTTTTACAAAGAAACTTCGTAAGCGAAAACTCACATATGTTTTGAGATTTAATTTCAGTGCACAAAATATCACACAGGTTCTTTTCATGGTAGCAATGGCTGGCAAAAAAATATAAAAAAAAGCTTTGACCTAAAGTTTTCTGGGGGGAAACTGTTATCACAAGCAGAATTAATAGTTCGATTGTAATAAAAATTATCAGAAAACTAACAGAACCTAGTTTAGAACATGTCTAAAATGCAGACGAGTAGGGGTTATACTCACACATCCTGCCTGATAAAACCTATGTCTCTCCATTAGAAAATAAACTGCCCCGGGAAGAAAGACAAAGAAAAGGGGCCGTTCATCAATTGAACTCGTGAGTGGAAGAACAGAGTAAGTCCAAAACGGGCGTTTTTGAGAAACTGAAGAAAACTGTGTGGGTAACTTCACAACTGTACATTTTACTGATTTAGTCAGAACATAAATGTTGTAGTAAATGTAATTCGTATTTGTTCTGAAGTTAAATTAATAAAATATGGCTGTCTTAGTTTGAAATGTAAAATTTTGGGCTTCTCTGCAGAACAGATTTCTTCTCGTAGAATAGCAAGAAAATAACACTTTCTGTCAACTGTCGCATGTTTTGTTGCATCATAAGTGGTGGATAAACCATGGCCAACGTTTAAGTTTCTTATAGGCGCCAAGTTTGATTTTGAAATTTTTGATGGATGTTTCTTACCTGTTTTCCATATTTTACTACAAGTATGATGTTGGAAGTGTTCTTTATTTAAATATGACATAAAACAGGAGACTTGGTTTGAAGTTGTGACATACAAAAGAATAAGTAACAAACTTGTAAAATGTACAGCTAAACATCATAATTGAAAATGACGAAACGACCACCTAATATGATAAATTCAATCAGGTCGCCCATAACAACACCAATGGTTTCTCCACGATCTTTAAAGATAACTCAAGTACACAGTTAGATTTCTCTTGCCGTTGTTTTTGTTTTTGATACAAACGTCATATTCCACTGTTTTTTACTAAAAACAATAAAAAAATAAATATTTCACGCTTTATACGATGCTATAAGATCTCTAGTACCGTTTTTTACCAAAACAAGACAAATGTCATTACCCATTGATTTTAATACAAATTTCATTTCACAATAAATTGACCAGATATTATCAGAAATGTTGCATAGCCAAACATAAAGCAACATAACTTGGGATTCAAACGTTCTGTTATTGCGAATATGGTATGGTTTCAATCTTCACACTACAAGCAATTCGTTTTTTAAAGAAATATTTGAATTGCCTTATTATTAGAAATACACAGTGTATATATCCTAGTATATCCAGTATATTTGGGAATTTAGTCTTTTTCCCTAAATTTTGCCACAACACAACAAAACCGGTAATGAAAGTTAGCATGATTAGTAATCACAGATACACTGCAAGCAAGTGTGATTAGTAAGGTACAATATTATAGAAAAATGAGCATTATGCCACCGAAAACAGTGTCACAATATGTTTATTTGAAAACCAAAGACAAAATCAGACCCGTTCTTGTAAAATACTTCAGACGTTTAACAATGCTCAAATAAATCATGAGATGGAAACCAAATCGTCCATTGAATCAAACCAATACGTCCAAAGTACAAACCGTACGCTAACGGTTTGAGCCGAAGAGCTGTTCCCTTATTTATGGGTCGGTACCGATTTGATGAACGAGCCGTGTTAACCGGATGGGTATTTTCGCTACAATTAATGCAACACTCCGCAAAACCGTAACCGAATTATCGACAGCGTTTCCAACGGTCCGATGTCGGGGAGAAAATCCGAACCCAACCCTCCTCTCGCCCTCCTCCCTCCATCTGCTACCGTTTTATTCGCTTTATTTCAACCCCCTCCCTCTCCTGGAGGGCCATTTCCCGTTGGGGTGCACGCTCACAACGGGAAAAGGGTAAAACATCCCGCTTTGTTTATTCATTTACCGCTAAAAATCACGTCGACCGCATCTCCTCCGCTGGGGATGCTTAACACCCCCCTTGTCCACGTGTACACTCCATGGGAACATCCATAATCTGGTCGTTACATGACCGCGCTACATCTCGTACTCTCATAAATCAATTAGTGCCGCGTCATTATCCTTTGACGAATTAGAACAGATGAATTATAACACTGTTCGGCGAAAAACTACCGGAAATTTACAATTTTGTTTTTTGTCATTGTTCGTTGAAGGTTATTTCCTTCAAAGAAACCAAGATATAAAAAGGTCAAAATAAAACAATTGAGAAATAAGCCCATTTTAGATTCCTTAACTCTTAGGAGAAAAGATAAACATTTTCAAGCGGAAAACAGTTTAAAATTCGTATTCAAGTATTGATATTAAACTTCTTCATCGCTTTTTGCAATATTCGTGACGCTTCTAGAACGCGTTGTGGTCTAAATAATGGAGTGAGGCAATATCAAAACGTTTCTTGGATGTATAATTGTTGCTTGTTAAATAAATGGAAAACTTGGACCTCAATGTCAACCAACACACCGTCTTAAGTTAATACCAGGAACCTATATTGAACATATTTAAAATACATATGTCAAAAGAGTTGATGACTGTGATTTCCTGGGACTCGATACAGTCATATCAAAATCAGATCAAAACGCCAAAAGTTACCTAACCACGTAAAGAACAAACGCTAAAAAGATTAACTAATTTATAGTATATTATTTGACGAGCACATAACTAAGGATATAAATCGCGAGCATGAACTTTACACGCGAGCCGTAGGCGAGCGTGTAATCATGCGAGCGATTTATATCCGTTATGAGCGAGTCAAATACGACCTTTTATCTACGACTCATAAATTCCATTTTAAGCAAAATATTGAAATATATTTGTCAATGACGGCGATGCGAACTGTCACACAACTGTCATCCACGTAGGTTTTGACAGACTTTGACACTCGCGCTGTTTAAAGATGACAGTTCGTTCAAATAATGAGGTCATTATAATAATAATAATAATAATTTATTGGCGATATACATACAGTACATATTTTCGCAGGTCATATAGGTCATACATTAATGGAACAGATTTAAAAAGCAAAAGCACATCGATATAACGAACACCAAACTACTAACCGAACTATAAAATGCTTTCTCCAGCAGGTAACGATTTAAATTTGTTCAGACTGAGTGCTTT
Organism: Melinopterus prodromus; assembly: GCA_964023965.1. Taxonomy (NCBI): domain Eukaryota; kingdom Metazoa; phylum Arthropoda; class Insecta; order Coleoptera; family Scarabaeidae; genus Melinopterus; species Melinopterus prodromus. Next base: position 74,291,997 of record OZ030391.1, read on the forward strand.
CACATGATCGGGGAGGACATTATAAAACTTAATACCGTAGTAATTAGGACCATCTCTCACCCTCTCCGTTCTACTAAAATTAACGATTAGGTTGTGCTTATTGCGGGTATTATAGCAATGCTCGTCCTCGTGTGTCCTGTATGAGTCAATGCGTGTCTTGACATTCAACAGACAACTCAGAACATACATGCATGGAAAGGTTAGAAGTTTTAGTTCTTTAAATTTGAATCTGCAGCACTCCGCGTAATTCAGGTCTCCCATCACCCTGATACACCTCCTCTGCGCGGCAAACACCAGGGCAGCATGGGCCGAGTGACCCCATTATTTGAACGAACTGTCATTATTATACAGCGCTAGTGTCATTATAATTTTTTTAATTTTTTTTTTATAATTTTTTGAGCGGAGGTGGCCGAGTGGATAAGGCGTATGCCTTCCACTCAGAAGTCCAGGGTTCAAGCCCAGGTTAGGCAGGGGATTTTTCAAATACTCCGTCTCCCCGACTGCCGCACAGACAAGCCACTGGCTTTGTGCACATGGCAACATCCCCAAAAAAAAAATCATTGGGGCGTATAATGATGGGGATTATATAGTCATAGATACGTATGCAATGAACTTATTATATGTGAGTGGTAGATAAAAATATTAGCAATATATTTTATGTCCTACATGATCATAAAGTGACATTTTACATCTTAGATACCGGGACAAAAACTGCTTCTTAACGCCCGCGCGGGCATTAAGGGTTCCCATGGTTATATGACGTCAAATATATCAAATATTTATCATTCAAATTAAATTTTAAGTCATCAATGTCAATATTGGCGATTAAGGTTATAAGTTTGGCAATTAATTGTCTGTAGGTACTGTCCCTCAGCAATGTCAATTATTGGCGATTAAGGTTATAAGTTTGACAATTAATTGTCTGTATTGTCACTCAACTCCGAATTGTTGTATTTTTATTTAACTCCGTAGATACGCATGTCACTTGATAACGTTAAAATATTTATTAATATTATTCAAACAGAGGAACAAAACCATTGTAGGACATAAAATTTTTTATGCAATTCGGGCATTACTTGATGTTTATACCCTCGGGCGACTTGAAAAGCTCTCGGGCCTTTCGGCCCTCGAGCTTTTTAAACGGTCACCCTCGGGGTATAAACGTCCGTGTAATGAATGCCCTTGGTACATAACTATTCTCTTCTGCCAAACTTTTTGCTTTTTGTTTCACATTTCAAACCAACGATATTCTTGTGAGACATTACTTAAATTATTTCTTTTGATGTAATCTACTTTGTTAAAGTAAATAAATATACTGTATTCAATACACGAATACACGATACTTACTTGTGTTAATTATCTGATAATTTCTTAGGTAGTTGTAGAAATATGATATTTTCGGATCGATAAATTGAATTACGTATTTCTATACAATATTGGATATTATGAGGAAAGAATTAATTTGTTGACGCCATTAACCTGAGAAATTCTTTAACTTAAATTTACTAGGTGGCATTTTATTCATTATATATTATGCATAACTATATGTATTCAAGTAACTTGTTCCCTTTTCTGGGTGTATACATACACACAACTAACTGCGGAACCAAACCACGACTTACAATCATGCTAATATGAACGTAGTTAGAAGTCTACAGTTAACCTGGGGTCCATTAATTTTTTGTTATTGGGAATAATAAATAAAGCGCCATAAAATGAAACAATTCGGAAAGAAAAAAAATCTAATTGGGAAATAACAGTTTGCGCAGATACCGTCTAGACCGGATGATTAATATGTACAAATGATTATTCGAGGTAAAACCCAAATAAACACAATCAGTACAATATTAAAAAAGAAGGGCCATATAGCCGATCAAATCAGTATAAAAGCCAGCAAAACAAGTAACCTTATATAAAATTTACGAAGGACACAAAGTATCCACCGCTACTACGTTATTACATTTATATTCCCATTCTGTATGTAGCAAGTAATAATAATTTCCCTTGTATCACATTTACCGGTCGTTTACAGTAAAGAATCAGTTAATAACTGTCCCATTACGACCCAACACAGTCGATCGTCACACAATATTCGTCATTAAATATTCAATTCGATCGTCGGAATTAAAATGGTTCCCGTTAATAATTTACCGATAATGACACCGTGGCCATCGATTGCCTCTTCTCAAATCTAGCAGAACTCCTAGAAAGTGGAAACCTATTACGTAACACACACGCTGTTACACGGCTAACATATGCATAAATCAAGTTGTAATGAGCCAAAAAATGTATTTATTTATTAAGTGGTATAAAAAGCGGACACGCGCATTAAGCGCTAATCTGTTTAGCACCATGCGTGAATTTATGTTGTCTCTGTTGAGTTATTATTAAATTATTCGTAATGAGTTTCATATACGCTACGCCGGTATATACCGTTTGTACAATCGTCGTATACTAGATACACCAATGCAGTTCTCTAATGCCTCTGGATATATGGACATACGTACATTAAACAACTGGGGTTCCATGTGTCAGTTGGACTGTGCTGTACGGCTATAGAAGAAGCCATTAATATCTGATGTTAATTTATCATTGTCGTATCATTACGTACATCGTTAATTATATTATACGTTATCCGACGGCTCTATGTGGACATTGTATTGTTTTTGAAGTTTTATAGTAATTAATTTGTTTCATCTCCGCGGTAACTGTAGTTCTTTTGGAGGACTGGTATGGTGCAACGTACTTGACAATCAATTATTATATTATATTAATTATGTGTTATTAGAGAGAACGGTTTTCATGCGCGCAGGCAGTAGCAAGGACGTATTTGTTATGTTAAAAAATGAATCAAGAATATTTCAGTAACGTTTTGATGGGTATGGTCAATAATACTTAAATTTAGAAATTGCAAAGACGCACAAAAATATCCGTGTACTACTGTATCTTACCAGAACAAAATATTTGCAATACTTCCAGCATTACAATGTAAATACCTTGAAAGATGTATTATCATAGCAAAAGACGTGTTTTAAGTTCGTAAGTTTTTGCTCGTCGTTTCAAGTCTATGTCACGGCGCAATAAATTTAATGGCTATTTTTGGGTACCGCGAATTTTATTTCTGAGTTTAGATGAACAGTTTAATTCGAAATTTCTCAACCGTTCTACCCTTGTGGTACCCTTGAAATAAAATTTGGAACAGGAGAAAAACTTTTTTACGGTATAATGAGAACAAAAGAAATCTATATGAAATATTTACATGGTCTGAGATTTTTTATCTGTGAAAAGAATGATGGGGAAAAGTTGGGACAACCTGAACATATACATTACATAATAAAAAAATTGTGCTTTGCGTTCGTTGTAAACTCATAACGAAACCCCTTTCGGTGTCGTTATGAAAACAGTAGGTCACAAACTTTTAGTAACTTTTAGTTTTCCAAGATTGATGATATTGACGTCAAGTGTCAAATAAGGCTGACATCTCAATCGCTATTAGCTCGCCTCAATTGCATTTGTGAATTTTATCATAACTACCAACTGGTGAAAATAAAATTACTCTAGATTGTAACATGACAACTGAAATTTTCGAAATTTATGTAAATTTAAGGTCGCCAAGTGGAAAAAATAGTATATAACACTCGTTTTTTAACACGTATCGGCGCACACATTCTATTTGGGCACTCCACGCTACGCTCGTCGTGCCCAAAATACCTCGTGCACCAATTTTTGTCTAATAAAACTTGAATTATAATATACTATTGTGAAATGCCTAAATTTGTAATCAACGTGGTCCAAAACCCCCCTATACTTATTATCGTTGAAATCTGAGATAACTCTGTCCCATTTTTCCGCTATATTGGTCCGCCATTTTGTTCACAATAATTTTGCCCTTGGATTCGTAATCAGCGACTTCATCAACCACTGCGAGCCAATTTTTGTCTAAATCGAAGTTTATTTGAGGTTTTTGCCATGCTTTTCGGGATTTCGTCCCACTGTGCGTTCGTAAGAGACAATTAAATTAATATCTGAATTGGCAAGATTGTTAATGAATATCTCATTTCAATTATTTGTATTTATTGATGATTTTTAAGTATCAAATAACCGCATAAAATAGATACAATAGAAATAAAAGAAAGATATTAACATCCATGCTCTTCTAAATCGAATGGTATATACTACCATACTAAAATAAATTATAATTAACGCATCTTGTACATTAATCAACTAAACAATGTACATACTGTAATCGTGCTTGTTGACACTTGGCGTCATCTCGTCGTGCAAATTGTCACTGCAAATTGGTTCTGTATTTCCAGTTTAGTTTGGTTTTGTTTCTTTGTTTAATACACATTTTGGTTCTGTCTGTTGTATACTTTGTTCATTTTTGTTTAATTACGTGAATGCAAAAGATTTGAGAATAAACAATTACAATGAACGGTAAAACGGAAAATAAAACGGTAAAATACCTATTAACTATCATGAAATTAAAACCAATAAAAAACGAGTGAACACTTTCATATAGACTAATTGATTTTTATCAATTTCAATTTGAATTTCTATTTTCAATTTGAAGTCAATTTGTGTCTATAAACCGGCAACTGCAACTCCTAACCAACACTGATTTTCGCGGAACATCTGCCTAGAAATGCTGGTTTAATTAAAACTAAGTAAGAATCGACGCACATGGTGACATTATATTGGACGATGGTGATTGTTTTGGTATTATTTTGCTCATATGGCATCAGCCTGGCTTTGGAAGTGGAAACTGGTGAATATTTTTCATAGTTTATAAACACAGGAACGCAGCAGAGTTTTTTTTTAGAATAGACTAAACATAATAAGGCTGCAAAAACTGAACTGCGTCACAATGTGCGTCCAGACTTAATACAGAGCAAATTCCGTAAATGATGTTAAATTACTGTACATAGTAAATATCATTGATAATGATATAGTATCCTAGCAATACAGAAGAAAATTCAACCTATGTTGCTTTATTCGAACGTTTTAACTCAACTCATTGTTGAGATAAGTGCAAACTGGCTACATGACTACATATTCTGAGAAATATGTTGTAACTAACGATAGGTTTGTGGCAATTTTTAGATAAATGTAGTTAAGTCATTTTTTGCAAAATATTACCATTTTTTTTAAAAACGGGTGGAGCATAAACGTTATTGAGCGATACAGAATTGAACCTATCTTACATATTCATGTGAAAAATCTGTGGTTAACCTATGTTAATCGAATTCGGAGACAGCCTGTATATAAACATATCAATTTAGCAAACTTAACTAGTATTTCGTTGGTATCAAACACGTCAATAAATTCGTAGATTTTCTCTCTCTCTCTTTCCCGCTTCCACAGCTTAGTAACCAAAGATTCCGGTTACAAATTAACAAGATTCTCCTCACCTTGATACGGTAAGTACATTATTTATAACCATCGGTGATTTAAGTTTAATTTCGTTTCGACTACCGATACACCGATTTCTAAACTACCGAATCCCAATATTAATGAGATCCGTCCAGGTAGAAACTTCTCGGCAAATTGAATAAATTTATTATGCGTAGACGAAACGCAAATAATTTTATGCTGAAGTAATCCACATTTGTATTATTTTATGAGCTGATTCTGGAGCGTGGTAATTATAAATCGTTTTAAGATGAGCTTTGGCTAAAATGACGAACAAGTTGGAATATATCAACGGAAATAGCACACTGTGATCCAGACCACCCACTCCATACGCAGAATAAATCCTGGCAATAGTTCTTCTAAAATTGCAATAACTTAAAGCCACTAAGGATTAAAGAGTATTTAAGACAAGTCAAAACAACACAAAACAAGAACTTTTTGCTAGAGTTAAAGTTAAATAGCGAACGTTAACTTTTACTGTAGTACGACGTTGTGTCGATTTCCTGATTATTAATGTATGCTCTTGATACTCTATCTATACCGCAATACACAGCAATTAAAAGTTAAATATTAATGATGGAACCGAGACAACTTGAAAACCTGTTGTCTGATATCGTACCTAATTTCCACAAAATTTAATATTCTCTATTATTTCGTCGCAAATAACATACTGTATAATTTTGTGTGTAATATAGGATAATTAAAGTATAATTTAATAATCAATTTAACTGGATTTACATGGACAACCCGTATGGGTTTTGGTACTTGGTAAAGTTATTAAAATCAACGTGTTTATATGATGGTTTTGCAGACCTTAGTCAGACAGCATTTGCCACAAAACAATCGTAGATGTTTCAGTCACGTCCAGTAGCGTTCAGGAGTTTTTCGTTAATTTCCTCCAGACTGAGATTTTCCGTCCATAATCGTAACGTGAAGCATAAGAACGCAATTTGTCATTAGGGCAAATTACGCTTTCTCACGACAAATTTATGTAGCTGTTCGACAAAATATGCATTATAACGGCAACAAGTAAGCTTTAACATCAGAAAACGTAAACGAACGGCGGAATATGTTTGTAAGCGACAAAAGCAGCAAATAAACAGCAAAAAATGTGATTTATGTGATTTAAGTCGTTAAACAGAAAATTTTCATAATTATTTGAATTATATAGGAAATTATTAGGATGTTGCAAATTTGTAAAGCCACAATTCCACTATCACCTTGCTGGTGTAGAAAATAAGATACAATATTATAATCACTATAATCATTATTAAACTCAATCAATATTTTAATAATAAACTAAATTACTAAAACTAAATTAACTAAAATAACTAAATTAATTAATAAACACAAATAAAAATATCAATTGCCAGATATGATACTGAATGTAGTTCCGAGCATATTATTTACATAAAAATTCAATATAGTATGAATTAAATTATTTTAAAGAATAATGGATTGGATAATTTCCAAAAATAGTTTTATTCTGTTTTAAAAAACGCTAGAAAGATTTGTTGTTGATGGTACATCTTATTCAGTACATGAGTATGTGTATTTATGACTAACTGACTGAAATGAACGATCAAAATTGCCTTATTCTTGCGTTTAGTTACATTTGATTGCTTTTAATGATCTCTATACATCAAATTAGGTTTTACTTTTATTATTTATTATTGGAATATCATATTCATATAACGGTATATATCAGGCTGTTTGTACTTGCAAAACGATTTTGTAAATTTGTATCACATAACAGTGATGTCTTCATCTCAAGATCCTAATAACAATAAAGAACTATTATGATTATTACACAGTACATATGTAATAAAACAAAATTACCTACTATAAGAGTGGTAACTAGGAGGACATACATTGTCCATGTGTACTACACAAAATCAAAATACTTGCAGATATGTTTGCAAGAAATACAAAAGACTGTAATGATACGTAATAATTCAAAAAAATAAGTTTTAGTATCCAAATACTAAATCAGATTCTTCAAAATCGATATACGTAAGTTCTTGAGCACCATATTTAAAAAATTACAAAACTAAATATGTCATTTTGCAATCAATAAATAAATATTTATTTATTACTATTAATTTGGTTGGTCTAAATTTAAGGGCCGAATGTTTTCAAAATCCATAGTTATGATAAATTTATGTTTTTATTAGTTGTTGCTAATATTCGTAATTCCGTAGTAGGCACCAGAACAGTAAATATTTTTATTTCGAAATTCCTACATTACATCGTGGAGCTATAGAAAGTAAATAATTTAAAAGTAAAATTTTAGCAAATATATACTTGAAACTCACTGTATATTATGCCCTCGGTAGCGAATTTATCGGCAATTATTAGACATACGACTTAAGTTATGCAACTGCACATTTTCACTCTCTTTTATCATTTTCAAGTAATAGTTGTCCGAAACTTTTTATCATAACAAAAAAAAATAAAATCAAAATTTCTTTAATATATTTGTAAATATCATTTGAATGGGATTTTGAGATTAGAAGCACACCGTACCAATTGTTTTTTAGTTAAACGTGAAGTGTGAATACTATACGTTCACATTGAAGTTGATAAGCAGTTTTGTATCACTTGCCGGTTGAAAAAATGTAAAAAAATTTATATTTCGTTATTTTTTAATGTTATATGATTTGGGGTAGTACTGAACTACTCTGGTCAAAAGAATTAGGTGATAAACAAAATTTATCTAAAATGGAAAGTTGATTTTTTCTCCGACATCCGATTTTGATGATTCTTTCAGTCACTGGTACTCACAGTCTTCAGAAGCAGTACGGATGAAGATTTATTATTCGAATCTTTTTATTGATTATAAACAGTGTGGAAGAATTATGGTATATCAGTTATAAACATATAGGTAGAAAGAATTAGTACACATTTTTTACGACTAAATATCAAACATTGAAATTTTCTTAAAATATCTTTTATATCATTTTTTAATATCATTTGAATGGGGTTTAGAGATTAAAAGCGAACTGTAGTAATCGCTTTTAAACATGAAATTAAAAAAAAATAAAATTAAACATGAAAAGGTGTAGTCAAGTTTATAACCGATTTTGTATCATTTTAAGTAATTCTGAACTATTTCAAAGGAAAAATGATTTATAAAAAAATTCTTCAATATGATTTTTCATTTATGTTATCTCCGGAGTTGTGTTCGCACGCGCACGCACAGATAAATGCAAAATATTGATGTGAAAGATATAACCCCTAATGAAATTGACCAAACACAGTACCTATTAGCAACATGGTAAATTGAAAAATTAAAATATGAGACCAAACACTCACACGCATTTTTTGATTTTTTTTTGTATGCGGCCTGCAGAGGCTCTCATTAATATTTTGTGGTCAAATAAACTCAAATAAGTGAATTGGACACCACACCACTGGTCTAAGGCATATTATTGTTATTTCCTAAATAAAAGTAAATCAATTGTGTGAGTGTCAGGATACTTCTGGGTATCATCATTCCATTTCTCAACGCGTATCGTGAAAAATCGTAAATTGGACAGGAATTGGGTCGAGATTTTTCACCGTGAAGGAGGGTTGAGTCGGCCGTCAGTTTGTTTTACATAAATATGTGGACGGGCAAAAATATAACCGACGTGAGAGCAGAGATTTCCCTCAGCTCAAACATGTCACCGAGAAGACCGAGACCTTCCCATCATATCCTTACCCTGCCCTTTCCCGACAACGGATATAAATGTACTTTATAAGGGAAGAACGAACGGGTGTACATTCCACACAGAATATCACACGACCCCAGCAAGATTTATTTGAAACGTACCAATGCGTTCAGTTCATAACTTTCCAGCTTAAAATATAACATTTGATGTGAAGAGCGAGACAATTTTGATGGACAGTTATCATAATATAGCCAATGATGAAAGTGTTCATGTTGAGTTGCCTTTATTAGACGGCCATAAATGCAACCATGACAGTTTACGTGTAGCAGAATTATTTATATTCGTTACGTTTTCGTTGATAAGCATCTAAATAACATTTACCCCTACAATAAATTTCTGAGAAGTAGCTAACTTGTGTAGTATTTGTATTTCTATTACCCTCACGCATGCAACCACAAAACGGCTAAAATCATCCTATACATAAATGGTAATGCTTAAAATTACATTCATTCAAAATTCTGTACGATTTCTGTCCTTTTGCATCGTAATACGCTATCCTAATAAAAAAATGCATTTGGAGCTATTAGAGTACCAGAATGTGTTATATTTTTGCATTAAATGTTCCAGACTGTCAGCTAAAACAAAGCAGTTCCTTTCTGCCATTTCTATGTGGAGATGATTTGGTTGAAAATCCAGGTGCGTATATAATGAACATTTGCCTTATAGTTTGTATCGCACCTTCTAAGCATGGTGGGAGTTAACGACACAATTCGTTGTTATTTAGCGAGTTCAGTTACACGTTAACGTGTTGCATTTCCTAAAAAATGCGTTTTTTGCAATTCGTGTTCTTGTTTATCTCAAATGAAATCTCCAAGTAATTGTAAACTTTAATCGAAATTGCTTTAATAATAATATAAGAACTTTTCTCAGTTGTTTAAACACATAATCTTAAAAGCATTATGGACACAATGACTTAAAAGAAGTAGGTACACCTTATTATTGACAAAAAATTTTTTTAAAAAACTGTCTTATGGTGGACTTTGTAAAATATTTGTAGGTGTACGTGTAAAAACATAAACAAAATAAGATAAAGAACTTGACGGATTTTGGCTGATTTTAAAAGAAACACACAGGCCAAAATTGAGTTAATATAGAAAGCGGAAGGTGTTATTGGTGGAATAGTTCATAAAACATGTACATACACTATTCTACCAATAATAATACCAATAATAATGTCATATATTTTTCCCTCAATGTTAACTTGTTGAATTAGAACATTTGTTTGGTATATTCTTGAGCATTAAGATTTGTTTTAGTAATTTGTATTAAATATTTATTAGATGATAAAAAATTATTTATTACAATATTCGCTTGGTACCAAGGACATATACCTACTTGGAGAATTGCTGAATTACGTAATGTATCAAATAATATTTATTTATTTTAAATAAATATGGCAAAACAATTAATCCCCAATAATATAAACAAATATGTATTGGTAACAATACATGTTTCAGCCTGTTTCATAATAAATTTAATAAATTTTAAAGATAACGTCGCCTTTACCATACAAATTAAAGTCAAGAATTTGCCACTCTACCGCATAAAGTTCATTTTTGCTGCGTATGTCATTTGACGTATTAACCTTTAACGGATTTTTCATCCTAGTGTGCACCATATGGTGTTTTGTAAAATTCAATGAAAGTGAATGTGTTGAAAGTTCCGATTGGCAAAAGCTACGGTAGTTCCTTTATTCAAACTAATTGACCATTCAATATAGTTTAATACAAAGGGTATTATATATATATATATAGTAGATTAGGGTATTATATACTGCGCACGCCGCTTATTGTGATCACATCGGTACTCGGAGTTTTTGATAACAATAGTCGATTGACAATAATACCCAAAAAACAAAAATTCGATTTTTTTTAGTTAATGTTACATACATATTATTCATAAAATGTAATAAACACATATTGATGCTTTACTTGAGGTATTAGGACGTAGGTATACAAACAAAATTAGAAATAATCCCCATTACTTGTTTGTCTCAGGTGGTTGCGAAGAAGTGCGGTTATGTAGAGATCGTACCCGTAATGCGGCTGAAAATTTGACGATCTATGCTGGACACCACGGCGCAAAACTTCTAAAGCATTCTACATCTCTTTATTTGTTGGAGCTGGCAATATTACTATAGTATCTTTGTCCACTTCCTGCTGTTCACATTCGGTTTCGGAGATTGAAAACAATACAAATTAACAAATTTCATCTTCTGTAGGACGCTCCGCGGTAGTTACGGCGCATATGCTGACGTGCCAAAACGAATGACCGCTCGATTCACAAAAACAAACACAGGTTATTTGATTTTCCGCCTCGGTTCTTCGTCGCGAATCTATTATTTTGCTTATTCGTTGCTCAACGCAAGAACCGACGGCGACGTAAGAAAAAGTACAAACAATCCGATGTGATGATTCCAATAACCGCTGCTTTTCCTGTGGTAATATACGGCCGGTCCGTTTTTGGCAAATGTGATAACAATAACCGTGATTACAAGGAGCGGCGTGCACTGTATTAATTTGCAAATCCTTTAGAAAGGAGTAAATCGGCAATTTAGTTGACCCTGATGTTCTATGCGGCACAAAATATGCTCGATTTCAGTGGAAAATTTTGTTGGCATAGCCAAAGCCCATTATATTGTGTAAATAGTGACACATTTCATAGCGATGACATTTTGATATATGTTGTACCAAAAAACTGCAAAAAACAACAGTTTGCAAGAACTAAGTTCGTAAGACAAAAATTAAATTATGTACTTGTTTTGGCGGAAGTTACAAACCCAACGAAAAAACTTCTACTAAAGGTGACATCTGACTATATTATGAAACTTAATCGAGTTTAAAGCCAACTTCAATTTGAAGTCAACTTTAGTTAAAGCTTCTTGAGCTGTAATATTACAAAACTGGTCGTATGCTTATTAAAAAATTTCTATGTATCCAACCCTACTCAAAACCAATTAAAATTAAGTTTTTCTAGTTTTTTTTTCAAAATTTGCTGTATAGTTCGCTATAATTTATCGCTATAATTATTATATATTATTTGCCTTTTTCGATGACGTTAGTATTTAATAATAATCACGATTTTACCCTATATTTATCTGCGGTGATCCAATTTTGCTTAAAAAATCTGAACGTGTTTTTCTATGAAAAGGTATTGCATTTCCTGTTAAAATTTTGTATGTTTCCATGAAAAACTATATATATATATGATATCAAAAATCAATATAGACTTCAACTGAAATCTGCATTACTTAGTCACGCCACAACTGAAAACAAATAAAAAGCACCACCACCACCGATTTAAATATAAAATATACAAAAACAAAGCTTTGGTGACCCGTTGCTTTTCATTGGAGGGCTGTCGAGCATGAATTAATTATTGTGTTTGTGTTCACCGTCAACGGTGGCAGCTGTAAATGTTTTTAGTAAATCAAATGGTTTCGAGTGCCTGAAAATGTCCGGGACTGATGCTCAGTTATTATTTCAACCGTTTACGGTCCGGAACCCACTTGAAATTGCCGGTGACTAATGTAAAACTGTTCAGATCCGGGCGCTAAATTGAAAAATTAAAATTTGATGTTGCCTTGTTGTGATGAGAAATGCTCTTGTCGGCACTGGTTTGATTTAGCGCAATTTGCTGAAGCGGTTTAGGACTGTTTGTTTTATGTATGTCGAAAAGGGAATTGTTGTTGATTTGAAGTAGTGATGAATAAAGAAAATAATGATAAAGTTTATTTTAAAGTGTCTACTGGTATAAGTAGGTCTCAAAATATTTGTATGTCCTACATGGATCATAGAGTGACATTTTAGATCTTAGATACCGGGGCGAAAACAGCTACTTTATGCCCGCGAGGGCATTAAGGAATGCCCGCACGGGCATTAAGGGTTTTTATGTAATGTACAACAAATATTTGACATTCAAATTGTAAATTTTAAATCGTCAATGTCAATTATTGACGACTATTCTGTTTGACAATTAATTGTCTGCATTGTCACTCAACTCCGAATTGTTTGCATTGTTATTCAACTCCGTAGATGAGTATGTCACTTGAGTACGTCAAAATATTAATTTATATTGTTCAAACGGAGGAACAAAACCATTGTAGGACAAAAAAAAATTCTACGGAGCACGGGCATTACTTGATAATTGTAACACTTGGGCGACTTTTTAAACGGCCACTTAATGCCCTTGGTACATAAATAACTATTATGTTTAGACATAATAAAACACGAATTGTTTATATATCAAACGGCATCACCTGAAAGCGATTGCAACAATGTGTTATATAAAATAGCATTGAGAAATTCATGTAAACCTTTTGGGTAAGATTTTTCTACTGAAAATTTTTTACTAACTATCTTTGTCGTCCTTCTTGAAAACAGTGTATTTTCAATAATAAGCTATGCATTATGTTTAATTTTAATTAAGTTTTGTTCAGTTTTTCATTTTAATATAACAGATCTTAATCTTTATAGTACTACAAATAAAAAGTTATGACTACATTTAAAAAATTAGGTTTTTTGTTTCTATTTTAAATATCTTTGAAATCAATAAAAACTATTCCGAAAATATGAACTGCTTGGACATTTTATCGACTTTCCATTTCTATTTAACAAAAGCATGTGTATGAATTGTTTGCTTTTCACTTATATTGTATAAATAGATATCTAATCATAAACTTGGAAGATGATCTACTCTGAAACTGTGTGAAAATGAAAATGAGTGGGGTACCTATGATAGAGGCGAATGTAAGCCAAAAAATAAAATATGCATAGGTCCTAAAATGAACCGTTTCTGAGATATGGTCAATACAATGGAAATATCAAAACTCCTAACATAAATTGCAGAAAACTATACAAATAAAACAGGTATTAAATGAACTAAACACTTGTTATTAACATTACAAACAATTATCTTACTTTTACAAGAAAAATTGTTATCATATAATTTCTAGATTGTAGAAAATATAGGTGTCATATTATTTGAATTTTTTAATGTGTACTATTTAAAGAAAACCAGTTCGCACTTTTTGACATCTTGCATTCTTATGACATCCAGTATTTATTTTTAATTCCCGTAATACGTTGGGGGCAGTTTCAACACTTGAACCTTTTTTACAAATTTTCATTTTCCATTGCATACTTCGGTTAATAACTATAAAATTCTTTTTCACAAATCCATACATACGTCAACAACTTCACGCGTCGCGTCGTAAAAACTGTATAATTTATTTCCGCATATCCGACATTTTTACCTGCACAGTCGGTAATTGTAATTGGCGTAACGTCGCTACACCACCACCGCACGACGGCCGCGGCGGCAAAGCACGAAATTACGACTTCCACGGACAGCTTAGCGCCGACACGCATGAATATGTAAGTTTACGTTTCTGGAAGGCTGGAAGTGGCCCATTTGCTCTCTTTAATTGATACCTTCGTACGTCGTAAATCTTTCTGGAGTCATGCACATCGGTTTGTTTCGGTGATTAAATGGTATATTTCAGCGCGGTCATTATTTTTAGTTGTGAGCTTGTCCGTTCTTCGCCTACCTATGGGAGGGACAAACGACTTCACGTGATTGATGAATTTTTTGTAGGTCTTCCGGGTTAGAGGACACGACGTCGCGCAAACGTGTAATTCCGTGATTTATTCCGCTTTTTATTTATAGGCAATTCATATTCCAATACATGAAAGTAGTAGGTTTTGATGAAGAAAATTCATTATTATTGGATGTATTGTATATAGGATAAGTTGGATATTGGCATAATAAATTATAGCTTAAAGAACCTACTTGCCAGAAATTGAATAAAAATGTGTCATTTCCAAAACTTCTTTAGTCGTTAGCCGTTATGTCATTTATTATAGATGCAGACAAATCAGGGAATTTTATATTTATATTTTATATCGTGGTATACTATACACGATGATATTCTTTCTCGTACACAGGGTGATCGCAAAATTTTATTATTTTTTTTGCTCTATACGCGTGGAACTCGTAGGTTTATCAGAGCAGTCATTACTCTATTTCCATGTGGCCGGTTTTCGAAATAACCGAGGTCAAAATTTTAAAAACAAAAGTTTCGCAATTTTTTTCGATCGTATATGGGCTGAACCAAATGCAAATTTATAAATTTCAAGAACGTATCATCACCAAACATTGTTTTTTATCTAAAATCTTGAAAATTTTCCCATTCTTGTTCTTGAGACATCGTCCAGCATGTTTCGTGGGGACGCATGAAAAATGACTATTATTGACTTTTCATTTACAAATCATGAAGTTGTAACTAAGTTCATAAGTTGATTCTATGTTGCCACTAATATAACCAAATTTATCAAAATTACCTAATATTAAAAATCGGTGGGTTTTAAACAAAGTGAAAACATTTGAAACTTGGAGCTTTAATGTTATATAATGATCAGTATTTACATAATTAAAATTAAAGGTTTTATTGTTTATATTTGATTTTTATTAAAAATTGTTTGCCATTTATTTTCTCAAAAACAGTTACTCGGTCAGGACCGGTCGGTCAGGACCGACCCGACGGTCGGGCCCTTATCGATGGCGGCCCGTCACAAAAATCTCCTTTATTGGCGGCCCTGGACGTAGGTACTTGATGTTGACGTCGTATTTAGTTTTCATATTTTTACTTTCTATTTCATGTTTTGACAGTAGTACCGTTTAACCAGATGTGTTAGTCAGAATTTGTTTCGATATTTCACCTATGAAGTTGAAGTTTTTTATGTGAAAAATGAATAGCCCATATCTGATCAGATCAGACATACGACAGCGAGTTCACAACAGTTATGTGGCATTAACTGACTACCAGGAAATTATATAGGCAATAAATAAGTACCTGTTAGTGATCCACTTTAGTTGTTTGAAGTGTTTTTAAAACGATCTTGTTAGTAAAAAACAACACAAAATCAAAATTCATTGATTTGCATTGCCAAATATAAAGTAACATAACATTGGAATCAAGCGTTCTTTTATTGCAAATTATGGTATGTTTGAAATCTTCAGAATAGTTCTTAGTTCCTTGTCCTTGGGCCGCCATATGCTGAATGTGTGGATCAATAACGTGTATTTTGTTTCCATTAAATATGAGAAAACCACCCGGTCCACGTTACCTTAAAACAGAATGAATACAAACGAATCATTTATCATCTCTTTCTGTCAAATTGTTTTCCATATTTGTCTCAATATTTATAATAGCACGCCCATCCAATATTTGCAATAGCTTGTAAATATTTTAATATACGTTGTTAATGAACGAAAATGCTTTTCTTTAATTATCAACTTCGATTACACCCTTAATTTATTGATACAATACAAGAAAGGTACAGATTCCTATACCAGAATATATAGTACAAGGACGCAAGGATAGATATTTTGATTAAGCAGCAGCAAGGAGCTGGCTGCTTGGGCGGTAAAGTTACCGTTATAGATCAGGTGCAATATGCTGGGTTAATATTGAGTTATGAGTGAACGCGCTACACAGGAACCCTGGAAATATTGTTACTGCTCAACATGTTCTCCGTAACACTATTTGGTCCAACTTACACCACTTACAAATCTAAATTTTCATACTTGATATTCGACTGTTCTAGCAAGGCAATCAAGCAAGACAGTTTGCATGGCATTGCAGTACAAATGGCAACTTACTATATGGACATTGTACCTTTATATCGCCAATAAAGTTGATGGATACTATATCCTCCTGAGACCCCAGGTTCACTATGACACTTTGTATTTACGTCAAATTTGTTTAACAACAAACAAACTGTTTTAGAACATAAATTGATATAATTTGAGAACATAACTCTGTTTTTTGGAGTACGGATTTCGGGAGAATGTTTCGTTTATGCCATATACAGTGAGCGCGAACGGTATGAAAACAAGACAAAATTTTAAGAAAGGTTTGCTGTTTTGAAAAATCCTCGAACACGTCGGTATATATTTATCAAAATACACCTTATGTCATTAAATTTTTAGATTCTGAGATATAAGCTCAAACTTTTTAATTTGAAATAGAACACCCTATTTATTTTGTTATTTTCTGGTGCAGTCCTCATTATTATATCAAAAACATCTAGAAATTAGGTCTAAAAATTAACAAAGAAAAAATTGATAACAAAACGTTATTACATTTTCTACTGCAACTGCAACTGGTTTATGAGGATTCTCAACTTTTGAAAAGAACACACATTTTGATCGGTTTACTTTTTGTTGTTATTTTTTGTTATAAATTGTTTCTTTGTTAATTTTTGGACCTATATAATAAAGGTTTTCGTTAATTTCTAGGTGTTTTTGATAAAATACTGTAACAAGCGTAGTGACATTGAATAGGCAATGGAAGACTGCAACAGAAAATGTCAAAATATACAGGATGTTCTATTTCAAATTCAAAAGTTTGAGTATATATTTCAGAAACTCTAACCGGTGCATTCTTCATACGGCACGGTTGCAAAATAGTTAATTAAAAAAATTCGTTAAATTCAGTCGATCCGTTCCGGAGATTTAGTCACTTTTATTTCATAACCATCAATTACGTCCGTTTCTCAAAAATTTTCTTATGTAAGTCAATAAAAATATTATGCCACTATTAAGGCAATTAAAAATTCTGTAATGACGTCATCTTTTAAAAACAATTGAAGGTAAACAAATTAATTTGATATCATAAAGTGTATTTTGATAATTAGAAATCGACGTGTTCGAGGACTTTTGAAAATAGCAAACTGTGATTGAGATTTTGTCATGTTTCCATACTTTACGCGCTAAAATAAAATATACTTTATTTTTCATTATTATTATTATTATTATTTTAAACGGAAACGTGAGCGTAAAGTATACATCAACCCTATATGCCCACATCGGTATTTAAATATCAGTTCTTTCATAGACATAAACATAAATTAGGAAACTTCCTTTTCATTCCTGCTTTTCATTTCAGATAAAAAAGGAAACGTCCTCAACTGATAAAACGAGACGAACAAACACACACACACTGATATATAGACCCGGGGCGGTGTGTTTGTGAATTGTACCGGAAGAGCGCGCGAGCGTCGCGACGTCTCCACGTCCGCCGACGACGTATTATGACGAGTGAGGAGAGTGGAGGGCCGTTCACAGTCTGATGATCCCTTCTCCCCCTTTGCGGTGTGTCACACTCGAAGAAAAACTAATTCATTTCCGCGAATGAAAGTCCCCGCTTTGGCACTCACGCCGACCGACGTTTTTGCCGCTGCGTCCTGCAGGATTCCCACAGGACGACGCGCGGTTTAATTAATTTTCAGGACTCCTCCGAAAGGGGACGGAAGAAAGGGTGTTTTAAGAGGATACCTGAAAGGTATTTTATTTAAGTATCAAATGCCTTCTACTACTACCAGCGACATAAACAAATATTATGGTTTCTTGATATCAAAAGCAAGTAGTTGTTGCTGTTTCTTATATGTTATTTGGGTTTTAAATGCAAACATCCCTATTTCACAAAGTATCTCTGACAAACTGATGTTACTGGTTTGTTGATTCCACTACGTATAATCAATACAGAAATCAATATATCCGTACTTTTGGAACTTTGGGTAGTCACAATAGTCCACAAGCAAATTTAGAGTCAACATACAAGGTAGTCAAAAACAAGAAATTGTAAATTTTTCTAGAGAGTAACCTATATATCTTTTTAACTTGGAATTAAAAATATCTTAGGGACTAGTTGTTTTAAATGCAGTTTTTAGAACAAATTTCAAATTGGAAGCTAGTAGTACAGATATCGGTCCAATTCGGGCCAAGTCTGAAATCTGAAATATCGAAGTCAGGAATTAGGAAAATCTATCTACTACAAGAGTGCGTCGTAATTGTTGTTTATGTACCAAGGGCATTAAACGCATGTTTATGCCCCGGGAGTCACCGTTTAAAAAGCTTGAGGGCCTATTAGTCCTCGAGCTTTTACAGTTGCCCGAGGGTATAAACATCAAGTAATGCCCGTGATATACATACAAAATTTTATGTCTTACAATGGTTTCGATCCTCCATTTGAATAATATTAATAAATATGTTGACGTAATCAATTGAGATGCGTATTGCGTATCTACGGAGTTAAATAACAATACAAACAATTCGAAGTTGAGTGACAATGCAGCCAATTAGTTGTCATAACCTTAATAGCCAATACGATGACGATTTAACATTTACAATTTAAATGTCAAATATTTGATGTATCTGACATATAAACCATGCCAACGCTTAATGCCCGCGCGGGCGTTAAGGGAGTCTTGTGGGTTTTAAAAAATCAATTTTTCCTTTTTTGTTTTATTCCAATCTAGAAGGTCTCAGAATTGTTCCTGTAAGAACTTTTTGCAAAATTCGCCCTAGTTCTGGAGTTGTAGCCGGTGATTTGTGTGTGCGTCGATCATTGTTGTGATAAGGGAGGAAGAAATCCCTCCGACCGTGCGAAAGGCGTAGGTACTATTGCATATGACTCGACCAAGTCATAGATGTCCCACCACTGGTATCTATGCCTTTTGTCATCAATTTGTTCAGATTTAAACCGATAATCACGTGATCATCTCGGCCGTTGCGGTATTTACCAAAGTCGCGATTTCCCAAAAGTTGTGTATTTCCATTTGGTAACCACGTTTTTGGAAAATGTATTTCATATATCGAGATGATTCTTTGTTTTTTTATGTTCAGCACGCATATAGTTTTCGTAAGATCCGTCCATTTTTTTAAATTTTTGTTCTATTTTGTTCAAAATAAAAATATTGGGAAACTGAACGATCGAACGATAATTCAAGATAGTTCACAGACAGTTCTAGAGGGCGGTATGTTTTGATTGGAAGGTTTCATTTCACATATTTTCGATTGGCCCGTCAAACACCGTCATTACGTCGTGTGATTGGCTATAACAAATCATGCAGTATGAGAAATCGTGCATTAATAGAGTTGCTTGATTTACTATTCACTAGACTGACTCATAAATAAACGATCGACGGAAATAGTTATTTAACCAACAAGTATATTAAAAAGAGCGATTAATGACCGAGACTGTTTAACGCGCGAGCGAAGCGAGCGCGTTAATTGTCGAGATCATTAATCGCCGTTTAGTATTCGAGTTGGTTACAAAATTTTTCCGTCGATCGTATTCTTATAGCGTCGTCTACATAGATTTTTCTTCGCCGATGTCAGGTTTTATGACAAGTTATGTAACTTGACACTGACAGTTCTAGAGGGCGGTATGTTTTGATTGGAAGATTTCATTTCACATATGTTCGGTTGGCCAATCAAACGACGTCAGTATGTCGTGTGACTGGCTATAACAAATCATGCATTAATAGAAATCGTGCATTAATGGAGAACTTTAATAAACGATTTCCTATTCACTAAACTGACTCATAAATAAACGATCGACGGAAAAAAACTTTAATGCCCTCGCGGACATAAACTAGCCGTTTTCCGCCCCGGTAAAGATGTAATATGTCACTTTATGATCATGTAGTACATCAAAATATTTTTCTTATTCACATTCTGCATGTGAGGTCAAAAGCTACCAAGATATTTTAAACCAGAGTTTTAGAAATTAAAGTATACTGAAATAATGAAACGGCTAGTTTATGTCCGCGAGGGACATAAACTAGCCGTTTTCCGCCCCGGTAAAGATGTAATATGTCACTTAGTGATCATGTAGTACATCAAAATATTTTTCTTATTCACATTCTGCATGTGAGGTCAAAAGCTACCAAGATATTTTAAACCAGAGTTTTAGAAATTAAAGTATACTGAAATAATGACACAACTTATTTCGTAAAATAATAAAGTTATTTTTTCTTGCATAAAAACTACCAAATTGTAGGTTAAGAATGTAATTTTATGTCTTTATGTTGGCTGTTAAAAAACAGTAAAGCAATCTGACCAAAAAATTACTGATGTTAACATTTTTTCTCTTACTGAAAACTAATGAATAATTAATAATACTACTACTAATCATTATAAGATAAAATATTACAATTGATATAATATATTCAAATTTAGCATTTGTGTATTTAATTCGATTTAAAACAGCATGATATTTTACAGTTAATTGCAAAAACAATGCTTTACCATTAAGCAAATTCAACAATTTCTTATTTTGTTACCACCCTGCATGTTAAATCAATATTTTGACCAGGGTTGTGGCATTTTGAGGACATTATAAACTCTATGAGGAACGACTAATTATCCTGTATTATATTCAATATTAGTATATTAGCATATAATAATCAATTATCCTGTTTTATATTAGCATAAATTACAGGCTATAAATGTCTAACATAGAGTAAAATAACAAACAACACAGTATATCCTACTTCCACTAGTTTATAAAGTAATCATGTTTTCTTTTTGGTATCTTTTGTACTCAAACATTTAATAGAAAATTGTTTTCCAAAGTCAACCTTAGATACATCAGCATTATTTCCAGATAAAAATATACTTAATTAATCATTGTAAAATATTAATAACTCCATGGGGAGTAGATTTTATTAATGGAAAGTGCATAAGTCTTTCGGTTCATTTCTTAGCGTTGAACGCAAATGTAGAGTCAAATATTTCTTATAATATAAGTAATAAACCCTCTTAAACTTTGCAATATTTTATTTGATATGCTCTGGTACCGGTTTCGACGTTACGTCATCTTCAGCCAGAAATCTGTACAAGAAAACACGACAAATAGTAAACAGAATTAAATAAATAATAAAAACTTACAGTCAATTAACGTCAACAAGTCTACATTCTATTAATCACACCCATTGGCACGTGGCGAGCGCACATACATGTATAAAAATAAGACGAGTACATTTAAAATTATGTGTGTTACCCCACAAACGGTCGTAGCTCAACAAGACGCGAGGGTATAAATTTTCCAGCGCGAACAGGAAAATAGTGGGGGTCGTTCTTTCGGCGATTGCAATACAATCAGACAAGATATCAACGTCAATAAATAAAAATTCAGAAAATTAGTTAGAGGTAAGCACAAATATTCTTACAAATCAAACCGCGTAAAATCAAAAGTAAACAAATACAAATGTACATATATAAAAAACACACAGGTTATCAATTGGTTAAATTGAAAAAGACACACTCTTTAACATAAAGGGGGGGGGGGGTTGTGCACAAAAAATGCAATAAAATTTCTGGGGTTGGGGAACCTCCAAGAAAAACACAAAATGAAAAAAGTAAAGTGTTCATCAAAAAACAACAATAACTTGAGCAAAACATCAAGGGAAGCTGGCGGCAAGCATCAGGCCATCTTATCCGGTAAGAAGATGGCATAGTTAAACATACGATAGCAAGCTTCTTTTTAATAATAAAGAGCCATCCATACTCTCTATAATTTAATACCACTTTCGCGTATATCATGCACCAGAAATGCGCCGCACATCTAGTTGAATTACGGCGAAAACAACGTTAATAAGTACAAATGGGCGTGTTTGTTCTACTACGCATTGTATATAGTAAGACGTGGTGGAGGGAAGTGTTAAGTAAGACGCCCGACGCCGTCGGTTCCCGTGTTTATTCTGAGCGAAGGTAAACACCGCGACTTCGGTACAACGGCACTCGGTAAATTTGATTAATACTTATGGCCTTAACGAAGATGTTAATGTATTTACCAAAATCTACAAGTTAAATATAACTTTCCAAGATTAAGGCAGAAGCTTGTGTCTTACAACGCCAGTGGCAACTTTTCTTGAGATTACTTTGGTTTCTTAGAAAATGTTATTCTTCTTTTGTCATAAAAGTTTGTGATTTATCCTAAAGTTCCAAAAACCTCAAAATAAGCGATATGTCACTTCTTAAGACATTGGGATTATTAGGAAAATACGTAATTTGTAATTTTATTTTCTAAATCATTAAATTATATGGGCGCTGTGAATGAAATAGATGCATAGAAACAAGCACAAGCTCTATACATAAATTGTAGTCTTCATTTTATTCAGTTGTCGTAAAAACTTCGTTTTAAACAAAACATAACTTTCTTTTATCGTATCTCTTATAATAAATATTAGTTACTGCCATTTATTCTAATAGAATACTGCTGTTTTCAAAAATTACCTACATTTTTGTGTTTTGAATTTTGCATGATATTTGGTTACAGAGGAAACATCAACTTTTATGAAAAATAAACCTTTCGGAGAAACTAATCATAGTGACTCACCTAAAATACTACGAAAACCTATTTTGAAGTAAAAATTATATTCAAATTTGAAATCATACCTACTTAACTTGAAAATAAATGAGTTTTCTGTTTTTTTTTCTTAATTCTCGCTAGAGTAGTAAACATAAGTCACGAATAACATACACAAAGTAACCAAGATTTCTAAAAATGTATCAAAAATAGTCAGTTAAAATCAAAGAAATCATCACAACTATTGATCACAATACTAAAAATCTTACATGTAAATGATCACAAATTTGACACAGAATAATACAACCCAGTATTAATAAATTTGCTATGAAAACAAAAACGCTACAGGGAAAAAAAGAAACAAATTTAATAAAATTAAATTTCTATTCTAATATTCTGATAGTATTTAACGGCTTGTGAAAAAGAACTTACTCACAAACATATGCTGAACCCATAGGAAGAACAAAAGTTTTATTTGTGTCCAGCGAAGATGATGGCAAAAATATTTAAACTGACAAACTAAGCACACCAACGGCTGACGTGTATAAATCTTTGGGAATTGACAATATTCAAAAAATCGTCTGCATTGAACAATGCAAATTGATATATAGAATTATTGGTAAATTTCAAAGAAGTGACAGCAATCTCACCGTCAATCAAGAAACTCATGAATATAAAACTCGCATCAGACAGCATGTTCATCAGTATCAAACGCTAACAAACCATGGAAGAAACAGTGCCATAAACTCATGTGTAGTGAGGTTCAATTCTTTGCCAACTGAGATTAAAGCATTGAAAAGTTGTGCTGTGTTTAAAAATCACCTTAAAAGATATGCGTCTTATTATATGTAGAAAACTGTTGTTTTTTTCTCTTAGTGTTTAATTGCTCCTGGTTGGATTTTTTTATAACTTGTTTACTCTATAAGATGATTTGGTCTCGATATCAGCCCTTGGCTGTTTAGAGAACTTATTAGTGCCCAATGTAATGTAATTTGCTTTTCTATTGTTTGTATATGTGGGATTTTTATTTTTATTGATTTTTTTAAATGATTTTTTTGTTAAGCTTTTAAGAATTTTGTATAATTTTGTAACTTGGAGGAAATAAATAAATAAATAAATGTAAAAAACGGTCTATAACTGCTTTCTCATTAGAGAACATACAAACCGGCACGACTTTGTCCATTTAACCGACTTTCAATCTCTAATAATAATAATAAAAGCACCCATAAGACAGTGTATAATACAAATAAAAATTCATACTAATAAAAACAAAATGAAGTGATACGTTTATAAAATTCTATATAGATCTATTTTAATTATTTTCAAAGCTGAAAATAATAATCATTCTGTCTACAGGTATAACTTCTGAATAAATAATACTACATAGAACTACGGCTCTACTTCTCTATCTCATTTCAACCCTCTTGTCCAAATTTCCTTTTTAAATTTTCTGTCAGGTTACTTTAGTTAATCGTCTTGACCTTCCCTTGGAAAGTATGTTTTGTAATTTGATTATATAGATATGTACGTACTTTGTAAAAAACCTAACAGAATATTTGGTTTTATTTTTTATTGTCTGCTGAGTCAACGTCCATCTCGCAAGTTTTTTTTTCTGTAGTAATTAAACCTGGACTCGGAGTCGGAGTCGCAGTCGGTACATTTTCTCCGACTCTTGACTCCTCTGAAATTTGTCCGAACTCCGACTCCACAGCCCTGATACAAACTAAATTCAATATTAACTGATCTTTAAAAGGATCTTAATATGCAATAATCTAATAACTTCAAAGTAAGAACAAAACCTCTAAACATAAGCATACCACCCAAAACGCTTTTTACGTTCTCGTCTTTGATATCTATAGCGCTTATGTTTGACTAATACTACCAATCAAAATGTCATCCGTTACGACGTAGTATATTTTCACTAGAAATTACCGACAACATTTGTCTTGCCTGGGCCTACTAATCTTACGCGGGACTATATAATTTTACAGAAAAGCGGCTCGCTGGCTATTCTTGTCCCAATTATATGTCACGTCTCATCAAAATTTACGCGCGCCGTAGTAGTGTTTGTCGTAATTGACATAGTTATAGCCTATATTTTGCTCTTTACGGTCTATAAGAGTATAGTATTCAGGACAGTCTAAACTCTGTCGATAAATCTTGGTATTAGTGAGATTTTTTGGTGATGTTTTCTTACGGTAAGTTATTGCTAGGGTAGGGAGATATATGCCGAGAGCTAAAGTTGTACGTAGGTTATTTTTAACTTTAAGCTTTCAGAAACTATATTAACTTCACCCTAAAGTTATTGTTGTTGTAATTAATCAAAATATTGTAAAATAAACTTAATAGCCCTAACGGGTGTATATTATACTAGGAATAATTTCTCTAAAAGTACATAATGAATAAATTATTTGGAAGCCGTAGATACAGATGTTAAACAACCGTAATGTACTACACTCGTTAAACTCTGGTTAATAAAATTAAAAGATTAATGCCCTCCTAAACAAGCTAATTAACTTTAAAAATAGCAATAGGACTAATTGTGATACGCTTCGCCACTACAACAGATGTGTCCGGTATGACACCATAATAACGTATGCTTTAATGTTGATTTGATTAAGTCGCCTTGTCCGGCACAGCTGTTGCAAGAGTTGTCCATCAGAGTGAAGCCCGTAGTAAGGTAAACAGGACTGCACATATTAAACATTCACTAAACGGTTCACTGCATCGCAATATTGTAATAATATTCAATAAGTGTTACTTAAATTTTCTGTTTTAATATCGAAACACGTATAGAAAATGTTTTGAAGATATCAACAAAAAATCTTTTGAAAATCAGTTCTCATGTTTGATTAGATTTTCCAAATCGCACTGTTCTCCATATGAAGCAAAATGATAAAAATACTAAATAGTAAAAAAATCGTTGTTGATTATAATCAATAAACATGAGATAATTTCATAAAACCACAGGAATCTTATACAAATAACACTGGCCAAGAACTAAAATATCAAACAAATGACAACTAATTCTAGAAGGTATGTGGAATATTAATTGTTCTGTGGAATGTTAATTAATCGTAAATTGTCTCAAAATTTTCAGGAAATCCGGACTAACAATTAACAGGACACATTTTTTATTAAATTTTAGAAACTTACTTAAACGCAAAATAATATCAGATATTCTGATTGAAATGAATAACGATCGTTTTATTTTCTTTAAATATTTCACCATATCAGTTCCACGGCAGTCTCATAAAAAAATATAGTAACCGCCTGAATTCTAAAGCCAAACAAACATTGAGACAACAAAACTCGACTATGATTGTTTCGCCTTGACCTTTAAAGTAATCGTAAATTCAATTGCAGAAATATTTTTCTCCCCAAAAAGGGGTTACTATAACGTTTAGGCCACAAATTGCTAGTTCTAGACAGGATCTGAGTGAAAAAATTAACACATAAGAAGCACTTTCTTATTGAATCAAAACTTAGAACGATGTGTACAATTAATTTTTTTATCAAATTGTTCAGCATAGAAACGAGCAACTTTCCTCCAATTTTGTACTTCTATGTTTTTCGAGCCAACCATGTGAAACCCCATGTCAAATGTAAAATAAATTTGGAAGAGAACTATGTGGAAAACTTGGTAAATGGTCTACGAGGGCAATAGTATCCAGATGAGTATGCGAGAACACATGTATGATAACGAGGACAATCCTCGATAAACGAGAATGGATGATAACCCTAAGGGCAGACGTTGTTGTATAACATCAATAAAAGACATTAATGATTTGATTAAGTCGACTTGAACGGCATAGCTGTTGCAACAATTAATTGTCCACCAGAGTGAAGCCCGTAGTAAGGTAAACAGGACTGCACATACTAAACATTCACTAAACGGTTCACTACATCACAATATTGTAACAATCATGTGTTACTTAAAGTTTCTGTTTTAATATCGAAAAGTGTGTATAGAAAATGTTTTGAGGATATCGACAAAAAGACTTTTGAAAATCAGTTCTCAATTCTCATGTTTGGTTAGATTTTCCAAGTCGCACTGTTCTCCATATGAAGCAAAATGATAAACAAAACACTAAATATGTAGTAGAAAAATTCGTTGTTGATTATAATAAGAATTTCATAAAACCACAGGAATCTTATACAAATAACACTAGCCAAGAACTAAAATATCAAACAAATGACACCTAATTCTAGAAGGTATGCCTTGTTCTGTGGATTTTAATTAGTCGTAAATTTTCAGAAAATCGGGACTAACAATTAACAGAACGCAGTTTTTTTTATTAAATTTTAAAAAAACTTACTCAAACGCCAAATCATATCAGATATTTTGATTGAAAGGAATATTTTCTTTAAATATTTCATCATACCAGTTCCAAGGCAGTCTCATAAAAAATATTGAAGTAACCGCTTGAAATCTAGAGCCAAACATTGAGACAACAAAACTTGACTATGATATTTCGCAATGAAAAGTAAATGAAAGTAAATGAAAGTAAATGAAAAGTAATCTTAAATTCAATTGCCAAATATTTTTCTCCCAAACAAGGCGTTACTATAATGTTTAGGCCACAAATTGCTAGTCCTAAACAGGATCTGAGTAATATTTGATATTTTCAAAACTTAAAACGATGTGTTAAATTTATATTTTATCAAATTGTTCAGCATAGAAGCCAGCAACTTTCAATGTAGTACTTCAATGTTTTTCGAATCACGCTGAGTATGCGAGGATACATGTATGAAGACGACAACAATCCTCGAGAAACGAGAATGGATGTTAACTCTAAGGAAAAAGGTTATTTATGTTAACTCTAAGGGCCGACGCTGTTGTATAACATCAGGGCAATTTAATGGCAAATAAAATATATTAAAATTAGTGGGTAAGTGACGACATTGTACGTGTTAGACCCTTGTAACGAATGAAATAAAAACTGGCACAAGAAATCCAGTTGCGCTCTTGAATTTGAGTTAATGTTAAACATAGCGAAGAAATTATATTTGATTATGACAATTTTATAAAGATTTTTATCTTCTGTTTTAAGTAATGTGCTTGGCTGTGGATTTTATAATTTTTGGTTTTGGTCGGCTTTCACGTAAAAATGACATTATTAACAAAAATAAAATTTGTCGGGTTTAAGTGATATATCGTACTCAAACAACTTTGATGACAGCTCTAAATCACTCTCAGTAAAAGCAAAAAGGAACATTCTCCCAACGTTCTTCGTTTACAGCTCAAGCATAGCTTTTTGTTTAAACCAAAAATCTGATTGAATTGTAAACATTTTAAGAATGAATTTTAAGGATCTGGTTCAATACATCATAACTGGCATCATAATAACTCATGAAAATACCACCTAACAATGTTATAATCAGATATGGCACCCATAAGATATGTAAAAGCTGGCAATTGTTTCTGCAACATCTTTAAATATAATACAATAATCAACGTCCAACTGCACTGTTATATACACTGTATAATTAATTACATTATTACTTCAAATAATTGATTTTAGTATATTTCGCATTACATTGGCCCGATATTATCAACACTAACGACCCTGATTTGCATAATCATACGTTTTCAATCTTTAGAAATATACGCAAGTTGTTTATTAAAGAAATATTTGAGTTGACTACATTTTATAGGAAATACGATTAATTTAAAATTTGTACCATCGTTTTGCTCACACTGTATATCCATAGTGGCTTTTTGCACACTCGTATCTATTTATTCATGATTAAATGTTTGTTCGGATCTATTTAATGTCGCGGCGCCCAGCGCGGTGAAGTAGATTGATAAACATAACAAAACATTTTTTTTTATTAATTTTCGATTTATCTGCGGTGAGTAAATTAAATACATGCCCATTGGAATTATTTATCAATAGATTCTGCGCACATAAATGAAAATAAATAAAATCCAGGCGCCCGGATCCAGTGATACCCAGACACGACGTTTTTACCGAACTAAATTAAGTTTTATAAAAAATGAGGAGAAATAATACAAATACCATACTATTGTGTGCGAAGGTATTACTATTTTTGTCGGAAATTGATAACAAATTGGGTTTTAATTCTATAACGGCTATGTATATGTAAATAATGAATATTTATAGATTAGTAATTTGTACAGAATTTAAACAAGCTCATACAAAGATTCAAATATCCCTGATAAATGTGTAATTGCCAATCATTATTCAATATTTGCATTGCCTATAACCCACTTGCTTATGCCAATGTAATTGATTTCTGTAAAAATATGTAATAAACGATCAAGAACAGAAAACAATATATTTTACAAAAATTATTACAATAGAAACAACATGCGAAGTCCGCTTGTGGGAATCAATTGATTTTTCTTTCATCTTTCATCATCTTGAATGATAAAAAGTTGTATTTCCTACTGGACTTTTATTAGCAGTAGGTTTTAAGAGGAAGAAAAAAGAGAATATGTGAACTGAGAGGGATTGTAAGGGATACTAAACAAATAGGACTTTTAGCCAGTTAAATTATAGGAAATACATTTATAGTTTATTGCGATTTATTTGAGTAGAATTAAATGCACTTAAGTCTACATATTTGAAGAAACGTGAAACTCTTCTACGCAAGGTGCATGTGTAAACAAACCATGCTATCTAAACAACATGTTCAGATGATTAATAATGATTAATGACTATTAAAAGCGAAATACTTGGCGGTTTTTAAAAATTATGTTTAATTAGAAAACAGCGATTGTGCCATTTAATTATTAACATATTTAATGTATTTTTATAAAAAGCTTTAGTCCGCTCAGCCCAAAAAAAATTGTTAAACCGTAAAGATGGTTTGTGTATCGTCACTCATAATAATAATGATGACATCCATAATAATTCCGCCCGAAGTTTTTAAGAAAATTTAGAATTAGTTCAATAACTTTTCAACTCAAATTCAGGTGAAATATTTTTAGAGGAATGTTAAGTTCCATTGTACTTAAAAAAGATATTTTTGAGTTAAACAATCTCACTTATATACTCCACCATTTGAATTCAGAATCAATAGACCCATGATTCGATAGAAGATCTTCAATAAAATATTTCTTCCTTTCGATATCTCATTTGTCATACTTCGTAATTATCAACACATCGTACCTTGAGTGATATGGAAATCCGCGAAAACCGCAACTGCCACCAAAAGTAAACAACCGAAGAGCGCCATCCTGAAGCTTTCGAAACTCCCAAAAAAACTCCAGTAACAAGTCACAACCTATCCACAAATCATTATCAACTGAATCAACCGCTCAAACATCAATCGAGAAACACTCGTCTTCGCCGCACACAAAACAAACAAACAGTAGCACAGATCGAACAAACAATCGGGGCAAAACAGAAACCGACCGGGAAGAAAAAGAAAACACTTCCGTAGACGTTTTCGCACGGCTCACTCGAACGCAAAATCGGTCCGTCGTGTCCGAAAAGTTTAAAGTTTCGCGTACTTCCGGACGGTCTTCCTTCCGACTGTGTCGCCGTCTGGCGGTGGGCGGGACCGGTTATCGGGACTCACTCTCGTAACTTTACGTGTACGTTCGATGATTCTCGAGCGGTACGAGGTTCGCTGTTCGGCACGCGTCGACTGCTCGCGTGGTACTGAATCAGCGCACGGCCCTACGGGTGTGTGTAGACGAAAGCGTGCGCGACGCCGAACTACCCCCACCGCCGTCGTCGGTGGCGGCGTCCTACCACCAGCTGCCCTCTAGGCTCTCGCCACGGTTTAGGTGGCGATTCTTGTCCTAGGTATGCGGAATTTTGATTGAGAATGCACCTGCGTTGGACCATTTTAGAGTTTCCGCGTCTTCTTTTGCAATGGGAATTGGGCGTTTCTGTTTTTCTGGCCACATTTACCTGAATAAGGAGTTATGCGAAGCAGGGCTGTGGACTCGGAGTCGGAGTTCAGGCAAGTTTAACTACTTTAGAACGAAACAAGCGAGATGGACGTTGCTTCAGTAGACAGCAAGCAAATAAAACCAAATATTCTATTAGGTCTTTTACAAAGTACCTAAATTGCTTTTTATAAATAACGTTTTGATTTGTGATCCGTTTATTTGTGTTTTTAAATAATTTTTTTATTTATGGTCCGATCAATAGATCTTTTTGATACCTTTGATTGTCAGTTTAAATATTTTTGCCAACAAATTCGCTGGAGAGAAATAAAACTTCTGTTCTTCCTATGGGTTCAGCATTTGTTTGTGAGTACATAATTTGATATGCACAAGCCATATGTTTAATACAATCAGAATAATCGATTAGAAATTTAATTTATTAAATTTGTTCTTTTATTTTCCTGGTAGAGTTTTTATTTTTATAGCAAATTTAATATTACATAGTTGTATTATTCTGTATCAAATTTGTGATTATTTAAATGTAATATTTTTATTACACAGAATTATTTGAAAATATTTGCGTATGCAATTTTTCTGTAGTCAGACCACGAGAAATATCTGGAGTCGGAGCCGAGAAGTTTTTTACCGACTCCGCAGCCCTTATGCGAAGATTAAACCTACTATCATATCTACCACGATTTCAATTACTGTAGCGGTATTATATGTGCGCAAAAAGTTGTTTACTGAATATAAGCATATGCGTGGCAATGTCTGCGTGGATGTGAAAGGGACCCCAGTTGTCCGTTTCTAGTTACGCAAATAATCGCAAATAAAGTTACTCTGGTTCAAAATACACATTTCTGTTTTATTCGCTAATTACTCTCTTTATTGTGTTTTTTAGCTGATGAGTTCGTCTGAAACCCGTCTGCAGTTGGAAACGCGGATAATTACTACGCTTATATTAACTTCACATGTTTGTTTGTTTGTCTCTTGGCGTGCTACTTTCAAATCTTGTCATCGATATTTTTCCTACTTCCGTGTCCAATTGAGTTGAAATTTTGTATGTGGACAGATTTTCGGTGACAATTCATGATGCATGGAAACTTTTACAAAATTTAAAAAAAAAATGGAAAATTTGTCCTGTTCAGTTGAAATTTTGCATGTGGACAGATTTTCGGTGACAAGAACCAATGAAAAATTTTGGAAAATTTTCAAAAATTTTGGAAAAAATATAAATTTGTAGAATTTGTGCTATTGAGTTAAAGTTTTGTATGTGGCCAGATTTCCGGAGACATGCTTGAAAAAAACTTTAATTTTGTTTATAAAGCGTAGTTCTTAAAAATTTAAAAAACTATATAAATTTATTATGATTGTATTTCCATGTTTTGTGTACCTAGTTATGTTCATTTCTTATCATTAAAAGTCTAAAATAATTTGATACTATCTGATTTATTTGTATTTTGTACGTCGGCAGATTGCATTCACAAATTTGAATTTTTAACTGACATAAGTGTTGAAATCAGAGAACTGCATAATTATGTTACAGCATATGAGAAAGAAAAAGTTGCAAATTCACGTTAATGTATTATGGTTGCCAGATTGCATTCGGTGACATTTTGAATTATACACATCTAATATCAAATCCTTGTGTTTTCTTCCGAATCCGACAGTTAATTACATGTTTAGTCGCTATATTGGATGCGCCATTTTGAATTTTATACATCTGACAAAATATTTGAATATTTAAACCTTCATATATCACATGTTTTAATTTTTATAAGAATCAGTCAATTAATTAATGTTTGGTCGCAATATTAGATCCGCCATTTTGCATTTTAAAAATCCGAAATCAGATTTGGTATCAGGGACTCCAAAAATCCCTTAGAGAATACTTAAGTCTTCTTAAGACTCGAGAGATGAACATACCTACTATAGTTTACACTGTTTTGTTGTCCCAGGCCAATGGCGCTATAGATTTAAAAACATATAAAATCTAAACGGAATAATGGAATAATAAATTCTACTAAAAATCTTTAAACTAATATAGAAATTGTCCAAAAATATTGGAGTCAGCGTAACTTCCAAATATACGCAAAGTTATTAACTTAATTATAAACTTTGCAAAAGTTTGAAGCGTCATAGGGCAAAAGTTTAAAGTTTATTTTTTTCAATTTAGCTTTATGGTAATCGGCTTAGAATGTTGGAGTACCTACCTTTGTCTTAACGTATTCTTAATTCTTACTATCTATAACACTCACTCACAACTCAATTTCGGTCAACTGGTCCCTTTACATATCCAGGCACACACACGATAAATATTTAAAAAATAAATACAACCCAACATTACAATAATTGAATTAAACAAGAAGAAAATGCGATACCCCATAAATTTTTAAAAAACGGCAATTTATAAATCTTTGTGATCTCTGTCAACTCAACTACTCAGTGATTTATCACTTGTGATAAAAATATTTTTTTTTAAATGTTTTTAATGGAAACGCATCAAAATTACCCATAATTCCTACTGTAACATTACGTCACATTTAGAAGGACGCTACTTGAAATATCTGTCTGACCTTCGTCATTATCAGCATTAATAAATTCTTCATGGTACGATTTTATTGTATTTCCAATATCCAAGAGAATCTATAATCAAATTCTTCGAATGAAAACAAAGTTCTTCTCTGCTTATTATTAATTTTAATTTAAATTAGTAGGTAGTCCACCGATTTCACCTTTTTCGACAATGCCACAACAACCCAACGCCAACGCCGTAAATATTGAAAGTACAATTACAAATAACGAAACAACGGTCGTTAATACAAAACCGGAACGGACAAAAGTTTTGTTTCTGTACTTTGCCTTTTTGCAGCATTGGGTGGGTTTTGATAATGCCGGAAAGGTCAAAACAGGTAGCCAACATAATTAAATTAAAATAAATAAAACAGCACAGAAGAAGAATATCAAACATCTTAAGGGAAACACATACATTTAATGAATCTATTGCATAATTGAAATATCTGTGTCAGAAAGTGACGAATATAATCTCTCCAAACGTTAAATTCAAAAAAATTATTTTAAATGAAGACCAGAGAAATTATAAAAAAACACTGCTCACAATAAAACTTGAAAATCGAAAAGCCTAAATAAAAACATCAGTTCAAAATACAGTAATTTAACTTCATTAATAACAACTTACTCTAAAGTTTGTCATTGATGTTTGATAATCAAGGACTCAAAGAAAACTATAGTACTACTACAAACCAAAATGGTTCGGGTTCCAACTACTATTTGGTTTTGTTTTGAAAATTATAAACAATTCATTTTGAGATTCATGTTGCTAGCTGATGACTCATTATTAGGTTTTAAAACCGACTGTGTTGCTTTGTCAATTTAATTTTACTTTGTAGATCATGTCAAACCCACTTATAAATGTACACTTACCATTTTTCATACTGTAGAGATATGAATAAGAACTGTACATGAAAAGGAAAAATATATCGAATGATTTGGCTATGCTATTCAAATCGTGTAAGTTTGGGTTTACAAATCTATGAAAACCCTGTATAAATTTAGATTTTAGAAAATTTATAATGGTTACTGTGAGGAAAATGAATGTTTCTATATCAAGAACTTTCTAATATGGGAACTGCATTATTTGTTTCGTAATTTAAATAATTAAGTTAATTTCTCAGAAAGCTGTGAGCGAGCTAGATCCAACCGCAAGTATGAACATCACGCCAACATAAATAAAGTGTTCATTTGGTGTAGGTATAATAACTAAGTAGTTAGATTTTCACTGGAATATTTACTATATAAATACAATGAAAGCTCCTGAATTCGGCCATAAGAGTAAGTGTATAAAATTCTCTTTGATAAGCGGACGCTGTGTTTCCCCACTGAACGTGTTGGACTATTCTTACTAGTGAAATAAGACTACCTACAATATTCTGAAAGTCTAAACTCTAAAGTATGGAAGAAATTTCCGTATTTGCGGGCTTATAGGGTTTCTGTCACCCATTTTAGAGGAAGAAACTATTTTTCGGATTAAAAATTTAACAATGTTTTTTCAATCTTGGAAGTATTAAAAACTTGTTTCATATATATCAACATATTGAAATTGCAGACTTTTGAATTTTTAACTCGCAAATGCCGCAAAATAACTTACAAACTTGATGACAGATTTACAGTTAACGTTTTATTTTAAACAATTAGCGAAGTACGTTCTTCAAAGTTTAAAACCCCATTTAAACCTATTTTTTCCAAAAAGTTACTTTTTATTATTTTAATTTTCGTTTTGTTAATTTTTACAAAGGCAAATTTCTTAATTGCTATTGATTTATCATTCTGATTAGATACCATAATACTTATATACGTCATAGATTACTAAGTGCATATCCATACAGAGTTAGTCAAAATTACAACTAAATAATTCTCCAACCGTAAACAAATATTTTTTTTTTGTTTTAAGCGAAGTATGTAATTTTTCAAATAGAACATACTGCATATTTAATTTTTTTTTATTCTCTGATTATTTTTACGAATTTACTGTGCGAACATCTTTCATAAAATGCAAGTACTTTGAGTCCTGTACTTTGAGTACTTGGAGTACTTTAAGTCCGGTACTTTGATTTAATTTGCTGTTTGAACATTTAAGTTAATTCTATTTAATTGTTCTGTTATTTTTTATCCGTTTAGTTAAAATAAAAGTTTATGAATTTTGATTAATTGCTTATATCTCAAAAATAATGCAGTGAATAAAAAATTATTCCTACAAAAAGTTGTTGGAATTAATCTTAGAAATGTAAAAACCTTAAAAAATGTAAAAATATTTGTTCTGTTTGAAAAGGGAAAGGTTGCCAGTTTCTATAATAAAATAAGCACTCTGTATATCAAAAATATATTTAGACGATAGCTAAGAAGTCAAACAACTTTTGTTTCACTTTTTTAATGTTTAGGTTGGGCAATTATTTAGGTGCTATGGTTATTTCGACCAACCCTGTATACTGGTATGTAACAACGATATTATCAATCAATAACTTAGTAATTGCCCTACGTAGATCGCAGTCGTAATTTGCGATTGTCGAGAGAGATAAAACAAGAATGATTGTTGAATGTCTGTCGACAGTGAATACATATTTCTAACACAGAAATAAATATCATTAGCTGGTATTTTTCCATTTCAACTTTGCGTATGATTTTTTTGCTGATGAATTATATTAATGGGGACGTCACAAATATAGAAAAAAATACTATCGGATATTAAATTTAATAACAATGTACACAATTTGTATTTTGCATATAAATTTATTGTGTTCAATATTTTGTAATCTTTTTATTTCAATAGTAAACAATTTATTCCATTCGTGCAAACTTTTCGGGTTGCATTGATGCACCGCACGTGTTTGATGTCATAAATCAGACACATGTCGTCAATAGACCGGACATTGATTGGTTCGACGCGAACGCGAACAATAAAGCGGTTTATGGCAAGACACTCGCCGAACGCGTGATTTTTTTAACTATCTACTTCCGTAGAGACTTCTGGCAGTTCGAATGTTAGCGGATTTGGGTGAATGTGGCATCCACACTCTCCAGATTCGCGGTCTCTCGCTATGTCTTCGAGAGTGGGGGAAGACGTTAAAAGTAAAAAAAAAAAACTATAATTGTAAAATATATTAAAGTATGTTTAGAAAACAATTAAAAATTTTGACGCAATCATTCCGGCCGTGATAACGTACGTACTGATTTATTAATGTTGGTATCACAAAAATCAAAATATGTAAACGAATAGTGCCTGAATAATTTACAGGATTCTGATTGATGTTGGTATCTAATTATAAAATTAGACAGAGACTGTCAAAAGTTACTGCATGATAATATAATATATAGTTACTGTTTCAGATAATATTTAAAATAACTGCGCAGAAAACCAAAAGTAACCGTTTACGAATTATAGCTCCATAAATATGAAATTACGTCATTTTCATGAATGAATCGACTATTTGTTTTCAGAGTTAATTGATCGTGAGAATGTTAGCAACCGAATTTTTAAAAAATCTCAATCTCCACTAATGCGCTAAAGCCCTAAGTAAGAATTTGACACAGACGTCCATACGTGTGTCAGCCTGACACAAATATTCTAAAGGAAAAATATCAATTCACTTTTTCAAATATTACTTTGTATCTGTGATATTTCACTTCAAAGTTAATTTTTAAAAGTACAGATTAAATCATATAACATCATTGTTTACTTGATTTAATTTTAATTATTTTGAGTTGACAAGCTTGTATACTCATGAAAGTTATTTACAGTACTGATTCCTGTAGGTAATACATACACATTATTTCATCAGATCTCACAAAATACACATCTATAAAACAAGTTAAAGTTAGGGATTTTATGTTTCAATAAATTATTATTCACCAAGTGAAATTGATCTGTGGATTTACTAAAGTTATCAAAATGTATGTTAAATCAATAAACGTGTGTAATGTATTGAGTGATTTTCTGCAATATGAGATTCTATCTAATCCCGGAAGGAGTTTTTCATTAAAATGGTTTTCTCAATGTAAAAATAATTTTATATTTAATCCAAAGCAATACCTGCATTGTGTTAACTTGAGCACTCTCAATTAATACTAATTGCATTCAATGTTTGCTTTAGTTACGACCGAAGACGGAATTTATTATATTAGAGTAATAAAGTAATAAAATTCCGTAGGGATGTATATGCAGGCATTGCACCGTAAACAACGTACGTGACGCACATTTTTTTTGACAGAGCGGTCGAGGTTACAATAACAAAAAAACAGTACCTATAGAGATATACGTATCACAATATCACTGACGAACTCTTTTAAAAATGTGTTTTCGCGGTACCTGAATTAAAATTTAGAACAGTTTTATGCACTACCACGCGTTGCACTGACAATGTTATAAAAATTAGGATAACAAATAACAAAGGAATAAAACCGCGGACAC
The DNA here is from genome assembly GCA_964023965.1 of Melinopterus prodromus. Taxonomy (NCBI): domain Eukaryota; kingdom Metazoa; phylum Arthropoda; class Insecta; order Coleoptera; family Scarabaeidae; genus Melinopterus; species Melinopterus prodromus. Next base: position 74,330,132 of record OZ030391.1, read on the forward strand.
AAAAACGGATCTATCTTGACAAAATATCGATTTTTAATCATTATTAAAAAGATATTATAATTAAAAAATGTGTCTGTATGAGCGCAGACAAACAACAAAGCTGAGAGCAAGAAACCAAGTTCTCCAAAAACTTCAATGAAAATTTTGCATAGCATTCAGTTACTGAAGTGGAATTTGTCAAGCTGACGGGAACAGCTGTTTTTGTTTTTTTCGTTTTTGGATGACCTTGAAACTTTCAAAAACATGTAAACATGTTTTTATTGATCCTAGCGTCGGAAAAAAAAACAACCGACAACCAACCAACCAACCGACCCACCAACCAACCGAACATAACCTATTTTACGTAAGTTTCAACGGCTCTTACGAAGCTATTTACATTTAGAATTATATTCCCAGGTGTTTTTCTTACACATTTCGTCCCTGTACATCATCTAAATCAACAAACCAACCAACCAACCGCAAAATCAGTGTTAACATAACCTATTTTACGTAAGTTTCAACGGCTCTTACGAAGCTATTTACATTTAGAATTATGTTCCCAGGTGTTTTTCTTACATATGTCGTCCCTGTACATCATCTGAACATAATAAGTAACAACAATGTCATTGATTAAGTTGTTCCCGTCAGCTTGACCTGATCTGCATTTATCATTGAGTTGTCTATCGTAACATAACTAACATACCTTTTCTGAAGCCTTTCAACCGAATCCGCTGATGTGACACATTATAATCGCAATGCCTAGGTACAGATTGCGATCTGTATGTAGTTCAATGTCCAAGAATCACTACCGCATAGCGAGAATTAAATTTGGTGTGGGATTGCATCATTCTTCTAGAATAATTGCATTCTTCTAGAATAATTGTAATACGCCGACGATACGCACGGTAAAACTGAAGCCAATCGTGCAAATTTGGTATGTTCTAGAGCCTAGCCCAACGGATTTGGTGGGGATGCTAGACGAAACGCGGCAACACATTTTTTTGCTGGTCTGGAAAAATTATGGGTATAGGAAGTGCGAGTGCGTAGCCAATATCACCGTCTTTATTTTGGGGTATATCTATAATTTTTAGTAACACTTTGATGTGAAATTTGAATATTGGTAGGGTACATAGAAGCTAAGTGAATTAATTTATTTCAATTACTAGATATAGAAAATTAATGTCGAATTAAATATTTTATTGTGGAATTTATTTCAACGACACAACCAAGTTGAGACAAAATGCCAAGTAGCACAGGCCAAGCCTATTTCTAGTAATGACAAAAGTCCATAATTTTCATGTAGTGCGCGAATTCTTTCTTGCGGTTTTTGCTTACTAATTTAGCTACACGTCCCCTATCTAATTTTAATATGTCATTTTATTTCGACAATATTGACGTGTTTTGTACAAACCACCATAATAAATGTTTCTCTAGTCAAAAATGATAACCACATCTCTCAGTCTTTGTAAATATATAGTTAACTATAAATAAAATTTCCAATTAACGGCATCGCTGTCATCATCTTCACGATTTATAAATAAAGCTGTGAATTATATGCACTAAAACCAGGGATATATGCGCATATATGTATATGCATATATTTTGTAAATTGTATGCAATAATCTTACTAAATATGCAGACATAATATACTGAAAGGTAAGGTAAAATACAGGCACAAAATATAATATATTTGATAAAAATAAGTACATACCACTGGTCCAAAAAATAACTACTTAATGCATTGCATACGTCAAAACGGAACAAATCTTGCCTTCATTTTTTTACATTGAAGGAAACGATCGGTGTAAATTAAGGTGTGGTGAAGATTTGAATTGCGTAGATTTCTTTTTATGCAAATTAGTGCCAACATGCAGTATTACTTGAAATTTATAATTGTATGTACAATGTAGATGGAAAAGATTCAAATATTACCAATAATAAGATTATTACAAGAACAGAAAATTCACACAAACAAATCTTAACAGCTATATAACCTCACATAATTTTATTAAAATTAGAACACCATTAAAAGCAAAATACTATTTGCGTAACAACTGTTTCTGCAGATAAATTTTCTGGACAAATAGCCTTTAAAATTTGATGGCTACGATGAAGGTCCGTGGGTCAAACAACGTTCGGGCCAAAATCGAAAGTCCTGTTTAATACATTTGCATGCCGTCTTCCGTCGGTTGAGGAAGTAAATTCGTTGTTTCATTTCCATGTCCAGGATGTTGTCATAATTTGAATCCTCTTAGTTCGACAAATATTCTGGGTCTATGTGGCCTGCCCTAAGCATCGATGATTGGCCTAAGTTGAACAAGTCCACAGGAATTCTTTTACTGAGAATAATATTTACTTCAGAATAGTTGCCAGTGTGGACCTGTTTTATACACTGAAGACAGTAATATGTGTTTTGCTTCAAAAGGGCATATCTAATTCTGTATGGTGTCTCGTCTCGTAATCTAAAAAAACTTATATCTAGCTTATATCTACATTAGTTGACTCGGTGAGTGCAATAACACGTCCAAAATTTGACATTTCAAACTAAGATAATCATTTAGCATAAAATTTCTCAATTTTTTCGGAAATAATAAAATTATAATTCTATCTATTACCAGTACTGCTGTGGAAGCAGCACGCTCCGTGCAATGAGTGGAAGAACAGACTATGCCCAGAACATATTCTGGTCTTCCACTCATTGCACGGAGCACTGCAATAGGCAATGCTTTAAGGCAATTAGGCAGGTACTTTTAAGTATGAAAGTCTCATGAAAAAATAATGATTATTGTAACATACTGTCTTCCATATCCTTGCGGTGATTTAAATTTTATTTAATATCAATAATTGTAGTATTTTTGCTGCTGCCACACAGTTTAACATTTGCTTATTTAGTTAATAATTAAATAAATATATTGAAGACATTAAATTCAAGTCATTAAGACATTAAGACATTAAGACTAAGACATTAAGCCATTAAGACATTAGGACATTAAGAAATTAATTCATTAAATTGATCTTGTATTATAAGTTAAAAAAACGGTTTCAATAAAAAGTTGGTTTACACAACCGGAGCATCGGCATTTCTCCTCTGGTGTCATTAAAGAACGGACATTTCAGTTAATTCACAGCTCACACCCAATAGATTTGCAATTTCAGTGATACATAAACCGTAGGATTTTTCCGAAATTTGATTGCACAGTCATTTGTTCCCAAAATTGTCGACAAAAAGTGTTCAATGACGTGACAAATTGAGAAAAATAAAAATTGTCTAAAAAATCAAATTAATCGAATGGAATTGGTTGGGAGATGTCCGACTCACATGTTTTTGATTTCCTTTTATTCAGCAAGTATGTGATCATACAATTAAATGCTTGTGTAAAACAGGAGCATGTCTAATTTTCTAAATTAAATTATTATCTTCTAGTAACGCATGCTTAAACTGACGAATCATCTTTCAACCTCCAGGGGTGCGGTTTTCCTTAATAACTCTAGGAAAAATAAGTACCTATTATTTAAATTTATTTTCTAAGTTTCATTCAGAAACAATAGTTCCTCACTTTATAGTTTTCTTGTCTTCGACATCCACAAATCAGCTAGTAAGTAACGTCAGTTTATTTTATTTATGTTAATTTTTTTCCAAATACTAATGTGTTTTTTACATTTTAATGTATTTTTATTTTCAATTCATTCTAATAGTATGAATTTTGTCATCAAATAAGCGACAATTACTGATAAAATATCGTTGTGTAGAAAAACAAAACAAGTCCAGACGATGTTTTAACTAATAGGTAACTTATTAAAGCTATTTAGATAACTTATCAAAGCTAATTAGCTTTGAAGAAGCGAGCAACATGGTTCGCGAAACGTCTGCATTAACAAATCTTGACACACGGCATAACCCGGAAGCAGTTTATTTTCTAAATAATATATGAAGATACTACAATTAGGTTATGAGCAAAAGAATATGACTAAGTAAGATATTTTGAACAGATCTACACCGAAAATTCGTACTACAACACTTGAATTAATTATACTTCCGTATTACTTTTGCTTTTCTTCCTGCAAAAACTCGATTCATCGGAAGTTTACTTCACCGCCAACCGACCAACATTTAATTTAAAGAGATCCTGTCAACCGGAAGACAACTCGAACCATTGATCCTTCCGCGTCGTCCTGAGAAATGGATGAACGGCGTCGCCGTCGTCAGCGTCGTCGTCGTCGAGTTTTTCGACGGCTCGTCGCCGTCGGTCGCTTCGACCGCGCCGCCACCCGACGGCGGCAAAGAGGAAAAATTATTAGCGGCGGTAAATTGTCGAATCGCACGGATTGAATTGAGGCTGATGTGACAACAAAGAAATCAGAAATGTAGAGGGCCGTGAGCGATGAGCGACCGCCACTCGACAAAGGAGACAATCGATCTATCTTTTCTGGCTGGCTGTTTCGCTTCGCGCGCGGTCGCCCCCCTTGATAAATGACTCGGAGAGGCCGCCGACGGCGGCGCCGCCGTCGCGCTATCACCTGCACACCCGTGCAACTTAGCACGCGTGAGTTACTCCGCGGGACAGTAACATGGAATATGTCAAAGGAACTGATTACATCTTTTTGTTGTATCACATTGAAGAGTATTCTTGTAAAGCAGACTTTTAGAGACCGATAGATGGAGTTCAGAAGAGTCATCTGACCAGTTTATTAAGACCGAATTCAATTTGTAGAAACCGCAACAAGCCAATACAAACCACGGTTCGCCTAAATGGGCCCGACCCGAAAAAACCCGGTCGGTTTTATAGACACTTTCAGTTAACAATTCAGAACAAAACTTAAGTTGTATTCTTATTCACTTAGTCTTGTGAATATCTATACACTTACACCAATTTAACTACTTTTACAACCTGGAAACGGTTGCGGTTGTTGTTTTGGTTTTTAGTCCAACAGACGTTTTGGTGATCTTGGTTATACACTTACTGAAACGATTTCAGTTCCGATTTTGACTTTGATCTCGAACATTTTAATTTTTCCCATTTACGTATAACGCAAAACAAGTACCTACTCTCGAATTTTCAATAGTTTCAGTTTCAGTATTTTATACACGTTTTGGTTCGGTTACGGTTACGGGTTTAGCATCATAAAAAAAAGCGGTTACGTATAAGTTTAGTTAATATTTACTATTACTTTTACCCGAAAAAGGCCGAAAAAAAAGAAAAACCAGAAAAAAACACACTTGGGCAAAGAGGGTTGGGTTTAAAAAAAACGTGTTTTTTTAAACCCTGATACAAACTAAACTGAGCATTGAAAGATCGTTGTGGCGTGCACCAAAGCAGCATGTACAAGCTTCCAATTTTCTTTTTAAGCTTTGGAAAAATTTTTATTGATCTTTACAACAAAAGTCTTTGTTGTTAACTACCAGTTGATAACCATAGCCCGACGGTAAGTGGTAACTGAATCAAACCTCGGTTCAGGATTTAAACTGACATAAAAAGCAAACGACCAAAATCCTGTTAATTGCCTGTTCTTACTATTTAAATTATTTAATGACTGCAGTTGTACTAATAATTGCTTAATTGTTTTGGCCAGCGTACTTCACATTAATCTTACAAAATAAGCACAATGTTATTAGTTGAATATACTTTTTAATTTTAATCATCCATAGTAATGCCTGCAGCTGCAATTTTAGCGCTCCATCATTCAGGAGTATTCCATTATCAACATTTCCTTTCGTGAATAATGCTATATTTATATTTAATTTCGTCAATTATAGTTTGGTTCTGAATATTCAAACATCTGTACACTTCTCACGACATTGACCTAAAGCTGTATACAAAAAAAAAATTGGTAAATGTATTTTTTTTAATATTTAGTATATTGGCATTTTTGTTTCCTTTGAGTATTAACAATATTAACGAGAATCCCAATAACGATAAGGAAGAATACGTAATGACTAGTTTTTAATTAAAAAATATCATATATTCAAAGCTTAAAATATTAGCTTAGGTTAACGTGTCGCAATTATATATTTTACTGTTTAAAAGCTGAAAAATACAAATAAACTGCATATACACCCTGTGTAATATAATACAGGGCAAGTCAAAGGTATAATACGTTTTGAAACAAACAGAACAAGGGCAAATTATTCCCATGAAAACAAGAAACAAAAAGCAAGAACAAGAAAGAGGAAAGACAGGAAAATGTAAAGAAGCGATACGCCATAGCTAATAATAATAAAAACACCGATTTAAAATAAAACAGATTTCCTCCTGTTCAATCTAAACGAGGAAAGGAAGAAAAAAATATTTGGAGAAAGTACTTAACCTAACCTAACCAAGCCCAAACAAGCACTATACAAAAAAGATTTGATTTGATTCTGCGATGCACGCATGGAACCCCAAAGCAAATTAATTAAAGGGATATGTATTTAAAAATGCATCCAAGGAATGTAGTTTAAAAAATACATAAAAAATAAAACTGTAATCAGGATCTTTGTGTTCCAAATTAATATATGATTTGTATATCCGCATTACTGCCCTCGAGTCAGATGCTTCTTTATTTATCTGAGCCCGGTAGCGACCATTTTGTTTATTTACATCACCATTGATGTGGGTGTCAGAATTCGTTAGTCTACAATATCGGTTTATGTTTTCCATCAACCGCTGTCATTCAGCAAACGTAATTTTTAATTTATCACACGCAGTATGGCAAAGTATTTTTAGATTTTAGCGGAAGTATGACCTTTTGGACCCCTTGAACACTTCTGACCAAGATACACGTGGTACATACATTGTCTATGTATGTGTGTGTGTGTATGTGTGCCGTCTTTTTGTGTACGTTTTTTTGTGGAGGCGATTCCGGAGAAACTACTAAAGGTATCGGGACGAAAGTTCATATTTAGAAGCTTCGTGACCAAACTTAAAAGCTTTTTGTTCAAAGAAGTCAAAAGTAACTGGATTTTTACTCTAAGCATTTTTCAAGGATTTTGCAAATGAGGCGCTATTTCTTTAATTTCGTCAAAATAGTTAAATAACAAATTTAAGTAGACGAAATTCTGAGTCATATGTCTATATATTATTTGGTAAAACTAGTTTAGCTGCATGAGCAACTTCTATTTGATCCAAATCGGTCATGTCTGCATTAATATAAATCTAGTTAGCCGGGATGTGACAGGTATTACCTGCTGTCAATAGTATCACTAGTTTTATTTTAATGCAGACACGACAAATATCGAACAAATAGAATCTGATGCAGCAACACGAATAATTTTATATATAGTATGTGCCTGGCCATATCCGATTTAGTATACATGAGATGGCATTCAGGAACCTTCCTTGTAGTGGAAGTAAATACGTTCGTAACCAAAACCTGGTGAAGTTCTGCTTGTTTTAAAAACGTAATGATCCTGTATAAACAAGCAAAGCGGAAGTCGTTATTTCCACGACATTAAAATTGTAATGTCAGTCTAAAGGCGCCCACTACGTTACCAACTACAATATAGCTTCATATTCGCAGAAATTCCTAAGAGCTAAAGCATACGAGCTAAATTTGTCTCATTCGCTGCTACCTTAAATCTTTTACTGCTTCTTTATGGCGTCTGGCGGTACGCACAGGTAAAGCAACACTCGTCAAAATGTACTCAAAGTACTGGTACTAAAAATTATGTACACAATAAGTTCATAAAATGACAATTCTCAGGGTTGTGGGGTAAATTTGTTTATAGAATAAGTAAAAGCTCGAGATTTTATCCGTTTAAATTTTTTAAAATGCAATATACTAACGCAAAATTGCAAAATTGCCACGTATCCAGAAGAAAAAAACGTTATTTTATATTACTGCACTATATTTACCAGAATATCGTTTGTTTCTATCGTTGAAATGTCTTGATAAACACAATCTTATTCGCTAATATACTACATATTTTCGTTATAACACTGACGGATTTAACGAAAAAACATCTGTAATATCCGTCAGCCATGAGTATTATAGTATATATAATTAATGTTTTGCTGTCAGGCTGGGTCGATCTTGCATTAATATCATCCATAAACCGGTGGACTGGTCAATTATGGGATTGAAGGGTTGTATTATTAGTTTGGGGGTGGCGGCATTTCCAATGCAATTAGCGCGACATGTCAACTGTTACATTGGCTATAATGCCAATTACGGGACCAAGTTAAGTGCAATAATTATTATACACTGATGCGATGATGATGTTCTTATTCCATTAGCCGAGTTCATTACAGCTAAATACAACGGTATTAATTCAAGATCGATATACCGACCGATAGCTTATTATTGGCGTATCATGGTGAGTGCATGCATGCGAGGCACTATAGTGTGTGTGTGTTTGGTAGTTTGACGTTGAGTGCACATTGCATATAATTACCTAATAACATCGTTTAGGTACCTAATCTTATTTCTTACATGAGAAATAATAAGAAATTACTAGTCCAACTGATATAGTATTAATGATTTTTGTATATATATTTTTTTAGCTATACATCACAGTATGCAGCAACGGTATGGAATAAATTCACTAAAATTTAAACCGTTTTCAGTTTTAGTAAATTTTCAGACACGTCGATTTATAATGATCCAAATACACATATTTATAGCAAATTCAATTGCTGATCTTCAGTTGATATTAACTTCTTTATGAAACTTATGTACATGGGCGTTTTCGATGGATTTCTATTTACCTAATTTCACTATTTCTGTGCCTGGATATGAAAGGGGACCAGTTGTCCGAAAGAAAGTTATATGTGTTTTTGGATAGAATAAGTTATGGCAAAGCTAATAACTTTGCGCATATTTGCAAATTACGCCGACTCTAACATTTTTGTAACAATTTCGATATTAGTTTTCTGATTTTGAGTAGAATTTATTATTTCATTATTCCGTTTCTAGGTTCTATAGGATTGTTAATCTATAGCGCCATGAGCCTGGGTGCAACAAAATAGTCTAACCTAGGTAACGATTGGTCTAATTCTCAACATTTTTGAAAAGTTTCCAGTTTTTTTATTGATTCATGCATTGACACCAGAAATCTGTCCATTTGCAAAATTTCAACTCGATTGCACTCTGGGAAGTAGGTAAAATATGATAATGCGCAAGAGCGCAGCGTAATACAGACAAGTGGTCCCTTTTTCTTTCGCAACAAAAACGCATTTTTTCATGCAATTCCAACCGCAGACGGGTTTCAGACGAGCACATCGATAAAAACACAATAAAGAGACTAATTAGCGAATAAAACAAAAATGTGTATTTTGTACCAGTTTAACTTTATTTGCGATTATCTGCGCAACTAGAAACTGGTCCTTTTTCATATCCACGCACACATCTCCTGGAGTTTTGTCATTTGTCCTAATTTTTCTTAATCCGCTCTCTTGGGAATTCAATTCCTGGACCTGGCCTATTTTCATGTTGATGACGCACAGGGGAACTGTTCAAGGGGAAAATATTAATTGATAGAAATTCATAAACTTGAAATGTTTGGTAATAGCATTTGTTATGGAAATAGACCAAAAAGTAAAAATTGGAAAAGCTGTTGAGAAGTAAAAGTTACCCATAGCTACCAAGTTTTACTAACGTACAGCCTGACCACTCAGAACTCGTTCGGAGAAATGTAAACATTAGGATGCGCAGTGGACACGGGATAGTTTTGGTGGAGGGGATCATTCGTGTGTTGATGCCGAGCGTACAGTGTCTCTCGCTTCCGCTGAGTCAACTTTTAGTTGGCGGACCAGTACTTCATGCTTTTTGTTTTCAAAAATTTTAAACAGGTAACATTTTTTTATCCTTAACAGCTTTTCCTATTAACTCTTAACCATATTTCCATAAGAATATTACCGATTGCCGACAATTCCACGTTGTCTATGATAATACAATACTTTTCTGTAGGTACTTCAATGACAGTAGATATGTTTGGATATATTTTTTAATTCTAAACAACAAATAAACTAACGGTAATATCAATAATAAGCATTGTGAAACCAATATCTCAAAAGTAACCAGAGAACTTGTTACGTCTCTGGAGTAAGATAATTCCTAATTTTCATTTACAGCATTTTTTATGCAGGTATCTATTTAATTTTGTACATACAATTTACAACTTTTTTACACTAATACCGTAATTTTCAGTTTAGTAGTAATAAAAAATTACTATTGATATGTTTAGAAAATATACTGCTTCCGGATTATGCCGTGTGTCAAGATTTGTTAATACTGATGTTTCGCAAACCATGTTGCTCGCTTCTTCAATGCTAATTGATTAGCTTTGAAGAAGCGAGCAACATGGTTCGCGATACGTCAGCATGAACAAATCTTGACAAACGGCATCACCGGGAAGAATATTATTTTCTAAATGATTCTGGCCGTGAAAGCCTATGTACTTACTTATTGATATGCAGTTGTGAAGAAAGCAGTTTCATGTTTCAGAATATAATGTCGAAACAATGTAGAGTGCCATATACAATTTTGATGAACTGATAAGCACAGTTACCGGTTAAAAGGTACACCAACGTCAAAAGTCTGGCAAGTTTATTATTCTACCACAGAATCTCTAGTTTTAACAATTAAAATCTTTTTATTTGCTAATCTCTGGTTTCATTATGTAAGGGACACTCGAGACAGTTCCTTCAAAGTTTTGACAATGAAAGGGCGGGAATAGGTTCAAAAAATATTTTAGAGATCCTTACGAACACCCCTTCTAATAATTGTTCATTGTTTAGCTGTAGTTTGAATAGTTTGAATATATGTGGGTTTTATAACTATGAAAAATTTAAGTTTCAACCTTTTATTGAGTCCAGAGGAAAGGGGCTCCGATAGATGAGTGATCCAAAAAATTCCGTTTTAGCTTTTGTTGTATGGAACTCTAAAAAAGTCCACCTAACACTGCTTTTAAGTTTGATCGCTGAATAATTCTTTTGCAACATTTCAGTTCCTTTTTTTGTTTCAGATCTTTTCGGACATATATATTTTACTTTGATAAGTCCGTTTAAAAATCATATTCAAAATAGTCAGCAACAAATATTGCAGTAGGTAGCTTTGCTGCACTTTTTCCCGTCTCAAGTTATTTTGCTCTTATTTTTGCCAGTTAAACGCGGCTTGGCAGGCCAAACCCTATTGTTCAGCAATGCGTGTACACACACGGATTCCAGCGTGTTAATGCTGACCAATAACACTGCATAATCGGATCGAAAGGGCATTAGATATTTACGGTGCCATTGCGCACCTCCATCAATTTTATAATTTAATTATAGATTACGGTGTACCATTCTCCAGTAGGCACTAGCACGCTGGCGCACGATGTATGATTGATGTGACGTGAGCGGATAGAACGCCGCTCAATTTATTGCAACAATGATGCAGGACAAAGAGCTGGCTGCCATTGAGCTAGTATATGGTAAAGTATAGCAAACTACGTACAGATGGAGCCAGGTGGATATGGAAGTTCAAGTCCGCGGCACGTTTTAATCCGATTTGATTGATAATAATTTTATCTGAGGATTTGAACTAATTACTCATGAATGGGTAGCGTAACTGACAATGCGAATGGACGAGATGGGTGGGCGTGTGTGTAAGAAAGTAATAAATTATTGTGATTGGATGTTGATGTCGATGTTTTAATTATTTGTTGTGTGGGTGATGTTTTAGATCGATTTTGATTCGGTTGTGATTAGTCCAAGGTTTGGTAAACCTGATGTTTTTTTTTAACGGATAGAATCGTTTTGTACAGCAATATGCAAAAGATAATTAATCTTCCAAACGTGGATGCTTCTTGTCATCGTATAGGCGGACAATTCCTTTTACGATACACGTGTAATTAAGACTCGTCTCTTATTTCAACCGGCCAGCATGAGATTGAAATCCCATCCTATGTAGGCAAAGTCGGTAGGCGTATATTGGAGTCCCACACAGCAAAAAATCCTCGATGATTTGCCTGTAATAATAACCTGCCCCAATCCAGAAAAATAGTGTAGGTATAGTTAATTAAGAAATACGAAAGGCAAGCTCTGTGTCTTACCTCAGATTATACACTTTGCTATAACAGTTAATTAAATAGCAGAAATTAAACTTCTCCGTCCTGTTCTACAAATTGTAGCTACCGAAATTATTACTGCGATATTAATTCAAGGCACAGTTTGTTAAATTTACATTTCGAGGTAGAAATACTAAAACTTGACAGTTAGACAAGGGGTCTTATTTGGTTTCAGGTGCTTATTTTGCGATGTTTTCCAAGGAGTATGTGTTGACGTCAGATAACTTTCCTAATTAAGTAGTGTGCTTTGTAAACAATTGAATTTCGCTGTTGTCTCGCAAACTTCGAATTATGTACATTTTGGATTGTATTTTTTGTGTCATTTGACAAAGTTGCTTTCAAATGAACAACATATATTTGTTCAATCCTACCACAGACGTAGTCAGTTTCTAACTTGGATACGAGAGCACAAAGTGGTTCTTTCCCTCACTCAAGTTGATCGTCATAGAAACGTCTACGTCGACAGATATAAAAAATTATAATTTTAATAGCGGTATTTATTTTGTGGTAGTATTGAACAAAACGTAATCACTCGTGAAAAGCCACTTCACTCACTTGTATGTCTTCCCACAGTCGGCTGAGCATCGTGCGGAAATCCGACATACGCGTGAGTGAAAACACGAAGTTTCTACACTTGTTCTATAATATATTATTAGTTGGAAATGCCCCGTCATATGGTTTCTATGAGTTGGTATCTTTTTCACGTTTCTTGCGCGATTCCTACTTATTATATACTGAGGAAAAAAAGAATCGCTTTAAATTTTCACTTACTTGTACTTCCAATAACATTTACACATTTCAAAAACTTAATTAAAAAACGAATTAGCACAAAATATTCAAAATTTACGTTCAGTATTAGAGGTTAGAAATCTCAGTCTAAGTAACATCGTCCCAAATACCCTCAATCGAGTCTAAGTAAAGACGTTCTTTTCGCTAGGCGCATTTAATTTGAACAGCAGAGGTATAAAAATAATGCTATTGCGATCAAACACACGTCAATTAAGGATTAGCAGTAGATGTCGTAATTTAAATCAACTTTCAAATCGATTCTCTCTTATTTCCAACTCCAATACAATCTTATTGTGACGCCTAGTAACTTCTTTTATCATTAATACGCAGTATATTAGGGTTAAGCATCGTTATTAATATGTTTTGACAAATAGTACGATACCTACCCATATTGAGACAGGCTCTCCGATCCAATGTTTCTCATGCGTGAAGTTTCTACCCTCCGTTCCGTTTGGTTTGGGGTAGGCGCTATCCTACACCAAACAACCAGCCCAACCCTCTCGCCCCTCGAACAGATACATAACTTCATAAGGGCAGAAGGGTCTGCTACTCTACGGAGAGTTGCCAGGTGAACATGTCAATTCGGCACCGGGTCGGAGGAGGAAATTCGAGAGATATTTCGGAAGTGGATAAAATTCGTTCGGAGGATCGGGAGCTAGGAGGCTTTCAGCGCGTGCCATGTACACCTCTGACGTATCGATTTACCGGAAAATTACGGCGGCCCGTCTCGATGTAATTGCCGGAGATTCCAGACAGGAATCGGTTTAACATGACCGAGAAACCCCAGGGAACGTCGCTAGGGAGATCTTAATTTCTGAACATGTTAGACGGAGAAATATACTTATTTTATACAAAGTTATAGTACATTTTTGAGTATTGTTAAATTGTAAACACAGGATGGCTAAATTTTGATGTTATTGTAGCAGATCTATATATATTACTATACTATTTTCCAAAATTGATTTTTGCTGGCACGTTTTTGATGGAGTTCCAATGTAATTTAATATTATTGACCTCTAGTTAATTAAATTATTAATTCTCTAAACTAATTCTAATTCTCTACCTACTTAAATAGTATATTCAAATAGTTTATTTATTTACAAATGCCGAACAGTAATGGGACAAACCCACGTAGGTATACTGTTCCCGAGAGTACACTGTAATGTGATACGACTTTTCACTGAAAATAATAAAAAGAATTAATTCACTTACGTTTGAACTTTATTGGTTGGATTACGACCTTGGGGTCAACATGCAAAAAAAAGAACATTTTGGTTTTGGAAATGCATCGTGATATCGTCTTTACGAAGAAAAAGTTAATTGCGACCGGTGCAATAACATCCTAACACATCATATCAATAATGACTTCTTTGGACAATTTTCTACTGAGGGAAAGTTGAAGTTTATTCTTCCAGCACCCCAAAAGAACAAGAAATGTTTCGGAATTGTTAGATACGAATTTTGAAAATAATTGTGATTGAACAAATGAGGTGGCCACCACAATCACCAGATCTTACGCCTTTGTACCGTTTCTTTTGGGGGCCACAGAAAAACCAAATTATACCAGAGAACGCTGAACAACATCCTGGCAATTTTACAACATACATGGCATTGTCCATTCCAAAACATTTTTTTTAATCTTTTAGAAGTACTGCGAAGAAGTGTAATTTATGTATCAATAACAATAGACAGCAGTTTGACTAGCTTGACTTGCAAAAACATGCAAAACCCATTAAATTCATCTTACACAATAATGTCGTACTATATGCATTTAAATTTTGCAAATAATTCAAAAGAATACAGAAATATAAGCTATGCTATTAAAAAATTAATAATTTAATCGTTTTTACCACAATAGCGCCATCAAAAGTTAGATTAATAAATTAATAATGATAGATTAAAATAAATATAATTATTTAAATGTTTTATGACGTAAAGTTATTGCTAAAGTCCAATTTAAATTGGTTTATAACAATACAGTAAAAAAAGATATAAACTATATAAATAAACGACCTACAAAACAATATTGTTCCCTTTAACGATTCAATAGTGAATATAATATGATAATTTAATCATTCGAAACATGAAATTACTGTAAATAACTTACGGCTATCGATATAATAAAATTCGCTGTGATATCAATTTTAATTTGGCAAATAAATTAATTTGGTAATACTTTGTTATAATATCAATACCACATAACCTCGTCAATGTCAATAGATACTTTGTTATAAACTTATAACTCGAAAGCAAAACACGATATAACATATAAAGTATAAATAATTCCTTATTTACTACAAAATGAAACGAATGCTCTAAATTCAACTGGTAAGGGGTAATGCCACCCTAGGTTTTTTTGCTCAAATGATGTCTTGACATCTTAGAAATAAGGTACAATACGTTTCATATTTGAAAAAAAATTAAATGCTTATTTGATGAACTTACGGCCAAGTGTCTAGCTGAGCGTACATGCAAAAACTTTAGCGGGAGAGTTTACAGTCTAGAGACCTATACGCTCTTATCTCATTTGGAGGAATTACATCCATGGTGTGAAATATAACATAAAATAATAGCTGTCTGATGTAACGTGTGTTGTTCTTGATTAGATCGTAAAAAAATAGTGACATTCCCTGAGTATATCGTGATCGAAAGGAGTCGAAAGGAAGCAACAGATTTTCAAATAGAACTAATATGACAAGCATTGAATCGTTTGGAACTAGAGTCGCCTCTGCCTGATAACGTAACCACAGTCCACACCTGCAAAAAAGTAATGTCGGTTGAAGATTCTTACAACGTTGAAGTGGATGACGTTTAATTAACTTCTTTTGAAGTTTGTTGCTGTGTTTTCTGCTATTTCACAAGTTGTAGTGATGTAAAGAAAATAGACCTGGGCGACACTGCTCAATACATTCTGACTGATGGAATGCCGCAGCACGAGAATTGTCCACCTGGTTATTTCATTTTCATTTTCACTCTCAAGTGGCAAAGTAATTGTGGATATTGCATCAAGTATAGCCATATGTGTTGTCAATGATGCATTATCCAGCCTTATGAAGATTATGTATGAGCATCGGGACAAACTTCAATAATTTCTGCGCGAAGGCTGACGCATGGCGCATCATGTTTTCAGAGCCATCGCGACTGATGCTGCAAAATCAAATCTGTCGTCAAAATCAAACAGAAAGAAACTAGAGGAGGAAAATACTAAGATAATTATATGGTCCAGGCATTGCCGACTATAGTAAAATATAACAATTCTATGCATCAAAGTTACACAATACTTTAAAGCCTGTTTTCTCAAAACCGTATTTTTCAAACTGGTCGGAAAAATTACTGCAACTGACCTGGGTCAATTTACTTGAAATTTTATATGCAGCTTCAGAACAACATTATCTAGAGAAGTACGTACGAATTTTACGATAAGTTCGAAACTTTTTTGTTATAAACAATTTTTAACCTAATACTGTACCTAAAAGTGATAATTTTTTTTTTAAGTTTATTGTTTTTTTTTTATTGATAATGCACATAATAATATAATACATTATAGATTGAGTATACAGTATACATAAATTATGCACATATGCGTACTCTTCCTCCCTTCATGCTTCCGTCAGAGTGGTGAGTATTCCTCTTCTCTGTGCATGGTATTGAAAGGTCTAGAGCTTTTGTATATGGTGTGGGTGATGGTCACGCTCTGTCGATCATCTCATCAGTTGGTCATGCATGAGCATATGTTTAATTTTTATTTTAAAGCTTTCGTATGTTAGGCTCTTAATTTGTTCTTGTATCCTGTTGTATGTGTCTATCGCCCTTGTGGTTATAGTTTGAGAGTATTTGCTTCTTTTATATTTATGTGTTCTGATGTTTGAATTTGTTCTTGTTTGGTAGTTGTGGATGTCCTTAGATTCCATAAGTACAATCTCCGTTTTTGTCAGTTTATTGTTAATCTTGAATAATAAGAGTAGATTATTGAGAGTTATTGGTTGTGAAATCGTTAGTTCGTGTGTTGTTTTCATTAGGTCTGTTGTTGGGGTCAGTCTTGGTATGTTATATAGCGTTTTTAATATTTTATTTTGTTGTCTCTGTATCTTGTTTATGTTTGTCTGTGTTGTGTTTCCCCATATTGTTAGTAGATATGTTATGTTTGACACGAAAAGTGCATTGTATATGGTTTTCTTGAGGTGGTCAGGTACATATTTACTTATTTTGTATATTCTTGCTATCGTGGTGGAGTTTTTGTGTAGTATTTTTGATATGTGTTTGTCCCATTTTAATGTGTTTTGAAGTTGGAGTCCAAGATAATTTGTGTCTGCTGTCTCATTAACTATCTTTTTGTTTATCTTGACGTTTATATTTATTTTGGTCTTGGTCGGGTTGAAAATTAGATAGTTAGATTTGGCTTCGTTTATTGTCAGTATATTATTCTCGCACCATGTTTGTAGCTTGAGCATGTCTGCATTGATTGAGTTTTGGAGTTTGACGACGTCTTTGTTTGCATATGCGATGCAGATATCATCTGCATAAATGTATAGTTTTCCTTTCATACCTATTTCTGTGATATCATTAGTGTATAGGATGTACAACAGGGGAGGTATATTGCCTCTCTGTGGCACACCGTAGGTTGAATATTCTGGGTCGCTGAATGTTGTATTTATTTGGGTCCTTTGTTCTCGATCTTGCAGGTAGCTCTTCAGTAGTTGTAGGTTTTTTCCTCTTATTCCAGCGGCTTCGAGTTTTTTAGTCAATCTGTCCCTGCTCATCGTATCGAAGGCTTTTCGCATGTCTATAAACATTGTATTCAATTTTTAATTTCCGTACATACTTCCCGAGATCATCTTATATAGAAACAATTTCTTTTTTGCTTTTATGGCTAAGTGAAATACTGCGTGCAAAATCTTTCCGGCCGTGCAACCCTGTCCGCTGGAAGAGACTTCCTTTGGTGTGGTCTAACGCTTATATGTTTTTATTTATTTTTGTTTTTTTTTATTGTAAATATTCCTCAAAATATGAACAATAAAGGGCTTTAAAGAGATTTTGTCATTCATTTACTATATAGTAAGAAATATACCTACAAAAGCGGCTATTTTTTCTCGCGCTAGAGTGGCATTACCCCTTAAGTTGTATGTTCAAAAGACACATATTTACATACAAATTATTTAAAACAAACGACATAATACCATAACTAACGTCAATCAATCGTAACACAAATCGGGATAATTTGCTATCCAGAATCGCCAACTAGCTGACAATAGAGGAAGCAGCACGGGGCACGTTCCATCGCATCGGGCTTCGTTGCTCCCGATCGTCCCTTCTTTCGACGTGTCACGGTGACGGATGGCGTGCACATTAACAGGTATTGTGAATCGAGGTTATGTAACCGTACCGAGGCGTGATACACCGGGGCACACGCACACGCCACACAGACAAATGGAGGGAGCGCAGCTGTTCCCCCCTGAACCAGAGCGTAGGTGTTCTAATAGACGCGCGCCAAGCGGCCAAGAATTAGTCATGCCGCTCGGCATCGGCTAGATCGATTGCGTTAATAGCGAAGGTAAAGTACCTACCCCCAACAGGGTTTGGGGTCGGCGTATCTGGCTCGATTTCGCGAGAGAGATCCGCGGCAGGAAATCATTTGGAAAATGCTCGGAATATAACACAACACGGGTCAGCGACGCACCTGATGGCCGATGGTAAATCATGCGGAAAATGCAGCATGGAGCTCGATCGGAATTGCGAGCTTGTACAGCTGCGGTCATCGGGTACTGCTGTGATGGTAATGAGTGGTTGTGAAAGTGGGGTTGGAAAAGTTTCGATGAAAGCATGTGTTATTAAGAGTGACGAATATTCTGATGAACTGACGATTGGTGGTTGTTTATTTTTCACGAAGCACGATGATAAAAATCAGTTTTTCAACTTGTACCTGCTAAACAAGAACACAAAACACTCTTCAGATCTATTGTGTAGGGTCGGGAAATAAATTAATCAACTCATATTCTTGGATAAAACATTCACAACATCTTTTAAGTATGAATATGTTATGAAAGCAGTATGGAATACAATTAAGGCATCCAAAGAAGAAGTTATTTTGCTAGTGTCTTTCCACCGATACCAGATATGTTACACATTTCTACGTCGGATACATTGACGGTGTAATAGCACAGTCACTGATGCTGCATGGACATGTATGGGGTTATATTCACTCTAAGTCTCTTAAATCTTAACAATTCTTAAATCAAAACAATCTTTTTCTTAAAGCAAAAAATACCCCAAAGGTGGTACCTGTGTTTATCAGGGATCAAGAAAGGATGCTGAGAACAATCGACCTATTGCTGTCCAGAACCAGCTGGCCTATATAATTAAAAAAGTATTTTACTTTACAATATTAAATTTTCTCGTTAAAACCAATTATTATCTCTCGTACGATCAGCATGGCTTTTGATCAGGTCGCAGCACTGGATTCGCCGTAATTGCTGCTATTTAAACCACGTTTTATGAAACTTAAACGACGGAAATATAACTGCCGGATGGTTCTACGACTTCAGCATGGCCTTCGTTATAATCAACCATGAGATACTTCTTCGTAAGGCGCATGGGAATACGGGGCCTTACAAATGGCTGGCTTCTGTCTTATCTAGCCAATCGTCACCAAATTGTAGTGCTAAGTGATGGGAGCGCAAGATCAGAACCACAACCAATTTCTTGCGGAGTTCCGCAGGTCAGCCTTCTGGGACCGATGCCCTTTATTAGCCATATGCTAGAACTGACATACTCGCTAATAGTCCCGCCGTTGCACACATGAGATAGACTTTAACGTCGTTATGTTCAAGCAAACATTGAAGTTTTTTTTTAATTTTAACGGTGTACTTACTATTCCATGAAAGAGTTCTCTAATTTCGTATATTTTGTATTGGTGACGTGCCTTATATCATTGCTTTTATTTCCTTTTGTATTCGGGTATGATCAATAATAATTATTAAAGAATTTAATTTGATTTCATTTGAAGTAAATATTCTTAAAGGCGGATTTTCCTAGGAGCAGGTTTTTTACGCGGCGTACAACGTAACGTACGTCTTCTCAGACTACTGTCACTTTTGACAATACGCAAAGATCCCTCGACCAAACTATAAGTAGACCACCTGAATAGCTGATGGTTCACGTTTGGAAAATAGAAACGCGTGGCGTATTTAGCTGTCAAATTGAAATGCGTTGTACGCTGCGTAAAAAACCTGCTCCTAGGAAAATCCGCCTTAATTATCACTTGGCGTCGGAAGCGGGATAGATCCACGGAAGCAGGATTTGTGGTTTATATCGGATCTGGTCAATGATTCTGGGATGCTAAGACGTGGATGTTATTATTAATAATACGTGCTGTGACGATGAAGAAATGCAGGTTCTCTGCATTTCATCTAATATTTCCAAATAATTACCATTTCCACAACAATTGGTACACGCTGTGACATGCAATTTAATAAGCATTTCCAGCTTGGTCTAGACCATGCAAGACCTCTCCACAGTACTATACAGAGTATCTTCTTCTATTGTCCAACACAAATAATTAAAAGAATAAGTGCGGAATTTGTTGTTGACGCTTTTTGGTAAAAAACAACGCATTTTGGTTTTGTCGAAAGCTGCGCTAGTGGCGAGCAGCATTTCCCAGGAACATGTCCGCCCATGGTAGCATTCCCCAGGAGCAATTGCGCCGTGAGACCAGGGGAATTGTCACAGATGGAGCCTCATGTAAAAATTTCAGAATTATTAACTAAACTGTCGCAACAGGTTGTGGAGGATTGTAAAAAGTCAACAAGGTCATAGGAACCAATCGCTGTGGTTCCTTCCGCCAAGATATTTTGGGTGTCGAGTATTTTCGAGGAAGAAGGAGTTATACCAGGTCCAGGAGGGCAGTCAACGTTTTGCTGGCCGATAGTCGACACCACAGTTGGAACCAAAAGCTTCTCATGGGAATTAAAAAGGATACAGTGGCACGAGGTCTAGGAAGACGTCGAAAGAGAATCCCTAGACCTGCACAAAATTTGACAAATAAAGGTTTGTGGTTTTGAATAACTATTTATCAAATGTATAAATTATATTATAAATGTATAATAAATATTTAGCTCCATACCTTTAGCACCTACTAATAAAATCTCTTCAACCCTAACAATTTCGCTAACTCAATCACATCCACAAATTCCGATGATCAAATGATTCGGTCTATATTCCCTGGATTTGTTCGACCAGTTCCAAATGCGCATCAGCCACAACAAACAGCGGCAATCATAATTGTCCAGAAAACGGTTCAGAGTTCAATGTGGGGCCGAGCAGCTCGATAACATCTCGAAACCATTAATAACACGCACCATATGGAAGATGGACAAATGAAAATCGCGGTTGGTGGGTGGACTCTGAACCCCCGCTCATAGCAGCATGCTTCGGTAATTTACGCCGCCCTTGATCCTCGTAACAGATAACAGTGGTCCCCTACAAAACGAACCGCTGTTGTGTGGGTGGCTATAGTTGTGCCTGCCGACTGGTCAAAATGTAAATTTACCACCTTTGAATTGGGCATTTAAAAAGCGATCGTGTAAGTATAAAATAAATAATAAATATTGAGAGCTTTATGAAATAAGTACCTATGTATGTGATTTTCTTAGGTGAAAACTGAATTGTGGTTCAATAAATACAGAATGTACCTAAAATCACTTCAACGAGGTTGAAAATTATTAATTAATTTGTTGTAAACTGATTCGTTGAATTCTTATAGTCTCTTGAGGTTTTATTTAGATAGCAGAAGAAGTAGGCTATTTCTAAAATCACCTAATCGTCCTTAACCTTTGTTGAACCTGTGACCCTTGTTAACCTTTGATAAAGATTTTGACCAACAAAAAAATGACACTTTAATGTTCATTTAAATTTAATTTATTTTACTACTAACTATTTTTTATAGTTTCTTTAAATTCTGTTCCACACCAGTAAAGTTTTTCTTTTATAAAATATTTCATCAATCTATTGCGTCCTAAATATCGTTGAGTCAAATACTCAACTCCGGGGTTCCGTACCATTAAAGACATAATACGAAAGACAGTCACTGCTATAACATGATGAAGCATTTTGTAGATGAAGAGAGAGCTATTATTATAAATGAAAATGTTTTAACGACATATTTTGTCAAATTAATATTATAGTCGCTCAGATGGGAGAGCATTGGGCTAGAAACGCAAAGGTCCCTAGTTCAAATCCAGGTTGTGGCTGTAATTTTTGGTTTATTTAAAGTTTACATCCCGCCTGTTTATCACCATATTATTACCCTAACCTATTATTACATTTACCCTAGTTTAAAAGCAATTCCTCAATAAAGAAAGGTATTTTTGTAGGCTCTAACTGGGTCAACTTAATTATTCAATCTTAGATATTTCTCGGTTTATTTGTTTTTTTTTTTACCAGAAGCATTAACAAATCGAATTCAATCCCAATGGACTGTTTATCAAACTGTTTAAAACTCCCGCCATCGAGAACGCACCACCTCGCGATAACGGTTAAATTTGTTGTTAGTGTGACAATATAATTAGGTTAAACTTCGACTTTACTATCAATGACATGTACAATAACGTACAGAGCCATTTAAACTTGTGCAATTGTTTAAAGTGTAGTGTTTTCTTTGTTAATGTATTTCACTGATACTGTATACTGGAAGAATTTGTTTGATCGACTTGAACGCATTATTAGCTGTCGATACATAACGTTATTTCACCACATGCTTTTATGCTAGCGACATTGACGGTAAATCCTTTATCTAATGTTTTGTTTTATGATTAGTTGAATTGTATTTACACACTATAATTAACTAATCTGCAATTGTCTCTGCAGCAAGGCCTGAGGATGAAAAGAAATGTTTCGAAACATGTAGCCGATTAGTACATAATAAATAACATCAGAGATACACTCTCCGGGTTTTATTAAAAATCGTTATAATCTGATGGCATGGAGTCTTTTATATCAACACTAGTAGCAGTTTATTATTTATTGTAACAATAAAGAATAGCATTGTTAGACAATTACGTACATAATAAGCTAGTGGCCGTTCTCATTAAGAGATACTTGTGCATATTTAGCAGTAGTTTGTGTCACTATAAAAGCCCGAAATACGGTCAAACCTAGGATTAACGCGTTAAACCTAGGTTTGATCAATATGAATTGGCAAATGTCCGAAAAATTGTATTTATCAATATACTTTTGGGCTTCTACAAGACATAGCGGTTAATCCTAGAATTTACTAATACATAACGGTGAAACCTAGGGTGTTCGTGTTGGACCTGTTGGTGAACCTCAGATGTATTTATTTGTGCAGACAGTTCCCTGTGCTTAGTTTAGACCAGAGCAACAGATGGCGGCAGCAACAGGCAACAATATTGGATCAAATATATTCCTGTTGTAGAAATAAAAATATCATTGATCAGATAAGATCCATAAACATGTCGCACGCTACATGTTGCCCACTGTAGCCCAGGCGTAAATGGGACTTTAAAAACCTTTACCTGCAAAGTCATCAATGGTTATGTGACAGATCTGTCAGATTTGTTGTCATTTTAGTCATCTCTTTAACTTGTAATATCAACTGTAGGTAAATTGATTCTGATTTAATATGTATGTTATTGACTCCGCTGAACCGATCTCCATGGCCAAATTCCCTTTCCATCTCCTATGCATTCAATATAAAAAGATTAGCTATACTTTCTCAAATAATATCATTTGAATCCATTGTGCTATATCTGCACTTGTGTGAGCCATGCCAAAGAAATTCCTTCAAAAATACTTATATTTAAAATATTAACGATTGCCAAATAAAAAGGATTGCTTATGTTAAGCAATCTTTATTTTTATATTAAGAATCAACGTATATTTGTTGTGTGGTATATAATAAAATAAAAGTACTTATAATTTCGTACGGTACCCTTGATAATGCAATTTACCTACTCATTATAATACACAAACTCATAACAAACCTATTTCCGCGAACAGAGCTAATGAAACATTTGCGGTAACTTTTGGTTTGCTAAGTTCTTAAAACTAGCTTATACCAATACCATGAGGTAAATCCTAGGATTTACCAATGTAGGTTGGTAAAAGCTCAAAATTAAACGCATAATAGAATTTTTTGGACATGTAGGTACCAACTGAAATTGGTCATGACCGTATTTCAGGCTTTTACAGTAGGATATCTAATAAATAAATACCCAGAACACGTTGTAGACATTTAGATTTGCACACATCGCACAAAGTTGGCGATTAAGCGTAACATACGTCTATATTATTGCAATTCCTTCGGCATTTCTTTGAATAACTAAATACCCGTATAAAAATACACCCATGGCAATGTTTTCCATCATCTTATAATAAGGGTCTAACCAAATCTCGCCCACGCGTAGTTGTACCAGGAGAACGAATGGTAAACACGAGTGGAACACAATACTCCATCCAACTCGATTGATTTAAATCGATCGTAAATGCTTGCCTGCGAAGAAGGATGGTCCACTTAGGCCATAAAGAACATGCTCTACCAATTTCGTGCTAACGTGTGGTCTTCAGTATACTGAGTATCATTGCATCACAGTTTCTTTGCCAGACGATGAATACGATATTCTACCGATATTACCGTCAAACCGGTTAGTAGATATGAAATTGTAGATAGACCAGTCAACTTACGATTATTTTAAAATATTTATTAAACTTTTATAAGTTACTGTTAAAATGATAAGCATTTTGACCCAATGTACATTATTTCTGTTTAAGTTTACCCAAAGTGATACAACAATACCTACATTGTCTGCATTATAATTTTATTTGCCTGATCAACAGTGCGAATATGTCACCACTTCTTGTAACAAAGAACTAAGCAATTTTTAAACTTCACATGCGGTTTAAAACTGAAAGATAACCCGATTAGGAGAGTTGCGCGCAAACTTTTCCGCTTACTAGTTTCCGTAAGCAATTCGAGAGTCCTTTGAGTTCTCAACTTTTCGGGAGCGTCGTATTAATAATTTAAGCTAATCCAGCGCTGGCTTCACACATTATTAAAATTTTAAATGGAGACCCAGCGAAATGTGCTTTGATGCTTAATATTAAAAAAGTTTCCGTAGTTGGGGAAACCACAAAAAGGAGGAACATTCGAACTGACGTCCCCAAAGCGACGAGGAAACAATTGGAATAGTGTGGAGTGGTGGGCATAGTTTTGTTTATTTTAACTTGCAAAATTAAACCATTTCAATAATGCTGTTAAAGTTTAGTTTTGCCTGCGGAGTATAACGTACTGAGCTAATATGTTTTCAAATTTCAACTGTTAAAATTAATAATGAGATTTTCCCGATAAACGTGTAGTCATAGAAAATTCACAATCTTTTCTTAGAGTTAACACAACATTAATTGATGTTGACAATCACCCTTTTGAATGACTAACTTTAATCTACTTAATGCTAATCTACTCATTAGAATTGGTTTTGAATGCATTTTTGATCAAAGTAGTGACTTCTACTATAAATGGAACAAATGTGTTAATATTTATTTAAAATGGGATAATAATATGTAAACGGTAAACGGAAACTATTTCATAAATTTTTTTTCTGGAAAAATCTGAAAGGTTATAAATATATACCTTTCCATTTGACAATAATAATACTGTTAATACTGTTAATTAAAATAGAAATAAAATACACTTGTATCTCCTCCCCTTTGTTCAAATATTTTCATTGCACCAAAAGTTGTCTTTATACACCCATATATGCAACTAATATGATTGGCGCAATTGAAATATTTACCTAGGTATCCCGCAATATGTCTAATGTCTACAATATTCCTAGAAAAAATATGCCGTTTTAACGAAAGGATATGCAAAATTTAACAAATTTTAGCGTTTCCTCATAGGCCATAAAAAGTCCATACAAAATAACAACGGTACTTGGAACGACAAATTGCTAACAATTGCTTTTTTTAGTGACAAACATCTTTATATAACCTGAATTTTTTTTTTTAATTCAATGAGTTTCTGCTTGGTAGGTCAGTACTGTAAACTGTCAATTGTTTTTGTTGTGTACAAACATGATAAAGTTGCATGTACGACCCACATATACATCAAAAAAGAATCCTCCAGCAGGACGACAACGTTTATAATTTTCTTTAAAAATTAGAATTTTTTTGAATGAAAGATTAGGTGATTTTTGTTTTTCAAATACACAAAGTTTAACAATAAGGTGTGAAATTAACGTATACAAAAACATATTACACTGATGCAGTATTTGATCGCCTGCAGTTCATATAGATTTGAATGATTTGATAGAATTTTTAGAAAAATTAGCATCTTGGTATCATTTAACAAATGTGCTTAAATGTTGATAAAAGTTTATTTGTCATTAAATATTTTATTATGTGCGTACATGTGGGCGCTGAAAAAGAAAAATCACTTGATGATTTATTAAAAAGATTTGAAAAAATTCGAATTATTATAGAAAATTATAAACTTTAGGCCTTCTGCGGGAGACCTAGATATTTTTGAATTGGCCCGATTTTTTTGTGTTAGGTATATGTGGGTCCGTAGGGACTACTTTTTATCAATTTGAAATTTTGAACAACGAAATGAACGTTTTTTCGATAATCCCTGATGCACATAGATTATAAGCGTCTCTTTTTGATACTAGTGCGAAAAACGTGACATTATGAAACCCAGTGTTAAAATAAATTATCTTATTTTACGGGGACTCAAGCATAAATACGTTTTTCTATAAATCAAACCTCGTATAGTATAACGGTCCTATGTTATATTTTCCTTGTGTGGATTTTTTCCAGAAGTCGCCAGTCGGATGTTTTTCATAACGCGTAGCCAATGGCATAACCCTTAACATCATTTATTTAACATTTCATTCACAACACTCGTATCATAAATAGCTACATATGTATATGTAATAACTCGTGAGTTTTATTATTTGTGGTTTGTTTCACAACGCAAGCATGACAAGAATTTTTAATTAATTTTTAGGACGAAGGTTTTAGACGTATTTATCTTTGATTTAATTTTCACTTTTGCTAATTCCTGTGATCCTTTGAAGCTTCTAGAAGTGAAGGGTTGAGTAGAAGGTAGCGGAAACATTGCCAATGACAGTAACTAATTTCGAATCAAGTGGATGAAACGGCGGTGAGGGGAGGGACGTTGGAGCACCAGCAACAGCGGCAGCAACAGCCAAAGAACGCGAGCGAGCGAGCGTTCCCAGGAGCATACTCGAGTGAAGAAGAATCCGCTTCAAATCTTAAGAACGAATCGCTTTCTACTTTGCCGGGCATTTAATATTCACAGAGAGTGCACGGCAGGGAATTACACGAGCAAAATTGATCAATTTTTAATAGCGACCCCATCCTCTTGCGCAGCAATCAGTGCTGTATTGTTGGAGCATTTTCGGATTACTGGGTTGCTATAGTTTGTGTACTTCAGTTGAAATAAAATTATTTAAATAACTAATGGCTCGCAAGAAAATAATATATAAAGAGGTATAAGAACTGTTAATTTGTAGGT
Source organism: Melinopterus prodromus (assembly GCA_964023965.1). NCBI lineage: Eukaryota > Metazoa > Arthropoda > Insecta > Coleoptera > Scarabaeidae > Melinopterus > Melinopterus prodromus. Next base: position 74,357,476 of record OZ030391.1, read on the forward strand.
ATCATTAAATTTAACCTATAATATTTAGGAATTATTTGGCATATCTAATGTCGGGCAATTTTTGCAACTATGGCCAAACACCGATGTCGGGCACAGGCTTCACACATCCTGGAATGTTTGTCGCAATGACGGAATTCAAAACCTCAGCAACGTGCACGTTTCATCATGATAGTATACACGGGACAACCGTTTTTACGTAGTCATCCGATAGACGACACGTTTGCGGTTTTGGTTACATGCCTAAAAAATAGAACAGCGGCAACTTTAACTTTTGTATAGTATCACTACAATGCTTGACAGAATTTCTGCCAAATGGGATTAGCCACACCAAGCTATTATAAAAGCATATTTACTTATCATTAAAAGAAATTCTGATATTTTCTAAGGGTTTTCTATCAATCATGCAGATGAAGTGAATAATTAATTAGATTAAGTAACTCTAGTTAACCAGATTTGTACAGGGACAACAGGTATTTCTTATCCGCCATATTACTTTACATCACATACAGTATGTTCCCAGATGGACCCTACTATACTAATAATAAACCAACATTTACATTTGTGCTGGTTGCAAAACAAGAAATTGTTAATTTTTTTAAGTTCTTTTTCATAATTAAATGTAAAATCTTACTGAACGTGAAGCTACGTACATACCGTAATGATTATGTTAAATGTAAAGAAAGACGGTAACAAACAGGCGGGATGTAAGTTTTAAGTTTTTGAAATTTGTTATTTATTTAAAATTTACATCCGTTCTGTTGCCATTATCATGTCAATGTAAAATGTGTGTAAAAAGTTATTTCAAATTCAACTTGATGAAAATTTTATTTAATTTAATTGAATTTTGTAATTTATTATTTTTATCGTTTGTTCTTGTTTTATCATTTGCGCTTAAGGCAACATTGTCCACCAAATTGCCTTTAATTTCATGTTTAGTTAGGTTCTTCCTTTTAAGATTCTGTGTATAGAATAGAGAAAGCCCCTCAGAATTTGCTTGAGTTTTGAGACTAAACATGTGGATGTTCTGCAATAAAACTAAACTAATGTGAATGAAAATCAATTTTGTTCTGATGTTCTTGATCCACAATTTCAGATCTCTTTTTTAATTACAGGCGTGCTGCTTCAGATTTGCCTAAACTGGACCGAAATCTCAATCTCAAATCTCATCTCTTAATATTTGAGCATAAAATTACATTCAAAACAAATATTCACAAAATTCTGACGATAGTATCGTTTTTTTATTGGCTTAAAATTAATTATTAATAAGCTTTTCTAAATAAATGAAAATTTGGATGCATGTTTCGTAGCGGTGTTCTAAGGATCTGTTGAAGATGTTAACTGGTTTTTTGTCTCTAGCTTTCATCGTTAAGTGATTAACACTCGCGTATAATTACTAACTTTCAGAATGTATATACTATTTGCTTCAAACGCCAATCTATCAATCTGCTGTCGGGTATTATACGACAGGGTGTTCCTAATAGTTTACTGTTTGTCCCGTGGCATATTAGTTGTGTGCCTTTGGACATTAAAATTAGTTACAAACTTAGCGAATACAAGGTTTTACGGTGATATACTGAGGAAATAATTGAAAACTATTTATGAAAACCAAGTCAACATAATTTATTATTAATGAGTATTTTGTACGGAATGAATCAATCTGACAAAGATGGATTAATGTTGATCATGGTATTGAATCTGGGCAATTCAGGGTTACCTTAGGCCTGGTTTTGAGATAGAGAGATAAGATATCTTTAGCTTTCGTGGATTGCCAATGACAGCAGGGACCTTGGTCAACACCGGCAGATGAAATTCGTGACCAACATAAGATCATAGTAAAGTGCACTTAGGCTAGTCCACAGAATCACAAATCAATGATATTTAGCAAAGAATGTCCACCGGTTGGAAGTCTTGGAATGAAACAGTGTCTTCGCCTTGCAATGCTCCAATTTAAATAGCATTATTAAACAAAAACTCAAAACAAACAAAAGAACAGAATAATTAATGAAGAAAAAAGTTTTCAGTATAAATAGAGCTCTGAGCGCCCTGGGCTACAAAGCCTTTTATTATTTCGGAAAATTTAAAATAAAGTTTTGGTGATCCTGGTTTTTGTTTCTCAGTGTAGTCCTCCAGATTTTGAGTTAAAGGCTCATACAACTCTCGAAAATCTTAAGTACATTTGGTCATAAATAAAAGCGAGTCTTCAGCTAAAATAAACCTAGTAGAATATAGTATAGACAATAGTATTCGACAGAAATATATATATATATACCAATGTTAGACTTCATACAAATAGTAAGTTCTACCGGACAAAGTTATCTGTTGCGTGCAAGAATGCACTCTGCATACAAGTTGCACCGTTTAAAAGTCAAGCATGCGACGTCATAGTTAAGTGTCTCATTTCAGAAAAATCGCGATCCTGCCAACATGGTATTTCAATCAGCCATATCGTCACACGAGCTATTGCTCATGGCCGTTACCGCCATCTACCATCAAATTCGCTCGATAAACCCCGCACTTTCTTTAAAACTTAATACCGAAAGCACCGTATATAAGATTTAAACGAAAAATGTGTTCATATTCTTGCTCATATAATATTATACATAAATATTTTATATATTAATATTATACATCATTATTTTACTTGAAATAAAGTAAATAAAAACCTTTAGCATGTATTTGAAAAATATAGAATGTTAATCAGTTTGTTAATATTTTGTTAGCAAAGAAATTATCTTTCCTAAAAAAAACGTGGAACTATTGTTGTCAACATTTTTCCATTTAACGTCACTGTGTATTGGAGTGAAAATTAGCCTGGCGTGTGAGGTGTGGAATTTATTAGAACCATAAAGAAAAATCAATCACGCACCTGGCTACGTGTGTGCGGGGGGGGGGGGGGCAGTTAATTCGCTCCAATGATGAGAGGGTGGCGAAGCTCAATCCCCGCTCCCTGTGTTTTAATTTTCCATTTTCTACAATCGGTTATTGGCAGTGACCCGAATAGAACGAATCGCCTGAATACTGGCATGATTGATTTCCGACTGGGAAATTATGCGGAAGATTTCGTAGAATTGGCTTATCGATTTAAGCTGCACGAAGGTTAACTGAAATAATGTTCTATATCTGCAATTGTGCGCGTATTATTGCTCAAACGCATAAAGAAATAATGATGTATTTTAATTTTTTTAGAGTTCAATTAATGTAAGCATTTTTTATATGTACACACTAAAAAACTTGGCATGAATATATGTGCTTCAGGTTGATAAGGCAACTGATAAGATCCTATAAAAGGAATTAAATATAGTATTCAACCAAGACATAAAAATATTCAAAGTTGATGGTATGATCTGTTTAGAACGAATGTATAGGTATTCAAATTGAATATATCGTACTCCAAGTAAAGAATATCATTTAATCAAATTTAATGAAAGCGATTAATCAGTATGATTGTAAGAATTTGTTAAAATGATCAGATCATATATTCAAAATGAAACTATGATTTTACCTCAACAACTTAACTCCCACCTTGAGTCTAGTAAATTATTTCTTTGTTTTAAAAAGAAGTATACTCAATGTAACCGTTTGGTGATATTCGTATTAATTAAATAGAAGATGTGAGTGGATGAAGGTGTTATGTTACAAAACCAAAGTTTAAGTAAATTACAGTTTTTTTCTTAACAATTTTATTCTGTTTCAATCCATCTAATCAATTATATGTTTGGGGCTAAGTTCATATAACTGATTAGATGGATTGAACCTGAACAAAATTGATAAAAAAAAATCGTTTTCAAAGTTTGGTTTAGTAACATAACACCATCGTCCACTGAGGGCTTCATTATTGTTAGTTGAATTTAAGAAGTTTGATACTTACCAAATGCAACAATAGGTTAATGCATTGTTTGAAAGGAAATAATTTATTGACGAACAATTTATTGATATTGTAAATACCATTTTTGTATTTCTCAGTTTCATGTTCGATATCCCCAGGAAATAAATTGCATTAATCTTGTTAGCAATATAGTTTTATCTACCTTAACAAAACTGATTATAGATTCTTCCGTTCCGATAATGGAGTACTTCCAATGTTTGTTTCTAATCGTGCATCCACATTTGGTGCAATTAGGTAAGGCACATATAACTGAGTTGAAAACTGAAGCTCTATGAAGTTCCTTTACACCATTTCCTTAATTTGTAAGATTTCACCAAAAAATGCTCCCATTTCAACTATAGAGAATTAGTTGAATTTGTATATAGTGAATCCAAATTAATATATAAAATAAATAAACTACAATATTTTATAATATAAAAATAATATACACATACATAATAAAACAACTATATTAGATACAGTAGTTACAGTAGTATTATCATGTCGTTTCCCGTTACATTACAAGTGTCGCCGGGGTAGCCCCGACAATTTCACAAGTAAACTGTCGCGTCGCTAGAATGGCGTATGTCTGTCTTGTCGTCAGACACGTGTTAGTGCACGAGCTACAATTTAGCCAAATGCCTATGTACAAGATACGACTCTCCGTGAACACGTAATTAACGGTCGTAGCTTTAATATACGCGGAATATTTACGCGTCTTATTTATTAACAAAAGAAACAACTACCTGCAAATGCCGGTATGAGACTTTCTAACCCCCATTCCTGCAACATAAAGTTTACTGAATCCATTTAATTCAAAAGTTCAATAGTTCAGGTAGATATATGTAATTTCCATAACACGCTGTCACAATCCAACCGCAACATTGAACAGACGACCCCACATACTGCACAAACAACCATTACAAGACCATTACAACCATTTCTGTCACGGTGGGGGTGGTATCTTTAGATTCATTATACCGGATTCTTACCTCAACATTGAATATACATATTCCATCAATTTACTCCTATAGATTTGTTGAATTGACGCTGTAGATACAAAGATACTATAGTTTCCATGAGACGTTATGATCTGTTCCTTATGATTAAATCTATTTTTGGGTAAAATAATCGATATAGTCCACTTACTTAATTCAATTGATCATGTGAACTATTTCAAACAAGAAACACAAATCTTAAATCTATTAAATAAATTGATAAAATATTATTCTTGTAGGAAGAAACAATGTTTTATTTGACGTGATCGAAACCTCTTGGTGGAATCATACGTATATTGCAAGTAAATATATATTTCTGAATATTATACATTTGAATTGAGCATTTGTGTGTCAGTGTGCACTAAGTGCTTTACAAAGTGCTTTCAGAATATATAATTCTGTATAACCCACGTCATTATTTCCAGAGTCATAATATTTAAATGAATGTATAGGGGTAGCAAAACTAGTGTAATCTGTAAACACTTGAAAATTGAGGTCATTACATTTGTTTCTCTTTTGTTTATTAATACGATATATGCGTTCTATTAAAGGTCTACATTGTGTAGGGTCACAAGTACCCTTTGCCCTCGAGTGTACACAAAAAATACCAATGGGGTATATACGCAGTCCCCAAAGGAAACCTCTTTGACATTTTTTCCCCTATTGAAAGCCTAATATGAACCGGCGCGGCGAAATTTTCACTTACACCCACTTTTAGCAAAATTCAATAGATGGGAAGTGACAAAACAACCATGCTAAAAAAAGGCCAACCTCCGTTTTAGTGGGCGTTTTTATATTAATATTCTCTGTTATTTTATGGTCATGTGTTTTGGTTTGAAACGGCAGGTAATGTGTACTTAATATAGAACTAATGCTTTACCCTCGTAAGTTTATATGTATAATTATTCCTTTCCTTTGTATTCTGTAGTATTCATGTATATTAACTCTAATGTATTTAATGCATTCGTTGTGGTTGATGAACTTAACATGTTTAATGTCGTAAATACACTGTGGGCCAAAAAAACGGTACAAATTTTCAATTGCTCATATTTCCAAAGATATTTAGGAAACTAATGTTATGGCAGTTTGCTTTCTTGTCTGATGGTCAGGTCTTTGCTGTTCGTTTTTCACGTAAAAATTACATCTTCAAATAAAAAATATTTAAAAAAACGAACAACTCAATGTATTCAGGCAGGGTGCGGGCTGATGTTGGAAGTGCTCTTTATTTAAACATGATATAAAAATAAAAGAGAAGACTTGGGTTAAACTAATGTTAGTGTAGAAGGATTCCGTGAAAGTAATGTGACATAAACGTTGATTCCAGCTCCGAGTCAATCTTAGCAAAAACCAACAAAAGAACAAGAACAAGTAAGATAGGTCTAAAATTTACAGCGAAACAACAAGTGTGATACATCATAATTGAAACTGACGAAGAGACCACCTAAAATGATAAATTCAAACATGCCGCCCATAAGAACACCAATGATTTCTCCACGATCTTTAAAGATAACTCAAGTACACAGTTAGATTTCTCTTGCCCTTGCAATGTTTTTGTTACAAACGCCACATTCCACTAGGTTTGACTAAAAACAACAAAAATATACATTTAATTAGTAAATTAATAAACATCATTTAAATATTTCACCCTATGTAAGAAAAAAATCCCCTTGTATACGATGCTAAGATCTCTAGAGCCATTTTTTACCAAAACAAGACAAATGTCATTACCCATTGATTTTAATACACATTTCAATTCACATTTAAATTGACCCTATGTTATCAGAAATGTTGCATAGCCAAACATAAAGGAACATAACTTTGGATTGAAACTTTTTGCTATTGCGAATATGGTATGGTTTCAATCTTCACACTACATGCAATTCGTTTTTTAAAGAATTGTTTGAATTGACCAAATATTATTGGAAATACGAGTGATTAAAAATTTGTACCATTTTTTTGGCCCACAGTATGTGTGTTCTTTGAGTTAAAGTTATTTTCTGGAAATGTTTGTACGACTTACTGTCAATAAATGATAATGAAAAGATATAATATAGTGACATTTAGGCTGGCTGTAAAATTTAAATAAATTAAAATAATGCATACTTTTGATAAAGTTGCTGTGTTTGCACAGTAAAGAGGTATAGCCAAGAAGTGCAGACAAACGCTGACTGGGACACAATAAATCATGTACTACGCATCCAAAAAAGTCGTACACATATGCAACCAAATATCAATAACTGGTTTGCTTCTAATCAAATCTCATAAGCTTGATATTCGTATGACGGACAAAGCCGTGTATGCGACATTATCTTGCTTTCAGTTGATATTTTCAATACGTCTATTGTTGAAAAAAATCTGATGTGGCCAGGCACATGACTTTATCATACAATATGTAAAATTAATAGTTTAGCTGCATGAGAATCTATTCTATAGAGATAAATCGTAGGTATTGTCAAAGCATCAGCATTTGACACTACCTACCAACGTCATTAGAATAATAGTTATTTATGTCACAAATGCCGAAAGTACGGAATAGCGCGACGAGCGGTGATACGGCGCGTCACCGAAGGCGACATCAACGTTTATTGTGTTGCTTTTTAAGAAATACGTATTTAAAAAAAAATAAATGAATTCTGTATAGTAAATGCTAGGTTGGTACCACTTTGACGAAAGGTGCGTTCCGATTGGTAGGTAATGGTAGCTAATGGCGGTGGTAGAATACGAAATTATAGTATTTCTTACATATCGTGATAATGACTCATATTAGTTTGCATGTACATAAACATGAGTCACTAGCAATTTTCTATTTGAAATACTATAACGCCGTCTGCTACCACTGCCATTATCACTAATGAAAACGCACCTTAAAAAGGTAATTCAAATTCTGACAGATTTATATTTGTTCATGACACATCCCTACCAACATACTAGAATAAAACTACACTCATCGCTATATTTTATTTATAATTTTCTCAATGTATCATTTTTAGAATTAGATATAAAGACGGGTTGATATTTCTTATCAACAAACAATCAAATTGGTGATCTTGTTTTATTTGAAATTTGTACTTTATAATTTTGCGTACTACAGCGGCACATTCCATAGTGGTTCTCCAACCTCTGATGAGATCAGCTGTTTTCGAATGTGACAACACAAAAAAATATTTGTCAAAATCCTGGCTACTATGTAATTTCATATCAATGCAGATGCGACCGATCTCGATCAAATAGAATTTGCTCTTGAAGGTAAACTATTAATTTTACCAAAAAAGGTTATAGGCATAAATTATTCAAAATTTCGTCTACTTTAATTTATTAATTAACTATTTTGTCGAAATTACAGAAATGGCGGTTCATTTCCAAAATCCTTGAAAAAGGCTTAGAATAAACTAAAAAGCTAAACTATTAATTTTACCATAAATGTCATAGGTATAAATTATTCAAAATTTCCTCTGCTTTAATTTATTATTTAACTATTTTGACGAAATTACAGAAATGGCGGCTGATTTCTAAAATCCTTGAAAAAGGCTTGGAGTAAACACCCAGTTCCTTTGGACCCTTTTTAACCAAAAGCTTTTCAACTCTAAGTTTGGTCATGAAACTTCTAAATATGAAGTTCCGTGCCGATACCTTTAGTAGTTTCTCCGGAATCGGATTCACAAAAATTGAGTACACACACACACACACACACACATACACACACACACACACACAGACATTTTTTTGTACCTTGGTCAAAAATGTTCAGGGGACCCAAAAAGACCTATTTCCGCTAAAATCCCAATTTTTTTTTTCGGCATGATTACAATACTTTACATACTGCGTATGATAAAGTAAAAAACATCAACAACAAGTACCAACGAACAAATTATAACCGGCCATTATAAATGATTGTAGTCGACGCTGGTTGTACAACAGATCTCCATTTGCAGAACGTGGTTTGGCTAGGTGGTTAAACAAATGAAAATATAAATCCTAGATTTATGTGAATTATCCTGTTTAAACGTCAATTTAATTTTTCCCTAATCCTACTTGATTGAATAATAATGAATTAGTAATAAAATTAACGGTTATTTTCATTTAAATTTTCGCATCCACCGTCACAGCAAATAATATATTATAGGTACACTAATTGACCTTTCAGCAGCAACACTCTTTTGGTAAAATGGTCATTTATATTGTACTGTACGCGCAGTATGGTACTGGGACATGCGTGTTAGTTTTCCGATAGATTGTTAGTTACAATTGGAACCGCAATGTACGCCGTACAGGATTTGATTAATTTATATCCCGGTAACAAATTGAATTTTCCCTAAACTGTCAATTAATTATTTCATCCGGTGTGCGAACGGTGAACATTACACCCAGCTTTATTTAATTTGGCCGATGCCTGTTCTGGCCTATGCTAGAGCGGAGCATTTCAGTCGATGCACATTTTAGATTTTAGCGGTGTATAACTGTATAGCACAACGCCGGTTTCATGTTTGTATTATTGCATTGTCGAAATTTCTAATTTGTGGTTATAGGGTATTCGATCGCTTGTTTATATGGTACAGTAGAGCGTCGATAATCCGAACATTCGCTAATCCGAACACCCAAAAAGGAAAGCTAATATAATAAATCACTGAGTAACCTAGGGAAAGCCCATTTTTGTCGGTTCCAATTTAGAGATAAATGTTGCTTTTGTACTCGTATTTCCCACTATTAAATAATATTAAATAAATAAATAACAAATAAATAATATATAAATCATAAATCATAATAAATCACAATAAATCATAACTAAATTATAAATAAGTCGCTTCGATATCCCTTCGACATCCCTTTGATATCGCTTCGATATCCCTTTGACATCGCTTCGATATCCCTTCGATATCACTTCGATATCGCTTAGATATCGCTTCGATATCGGTTCGATATCCCTTCGATTTTGACTTTTTGGCATTCTTATAGTTTATGAAGAGCGGAATCGAATGGTGTTGGTTTTATTAAGATTGAACTTCTATCCAATACTCTATTTTCTATTATTTAGTTGTCATATTTGATAGTCCGAACAATTTGATAATCCGAATCAGCTTCGGTCCCAATTAGTTCGGATTATCGACGCTCTACTGTACTTAGTTTTTAAAACGTTTGTGTCGAACTGGACAAAATTAGAAAATTCCCTAATATCTTGATGAGTTCTTGCAGGATTTTCCGAATCATAGTCAGATCCAAGTGTTAGCTCTTACATACAGGGTTGGACATCTAAATGGAATATTCCATATGCAGCGAAAAATAATGTTATCAAACCAATTTTACATTAAAAGTTGTATCTGGGTCAGAAATATTAGGATCTACATGAGGTATTTGATTTGACTGAAACTTTGTGAAATTATAGTGTTATGTAAGCAACATTTGATACTAAAGATTTCAGAGAAATTTGAAACTATTGTAGACAAACTTATATGGTTTGAGTTCATAATAGAAAAGCTCAATATTGTCACCACGGTCAATTTTGCTATTAGAGGCATCGCATCAATGATCGAAATTTGTAAAAGCAGCCAAAGTTTCCGCCACTAAGTGGTCTAAACAAAACAATGAATTTTGATCATTTCTACCCCGAGATGCGAGTAGTATAATTCATCGTTTCAGAAAAGCAATTAGAATAAGTTTGTTTTCTCATCCGATTGCAACAACAAATACACCAAATGGAAGAAGAACCTTGTGTCCACTTATGCTGGTTATTGTAGGTCAAGTTTCCGCTAATGAGTGATTTCAAAAATGCATGAAGTTTGAATATTCTCGTAAGAGCAATTTGTTTATTTTGGTTCTCTCACTGTAACAACAATAAACTTGCTTGAAACTTTCCCTGCAATAGCTAGCATAAGTAGAGACAAGTTTCCTCTTTTATTTGTTGTATTTGTTGTTACTATCGGAAGAGAAAGAAGGACTCAAGCAAATTGATTCCTGAAACGATGTATTTATTTTTCTATACTTATCTTTATCTCGAGATAGAAATAATCAAAATTCATGAATTTTTCTATACCAATATTTAGGGGAAATTTGGACTGCAATAACTATGAAAGTATGAGCGATATTTGAACTTTTGATTTCTGGACGAGATGTAGTAGTTTGTAAAGGGTTAACCGAAATGTAAGATTAAGAAAATGTGCCAATAGAGCAAATAATGACTTACTTTTTATTTAATTTTAAATAGTAATTATGAAATATGCCCTTTGCACGAACTAGCGTAGAGTAGGGTAGTGCGTTGTGAGCTTCCAAAAAACGTATTATTTATTAAAATTGGTAAAAATAAGTTCGTCATTTTTGGGATGACACCTTAACATTTTTTTTTATTTTATCATCTTGCAATCATTAAATGAACTACAAACTCGACTATTTTGTTAATTAGCGCAAATATATCGTATCGTATACGTATACAATCTCGCATTGTGACTTTGGCGACATCCTTAGGTTTCCTATCGCTAACAAACAGTCCCCATCGAACGACAACTTCATTACTCAAGAACCTTTTGATGTTTTCAATAGCTGCAGAGACCCGGGCAAGCACCATACCCGATAGCATGTTTTCTTTCCAATAAAGAGAAGATACCGTGAAGTCGCTAGGCTATTTTAAAAACTGCAGTTACGAAGACCACAGCGCCTCGACTGGTTGAAAATAGAATTGTCACACAGTAGCACAGAGCATATTTTATAGAGAAGCAAAACTCGCAGGGGTATAGATCTAAGAAATATTCTTTGCGAATCGTATTAAATTTCCCTAGATAGTTCCCGATTTACTGTCGGGTCATCATAAGACCAAGTAGTACAGTAAAATTGGAAACAAAAATTAGAAAAAGGAAGGGAAATAAGTGCAGTGGTGTTTTTGTATACATTATTTTTGTACAGTAGCTAACATTACAAATTTGTATCTGTAAAAGGAAAGGGTACCCCTGTAAGATGGAGCGTGGAAATTGTGGCTGCTGTCATACTATGAGTTTAGTAATTCTTAAATAATAAAAATATTATATTATTATAAATACAGGATTAGCCAAAGTTATGCTCATGTGTTTATAGAAATTTGGTCACTATTCCGTTTTTTAACAGCACCCTAACACCCCATATATTAAACAATGATGTAGTAGAATTCCAACGTTTAGTAGATAAATGTTCTTTTGGCTACATGTTTCGTGTTGTTAACTCGTCTTCAGGCCAACCTAAAAGTACAAACGTCATTAAGAAATGAGAACAAATGATGTTTGAACTTTCCGCTTAGCCTGAAGACGTGTTAACAACACGAAACATGTAGCCAAAAGAACAAATATCTAATAAACGTTGGAATTCTACTACATCATTGTTTAATTTAATACACCAACGTTATGGAGAAATACATAGCCACCCTATATATTATATTATTATGCGTTATCTTTTAATTGCAAAAATTATATTTATATTTTTATAAAGAATAGTCAAAATTATCCAACTACAAAAAAACTGGTTCAAAATACATATTTTTGTTTTATTCGCTAATTAGTCTCTTTATTGTGTTTTTTATCAGATGTGTTCGTCTGAAACCCGTCTGCGGTTGGAAATGCATGAAAAAGTGCGTTTTTGTTGCGAAAGAAAAACAGACCATTTGTCGATAACACGCTACGCTCTTGCTCATTAGTTTACCTACTTCCCAGAGTGCAATCGAGTTAAACTTTTGCATATATGGACAGATTTCTGGTGACAATGCGTGAATCAATAAAAATAAAACTGGAAACTTTTCGAAAATTTACAAAATTTTTGAAGATTTGCCTAATCGAGTTGAAATTTTGCATGTGGTCAGAATTCCGGTGACAATGTATGAATCAATAAAAAAATCAAAATTTTACAAAAAATTGCAGAAATTTTGAAAATTTGTTCAATTGTTACAGATTGAATACGTTATAGATTACAAAACCTATAAAACCTAAGCGGAATAATGAAATAATAAATTCTACTAAAAATCTTAAAACGAATATCGAAATTGTTAGAAAAATGTTGGAATCGGCGTAACTTGCAAATATGCGCAAAGTTATTAACGTTTCAACTTTGCAAAAGTTTGAAGCGTCATAGCGCAAAAGTTTACTTTTTGCATCAGCACCTTAATTATTTTTTGTTTCAATTTCCCCTTATGGTAATAGGTTTAAAATGTTGGAGTACCTTTGCCATAACTTATTCTATCCAAAAACACTTATAACTCAAATTCGGACAACTGGTCCCTTTTCATATCCAGGCACACATATAGGTGTTCCGATAATTTTGACTATTTTTGGTTAATAGCTTATAATTAAAAAAATATGCATTTTATAAAAATATGATTGATATAAATTGTTCTTGGAATTACGCTTAAAATTACAAAATGAAATAGTAGATAGGGCGTTCTATTTAAAAGAACGAAACGTTACAACATGTTTGAATAAAATAAGAATATACAGGGTTGAAAATACATTTAATAGCTTTGAAAATAATAGCTTGTTTAAACACACATTTTGTCTGAACAATTTTTAGAAATTTCTTACGGTCGGAGAATTATTTAGGTGTTAAAGTATTTTGGCTAACCATGTATATAGCATGGTTCTTGAATGTCATGACGGTTAATATTCTTTAGATCCGATATTTGCAAAATCATGACTGTTTTGCGGTTAAATGCGAAAAATCACAAACGTGCAAGCTAGGGGTGGTTTTTAGGTTGCCAGATACCAGTACAATTTGCGGACGTCATAGGATACTGAAACTCAACACTTACTTCGTCGGACCCCAAAACGGCAAGCGTATTTGATTTTTTCCCCTTCATTTCCCACTTTTCGTCTACTTTGAATGGGGAAAAGGCTAAAATACTGCCGTTAATATGACTCTAATACCTTCGAAACTACATTGGCCGCTACGAAGGCTATACAATCTGGTACCTTCGAAAACAAGTGCATATATCGATGTGAACGTGAGCTTCTTCGGTATAAAATATTCTTTGCCATGGTCGGTCGTATCTCCAATATCGGCAATGATCGTAATTACTTTTCGTTGTCTCTCGCTGTCTCCGGATGGGTGGGACTAGCACAAGTCGTACATTAATCAGACATTACAATAAAACGAACATCACGTCTCCTTGTACGAGGAGAAGAACGCGCCCAATAAGAGAATTGTTTCGTGTCAAATAAAAATCGACTGACGGGCAGAAACAAATGTCGTGGATAAATAAATTGGTGGCGGTTTGAACGCAAAAATGTTTCGACCAACGCCACTACGACGGGATAAAACGCCTTTCTTTTCTTATATCTAGAATAAGCCTTCATAACAAAAATCATTTTGTGTTATAGATATTTTTATCTACGACCCACTCATAAGTTCATTATATACGTAACTAGGACTATATAATCTGCCACATATTGCACGCCGATGATTATGGTGACAGTAACTTTAAATAATAATAACAGTTCTTTTGATTAATGCCTTCTTTATCTAAATGCACTGCTATTATTATTATCTACTGTCAACACCTACGTCATTTACAGTTAAGTGGCAGTTCGCATCGCAAAGCATTGATAAATATATTTCAAATATTGAATTATTGAATTAATTGAATAAATGTAATTAATGAATCGTGAATAAAACGTCGTATTTGATCGCTAATTAAACCTACACTAAAAATCACTAATCACTAACCACAAAATACTACCAACATTTTACACTATTAGAACTTAGATTTCTTACAAATATAATATAATATTATTGTTTTAGGACTGCCAAAGACGTTCTCCAGCATTTCTGCTTGGGGGCATCATACTACCACTACTTTCTATTGTAAAATACGACATGGCGTTTATTTTTTCATTGGGGATACACCAGTGCCGTAGGTATAGAGCTAACTAGCATATCTATAGGGTCAGGGAGTATAGCATCCATACCAGTGATGTATCATAGGTAGGGTTGCCATCCACTGTCACAGATATTGGCCTACTTGTCCAGACGTCCCAATAAAGTCGTATAATGTCCCGACATCGTGTTTAGTACTTTCTTGTAATTTTAAGCGTCGCGACGGCTAGCAGACCCTTTGTCATAATGGTAAATTCAAGCTGGCCTTGTTGTTATCATAACCCCTTGGATATTAAATAATTTAAATGAAAAACTCGGAATTTTTTTCTTGTAATTGCCAAACTAATTGCACTTACAAAGTTTTATGAAAACACTAAAAAATAAACCTTTAAAAGTTTAAAAATAACTCACAGACTTGAAAATATCTTCACAGTTCACGTTTTTGTTAATGCCACAGCACGATTCAAAGCCCATCAAAATGATACTTACAGGCTATTTTTATTAAATATATTTTTAAATATTTTTAAATTGTCACAAAACTCTGTATTTAAGGCTTTAGTGCCATTCTGGCCACGAAATTTTAAAAAATGTAGCTGCGCCACAAATAATGCATTAACACTGCATTAAGTTGATTCTTGTTTGTTCCAAACATATTTTTCTGTTTCTTGCGGCACCTGTTCAATATATTCTAATAATATTTAACGGTTGCAACTGGCTCTCAATAAATAAATCTTTTACATTTATTTAAATTTTGGTTATGTATTCAATGTAATTATGTATCATATGTATGAAATAAAGTAAAAAATTCGAAAAGCTAAAAACGGATTCTGGTATTCATTTTTCCGTCGAAGCTGAATCAGAATGTGAAGCATTGAATTAAAAAAAATTGAGATTTTAGCGGAAATAGGCCTTTTTGGGTCCCCTGAACATTTTTGACCAAGGCACAAAAAAATGTCTGTGTGTAAACGATTTTTGTGGCGACGATTCCGGAGAAACTACTAAAGGTATCGGGACGAAAGTTCATATTTAGAAGTTTCATGACCTAACTTAGAGCTGAAAAGCTTTTGGTTCAAAAGGGTCCACAGGAACTGGTAGTTTATTCTAAGCCTTTTTCAAGGATTTTGCAAATGAGCCGCCATTTCTGTAATTTCGTCAAAATATCTAAATAATAAATTAAAGTACAGGAAATTTTGAATAATTTATGTCTATGACGTTTTTTGGTAAAATTAATAGTTTAGCTGCAAGCGTAAATTCTATTTGATCGAGATCGGTCGCATCTCCATTGATATGAAACTACATAGTAGCCACAATTTTGACAAATACTTTTTTGCGCTGTCACGCTCGAAAACAGTTGATTTCATCATAGGTTGGAGAAACGCTATGGAACGTTGCCGCTCTAGTGCGGCAAAATAAAAAATTCAAATTTCAAATGAAATAAGATCACCAATTTGATCTTCTAATCATGTTAAATAAAAGTGATTAAGGGGATAAAAACTTACTTTTATTGTTTCTTGATTATTATCATCGCAGTGTAGGTGAAATCAGGCGATATGCTCCAAATGCAGAATTATTTCTCGATAGTCTTTGTATAAAATAACCAAATTTACCTGACTTCATAAGGTATTGGAAATCTCAAAATAAACAATTTAATTTGCTTTGACCAATGCTTATGATTTATGTGAGATATTATACGAAACCCCATTTACAACACTCCAAAAACTTCATAACGCCAAAAACTTACTGATGATCTAAGCATTTAACTTTAAAACCCGAGGTTAAACCGAAATTGACACATAAACTCATCTGAAACCTTTACCGTATTCACCCATAGCGCCAAGGCAACGGACAACCCTCCATGGGGGCTTGTAATGTCCCCGTATTTACATCAATGACACCCCAGAGACTATAGCCCTTTGAATTTCAAATAAGTGATCGCGCACTCACTCATTTACATCGCATGGGCTGGTGGGCGGCTATCCACTAACGGCAAGGGTATGGGGAATAAATACGCATTTGCGTCCACCCACTTGTTTACAATTCGTTATCGGGGGACCCAGCTTATAATTTCCCCCTGCAGTGTCGATAATTTTGACCGCCGGACGTCCAAACGCTGAGCAAACTTTAAAATTGCATTTTTGATCTGCGAAACAACCGTACATTCACGCGCTAGGGGGAAATTGCTAATTTGGCGGCGTTCGCTGATTCAACCACCCTAATAACGGGTTTCAACACGCACCGTGATCAAAGATAGAGTAGTGTTGGGGTGTCTGGCTGATTTCCGATCCCCATGAAACTGATAAGAATGTTGAATGAACGAGCATTTCATGAGTTGTCTTAAAACAAGCAAATGCGTAATAAAATAAAATTAAGCAATTGCTAAGTCAGCTTTATTATTTATTTATACCTGTACATGGGTGGTTATACTGGTTATACCATTATACACGTTCTTAAAATCATTATGCATAGTAACCTATCAAAATGAGAAAAACAATAATTTATGAAATCGTAGTCTATTTTCATAGTTTAGTAACTATAGAGAAGACAGATGTTATATGAATGAATGATAGATGGAGGAAAAAATAAATCATGTGAAAGAAAAGGTTAAAAAACACACAGAATACGCAGAAAAATGGACGGAGTTATTTATAATTTGAAGTTTAGTAAGAATATACTCAAATCGCAACAATTCAGAACTTTTCAATTATGCATAATTGCGGCATATATGAATTTTGACGTAGAATGTGGATATTGTGACTCTTAAACTCTGACAGAGCTTCCTATCACGAAAGATATTTTAAAATTTAGGTCAAAATGTTAAATTTGTCATTTTGTTAATTTTTGTGGATTTATGTTTCATTTTGACAAAATCACAACAATTGTTATTTTGATCTCAATTCCCGAGATTTACCAATATTTTACAATTTAAATTCTTTTTCTAGAAAAATTAGTACACATATGGCCAACTTTGGGATACCTTTATGTTTCTTCTTCTGTAGATAACATTGTGTAAACAGTATGTAACAGTGTCAAAGACTATCAATTAGATATTTTAAAGAAGAATCTGCCTTGTAGGTCAGGGTTTTCCCACATAAAATAATAAAATATTGTTAAATAAGTTAGTATATTTTTTAAGGTTAGATGTAGCAAAGGTTAGAACAATGTGTTATGTAAGGGTTGTCGAGAGGGAATGAATATGTAATGAATATGTAATAAAAATAAATAATCTTCGTTTCCTAGAAAATGTCTGGTCACTTGACTTCCTTATTCCGATTCCACAGATTACTACTGGGAGGGGAGTAAGTATGCCACAGTACTTCATGTTGCAGTTGGCCAATTTCCTGTGACGTGTGCACTAGCAAATTTCAAGGAAATCAACCAGACCGACAGTTTCTAGGAAACGAAGATTATTTATTTTTGATTCATATTGATTCCCTGTCGACAACCCTTTCAGAACACATCGTTGTAACCTTTGCTACATCTAACCTTATAAAATATACTAATTTTGTTAAAAAACATTTACTGACATTATTTCTAAATAATGTTGTTTGTATGAAAAGTACGTATTATTGTAAAAACCAGTACATTTAGTCTCAAAGCACGTATTAGTTGCAAGGGGTTTTCTCAGGAAATTTACTTAAAGAATCCTTAAAGCAATGCACCAAATTAATGGTAAGGAATGTGAGCATTAAATTTTAATTTAAAACTCTATGACAATTTACATTTAATTGTGAAAAGCTGATAGTCTGACATTTTATAATTTCTTGTCTTGTAGCCACCCTGCATGCATGGGCGCCCGCAGAGAGGGGTAAGGGGGTGCACTTCATGGCTTTTGATATAACTGGAGAAAGTTCAACAAGAAAAAAGTCATGAAATAGATGCTGATTTATAAGTAGTGAAATCAAAGATAATTAGAGACAATTAAAGAGTAATTTTTGTTTAAGTTTCGCATCGTTTACGAGTTTACTGAACCTAATATTAAATAACCAGAAAACTTTTTCAATAATTAAAACTAAACGTTTTGTCATCATGTTTTTGAAATCAGGTCAACGTAGTGAGTGGTTGAATGTGCAAACTGGATGTCTTATGGCCAGTTTTCACGTACCTATCTTAGATTTACAAATTGCAAACAATGGTGCATGTGGCACTACTGTACTGATCACAGCTCCCAC
This sequence comes from Melinopterus prodromus, assembly GCA_964023965.1. Classification (NCBI taxonomy): domain Eukaryota; kingdom Metazoa; phylum Arthropoda; class Insecta; order Coleoptera; family Scarabaeidae; genus Melinopterus; species Melinopterus prodromus. The sequence goes on from OZ030391.1 coordinate 74,376,327, forward strand.
TGCCTCTAAACACTTTGTCTTACAACTAGTGTTACAAATCCCCACGTACAACATATTTTTTCCAATTATGACTTTTTGACAGCAGCTATTGTTACTCAAAAGTTGGTAGTAGCCTTGAGTGATCGACTGTTTTAACAGCACATCCACTCATCAACTGTTTGATGTCATCTATGTAGATACCGGTCTATTCTTTTAGTATTTTATAATCAAGTGTCTAAATGTAACAATTTTTGCAAAAGTTGTAAACATTTTGCTGTAGCAACTGTTTGAAATACGTTAGGTATTCGAACGGACATTCTTATCGCCGTTGTTGTCCATGAGGCAAAACTCAGATCGTGGATGGGGCTACTAGATCTTCTAATTATGTAAAATTTGACATTTAATAGAAAGTTATAGATCATTTTTTTTTTTAAGTTAGAAACTTTTTTCTTCCCCGAATAATTGAAATAAGTTTGCTATTTGTACGAACATTATCGCCATTTAGGGCTTGCTGTCCATGGAGCAAAACTCAGAGCGTCGAAGGGCTGCTAGGTCTCTTAATTACCTACAATTTGGGGTATGATAGAAATTTATGCAATAACTTTCGCAAAAGTTATAATCACTATTCTTCAGCAAATTATTAATATACGTTTGCTATTCGAATCGACATTATCGCCATTTAGTTTTCTTCTGTAGAATCTTAAAAACTAGACTCAATTCATAATTCTTACATTCTTGCAGTGGTTTTCAAACAACAATTTACAATTATCGCCTTCAGTTTCTCGCTTTGAAATGTCCCGTGTGGTATCTACAACTAAAAGCTTATTGATGTTTTTTTTTATTAATTAAGTTAAAGAATTGGTGAAGTACATCTTTTGTTTTTCTAACTTTTTAAACGACGGCAACCCCTAAATACTTTTCTGTTTCTCATCATATACGATTTTAAACAGTTGCCGGTTAAAAACTTGTTTTTTAATACTTATAAGATCGTTCCAAAGGTTCCGCCTTCGGTAGCTCCGGTTTCCGGTTATCGTCCGGTTTCCGAACTCATGGCCGGTTTTCGGTTTGCACCCCCTGGAAATATTTCTGCGGGCTCCCATGCTTGCATGTTAAATCAATATTCTGATTAGGGCTGTAGTGTGTTTGGGACACCCAAAAGTCTTTATGACGAATGACTTGTTTTCGAGGAATACAATCGTTGGTCCATCTGGGGACCCTGTATATATATGGAACTGTCTGCATATCCCTCTAGCGTTGCATGAATCTTATCTATCAATAAGTAAAGGTAATGTCCTTTTTGCAGTAAGAACTATTGGTATAAAATCCCCTAGTGACAATATTTCTAACATATCAATGTGAAAAATTTTGTTGTTTAAATGGAACGGTATATTATTTCCCTGAAATTTAGAAGGGGTTTTTTGAAAATTAAGCTATGTTGTAGTTTTAAAGTTACGTAATCTTGCATAAGAAAATGTTTTGGAAAAAGTAAAGAGATATGAATTTACAATTAGAAAAATATCCAAATCAAGGTAATGTGGTTTTTCTGAATAGAAGGTGTAAGAATAGGTGTTTTCGATCGACTTCTTTGCTTTGAATACGAATCCGGACGATACATCCACCTTTTAATAATTTATGCATTCATCCAATATGCAATAAGCGATAACAAAGCACGGATTCGCATAAAGCCTTTCGAATTATGTTGTCCTTTCAATTTCCCGATAACAAAGAAGTAATAATCCGGGCGGCGCGGCGGCGGCGTCCAACAGGTAAAGTTTCGCAATAAAATTCTTAAATGCCATAGCAACGGCACCCTCGTAACCGAAGATCGCTTCGGGGGCAACCGAAGAGGGTATAAAATTCACCTACCCCCTACTCTACCCCTAACAGAACCAAGCCGCCTGACAGAAGAAGAAGAATTTATCAAGTTTAATTCAGCAAAACGTGGGGCCGTTGCAATTATTATTCAAATTACGCCCAAAGTGCTTTTAATTATGTGATACCGGTGCTACTCAAGTAGGTATAATATTGCCCGTGTTGAGTTACTAAATTCTCCGGGGGTCAACAGATGTTTCGTCCCCCTCAGGTCGCGCCACCACTGACGACAGGGTTCGCCGCGCATTAAAATTATATTTAATTAAAATACCTCGGTGGGAATTGACTCTAATAATTGAGGTCGAGTAAGTAGTGCCGCCGTGTCGGTCCGAAAATACGAAGTTTCGCCGTTTAAATTATGTTTGCGTTGTCGCGGTGGTGTGAATACGCTCCTGTCGACAGTATCGCAGTAATTGGGGATTATTTCAGCGAAACGTCTTGCCAACTAATAGATCGACGGTAGGTACACAATTGTGGCGCAGCTAATTATGTTATTTCGTCCTGTTATTTTTAGAATGGTTACTATTGATGATGTTTATTTTCAATTAGAATGTAGTAGTTGTAGAACGTGTGGGAAGTAGCTTGATTAGAACAGTCGATGAATAAAATAAAGTGAGAATTCCAACACAATCGCAGAGTATCGGCTGCAAAAGTATTAAGCCCTGTGGTTGCAGTGTTTAATTTAGGATGTTTAATAAGCATACGTCAAAAATTCATGGGTTACATATCCCTGGACAATTCTAAGAATATTTTATCTTTTGCTGATTTTTGAAAAGCTATGTGTCTCATATAATTAGTTTGTCTCTAGAAAATTAGCATTACTTTTTTATAATGCGATGATGATATTTTGTAAAATATAGTCTTCGACAACATAATTTTTCACTACGTACCTTCTTTCCACAATCGCAACATAGACATTTTAGTAACAGTTCTTTATGTGGTATATGAAAATCTAGAATAACCATTTTATTATCACTTTACCATATTGCTAATACCGTGTTAGATCAAATTTGTAGGCTCTTAATTTTTTATATGATTGATGACTCACATCAATATTTTGCATTTATCTGTGCGTGCGTGTGCGGACACAAATCCGGAGATAACAAAATAAATAAAAAATCATATTAAGGCCTTTTATCAAACACTTTTCATTTGAAATTGTGCAGCATTAGCATTTTTCCGAAAATATATAAAATTCCTTTATAAGCTTGACTACAATTTCAATCTATTCGACTTTCAGTTTTGAGTATATACACTATATACAGGCTGTAAGAATGCTGTTATGTTTTTCTTTGCCTAATTTTGAAGCAATATATGGTGGTTTCAGGAAATAACAACCGGAAAAAAATTGAATGCAAGAGAAATCTGATATTTTCTGAAAATTTTATTTTTGATTCCCTTCACTATTTGTGTCTTTAAAGGACAACAAGAACAGCAAGGAAAAACAAAATGGCACGCGTTCAACGTTGATTTTCTGTGTAACCGCTTAGTTTTATTTTATTAGTTTTCAACATATACAGGGCGAAAGAATTAGTATACATTTTTGACAACAAAATATTAAACATTGAAATGTTCTTAAATTATCTTCGTAATTACCATTTAAATTGAAGTATTTAACCTTAATGTAGCAATTGGTTTCAAACAGGCTTCCAGGGAGTGAAAGAATCACCAAAATCGGTTAAATGGTTGCAGAGAAAATCAACCTTTTTCGACAAATTTTTCATTATCCCTTAATTCTTTTTGTAGTTCTGAATTACCCCAAATCTCTAAATACAAAGTTTTCTGAACATTAAAAAATAGTGACATATTCATGAGAGGGAATATTAGAGACAGGATTTATATCCGGCGCAAAAAGAAGTTCCGTACACTCCTTGTGCTATTCAGGAAATACATGTTCCGTAAATTCCACTTGGACAATATATTTACGAAAATTCCACGTTTAAATTATTTACTTTCTATAGTAAGCCCACGAATAGGAATAACCAAATAATTACTGTTCCTAAAAATAGTAATAACTGGTGTTCATCCAACGAAACTCCTTGCAAACTAAATAATTTAAGAATGTACACAAACAAGCCTCATATTTTTTAAATTTGACTTAAGTAATTGTAATAAAATCTGCAGCGATGGCTCGCGGGCCGCACCGTAGGCTGTTGAGGGCACCACTGCTGTAGAAGATCACTCAGGAATAAATAGGAACTAAGTAAAAACACTAGGTATATAAGAAATTAAACATTGTAAATAACTAATTCGTCATCATCACCATCTTCATGCAAATCAATCTATTAAGTATATTATTGTGGTATATGAAAAAAAATTCATATTGTTTTGCTATCTTATTTCTTTGCAGCTACCTGATAACATGCGATTGCTATTGACCTAAAGTGCAACCATTTTTCAGCTTTCAGCTTCCAAACTTCTCAAATCAACAAATAAGATATTTGTTTTGATCTTTTCATGCCGTAGAGTACGTGCCGTGGCCGACGGTAGTATGGAGCACTACCTGAGTAGATTTCATAAATTATAGTAATGAGTACGTGAGTACTGAGTAAAAGTAATACTCTTGAGTACTCTACTCAAAACGGTTTGAGTTGATTTACTCAGAGTACGCATCTACTCAAATCGATTTGAGTATTTTACTTCGAGTACTACATCTACCGTTTTGAGTATTGCGTGTTCTGGTACTGTGTTTTGGCTTACTTCGTGAATGCATACATAGCACATACTTTGGCGTGTGCTTAGTCAGAAACCATTTAAATGGATTTTTCGTATATTTATCGTCCATACAATCCATACAAAACTAGCCGATTTACTTGTTCTTTTTATTCTTGCGTTGCAGCACATAGTAAATGTGTTTATCGTATAAATGCGTATTTGAAACCAAGACATTTAATTATTTAAGTAGTTATATAATCTAATATCAATTATAAGGTTCTACATTACAGGTATAGCAAGCATAACATTCTTTATTTTATTTAAACCCTTAATATTTTCAATCAAAATGTCTGGTCTCCTTCGCAGGTAGATTCAAGATTCAAGTCCCGATCATACCCAATATTGGTGCAGTCCTAACGGTCAGCATTAGGTCTATTTTTACTGTCCACAAAAACAGGGCTAATTTTTTTAAATCTTGCGTGTTGAGTAGATACTCAATACTCATTTTTATTTTTGCGAGCATTAAGCATCTACTCAGTAGGCACTCAAAATTATAAAAAAATGAGTATTGAGCAGATTATCAGTACTCACCGAAAAAAATGAGTATTGAGTATCTATTCAGTAGTCAAAATTAAAAAAGTGAGTATTGAGTAATCTACTCAATACTCTACTCATGAGTAGAATTTGCCCCACACTGCGATCCCGAGTGGTCATGAGCACAACCGACGACGTGACGTACTGCCCTGTGTCTCAAAATTATATCGCACTGTTGTAATCCAAACATTGATGTTAGTTATATTATAAATTGTCATTTAAATTTGAACACGTGTGAAATGGCAAATCCTTTGTTGTGTAAAACGCCAGCTTTCAATTACAGACCACTCATATTACTTTTCGTGTAAACTGTTCTTTTTCTTTGTTACTAAGTCATTCGTAATTGGTTCATTTATATAACGCAGTAGATTCTGATTGGTAAAACTCATCATACGATAATCAGGCGATGCCACCACCTGAGGGTTTGTGCCAAGAGTAAGCTGGGCGTACAATTAGTTGATAATTAGGTGTGATCGAGGTAATACGCTGTAAACTCGCTTTATCTGCAATATATTCGACTACAACCGTACACTGGACTTTTATTTGTGTTGGCCTACCCTTAAATAAACGTTGGACAAACTAAAACCCCAACAGCACATATAATTCGTTTAGTTTTTACTTTATTTTTTGTGTCTTGCTATGTGCTCCAAGCCTATTTGCTTGTCTGTGCAGCTGACGGCGAACTGGAATAATTTAAAAATCCCTAAACCTGGGCTTGAACGCAGAATTTCCTAGTGGAAGGCAGTGACCATATTAATTTCTTTCTAGACAATTAGTCAGCATTCAGCATATAACCTAGTCTAATACAATAGTTGCGTTCATTTCTTCCTGTTATACGAATTAAGCTTTACATCTTGTAATTTGCATCTCACTAGCTTGTAGTAGCTCATAGATAAACAAAACCCTCATTCAAATACGAACTGTAGAGAATTACATACAGTACAAACTTTAACTGAAACATTTTAATATTTTAAACCTCTTTACTGTTTTCCAGGCACATCTCCCTATCGCTGGACTACCGAAGCCAAGTGTACAATATAATTCTAAACGTACCCAATTTATCCCTCCGTGCTGTTCTTCACATATTGAGCACCACTCGTCGAAAACCACGTTATGCATTGTGCAGGCAGCAGCTTTCCTCCCGTATACCTGGCATTAAGCGGTCGCGTCCGAAAAGTAACGACTTCGTTGTCATTGTCGGTGGACGGCGCGACCGAATTAATTTACATTCGTGATGAGAAGGTGGAGTTGTAGAGAGGACGACAGAGTCGGATCTTAATTGGTTACGATAAGCGTCCGGACCGGGCTGGTACCTTCCACTGTTGATAGTCGCTTTTTGTTGGGCAATTCGTTGACAAAGAGCTCTGAGGCCATGCCAGTGTCACAGCGAAACGACTTGAGTGACGTGAGTCGAGGACGCTCGAAGAAGTTGAGGCTATGACTTGAGTGGCGATTGTAGTTCGGATACTTAGCAGTAAATTACTTTAGGTTGATGTTGAATATGGGTTTCCTATTTTGTAGGTCAATCGAATTTATGTGAAGTACTTATAATTCAGAATATTGTTTGAAATAAAAATGACAGATGGAACAAACGATTGTTTTAGACAATGAAATGGGTATCTTTAGTAGTCGGTTAGAGATGTATACGCAAAGCCTGGGTTCATTTCCAAAATAAAACGTGGTCAGTTCTTAATGAGGGTTCTGAGAGCTGTATTAACTGTATGGTTGTGTATTTTGTATAGCCCAGAAAGCTACGCTACAAATTTTGACAAATTAAATTCGAAATTCGAGTTCGAATTGGAAAAATCTACCTTTATCGTAAGAAATCAATATTCAAATGACCAAAGAATCATCAAATTAGGATGAGCAATTTGACAGAAAATGAACATTAAAAATTATTATTTTTTAAAGTTTTTTTTATATTTTTATGGTAAATGGTGATATACATGCGGGATGTAACTTTTAAATAAATTAAAAATTACAGCCACAACCTGGATTTGAACCAGGGATCTTTGTGTCGCTAGCACAATACTCTACCAACTGAGCTATTGTGGCTATGCGGTATGTCCGTCCGTATACTCATATCTAGTTATATTTTTTGTTGTTAGTTTGATTTTTTTCATTTTTATAAGAAGATTGTACCCCTATATTACAAAACATGGTATGATTTCATTGAAATTTTCTGATAGTTTTATCATTAAAATTTGGAAATTCGAAAATGTGGTATGTTATAACGATACTGTAAGAAGTGACTAACAAAGGCTGCTTCATTTCGAAGCAAATTACCACAAATTCGCATACTCATGTGATCTCAGTCGGTATTTCAATGGACAGTAATTTCCAGCCAACAAAGTAATGTGCATTGGAAAGTAGTACAACACCCAACAGTTTTAAATCCAAATCGTCAATGTGATAATATTCATCTGTAATGGTCGATAAAATACATACATATTTATTGTAACATGGTACATAAAATGTTCTAAAAAGTGATAGACCAGTTATTTCCACACAACAATAAAAATGAGCATGACGTTCATGTAGGGTTGCCAACACGCTCATTTTGACTTAGAGACTTCGGGTTTAGCGGCCATTCTCCGGACTACAGGTTTTCAGTTAAAATTCTACGGGTTAACTAAGGTAATCCTCAATCATTCACCTGGAAGCGAATTCTATCCCACTAGGCAGTTGCTAACAAAATTCTTCCAAAAGAAGGTTTTATGGGAAACAAGCTGTAATCTCTAAGTTCACTCTTGTTTATCACCCTGTAAAACAACAATATTATATTTTTAAGTATACCTACTTATTGTAGTATGAAATAAAATGCAGTAGTGTTTTACGAAACTTCTTTATCACAACAAATTCAGCCTGAAACGACCACCAGTAAAAACAATAGAATTGGTTTTACGTTACCTTCAACATAAGGCAACTGTATGATATTTCATTTAATTGTCCAATATTTATATCAGAAGAAGCCATTACAAACAATAGTTGCTATTTCTACACATGCGTTTTAGGATTATCTAATGCAGGAGTCCGAAATCTTTTTGTAGCCTAGAGCACATTGCAGAATAACTGTAGTTCTGCGGGCACTAACTTTTTTCATTCAATTATATATCGCAAATCATTATTATTATTTTTTTGTTCTTAATTTTGAGAGCCTGGTGCGACCCTTAAATATGTCTCCGTCAAAAAAGAATTTCTGACAACATAAGAAGCATCCTGTTAAACAATCTCCACACTAGATACGAATCATAACAAAATAAATTGAGTTAGCAATAATTTAAAAAAAAGTCAAAAATAAATGTGTGTGGCGAATTAAATAATATTTCACATCATTGTTAACATTTTCGTTTACAAAATATAATTACGTAAGCTTGAGACTTGGCTTTGACAGCCGTTCTGGTGAGACGTAGATGTACCAAAAAAAAACAATTTTTTTACACTAATGTGCGTAATCTCTGTTTCTATCATACTCGGCTTTTATGAAAGTACCAAGATAATTACTTCTATAATTATGGAAAAAATCGTATACATGTTTTAAAATACCTTATTGCAAGTAGTTTTTCGCTAGGGTATGATTATGTGGCAGGCTCTTGGTCTAGCACAGTTATTAAGTTAAAACAATAACCAAATTATTTTTAAGTGTAGAGTTCAAAACATTTGACATTTTTTAATATCGAGATTTGGTAACAAACAGAATAATCTAACCCATATGTGACTATCCTGGCCAACACTGAATAAAATAGTATAAGAAAAAACGTTTCTGGTATTCTTTTCTGTAGAATCTGAAACATTTGGCAGATAATATGAATTGCGTACAATATTTATTTCAATGCTCTAAACTTTGAATGCGCCAGGGTTTCTACAAATGCCGTCGTAACAACTCGCTCAGACACTGTACAAAAAAATATATGTATTGTTAACATATAAATCTCAAAGATCTTTATAAATTGAAATTTTTGGCGCAGTTCACGATATAACAATAATGAATAATATGAATATATGAATAATAAATAAACTTACAAATATTTTATTTAGAAAAAAAAGTGACCAACGCATTCGTACAAATAATTGTAAACTGGTACGGGGTTGGTTTGCCTTCAGGCTTATTGATAATATCTATTAATATAATAATTGTGCGTCGGTGGACAATATTGATCACACCATTCCAATCAACATGAATTACTATAAACGCTTGATTGAAACTCATCAATATTGCGGGCGTACGTTGATTACCGCCGTTCGGATATAGTAATCCCTAATAATACTATTATACGCCGGCAAATGGATAGCCAACACTACACACCACGAAATATTAATACCATATTTGTTGATGATGATTTTATCTCCGCTTGATATAATACATTACATACCAGGTAGCATATATCACGGGCAAATTGAATTAAACAAGAGTAGAACTTAATGTGACTACTAGCATACACATAAAAATTTTACGGAGAGAAATTGCACGTAGTTAATCGTACACAAAAAGCAGTGGTTGATGTACATAATTTTAGAGTTATAACCACATAGCAAGTAGTTAAAAATATTTGATATCCGAAACGGTGAAAATTTTCGCCGGCGACGACACGACGGTGTGAAAGGAAAATTAATACAATGCAGGGTGTTATTTAAATTTTACATCCCGCCTGTATATCACCATTTTACTATATATACGACAGTATTCAGCATGACAAGCTAGGGATTTTGAACAACAGTTTAATTGACTAGCACGACAGATTATGTAATTTCAATTTTTAAGCTGTTTGCGGAAAGTATTGGTTATATAGATTTGAGTTTTGAGTTTTAATGATTTAGTTTTTGTTTTATAAAACTTAATTAACAGCTGTAGTATGGGATATGCAAAAATGTAATAAAACTCAAATTAAATTTATAATATTGTATTTTGTATTCCCCACAAAAAAAATAAAAATAAAACAAATAAAAAAAAACAAATAAACAATAATTCAAGTATAATAAATATCCGTACATTCTCTAAAAAGTAAACAAATATTTGAATTATTGTCCTTACTTATTGTCTATTTGAATATTTTTATCTTTTGATTTAGTAGAACATGTGTAAAATTTGGTATCCTCTTCAAGAACTTTTTTGATTAATTGTAGCCATTGATATGCTTGGGTGTAGTCCTTTAATGAAGTTGTTTGTTGTGAGAAAATTGCTCATAGTTTGGTGACAATGCATTTCGATATCAAAGCATTTCGCATATTTGCAAGTATTTAATTTGTCAAAAATATACACTGGTCGAAGCTAAGTGACTATCCTGGTCAACAATGAACAAAATCGAGCAAGTGAAAACTATTTTTGGTAGGGTTTTCTCCATAGATTGTTCGATTGTGTTTATTGATCTCAAATTTCACAGGAATTAATTGATATAAATGAACAAATTGAGAGAGGCTTGCATAAAAAAATAACAGTACATACCTATCAAAATAAGCACCACGCTAATTGAGATAATAAAAATGTTACATGGTAAAGACACAGTTACTATTATACGGTTGAACTTGATCTGTAAAAAACTACTAGAAGTTAAACTTTTGCAACTGATAAATATTTTAGTTAAAAAGATCATATAAATCAACCGAGCAATTGCCTACCACTGGTCGATTTCTAGTTGTATTTTGTTGTCCTTATTATCTCTAACTCACATCAAATATAATTTATAATTATAACTTACCTGAAGACTGAACAACAATTATACACAGAATATTTTTTTATTATTCCCAACGTCCTTCTGCGAACTTAAAAACAAATTACACATAACCACACTTTTAACGGTAACACTGTATGAGCATGGACGAAGTTTTGAACGGCTTGAACGTCATTTATGGTCTTTGAGGTTAAATCACATATTTTATTCATTTTTTCGTTTAAATACAAATATTGCCGTTCATTTAAATTTTTTTGTCGTTAAAACATATTTTATGTCGTGTGTTTACTATACTATGTCGTTTGTTTACATTTTATGTCGTTAAAACACATATTTTGTCGTTCAAACGCATATTTTGTCGTTAATGTATCAAAATTTGTCGTGCCGAAAATGCCACCCATTTTTATGTGTGTACCTCACACAAAATCAAAAAAAGTTAAACTAACAATGTACCTAGTTCTTAATAGAAACAAACTAATGACAAATAGAGACAAGAATTAAATAGCAATGCAAAATCATAATCAAGAACAGGCATATGTCGAAGACTGTACATACCATAGAAGCTAATATTATTTAATGATCGAACGGAACGAGCAATACAAACACGTACAAGGACAATCGCAAAAGAATTTATTACGATTTATAGAACATTTTTCAGAACGCATTTTGCTACCGTATTGGGAGGGTGTTTCCTAATACCCATCAAAGCTTAGGTTCAAATCCCGGCGACGCCAGTAATTTTCAAATAAAAGTGTCTGGCCAAACTCTCCATCTTCGAACTCCAACCCTTTCTGCATGAACGTATGCCTTCAAAGCGATGCCCGCAGTATGAATAACAAAATGTACCATCTAAAATAATGGTGTATATATAATAATATGTTTCTTTTTGTTCATTTACAACAATTAAGTTGACTGATAAGTACATATTTTACGCAGATAAGTTGAAGGATAAACATTACAAAGAAATACAATACACAATACATACTTGGAGCATCCAGCATTTTCCTATTTCTTTTATGCAGATTAATTATGGGCACTATTGCGGCTTGTTAATTTCACTTGCGCAATTTCTTTCGTTGTTTTGTTTCGGTATTGATTAATAGGGTTGATCCGTCGATCCCGATTCTGCCTGAGTACTCGTAGATATTTACCTATTTGATTTTTGTGCGCAATGCTGATACGAAAGAGAGGTAACTTACTTTTATAGGTATTTATGTTGAAGAGCTCAATAACGTGCACATCTCATAATGACAGAGTCGGCGACATGAAACGGCTTTCCTTCCTCGTGCCAAGGAAGGCGGTATACAGACGTTTTGGCTCCCAGCCTAAAACTCCCGAGAAGTATTTCAATTCGACCGGGAATTGAAACCAGACCTCCAACGTAGCTAGCAACCATTCGAGAATCTACTCCCACGACTCTCCATACAAAAATCTAAAAAAAATATCTTCTGTTTTTACTATTGGGCTAACTAACAGAAGTAACTGCAGAATACATGTACATTCTCCTTGCATACAAATAAGTGTTTACATATTAGATTCTCTAAAATTAATTTTAGAAAAAAATAGTTAAAATAAAAATTGCTTGTTTTATTGTGATGATCAATAATATTTATGCGGACTATATAGCAGAGTCCAAGTAAAATAACTGTTTTAGGCGCCATATTGGAAAAATGAGGCCTAAAACAGTTTTTGACAATACCTCCTTTCCTACTCATTTTAGGATAAAAACAGTAAAAACATAATAAATTAAACTAGAGAAAATTTCCTATAAAGTATGTACCTAAAACCTTTTTTTTGTAAAATGAATAGTATCAGTAACAGCTATAGAAATACACGCTTCACAAAATCAGCATATAAAACAAAATTTACTATTGCATCGTTACTCCCAACAGAAGCACTGGTATGGGAATGAACAAAGCAGGAACAACAGAAGCAGTTCACCAGTTTACGGGAATGAACAGAATGCAGAACAATGGAGATGGAAAAGAAACAAGAATTGACTAATTCCTGTCACCACACTGGAGCTCCTAGCTCCGGAAACCTTATTAGACCTGATTTCTTGCAAATAAATGCACAAAGGGATGTGAGAGAGCCGGTGGTTGCAAAAAAGCTGGACTAAACTGTTCCGTTATATGCACGAATTGTAGTAGTACTTGTTATAATTCGCAAGTTCTATCACAAGATAGCGCTGAAGAGGAAGAAATAGATCCTGTTCTCGTGCACACGAATGATCGAGGACGAAGAGAATTGCAATGAAACTGATGATCCCATCGCGGATGATGTGTTCATCAAGAACAGAGAAGTGAAGGAGAATGCGCTAAATTTATGAAATAGTTTTTTTTAAATTATTTAAAATCCCGGAAAACTTTCCAAGCAAAACTACCAAATGTTTGAACTATAGTAGGAAATAGTTAGATCTTTTAATTATGTATAAAAAGTGTCTACACATAGTTTCAGTACCAGTTGGCATTTTCATGTTATAGAGCTAGAAAAGACTACAATCAACGTTTTCATGTGTTGAGCAAATCTTTCCGCTACACAAGTCATTGGAAACATTATAAAGTATCATATTTTATAATAAGAACAATAATAGCATGAGTTGATCATTTCCAATATATGGCCATCAGAATGTCAAGACGTCTTATGTAATACCCACATTGTTATTTTTTTTTCGGAAAATCAAAACAACTTCTTTAATATGTATATTAGGGTGGACCTTAGTTACTCTTAACGAAAAATTATTTTCAAAATTAAGTCCACGTCACCCCTGTAATTTGTTCTGCATACTAAAAAAGTAATTCCCTCCAAGTTTGAAGTCGATCGGACAATGGGAAGACGTGCCTCAAGGGCTTTGTTTATGCAAAACAATGGGACATTATTAAAATTAAAATATACACACATTTCAATCGTTACTCATTAGATATTATTCTAATGCTGTATTCTAATTATTATACGAACTAAAAAAACGTTATTTATATTATATGTATCAATAAACAGAAAATTGTTTAAACAAAATTTATTATATTTATGTTATATTTATGATAAAAGGAAAAAAATAAAAGTAATCATTGTTTTGTTTATAAACTATTTAATAATTATTTCTGTTATTTACTAACGCATATAGACTTAGGTACTAATTAGAACTGAATTATAACAATGTTTACTAAACTCTTAAAAGTAAATATATGAACAATACAAGAAATGTGTAACAATAGTATTAATTATAATAATGGCAAATAATCTACTATTCGTTAAATGCGTGCATGCGGGCAAACCGATTCACACCCAACGCGCCTATAGAAGTTTCATTTCACAATAAAATGTGTACTATATATTTATAATAGATTTTAGATAAAAAAAAGTGATCTGCAATACATTGTACACCACCATCGAAGGGGTTTCAATAAAATTAAAAACAACAAAATAAATTAATTAAATTACTAAAATGTACCTTGAGAAATTACTGATTGTTGAGCCTTTTCTTCCAGCATCTCTTTCCGTTCTGCCAAAGAGTTTTTCGCTGCTCCCTTTCCGCTAAAATGATCACCAGCACGATTACCAGCACCCATCACTACGACTTGCCCTTTTCTGCTTCAACAGAAATATTTTGTCTTCTTCGATTGTCATCATTTGCAAAGCATTTGCATGGCCGATATCGAATAAATCGTTCAACGAATCAGTACATTCGTTTTCTCGTTGTATTTGAGACGCAGTTCGGTGTTTTGCATTCTAATTTAGTGTTCTCCACTTCTGGTAAAGTGGTTCTAATTTGGCAATACTATGTGCAGTTAGCTTCACAGGGATTCGTGCCTTTTGTCAACATGTTTCCACTTCTTTTATAACAAGAGCCACACTAGTGCGAAGATACAAGTTAACTTTTCGCAAGTTATAAGAAAGCACTCTTAAAACCTGACCCATAGTCGGCAATTTAGCACCAACAATTTGTTGTTCGAAATAAACCAATAAAAACAATTTATCTCGACTTCGTCTCTCTATTTTTTGTTCAGTATGTAACTGATACACTTCAAACCCTTATACTGAGAACACCTCAAACTCTATGCTAAAGTGAGTGTGCGTCTACTTGATAAAGGACAAGAAATATAAATATAAGTACGTAGGCTTTCACGGCCAGAATCATTTAGAAAATAAACTGCTTCCGGGTTATGCCGTGTGTCAAGATTTGTCAATGCTGACGTCTCGCGTTTCGCGAGTATTCAATTAGCTTTGAAGAAGCGATCAATATGGTTCGCGAAACGTCAGCATTAACAAATCTTGACACACGGCATAACCCGGAAGCAGTTTATTTTCTAAATTATGTGAAAGTGGCAGAACAATGTTTCGGACAGAGCTAAACTAGAAATTAATCCAAAGTAGTGTAAGAGCGTCGCGCGTAGACAGTGCGAACACGCGGCGATGTAAAAGTCTTAAAGGACCGAATTAATTAGTTAATTAAAATAATTATATAAGCAAATATGGTTACTAGACAACCAAACTAAGGTACCCTTATATAATAACAATAACTGTCTTATTTAAATTGTTAAACTAAAGTCATACGTCAAATATGAGAAAAATTACTGACATTTTCAAACTTCAAATTGATTGAGGCACCCCTTCCCGTGGTCGAATTAAGTTTTTCTTTTGCAGGACTTATTTTTATTCATAGTAGAACAAATCTAGAGGGTGACGTGAAAAAGATTCGATCGTAAAAAAATAAGGTCCACCCTAATGTATATAAATGTACGCCAGTAAAGGATACAACTTTTGGAAAAATTCCTTCAAAACAATGCAGGTATCGCACTGAGAAAACTGTATTATAAAATATGTATTATAGCGAAATGTATTTTAATATCTATGAAAGAGTATCTTAGAAACACATATTCCATTTAATAAATGGTAAAATACGTGTATTATAGGCATCATTTGAATTTGAATTTGAAATATTATAATTCTGTATCTTAAATTTTATGATACATTATTATAGCATTCAATAGAAAAACGAAAAACGGAATTTATTGTACTCAGTAAAATACTATATTTTAATTTGTATAAAATCTTTCCTTATGCATTATAATATTGTATGTTACCATTTATAAGTGTATATGTAGTTTATTAGAAAGGGTAGATATAGATGGCGCTAGTTCACTCTCCTTCTATAAAGCCACCACCTTTGGCTATATAAAGCCGGATGGAATACGGATGAAGTAGTTTATCAGATGCCGGGGCTAACGTGGTAAGACACGGATAGATTGACAATTACTGATGGTAAACATATATTAAGGTATCGTATCCTTAAAATGTGTTTAAATTATAATATTGGAATATCTATACAATACAACTATATTAGCAAATTCAGTATCTTAACATTTAAAAATTGGTATTTTAATTTTTATAAAATCGAGTTAATGCTATTTAAAATTAAGTATTTTAAATATTTATATTTTATTGTTTACATATATAATATTATACCTTTTATAATATCATATTATAAAATCTTCTATAAGACAGTATTATAATAGTATATTATAATACAAGTTTTATAAGACAAAAATTGGCGCACGAGTAGTTTTGGGCACGACGAGCGTAGCGAGGAGTGCCCAAATGGAACGAGTGCGCCAATACGTCTTATAAAACGAGTGTTATATACTATTTTTTCTACTTTGCGACATTAAATTTACATAAATTTAAAAAATTGCGGTTGTCATCTTACAATCTAGAGTAGTTTCATATTCAAAAGTTGGTACTTGTCCTACAATTCGCAAATACGACTGACGCGAGCCAATAGCGATTGAGATGTCAGCCAGATGTCAGCCTTATTTGGCACTTGACGTCAATATCATCAATCTTGGAAAACTAAAAGTTACCAAATGTTTGTGACTTAGTGTTTTCATAACGACACTGAAACCGGTTTCGTTATGAGTTCATAACGAACGCAAAGTAGAAAAAATTTCATATACTGTTCTTAACATATGCGTATTGGAACGTTTATAATACAATATTCTTGTCACAAATGGTAATATATTTTATTATAAGCATTATGAGAATTATTATAGTGGTCCCTATACAGTTTTCTCAGTGCGGTATAAGACACTTTTTTCTTCTGCAGAACCTAGATATATCGTAAAGCGGCCAACTTTAGACTACATGTTGTTTTGGATTTTTTGTCTTAGAATAAAAACCTTTATTTTCCTGTCTTTTTTGGAACTCAGAAGGTGACACGCGTAGGTGATCATTTTTTGCTGTATTAGGCAAGAACTGTTACTTCCAACAAACAACAAACAAACTACAACAAAAATGCGTATGATTTTCATTGTAGAGGATTGAAGGATCTTCCAGTTGTATCTAACTTTTGCTCTCGGCACACCATAGGAAGGAAGATATTGACAAAAACGAATTAGAAAGATGGGCTAAATCCAAAAAGATCTGGATGTTTTATAATAACACTTGTCATCCGATCAGTAGAAAACGAGATTAGAAAAATCCAGCTGGGCTGGAATTTTGTCGAATTAAACTGTTTTATTTATCTAATCTGGCTGGGTATTAGCCGTCAGAAAGCTATGAACATTTGTTCCCCATTTTTAATACATTTTTGCTCATTGTCAATTCTAAATATATCGGATTTCGTCCTAAAGATACACAGTTCATGCACAGTATGTAACACATGTGCAAAAAAAATGTAGGTATCATTAAGTGCAGCACTTAATTGTATTGACACATGACCTAATTACAATACTTAATCTAAATAATCCACAAGCGCCATTCACAACTGCAGTTTTATTGACACGTAACAGTTTGGAACCACTGCTCTTCACATGGAGCATTCCGGAACACCTGTGAGCAATACTGGAACCTACTGCGGTCGCATCACCGTTCGGCATTCGGCCGTTTCGGCGCCCGGGATTTGGCCGCTTGCCGACCACTAATTGACGAATGGAAGCAATAAAAGCGCACACGGACAAGTGTTCCCCGGATGTAAATTTAAAATCGTGATAATGTAAATACGGGTACAGATGTTGCGCGACGTGCTTCCCCCGCGGGCGATAAGTGGGCGTCACCGCGCGTCATGTCACACGGCGGCGTGCCGTATTGACGCCGCCGGTCGTAACTGCCTCTCCACTGCTGGTGATGCTTCAGTTATTAACTCTGATGGCCGTGTTCCGAATACGTGGCAGCAGTCAAGCCAGTCAACTGTTATTCATTTCGAAGGATGATGTTTTTTTTTGTGATAAAATGTAAAAGCAATTTTCTGAATAAAAATAGCGGCAAAATAACAGAGTAGATGCATATTTTTCATGGAAGTTTGTTTTCGATAGGGATATAGAGGCAGTGTCGCTCAAATTGAACCTGTATGAGATATCTAGTAAATATTTAAATGATTAAACGAACTTACCTTAGTGAAGTTCTATCATAATTATATGATCTTTCCATCCGGAATATGACAATATAGTAGTCTCTTTATTTCCACAATAAGCCACGTGTCTTTAAAGCCATGGTATCGAAGAAATGTCCAGTATGACAGGTATGGGTAAGCCGGCCTTGGTATATATCAGTATATATCTGACATTCTCTTGAAAGCATAGGGTCTCTAAATTGGTCAGGGTTCGGGAAAGTCTAAACAAAGGAAGGGTGGGTTATGTCATATTCCGGATGGAAAGATCATATAATTATGATAGAACTTCACTAAGGTAAGTTCGTTTAATCATTTAATTATATTTCCTTTCCATCCGTTCATATGACAATATAGTAGATGTTTAAAGCACAGAGCAATTTAGAGCCAAAACAGCATTATCGTCTGTTTATGAATAAGAAACAACAAAATGCACTTGAAAGAACCTGTTAACATTTTGTTAACATGTTATTGCAACAATATATCGTTATCATGTTATTCAAAGTTAAAGAGTCAAATGTAAAAACTTTCATCAAACTTCTTTTCATGCATGCAGTTGTAAAATTGAAGAACAATTGCAAAATTGTGGGTATTTCAACCAATTTAGGCAATTCAATCTGCCAACACAAGACTAGATGCCAATGCTTGAATGACTTGTGACAAGTGCATGAAATACATTTGGAGAAAGGTAATTATCGGGTAATTCCGTCATCGAAGAAAGCAACCATATGCACGTGTTTCGGACTATTAGTCGTCATCAGTACGGAATACATATGAATCAACTTTTAATAATTCCAATGTACTAATCAGTATAAATACTTTAATATACCTGTCTATGTGGCCCTTTTAAGCCTATAAACAATAAGAAGGTATATATCATGATGTAGACCTTTGTAAATAATCGGTAAATGTACTTTGTAAAAAAGATTAATATTATAGATAAACAATCGTACCTACAGCAACCGATAACACACATTGATGTATATCAATAAAGACTGGAATTAATTTCATATGGTTATGAATAAAATTAGACGTTTAATAACCATTGGGAAAATCTTTGAACGCGATGAGCAGCGGACAAAGGCAAAAGTATAATTAATTAGATCTTTTAATTAGGCTTTTTTTATTTCAATAAGTCTAATGGTGTCCCATATTTGATATGCATATTGTTCTTTACTGCCTCGAAAAGTAATATAATTCAATACAATTGCTGAGTACCAAGTAAAAACTTAAGCTTAGTTGGACGGGACTTGACAACACCGTTTACCGGTAGTTTCAGATAACATGAGCGGTCTAAACTTTATCCACAAATAATAAAGAAAGGGTATCCAATAAATTCCTTGGTGTTTTGATGGCTCAGCATCTAATTTACATATGATTGACTATAAAGACAACTCTAGACTGTTTTGACTGTAGTCATGGTGAACTGTCACTTAAAGAACTAACCCAGCAGCGGCTGCGCAGTTATTATTGTCCAGAAGTAAAAACACAAATTATTGGTAACGGTTCACAGGAACGTATCAACAATGAGCCGACCTCCGTATCCAAATGGTTAATATAAACCAGCGATCGCCAACTTAGGGGTCCGCGTACCCCCAGGACTGGAGCAGACTTATGGGACTGCCCGTGAGCGGGAGAAGGACCGCAGATATAAACGGTCCATTTAGCTGCTCCAAGTTCACGCCCTTGGTCGATCCAACGCAACAAACAAAGTAATTGCCCCGTTAGCGTAACTTTTGGGATCCATCTTAGACCCAATTATTAAGTTTGTTATTGTAACAAAACAAGTGTAAAAAAAAGATAAATATATCTTTCAAGGCTTATATTAACAGTCAGCTGCCTATACAGGAGTGTCAGGAGTCTTTGATTTGCGTGCCCAAACCGCTCAAAATATCTGAAAAGTGTAACAGGCATTTCTTAATGAAAGAGTAAAAACCTATTGGGCAGACTCCAAAAGGTATTAATAGTCATGGTACTAATAAAAGTATAGAAGGCGTATCCAAACATTGAGTAATCCTTTTGGCAGCAAAATTAATTAGCTGAATTCAGTTATCAGATATTAGTCTATTTTTAATGATCTTGAAGCAAAATCGAGTCTAACTTATTTTTAGAAAACAAACAAATTTTACGTCCTAAACATCCTTGGGATGGTTTGTTTAATCTGTCAAATGCTCGACAGCAATTTTCTTGATACAAAGTATTGCGATAGGGATATCTAAAAGTTTTCATTTGAAAACATTTCAGTCTTTATACGGAGTGAACCACCTTATATAGAGTCTTCTAATGACAGCACTCAAGGCAAGAATATGGTAGCTAAGGAATGTTGCTTAAAAGACAAGACACTTTCTTTAAAATAGTCTTGTATAAACCGAAATATATTTCAAATTATAAGGCAACATTAAAAATTTTGCCAATCTCCATTATTTTGAAATATTCTCTCTGAATATTTAGAGTTTGATTTTAATAATTACTAGAGTAACAGAGTAATAGAGCTATAATTCACGAACAGAATTTTGCAATTTTGGAAAGTGATGACAAATCTCAATCTCCACTAAATTTGATTTACTATTAGAGCCACCCGGTTCTTCTTTCTTAAGAAAATTTGGGGGCAGAAACTGATCAGAAGAATTGGTCCACCTTGATACAACATATCTTAGTCGCCGCTGAATAACGACCAAATATGGTCACCCAGATTCTTTGCCCAATGTACGCATTTCAATATGGTCTAATTACTGGCTTCCGATAGGAAACGTTCCTGGTTCTGACGGTTGGGATATTGTATACTGGTACCAAATATAAGGATGTCTGCCTTGAAAGGGTACTTTAGACCAGTCATCAGCGTCCCAGGATATTGCGCCAGAATTCGCAAGATACAAAAAAAAAAGTTGACCTTGGGTCTCTGCATATTGTTGAATAGTTCGATATTCACAATTACAAAACTTCAACAATCAATAACTAATCGATTGGGGAGTTGTTGATGACCTCACTGTGAGGTTTGTCTAACTTAACGGTAAGTCGCCATAATTATTGAACACAAAGTAATAAACTGAGGAACCTCAGTTTGATTGCAAAATGGACCATAATATTTTGATGCACATACTCCTCCCCCAAAACTGAGGACTATTATTCTTTTAGTATTCAAATATGTTGAATCTCAAAAATCTGTAAAAAATTATTTAATTTCTGGACCAGTCTACGGAAATTTTATAGTGTTTATACAACACTGAATTGTGTAATGCATTACTGAAATTACAGCTTGGCCAATGTCGGGAGGAGGCGCCGACAGCTGGGTGTCAGCAAAAGGTACACTGGCTGGGACCACTGCCAGATAGATATATCTGGCGGCACTCTAGAAGTTTACTGGGTGCTCTCGGTGTACACCAAGAGTAGCTTTCTGTCACTTGTGGTCTTCTTGAAGTGGTGAATGATAGAATAACGCACCACTGGTGTCCGTCGTCTTGCCCAACATGGATCAGATGTCAGAATGCAGCTTATTACGCACAACAACACGGCCCTCTTCTACATGCGTGTAACTGAAGCCTAGGCATGCCCGGAGGTGGCACTGACGTCTGTGTGTCAGCAAAAGGGCACTAGTTGTGGTTGTGACCACTGCCTGCCAGATGCATCTGTCGGTACTCTAGAAGAGTACGGGGCGCTCTCGGTGTTCATCAAGAGCAACTTCCTGCCACTTCCATAAGAACACGACCTTCCTCTACATGGGCTAAAGGAAATGTAGGTAAAGGTAAACATTAAAAAAGTGCAGACCTGACAGCTTGTCAATTTTGACAAAAAATCACTGTTAGTGACAGTGACAGTGAGTGCCGGGGCCATGCCATTCTCCTTGGTATTGTTGAGATCTTCAACGACTAAGCTAACTGGTTAGGTTAAGATTTTGAAGAAGCCGGACGGTAAGCGATGTTAGGCGAGCCAAAAATGTCACCATCTGGTAACAGTAGGGCAACCTCCTCTGCATCGTTGAGATCTTCATCGATCATCATTATTCCGGCAATAGATCCGGGAATAGATCAATCAGTAACGCTAAGCCAACTGGCTAGGTTAAGATTTTGAAGAAGATCTCGCTGTTAGATATGCTCCAGATGATGTGGGTCCAGTCCAGACTTGATTACTTCCATCTTCCGTTGGTCCCAGGATGCTCCCATGGCTAAAATTTTAAGCTCTGGTAGAGAGCTGAAAAAAATGTGACGTGACATATCACGTGAAAAAAAAAGAATGTCAGATATATACTGATATATACCAAGGCCGGCTTACCCATACCTGTCATACTGGACATTTCTTCGATACCATGGCTTTAAAGACACGTGGCTTATTGTGGAAATAAAGAGACTACTATATTGTCATATGAACGGATGGAAAGGAAATATAATTATCTAATGTATGACACGGAATATAAAAACCCACCTAACTGACATTTCTCGTTTTGAGAGTATAACCCTAAAATTAGTCAACAACAAAAAATTAAATATACCTAGAATTGATATCACCATCTTCAATACTTTGATTAAAAAATTAAATGCTGTTTCATTTTAACTTAACGCTCGTCTTTCCATTTTTTTTTCTCGCGCCGCCATTAATAAGGTTTATGCCAAAGAGATCGATGTCGGCCTGGAGTCTGTAGTACGCCCAGGATGTGGCTCCATCTAACGGTAAACCGTTGAACTCAAGTCCTTGTGTATAAACAAACATAAATACTTAATTTGTTCAGCCGATTTCTGCCCTTTCCCTATTAGCTATTATTGAGCTAAGCTGTTGGTACTCTTCTCCCTTGTCTCGGTTTGTGGACTTTATAACAGAAACCTTCTTTACAGAGCTCCGCGGTAACAGTTCGTAGTAATTCGACACAATCGCATAAAAAGCAGATCAACTTGACAACGGCTGGGACAATTTTAAAGAGCTATTTCTTAACATGTTACCCACAAATTAACTCCTGATCTGGGATTAATGCTATTGGCTTAATCATCATCAAAGCATATTAAATCAACCGGTATATTGTGTCAAAAATTAGCTCCTTTCTCTAAGTAAATTCATGATTAAAGCTAACGCGGTTGAATTTGCAATAGTATCGACGCCGATCTGTTTTTATGCGCTTGTGTTTTGCATGTAACTGGTATATGGATAGGCGCCACTCTTAAAGTAACGGAGTTTTTCTCCGTGATTTACAACATCGAATTGACCACACTGACAGTTGGACATTGGTATCGGCACTATATTACATTCGTGATCTTTCAAATTATCTTAAATATATTTCCTTTCGGAATAATACCATAAACGCGGAGTTAACAATCCATAAACAATTAAAAACACTGGTTGTCATCTAATCTGGTTGTTTCTATTGAAGTTTTTGTTAACATGTCCAATACTAAAAACATAAGTAAAATATTGTTTTTGTAATTGCTCAGCATAAAAATTTACAACCTATCTTAACCCAATCCCCGTTGAACCCTCAATATCATGACATACTCATAATAATAGCAATTAGGCCGTTCCAATTTGATCCTGGGGACCATCTTGGATCATAAACTGGAGAGCTCAATATTGACAAGATCATAACTACCAGAGAACCACCAGAGCGTAACAAACGATTTGGATTTGATGTTTAGGCCTCACCCCAAGCATGATTTACTGGCTCTACACCACAATGATCGGATTAGTCATCACGTACGGACCAAATGTCTGGTGATACAAGACATCGGAAAAGGCAACATAACCGAAACTGACAAAACTACAATTGCTTACACGGTGGATTGGAGGCAATGCTAAACCTCACACATCTGCGAATACATGTTAAAAGGGAGGCTGCTCTCGACGCCATAGGAATATTTCAAGCTGGGAACCTCAGGGCTGGCCAAGTTTAAGGTAACTTAAGCATTGCCAACATAATATGTGGTAATGCAGAAGAAATGCCAAAGGACGTTACCTATCTCCGACTTTGAAAACGCAGTAGAAGTGGTCATTAATGACCACGAAGATGCCACTCAGATGCCGAGAATGGTATTGGGGTGGCCATTAATGAACCGGATTTCTCTTTATCCAAAATCGTGGGTCATACTCCAACCATCTTTCAGGCGGAAGCTCACCCAATTGACATATGTGGCTAGGAATGTACCCAGAGAACCTTACGAAGGGCAAACATCTACCTGTGCGGACCTCAACCTTTTTATGGTAGTCATAAAATGCCACATTAGTAAAATGGTAAAATTAACTGGGAACGGACAGCTAAGCGAGCTAACTAGAAAGCACTAGTTATATTCTAAAGGGCAGCGTTTCTCAACCGGGCTTTCGCTGACCGCTAGGAGCGGGGCGCACCTATGCGATTACCGTGAGCGGGAGTAGGTTGAGAAACGCTGGTATAGGGTCTCGAAAGTCTTAATCGCCAGCTCTGAGACCCGATCTTCATATTACTGTTTGTATTGAATTACCAATCATTTTATCTTTTAATGTACACACAACTCAGTAACACGACGTAAGTCCGATTAATATGCTATCAAAAAGTGATTAAAAATCTGATAGGGCTGGTATGCGTACGATCAGATAGGGACACACTGGACCATTACTTCTTGTCTTCGACTTCTTGGTCTTGACTGAATAGCTGAATTCTAGCCTACGCGTAATAATAAAGGGCGGGAATCCTTTGAGACGTGGCGACGTCCGTCCGTCTTTCTATCCCGATTAGGAAGCCCTGGTTCCGCGTCCTATCGTCTCAAAGCGTTCGTCTCTGTGTGTGCGCTAGCGTTTGTAGTACGAGATTCCGTGGCCTATTTAGCCGTCTGAATACATTATCGCAGCAAATTGAAGATGAATCTTAGTTTAAAAATGCAGAGGATAAAGTTTTCTTGGGAAACTGGTCTCTCTGGACTGGGCAAATGCAGGATAAAGGGGGTGTGCTGGGTCTTCAATGACAATTAATGTTGAATGGACTTATTGAATTGATTGAAATGCATATTCAGTTTGATACATAAAGTTAGGTACATACAACTAATGCCAGGCTCCTCAATTTAAGTTGAAGAATGTCTCAGGTAACTGTTCTCGACAAATAAATGTCATATTTCTACAACAAAGCAGTATAAAATACATTCCTGTAAGTAGGTACTATATAAGATATTCAACATAAGTAAGTATTGTTAATTACAAACATATCTATATATTTAATTTTTATTATTATTTAATAACTTACAAATAATTGCATTTTCAAGTGAATCTTTCTTTTTGCGAGAGTTCACGTTTATCATAGCCTTCGTATATGGCAGGCCTTTAGTTATTTGGCATCAAGCATTGCATCAACGACTAGGAAAGCTACAAAAAAGGCGGAGGCAGTTAATTTTCAGTGAACAAAATATGAAAGAAAAAAATATATCATTGGTGGCTACTGAGCCATTAGAAACAACGATTTTCTCAAACACAAAAAGAAAAATAACACTCAATTCCCAACAACAATAGAAAGGAAATAAATTTAAGTAAACATATTACATACAGTAAAATAAATTGGATAAACATATCAACAACTTAAAATCCTTATGAAACCTTTTACTGATTTTTTTTTCTAGAAAATAAATGACATTCCGAGGAAAATATTGCAAATCAACTTGTTGGTTTCGTAAATTTTTTAAGAAGTCGGCGGCGGCTACTGTAAATGCGCAATGTTGGCATTGACTATACCGACTGGCCGGTTGCACCTGCAAGAAAACAGCGTCGGCCCGGGCGCGCGAACGTTGTGCTGTATAGTTCAAACCACCATATGAAATTAAAAACACCATAGATTTTATAAATAACACAAAAAGTATAAAAATAACAAATACTTCTTTATGGTATCATATTTTGATATAGTCAATCTGCACACCCCACGAAGAATGAAGAATGGCTTTACAAGACACTTCATCACAACCCAAATTTATACAATCTAATAATTTGGACAATAGCAACATTAAACATATCGTTGATTTCTTCAATACAGTTTTAAATTCTTTTCAATTCAAAAGCAACGTTTATCGACAAAACGATGGCTTACCATTGATAGTCCAATCAGCAGTATATCAGTATAAATTATCATAGATCAGCATATGCATGATAACTCTATTAAATACTATTGGAAATTTTCAGGATGCGGAATTTGACACTCTAAACAATGTGTGCCTAATACTGTTATTTCATATGGGTGATGCTTTTCAGCCGAATTGGGTAAGAATGGTTCCTTGTGCGGAAAAATGCATATGACATTTGCTGTAGGTGATTAAAAGATCTAGCAATATTATCGCAACTTTCACTCGCGCGAAACCATGGCAAGGAAGACTTTGTCAAGAAGCGATTTTGAAAAATGGGTAAAGTCGTGTGTGACGTTATCTTGGTTGCTATTGGTCTGGCGAGAATAAAGCTTAGATTGAAAGTGATAGATGTTATAATTCAATACAATAGAAATTAAACTGCTTCCGGGTTATGCCGATTGCCGTGTGTCAAGATTAGTAAATACTAACGTTTCGCGAACCATGTTGCTCGCTTCTTCAAAGATTTTTCCATCTTCTTTATTCGTGTAACCGTTTTTATGACATACGGCTGAAAGTCTAAAACAAGTGGCAACAATCACATTATACATATTATACAGGGACTAACAATTCGCGTCTCAACAATGTGATGGTTTATTTTAAGTGGCAACATATTTAATTTTAAAAGAACCAACAAAAACATGTGGTCAAAGGTTGGCGGTTTTCGATGTGTTCTTTAGAAGAAAAACTAATTTTATATAATGATTTTTGTCAAAATAATATAGCATGTTTTATCTACCAGCGTACATTTGAATTCACACATAAGAAGTTTTGTTGCGTTTCCCTAAAAAGTGAGGTGGAAACTTCTTAACCTTCTGATGGACATTATTCGGAAATGGTCAAGTTATTACTGCATTTTATTGTTTTCTTTCTATAAAATATGATGCTCAATCATGTGTTCAAATACTTTCGACGCTGAATGGGTCACTCCATATTCTTCCGTGCTATTGGGGTATTTTCAGACACAACTTGAAAATGCCAAGTCGTACTTAAACAATGCTTTTATGTAAATAATTAAAAGATCTAGAAATTTCGTAATATGTAATATTTTCGGTATTTTTTTATTATTAGCAGAGGTACAAAGTTCACTCTAACAACGTATATTTTTAATGTACAAATTCGAACATGCATATGTAATAGCCTAGTTTTTTTTTTTTTTTTTTGGGGGGTTGCCATGTGCACACAGTGAAAATTATTACTGCATTTCCGTGCAGTCATTTTTTGGAGAGAATAAGAAAATTCGAAATAACATCTATTGAACTGTCGTCCAATCAATAGTCAAGAAGATATTGTTAAATAACCAAAGTCGGTTATATTTGACCACGAATAACTCGCGGCGCAGACACGATTTCGATGGGACTTTTTGCATATAATTTGTAATAAAATATTTGTATTGAGTTTGAATGAGACGTCTAAATGGCTTCATTTGACTAATTTCAGTGGAGTACCCATCTGTTGGAAGAGATGGGGGAAAACGAGAAGAACGATCACGACACTAGAACAAGAGCATCTTCAAGCAACAAATAATCTCCGATCATTCCCACCGAATCATGGGACATATCTGCAGGCCGCAGCTTGTTTAATCTCAATTACAACAAAAACCAATGGAAGAGTCACCATATCCAACCAGAAGATCAGCCTGTGTCCACTTCAAGTAAGTGTTTATTTTGTGTCTACAGGCCGTAGCTTATTTAATATCAAATTAAACAAAAAGCAATGTTCTTATTACTCCATATATGTTCATTTATTTTCTGCTTACAGCCCGCAGCTTGTTTAATCTCAAGTTAAACAAAAGTATACTTCTTTTAATTACAAACAATATTCATCCTAAATTCCAATTATAGTAAACTTGAAATTGTGTTGTAATGTGATACACAAACGCAAGTATTATGCCGTACTAATTATGTGACCAACTTTACCTTGCTAATTTAGCAATAACCTTTAGTTGCATACTGGCGTAATTTGTGTTGTTAATTGTATCTTTGTTATGGACATTGTTACTATATATACTCAACCAATTTATTAATAAAATCAGTATTCATCGAATGCTCGCTTCCTTTCCTTTCTTTGAGGCCTCCCTACCCTATCCTCTACCATATCAAATGTCTGACCTGTCCGGAGTTTGGTCCGGAGTTATCAATATTTCAGGATTCTTAATTATAATTTTCGTAAACTCATTTACCTACTACTTACCTTTGACATAACTGAATTTAGCGACCAAATTTGAAACCTAGTATACATCAGTTTGTATAGTACATTTACTCAGCCCAACACATAAACTCCCAAACAAATTAATTGAGAACAACTTTGCGTTTCCCAAACTAAATTGCAGCGGTACGCAAGGTCATGAAATTCGGCATGCAAGTTTGTTTCTGCAGTACTGAATTCCCGTCGACGTCGAGGAATGTTTCACCCGCGAAACTGACATTAATATTGCCCCCCCCCCTCTTCAGTAGCGACCGATTATCGTAGAGGTGAGGGGTGCCATGGGACCGTGCAGGTATATTGTTTCGGTAATGAGGCGCCCGAGTGAATTGGATCGTATGTCATATAGTGCGCTGGGGCTTTGTATTAATTTCACGTCAACTGTTTCGCGGAGTAAACAATTATTACTGTCACAACCAGGACGGCCCTGGTCTATATGTTTGCAAAGCAACTGTTATGCGACCGCTCAGTAGACTGATAAAATCAAAATATACCTGTCTGATGTAAAATATGCATACACTCTTTCAAAGTGTTCTGTGGGCACTGGGCGGCACAGCACATTGAGACAGGAGACTTTAAAAGTTAGAGGAAAGCCTCATTTAATTAGTAAAATAATTTACATCCATTTTATAAAAAAGAACGAAAAATAAACATACAACGTATTCCAGAAAGTGTTCAATAAATGCAAAAATGGTATCTTCTTTATGATTGATTTCTCAGGTACTTTTATTCTTCAAAAAAGTTGGAGCTTCCTCTTAGTCAAAAAAAAGAATCATTAAAATTTTTGGACAAAAAAAAAAACGGTTTAGTGCTGGAAATTCAAATAGCTGACTTATCTCCAAAGCTTCGAAATAAAAAAAATCACCAGTTGTAGATGGCGTTAGAATAAGCATATCTGTTTTTACTTCGTATTTATTATTTTTGACGTATGGTATAACGTAAAGAAATAAATGTATTGGTTTCTCTTTGTAATATTTGTAATACTCCAGAGTGTAAGTCTAGAAAAGTTCAGAAGAAAATAACTTCTGCGCTTATAGTTAATACTTAATTATATTTTATAATGCATTACAGCAGACAATAATAATTAATCAGCCGCAACTATCATCAGAAAGCATTTCTATATTTATAGTTCACACAAACATTGCGATAAATAATTTTCATAAATATTGAAATTCTTTACCGATTATCATTATTGATTAAAATTTAATCATCTAGGTTATTTAAACCATAAAACAAGCATAAAAACTAAAGGCTGATTATTAAGTAAGTTTTATTTAACTTTCAGCACTAAAGCGTTCCGAAAAAAACATTTTTTTGACCGACTCTATAATACGGTTGAATTCAGAAAATATTCATGTGAATTAAGAGTAAAGAAATTATTTTCATAATTACCAAATAAATT
Organism: Melinopterus prodromus; assembly: GCA_964023965.1. Taxonomy (NCBI): domain Eukaryota; kingdom Metazoa; phylum Arthropoda; class Insecta; order Coleoptera; family Scarabaeidae; genus Melinopterus; species Melinopterus prodromus. The sequence goes on from OZ030391.1 coordinate 74,406,141, forward strand.
TATTTGAAAAGGTTGTTTAGAAGTAAAAGTTATAATCAAAAATTAAATCATTACGGCCTATAACATTTGTTGTTTTCCTCGTTCTCTCTTTTTTTGGTCAGACCATAACTGTGTTGTTAATTTTATGCCCAAAGTTTATATTGTAGCCTGTAAATAATGAATATAGAAGAATTCAGAAGACAGAGAAATAGAATTAATTTTACTATTTACGGCTATGTATAGTAGGGTGTATCGAAAAAGCGTTTTTTCTTTCGAAATTCAAAATTGCATGTAGATAAAAAGTGTGGACCCTCAAAGACCACAACAAAAAATTGGCCTAATTTGTAGTATATGGAGGTCTATAGGAACAACTTTTATCAACTTGAAATTTTGAATTTCGAAAAAAGAGTTTTTCCGATACACCGTAATGTATAGTCATATAAATCATATCAAACTCGGACGAGTCACATAAAAAGTACATTTGTTTCAGACACATGTGGAAAATAGAAAAAAAAATTATTTTTTATTTTGTAATAAATATTTAAATATGTGACAATGCTTAGACCAAGTATTAAGCGGCTCATATTTATGTGAAAATTATGACTTTTACACACAATTAACCATTTCAAAGATTGCGTGAATGTAGTTATGAACATTTGCTACCATGGTATTATGTATTACTGATATATTAGGTTCGACTAGTTAGAAGTTTTTGCCATTTTGCCATTTTGAATATCTGACAAATTTGGAATTGTCCGGTTTGAACTATTACAACAAACAAGTTACCTGTGAATCTGATATTTTTTTGCATTTGTTGTTGCCTAATTGGACCATCTTCCAAATTGCCATCGACAATTTAAAAATCTGACATATGATTTGGAATCGGAAACCCTTAAATAACGCAGGAAATAAATTGCATGCAACTCCGAGCATTTTTATCATTTTGGTCGCCATATTTGATCCGCCATTTTACATTTTGAGAATCTGATTCGGAATCTTAATACTTCAAAACCCTTTAAAGCTATAAGCTTGTTTCGAATTTCTTTTTTAAGAGTTAAACGAGAGATTTTGGCCTAACTTTCCGGTCTTCTGGAACTAGAATAAGAATAATAAGAATTCGTACTTTCAAAATGTGGAAAAGGTGTATTGGAATTCGGTAGGACTTTATTGTAAAAACTACAATAAACGGATAAAACGTAAGAATAAAGCTATTAAGTACTAACCTAACTAACCACAACCTAACTCACGGAAAACAAATTTTCATAGATAACACATTTTCAACACAGGTATATGTCATGTTAGCTTTTAAGGTACTTTGCCCCTAAGTGCACTGATTAAACAAAGACAAAACCTACGCTAACAAAGCAACATATCAAAAACAACCTGTTTCTTTCATGTTTTGTTCTAAACATCGTTGAAAAAACGCCAAATGAACCTTCGAACAGTGTATGGATTAATTTATTCTGAAGAAAATTGACAGTCACTCGAAAACGTTTAGACTCATCATTTTATAAGATCTATTACCATTAACATCATTTTTACAACCTTTTTAGACCTGCAATATCTTCTACAGTTAATTGGACCCCGAATTAATAAATGTTTGGTCACTAAAATAGGACAGAGCCCAACGCCGAAGCTAACCAAAGATCCAATCAATGTCAAATGGATATATGCCTATAGACTAAAGCATATCAATTTAAAGTGGAAGTTGTCCTCTCAAAGCTTATATTTATGGTACATAAAAAATATTCTTATAAAAAGTATATATACAACATATACAGCAAATTCAGTTTAGAATGCCATTTTAATTGTCAACGTATTATTTCATATACCATTTTGTCAGGTGCCGTCATTACGTCTGTTTTGCGACACAATAATATCAGTACAATACTCTTTCCATCTATACGTTACATCTCTAATACGTCTGCAATTACACAAACAGTCCTTCGAGTAGGTATCATTAATGCACTGAATACAGCACATACAGAACTCTCTATTCTACTTATTTATCGAAGACAAACCTCTATTATTATATCAACCGAACAACCACCAGTGTATAAATACGTCGTCGCGAGCATGTCTTAATAGAAGAGCGGGACGTAATATACTTACTCGTGGAGCACAATGCCATTGTTCCGTTCCGTTTTGTAACCGGTACTCAATTATCGTAGATTCGGTAAATGCAATTCATCGATCTTCCGAGGTTACAGAGTACAGGGAGACAGAGAGAAACGACAGCTTTGTGTGCAATGTGCATATCGCAGCGTATGTCGGCTTAAAGCGATGTTGCATTGCCGCAATTTGCCCCTGCATTTTTACCACGTAATAATAATCGTACCCTCTAATGTATTGAAAGCGTCCATTGATTATTTAAAGATAGGTACTAAAGATAAAAAATATTTTTTTAAATGTTTTGATAGGTATGTTAGCAGTTGATTTTAAATTTAGGCATTTCTTTGTGCTAAAAACGAATGCAATTTCAAAAGTCTCTAAATTCAGGCGATTTCTTTTGTTTGATCTGAGGCACACGGCGTCAGTTCTTCAAGAACACTTGAAGGAAGAAATTCCAATACACTTCAGGTTCAGGTAAGTATTCAGCACAGAGAAATCTATCGAAAATAGCTTTCCACTTTCTATTAATAAAATATCGAAGATGAAATTTTCCTAATTTTTAACCAGTTTTGGTTTTTAAAGTACGGTACTTTAAAAGTAAAAATTGAACCCTTATGGGGGATATACGTCGCTTTTTCGTCTGCCTGACTGTCTGATGTCTGTTACAGCCAGCGCCGCAGTGGAGAGGCGCCATGCCGATATTTTCTGAAACAAAAATATCACCTATTTGGTCAGTTTGTCAGTTTGATATTTGACCCAGGCGCAAAATTTCCTTACTGCGTAAGTCTTAACCCCTCCACCCTCCCCCTGTCCCCTTTGACCACCCTCCCGACCACCCTCCCGGCCATCCTCCCCCGCGCATTTAACACCCCTCGACACCCATTCACCCCCCTGACCCCTCACCACCCCGCGAGGTATGAATCCGCACACGAATGGAAGTCATACGGCATAAGAATCTTGGGGCTGTAGTCAACCCTCTTCGCTAGAGAGGGGTGGGAATGGTGAGGGAGGGTGCGTTGGAGCAGAGGTGAGGTATGGTAAGAATCTGCACACGATGAGGAGTGATACGGCATAGGGGTCTTGATGTCAATCCTCTTCGCTAGGAAACCTCAATCCTCTTCGCTAGGAATAACTGTCGGCGTTGCATTATAGAGTATGCTAGGATGCAGAACGTCCTACACCTACGTGTAATGTACATTTTCAGAAGCAGATGATAATAGAATATGGTATTACTATACTATACTGCATAAGCATAATTACATTTAGTATTACATTAAAATTGATGGTAAATTATTAGGCTATATTTCATATTTCCATATTTCATTTAAACTTACATTAAAATGTATTTAAATAACTACACCACACCTCATATATCATGTAAAATAACATATTTCATTTAAACTTACATTAAAATGTATGGAAATAACTACACCACACCTCATATATCATGTAAAATAACATTACAATCGGTATAATATTTCTGCCCAATTCTCGTAAAATCACGGTGTGAATATAAAATGACAAAATGTATAAAAACATTATTAGGATGTTAAATCTTCTACAATTCCTACTGTATATTCACATAATCAAAAAATTCAATTTAAACATAATAAGCTACTTGACAATACTAAACTTTGCGAAGTGACAACTTGTGTTGATTAAATACCGTTGAAAATGAATCGGCATTTTGGCGTTAGAGCAATCACACTCTTCTGTGGAAACAACAGCAAAATGTTGAAGCCAACTAGGCAATTTGGAAAGAAAAGCAATTTCCAAGGAACGCAGTTATTGGCGCGCCTATCTACCGCATTTGCCCAATTTTGTGTGGACCTTCAAAAATACAAAATGGATACAAATAGTGACATAAAATGTCGAAGCGTACGTATCGATCCAAAGAAGGATGCGAAGCACGAAAATGACGTAAGCACCGTAAAGTTAAGATATAGACAAAATTGATTTAGGATCTGAATAGGCAAATTTTAAATATGATAAAAAGGACGAAAAGGAACAACAGGATAAAAAAGACTAAACAAACAAAATTAACGAAAACAAAGATGGAAACAAATTCGTCGAAAATTACAGAAAGGACGAAAAGGCGGAAAACGACACAATGTAAACAGGACGAAAAGATCAAGGAAGGACGAAATGTGAAAATATTGATTATAAGGACGAAAATGATTGTTTGTTTCGTATTTTTTCCCTTTCGCCCCTTTTGAAAACAGTATCACCTTGTAATACTATTGCTGAAATTCTTCTGAATTCTTCTTTGCTATTTTTTTATTAATTTTATCGAGACATGCTTTGATGCCTAGGCATCATTTTCAGGCGAGAATAGTCAAATTTTCCTATAGTCCAACAAGATGCATTTTATGTACCTCCTTCGTTTATTGCGTGGGATTTTATACGTTATTTGCTTTGTAATTTAATAAACTTTATTTCCAAACTGTGGTCGTGAGAGAATCACGTCGCTAAACAATCACGTCGCAAAGCAATCACGTCATAAAGTTTATTAAATTACAAAACCAATAACGTATTAAATCACACGCAATAAACGAAGGAGGTCCATAAAATGCATCTTGTTGGACTATAGAAAAATGTGACCATACCAGACTGAAGATGATGCCTAGGCATCGAATGAAGTCTCGATAAAATTAGTAAAAAAATTTGCAAAAAGAAGTAATCTTGTTCTATTTCAACCTTAACGCAACTTTGCAATATGGATAACACTAATTATAGTAACATTTTATTTTCCACTTTGCGCCTATGACTTGCTGTTGTTACTCTATGACAGTTAGAGCCCCCCGGGCCGCCTTGTTTATATTGGTTGAGCACCCCGATTACTGACTATTTGACGGAAGATGGCTCACAACACCAAAACATGTTTCCTGTAAATTAATATAAGCTATGCAAAGTGAAGACGCCTTTTAGTTTGACACCTAGTATTATTAGAAACTTATTATTGTTTATTATTTATTTTATTAATGTTCATATTATTTACTATTGTCAAAAGTATCATACTAATATGAATCGGTGAGTGGAAGCACAGAATAACTCCAAAAATTGACATTTTAAGCTAAGATAGCCATTTCGTATAAAATTTATCGATCTTATCGAAAATATGAAAAAAAATAAACGTTTATATTACCAATATTGCTATAGAAGCACCGTTCTTCACGCGTTGACCGGGAGAACGGAATAAGTCCAGGACATACTCTGTTTGTCGTCATTGCATGGAGCGCGGTTGTTTTTAACAGATGACGTCATAGACATATTTTTAAATGACAACCCTATTTTTTTAATGAACTTGACAGATCTCTTGAGTTGTCTTAATGGCAGCATAATATTTTTGTGGCCACACGAAAGAAAATTTTCGAATAAAAAGACAATTGAAGGTTATGAGATAAAAGTGCCAAATTCTTCGGAACGGCTCCACCGAATTTAACGAAATTTTAGAATTAAGTATTTTGCAACCATGTGAAGTCACTCGCGTTATTATCGTTGATGCAACATCTACAGTTGCTGATATATAACCATAAACTTTTGAATTTGAAATAGAATACCCTGTATATTTTGACATTTTCTGTTACAGCCTTTCATTGGCTATTCGACGTTACTACGCTTGTTACAGTACTATGTCAAAAATATCTAGAAATTAACAAAAACCTTTATTACCTAGGTCTAAAAAATAACAAAGAAAAAATTTATAACAAAATACAACAACAACAAACAAAAAAACAAACCGATCAAATTTAAAACATTGTGTTCTTGTCAATGGTTGAGAATCCTCATAAAGCAACTAGAGTAGTTGCAGTAGACAATGTAATAATCTTTTGTAATCTATTTTTTCTTTTTTAATTTTTATGTAATACAGGTTTTTGTTAATTTCTAGATGTTTTTGATATAATAATGAAGACTGTAACTGAAAATGTCAAAATTTACAGGGTGTCCTATTTCAAATTCAAAAGTTAGAGGTTATATCTCAGAAACAGTAAACGTTGTATCCACGATAGTACCGCCAGTGACTTCACATGGTTGCAGAATACTTAATTCCAAAAATTCGTTAAATTCGGTAGAGCCGTTCCGGACATTTTGTCACTTTTATTTCATAACATTCAACTGTCTCTTTCTCGAAAATGTTCTTATGTAAGGCCATAAAAATATTATGCTACCACTAAGACAATTAAAAGCTCTGTCAAATTCTTTTAAAAAATATACGGTTGTCATTTAAAAAAAATCGATGACGTCATCTGTTAAAAACAATGAAAGATAAAAAGGTATTTTGATATCATAAGGTGAACTTTGATAATTATAAATCGACGTGTTCGAGGATTTTTTGCAATAGCAAACCATTCTTGAGATTTTCTCATGTTTCCATATTTTACGCGGTCACTATATTATAGATAGTACACCACCCATACTTTTAAACTATCAAAAGAAACTAAAAATCGTCCCACACATCCAACAATATCAGCATACAAAACCCCAAAAAAGTGACCACTATTTAGAAGGAGATCTTGTATTTTATTACCATATTACTTCTTGGGAAACATCAAATCATGATGAACACTAATGACAAGTTGATTAATGTTGTTTTATTTTAATTTATTGTTTGTTTGTTAGTTTAAATGTTTCTAATATTAAAGTTTACTGTACTTTTCGTTTTTATGCATTTTTATTTACCACTGGTGATAATAGTATATTTGTGTTTCAACAAATAAGAGGTTATTATCGATAAGAATGACGTTGACTGGAAGAACAGAACTAGTGCAGCCGATGTTTTATATAAGTCCTTATTTATTATTGCCTTTTGAACCTAAATTTACTTCCAGAACCAAATTTACCAAATTTGTAAAATATACAGCTGCCAAATAATACAGTTTTTTTAGTTTGCCACAAAACGCCTGATTTGAACTTATTCTGTTCTTCCACTCACCGATTCATTATTGTAGTAACTTGAACGCACATCCACAGCTCTTTGAGTATACCGCATTCCATATAAACTCCAGACTTTACAGAGCATTTCGTGTGTATCCATGCGAATCAGTCATTCGAAACTATCGCAGTCTACAGTCTAGAGTCTAGACGACAACGTATTGCGCGACATTTTCTGTCAGAAATGAGCCATTAGCGGGGTGGAGGCTGGTGATACGTCTTCCCTTGTCTCACACCCTTCTTAGACAAGACAACGTGTCTGTAATTTAATAAGCGGCAGCCGACGTCTCTCTGCAATTGTTGATTTGTCGCGATGTATGCGCTCGCTGACAGGCACCACTGAGCACTAAGGTCTGTTCTTCGAGAGCGTGAGAGAGATATTACGCAAGTTTTGCGCTTAGGTTATTATTCGAATGAACCTGACAATGATACCGTATGCAGTATAACCCCCGATTCTATTCTATCTACTCCTATGAATAATGCAAAAGCTCTAAGTGTGAATTAGCGTTGAAGTCTGCGAATGGATATTACACGTCATGGGGTATTTATAATATGGGGCTGGAAACGTAGAATCGATTATTACAGAAAGTATGGTGAATATGTGTGAATATAAGTTATAAACATTTACAGTTGTTTTATGTCGTCAGATCTAAAACAATTATTATTCCTGTAACATACAACTACTGTTGTGACCTTTATATTATTTACCATAACGAAATTAAATGTTGCGAGTTTACCAAATATGTGCTTGAAACTTGTATATTTGATAGTTTCCTCCACGTATCGCAAATTTCAATAAAGCAAATCAGAAATAATCCTTGTTAGTTTGGTGGCCAGTGTAACCCATTTTAAAAACAGTATTTATTATTATTACGACTCTTATCGTAACTCTACTTATGTATATGTGTGTTACGTCCAAATCTTGTAATCGATGTTTTACCCACTTTCCAATGTCCAATCGCGTAAAATTTTGCATGTAGACAGATTCCCGGTGACAATACACGAATCAATAAAAAAAATTGGAAATTTCTGAAAAATTTTCTTTTTCTTTTAGCTTTCAGTGTATTTTTTCATAACGCGTGTTTTTTTACATAAATTTATATTTATTACATCCTGTCACGATATGATGGATTTAAATAATGTATTCTCTTACGATATTACTCAACAGCATTTTAAATAATTAGCTCTTATTAAAAAAATTATCTTTAAAAGCAATAAGCCAGTTATTTGTCAAAAGCAATATTTATTTTTGCTTTATATTTTTCCCTTTCGACACAAAATTGTGACATTAATGTACTATCGTGGCCATTCCGTTATTAGAAGATTAGAGATTAGAGAGCTAGAAAATGAAATATAGACTATAGGCTACCCACTAATTCATAGGTTTAAAGTTTATTACATAATCATTGTTTATGTTGGGGGGACATAATATATGGCCACGATAGTACCTATAATTTGAATCTGCAGAACAACAGAACTGTGGATTGTGATCTCACATCTTACATCGCCACCAAGTTCTGAGCTTCTGTGAAAGAAAGTCTGTCCTACCTATCATATGAAATCAATAAATATACAGTTATTTGAATGTGAATTTAGAGTTATTTGAATTCTAGACAAACACAGATTGGGAAATAATAACACAAAAATATTCTATAAAATATTTGTTTCCGAAAACTGGACAGCAGACTTCAAAGTAAAAGTCAAAATTTTGTAACCGCATTTAATAAAAAAATAATTCAAACGCGTAAACAAAAGCAAATTAAAAATAACATAGTAATTTTCGTCCGATTCATTAACGAGAATTGACCAGTATCATAAAAAGTACTATCCGAGTTATGCCGTCAGTCCAAGTTGATCATTTCTGAAGTATTGCCATCCGTAGGTCAGTTTTCAGTTGTAAGTACGGCGAAATTAAAATCAGTTTGTAGAAAACCTACGGGTTAACCCGGAAATTAATTATTTTGTAAATTATTTTAGTTATCTAATTAACTATCCCCTTCTCTCGCCGACCACCAACACATACAGTTCGTTTTCCTGTAGTAACCATTATTTTAATTTAAATTGACTTGAAATTTGCCCCTAGTAGTTGTGCCTGTGCTCCATAACTTTATTACTCCAACCACATGCTGTAATTGAGGTTAGAAAAAGGAAAATGTTTTTTTGTATTCTCGACTTATTCTATCCCGACTCTCCTACACTGATAATGTTGGTTGTGTACGGAATTCATAATTAATTCGCTGATGAAATCTGATTCTTTGGCTGTATGACGTTTTATCTTGGCAATTGTGTTCGCCGCTCGGACCCATGTATTGGCAGGGTGCGCGATGCAAGCGCCTCTACAGGTGTAGGCGGTAGTAGGTCCACGAGGCGTAAATGGTGTATATTGCTAATAAAAGTTTACAATATTGCATTTGTTAATATTTCTTCCTGTATTATTACAGTTGATAACGCAACACTTATTGTGTCCCATTATGATTATTTATACCAACGATGTGTTATTAGTACTGACGGATTGGATCACAACATAATGCGCCGCGGACTACTGCACATAGAGATAGGCATTTTAGTTAGGTATTTCTCCGCTACGGGCGCTTGGATCGTTTTTCAACTCCCCTCCACAGTGTATGCACAAGGCGAGTAGACCCAATAATCGTTCTTTCGCACCAATTGTATGGGTATATTTTACAATAAAGAGGTTACATTGTTCTATTATTAAATTTTTCAAAATGGATCTACATCTTATCTTTTCTTACTTAATTAACTATCGTCTATTAGTGCAGTTTTCAAGTTTATGGTCTTTTTCTTGTTAAGCAAACTCTAAGAGAAAATACAAAAAATATCTGATATGGATGAAATAAGGATGTAAAAATACGAAAGAAATGTATATGAAATAGGCGATAGTGTTCTAACTTTTTGTATATACCAGAACGTGCCATTCTTAGTAAAATGTTTCATACGGACTTTATTTTGATATGTTCACTTTGGCATTAACAAAACCGCATTTTAAGCGGATTTAACTTCTTAAGAAATTGAAAAGTCAATAACTCCATATAAAGCTTTTTACTTAGTATTGTTTCTCAATTTTAGTATACATTTTTTGAAGTTTTTTTTTGCTGATTTATTAATTTAATTGCCTTTTGTTATCGTAAAGGATGTCTGTGTTCTTCGTTTTGCATTGTCTGATAAGTATTTTAGTTTTTGTATTTTGTTTGTAGTTTTTTGTTCCTGTGATATTACAGGGCTCTCAGTAATTTTAAACGATATTCTTGCATTTTTTTAAGAAAAAGTATGGTAACTTTGTCTAAGACCTTGTGTACTGGTTTTGTGGCACAGCGAAATTGTTTTATATGTTTTTTATATTGCTTATTATCAAGATGATATTTATTTTCTAAAAAATGGGAATAAACATCTCTTATAAATCTCCTTTGGTTGGGGCCCCAACCCAATTTCAGTGGTTTCGCACGGCTAATACTTGTTAGAAACCACGCTGTAATATGTAGACAATACATGGCTAAATATTCGACACCACGAACAGACACAACATCAAGTTCTACTCCCGTCATTTTATGAATCCGTTTTTTTTTTGTTTGGAAGAGACGTTGCTCCCAGCAACCAGTTAAACAGAAACAGTATAATATCAACTACCTTGCAGGGTGCAACACTATAAAGCTTTATTTGCGCCTAGAAAAGTTTAGAACTGTTACTGTTGAAACAGATAAAATGCCGAACGACGAAAAAAGACGAAACCATCATCTTTCAAACGTTGTTATACGTTTATTATTTGGCGAGGTACATTTTTCAATAATAGTCTACAAGCATCGGTCTTAACCGCCAGCAAACAGTAAGAAAACGTGGATTAAAGGAGCTTGCATGACGAGGCACAATAAATAGAATACATTTAGAAAATAAACTGCTTCCGGGTTATGCCGTGTGTCAAGATTTGTAAATGTTTTACGAACCATGCTCGCTTCTTCAAAGCTAATTGAATACTGAGAAAATCTACCAAGAAAATCTCCCTTATATACCTACATTTACATCTCACTGCGCACATCTGGAGCTACCGCTCCCATGTGCTTTTCCACCTGACCGCGTTAGGATTGATTACCAGACCCTACTAATATCAGTCAACAACCGTCCTCGCGATGGTTGTCAGGATGTTTGTAAATTTCGATGGCTTCTCTAACGAGCCTTCGATGATAATTACCCACCCTTGCCAACATCTTCACGTCATCGAAATTAATTGTGTGTACCGACTCGTGGCAGTGTTGAGCAACAGCGGACTGTTAAATCTTGCGTAGCCGGGTGTTTCTACTGTGCTCCTTGACTCGACATTCGATACTTCGTCCTGTCTGTCCTACATAGCACGTTCCACACTCACATGTTATCTTCTATACCCCTTCGTTCTTCAGGAGTGGTGTGATATCTTTTGAGTTAGGCAAAAGATCCTTTACCTTTGCTGGTGCTCTGTACCTTACCGTGATACCCGATTTCTTCAGTATTCTACCGATTCTTTCAGATATCCCACTTTACGTATGGTACACAAGCGAACCCCTTTGACTCTTGCCGCTCCTCTCAGACTTGCGGTTTTCTTTGTGTGACACCCCGTTTGTCAGACTTGGTGTATCCATTCTGGCGTAGAGCACACTCCAAGTGTTTGCGTTCGTCGTCCAAGGTGCTGGAGTCGCACACCTTCTCGGCTCTGTTGAACAGAGTGTTAATAACACTCCTCTTCTGTTGAGGGTGGTGGTGTGATTTGGCGTTCAAGTACCGATCGGTATGTGTCTTCTTACGGTAGACTGTATATCCAAGCGTACCCGTTGATGTTCTGTATACCAGCACAACCAAAAATGGCAGCAGATTATCCTCTACTATTTCCATCGTGAATTTGATAGAAAGATTAACATTGTTCGGGTGGCTAAGGAACTCAGTAAGTTTTCCTCTACCTTGTGGCGAAACTACAAAGGTATCATCAACATATCTGACCCAATTCTTGGGTTTGTAAGGACTTGACCTAATCGGTTTTTCTTCAAACAATTCCATGAAGAAATTGGCGATTACCGGTGAAAGAGGTGATCCCATGGGAACATCCTCTACTTGCTCATACATCGCTCCCGCCCACTTGAAGTATGTGGTGGAGAGACAATACTCTACAAGATCCGGTACATCGGTTGGTAGACCTAAGGGCACAAGTGTTGTCCGAAGGCCTTCGACTGCCTCCTTAACCGGAACACACGTAAATAGTGATGTTACCTCGAAACTTACGAGTATATCCTGCGGGTCAATAACAACTTCCTTCAAAATTTGGAGAAAATGTTCAGAGTTTTTAACAAAAGATGTAGTGTAATAGAATATAAGCGTAATGCTAGCGGAAGCATCGTCACCCCTTCCATCTCAGTGTGTAGTTTGAGCGGAACAATTTTTGAAATGGTCTCAAGAAATTCTTCCGTCTGAAATCAGTTACGGTTAATTCTCACCTCGGATTTCGGAAACGGCCACTGTGGCACCGACCATCGTGCCGACATTAGCAGTCGTGCCAACTACTGCACCAACAATGCCATAAGGTCCCGTTTCGTTTACTGCTCGCGATATTGTAGCCGGCGCCCATTCCCCGTATGCGCACAGCAATAACAACCCTGAAAAATAAAATAGCCGAGGTAACAGCTTCCTTATAATAGAGGAAGGAGTTCACACGAGATGGTGAATAAAACTCTTTTGCAAACTTTGTTGCGTTCAGTTTTGTATTTCATTCTTGTTGATCTACAAATACATTACATTCTACAAATTCGCCTTTAAAATATTTTGCATAATGTATTCAAAATATTGTTGGTCGTCGTCTACATTTTGACAAATTTTAAGTTCACTGAAAAAAAACATTGGTTCCGAGCTGTAATAATCTCTTTGTATAATATCAACATCAAGTTAGTGATGTGATATGTAGGGTGATTTAAAAATCTTTTTCAGTCATAACAATAGACACAACAACCAATAAAATATCTCTATCTCTAGATCAATGAGAAACGTTTAACTATAAATAGTTTATGGATAACATCATCGAAACATAACTGTACCCGCCTATTGTAGTTGGCAAAATATTGGATCTTAATTCTTTTATGCCATTGGCTGACGCGTATTTAATTTCTACGAACTGATATCTGTTGCAAATATATGATGCCAGCTTTTCGTGTGCTAGCCTCTGAAACCAAATGATTCTTTGATTCTTAAGCAGGAGATCATGCTGGACGCTACGAAAGCTTTGCTTGAATCGCAAAAAAACGGTTGGCGTCAAACGCTTCTCCGCATTGCTTAACATTTTGTTGTATACATTGCTATTTCTGCGGAATGCATGTTGATGGCTACCAATGAGCTAGCTCATGCCTGACAATAGAGTTCTGTATCTCTACAACGTTGTGCACTCAAACCTCTATGAAGATAGCTCCGATGCAAAGGACTGCATGTGTAGAAAGTATTATTCCTTGCTTCCAGACTCCTTAATACCACTCTCGTTGAGTTTGGTCTTCATAGTAATATTAAAACTAAAGCTGTCTTGAGGAAGAACACAATTGATGGAGGCTTAGTTGAAGATCTGTAATATTTTCAGTTTTCGTGTACTGTCATTCAAAAACTCTTTACTGTTATCATTGTTAGCATGTAGAGATATTCCGTGGGAAACAGGAATGGTAGAGTTTAATGTTTAATTGAATTTCAGGTCAATAATGAATTGGTGCACGGTGATGATGAATAAGAGTCAAAGTGCAAGTTTTGTTTTTCAAAAAATACCAACATAAATATCGTATTTAATGTGTTTTATTCTACTTTATGCGGTTAAGATTAATCACCCATTAAAAAAAATATAACAAAATAGGTTATCATGGTTTATGTTATATTCTCAACCATTCTGAACACAAACCCTTATCAATCGTCAATTTTTATCACCAAGGAAACGAAAAAATAACTGTTTAACTTGGTGACTATTGAGAATTGGTGAAAATAGTCGAAAATTGTCAAATAAATACTAACTAAATATTAACCTCAAGAGTATCCCAAAGAATTGCATTTTTGTCTATTAAATAGCATCCGTCCAGCATCATAAATAAAAAAAATCTGATGTGGCCAGGCACATGACTTTATCATATAAAATATAAAATTAATAGTTTAGCTGCATGAGGATCATTTGATTGAGATAAATCGTGCATTAAAATTAAACTAGTTAGCCAGGATTTGACAGCTATTTTGATAGTCAATGGTATCAATAGTAGGTATTGTCATAGCATTAGCATTTGACACTACCTACTGTCATCAGAATAATAGTTATTTATCTCACAAGTGCCGAAAGCACGGAATAGCGCGACGAGCGGTGATGCAGCGCGTCACCGATGGCGGAGCGTCGCCGTCGCATGTGAGCGAGTCGCGCTATGTAGTTTTCGGCAGGAGTGACATCAACGTTTTTTGTGTTGCTTTTTGAGAAACACGTATTTAAAAAAAATCTGAAATGGTTATATTTCTGTATATGAAATGTTAGGTTGATACCACTTCTACGAAACGTCAAGTTTAAGAAGCTAATTCAAATTCTGACAGATTTATATTTGTTCATCACACTGTAGATGTCACATCCGTACCAACATACTAAAATATAACTACACTCATCGCTATACTTTATTTACAATTTTCTCAATTTATCGTTTTTACAATTAGATCTAACAACGAGTTGATATTTGTTATCAACAAACAATCAAATTGGTGATCTTATTTTATTTGAATTTTGTATTTTGTACTTTGCCGCACTAGAGCGGCAACGTTCCATAGCGGTTCTCCAACCTCTGATGAAATCAGCTGTTTTCGAGTGCGGCAGCCATAGACATTTCTGTGGTGACAGCACAAAAAAATATTTGTCATATCCAGGCAACTATGTAGTTTCATATCAATGCAGATGCGACCGATCTCGATCAAATAGAATTTGCTCCTGCAGCTAAACTATTAATTTTACCAAAAAATGTTATAGACATAAATTATACAAAATTTTCTCTACTTTAATTTATTATTTATCTATTTTGACGAAATTACAGAAATGACGGTTCATTTGCAAAATCGTTGAAAAATGGTAAGAGAAAATAGCCAGTTCCTTTGGATCCATTTGAACCAAAAGCTTTTCAGCTCTAAGTTTGGTCATGAAACTTCTAAATATAAACTTTCGTTCCGATACCTTTAGTAGTTTCACCGGAATCGTCGTCACAAAAATCGAGTACACACATACACACATACACACACACACACACACACACACACACACACACACACACACACACACACACACACACACACACACACACACAGACATTTTTTTTGACCTTGGTCAAAAATGTTCAGGGGACCCAAAAAGACATATTTCCGCTAAAATCCCGATTTTTTTTTTCGGCACGATTACAATACTTTACATACTGCGTATGATAAAGTAAAAAACACGGGAGGACCTATGGCGTGGGTCACCCGGAATAGCCTTGTACTAGAAGGTAAGTTGATATCAACACAGTTTGGCTGATTTTTTACTTTATCATACGCAGTATGGTAAAGTATTGTAATCGTGCCGAAAAAAAAATTGGGATTTTAGCGGAAATAGGTCTTTTTGGGTCCCCTGAACATTTTTGACCAAGGTCCAAAAAAATGTCTGTGTGTGTGTGTGTGTGTGTGTATGTGTGTATGTGTGTACCAGATTGTTGTGACGATGATTTCGGAGAAACTACTCAAGGTATCGGGACGAAAGTTCAGATTTAGAAGTTTCATGACCAAACTGAGAGCTGAAAAGCTTTTGGTTCAAAACGGTCCAAAGGAACTAGCTATTTACTCTTAGCATTTTTCAACGATTTTGCTAATAAACCGTCATTTCTGTAATTTCGTCAAAATAGATAAATAATAAATTAAAGTAGAGGAAATTTGGTATACTTTATGTCTATAACATTTTTTGGTAAAATTAATAGTTTAGCTGCAAGAGTAAATTCTATTTGATCGAGATCGGTCGCATCTGCATTGATATGAAAGTACATAGTAGCCTGGATTTGACAAATATTTTTTGTGCTTCACCACAGAAATGTCTATGGCTGTCACTGGCTGTCACACTCGAAAACAGCTGATTTCATCAGAGGTTGGAGAACCGCTATGGAACGTTGTCGCTCTAGTGCGGCAAAGTACAAATACAATATTCAAATAAAATAAGATCACCAATTTGATTGTTTGTTGATAAGAAATATCAACCCGTTGTTATATCTAATTGTAAAAACGATAAATTGAGAAAATTGTAAATAAAGTATAGCGATGAGTGTAGTTATATTTTAGTATGTTGGTACAGATGTGACATCTACAGTATCATGAACGAATATAAATCTGCCAGAATTTGAATTAGCTTTTTAAACTTGACGTTTCGTAGAAGTGATATAAACCTAACATTTCCTATACAGAAATATAACTATCTTTGAATAATTTTTTAAATACGTATTTCTGAAAAAGCAACACAAAAAACGTTGATGTCACTCCTGCCGAAAACTACATAGCGCGACTCGCTCGCATGCGACGGCAACGCTCCGCCATCGGTGACGCGCCGCATCACCGCTCGTCGCGCTATTCCGTACTTTCGGCACTTGTGAGATAAGTAACTATTATTCTGATGACAGTAGGTAGTGTCAAATGCCGATGCTGTGACAATACCTACTATTGATACTATTGACTATCAAAATACTTGTCAAATCCTGGCTAACTAGTTTAATTTTAATGCAGACACGATTTATCTCAATCAAATAGATGCTCATGCAACTAAACTATTAATTTTATATTTTGTATGATAAAGTCATGTGCCTGACCACATCAGATTTTTTTTGTTTCAGCTAACAAAAAATCAGCTGCGATGGTAAAGTTGGTCACAGCTAGGATTTGCAAATGGTTTTATCAAAGTCTTAACATCTATCTCCAAACAATTTAAGAGATCAGCCGCGGAAGCACCCATTTTAATCACAAATGAGGATATATAACATGCACGTGGCAAGGAGATTAGACTAGTCTATGACACTCTGCCACTATTTTGGTACTTTTCGGTTTCTTGTGCTCAGTGGCTGCCACGCCATTCTGGTTGTGGTAATTTTCATCCATCCGGTGGACATGGCCATACCACATGAAGTGCGTCCTGTTAATATCATGGGTTCCTCAACATCATGGAAATGGTTAAAGATCTTCTTATTTCATCTACATTAACAGCTTCCTCACTCGCTCAATATCTTTCCTCATCCTCTATGTTTTGCACAGTATAAGTGATTACTTTTAATCATCGTAGATGTTTTTTTTTTGTTATTGATATGCTCCAGAGCATGGTATTCAGGCAAACAATTTATTGTGTTTGTTTTTCTATGTTTTTCTTCGGTGGCAGATTCATCGAAGATAACTCCCAAACCGCATGAATATCCAAATTCATGACACTGCTCTTCCAAATAATTTGTTTGAGGAACAACATTGGTGCACGATCTTCCTGACCCAACTCTACCTCTCATATTCCAAAAGCTGTCTCATCTAAATCACGTCGTCGTCAATACCATCCTCAGTATAATCCCATGGTATTTTTTCTGAGATGCCCCTGTAGTTGTTACAACCACTTTTGTTATCTTTCTTGTTGACTGAAGATGTGTTAGCATACAACAATAACACATACATTTATTATTTGCCATCAACAGCGCATTTTAGTTTCTTTATCGCTTCAGTTCAAAAGGTTGGCGAGGATTATTATTCTGGGCAAGGCTGACGGTGTAGCCGGCGGCACGCGTCTCATATATCAATTAAAATGTACACCTAGAAAACAATTTACGTTTCCGTGTACTAGCACTGTGTAATTCACAATTTATAGCGGGAAATATATAGCACGGCGGCGGGCGGCGGCGTTCCTGCTAGCTATGGCGGCGGCGCGAATAGCCTCCTATATATTAGCATATATCATTCATGTATGCACCTTTGTGAGCGAGACCATTACCTAGTACACCCCTGAATTTGTGTATTGTGCGCTGGTGTCTTCTGAATAATGCCCATTAGTCCCTAGCGCTATCCCAACCCGATAATAACTCACCTGCCCGGTTATTAACTCGCCTATCTACACAGTTTACCTAAAATAGAATTCGATTACTAAACACATGGATGAATACATTTTACGGTTGATCAACTATGTATATTATAAGGTTTTCCAATAATAACGATAGAACTTGGACAAATTAAATAGTAAATGCAGAAATTAATATCCTGGCTATTGTTTTATTTTTGAGAATGTTTAACCATTTAGTTGAGGAAAATGATAAAAATGCTTTTGCTGGAGGAAAATACGATGTCTTCGTCAATAAGCTGTACTGCAAAATTTTAGGAGCTTCAGTTAATAGTCTAATAACCATTTATATCCATAGGACGTTCGTAAACATCAATCATACAAATACAAAAAATTAATGATAGTGCTGGCATAATCATAATGAAATTAGGTACATTACATGAAAGAAGTTCTTGGGCTCGAATGCCAGGTCAGGCATACAGATTTTTCATTCTGTAGTTTATACATGAAGTCCCATAATCCAATGTCAATACTCAGAGTCAGCTTATGACTAAGTAACACCCTGTAGAAATTGTTTCAAGCCCATTTCAACGTAGAATTTTTGCGGTGGCAAAATATTCGAAAAGGGTAAATTTATCGCAATTTAGAGTTTCAGGCACTTAAATTAATCGAAGCACTCGATTTGCAGGTATTTTAGGGCTAAGCTGCGGCGAACCGACCTCGCAACCCCCATGAACGTTCACCCCTACCAATCACCCCCACGAGTCGGCAAAAAATGGCACAGAGATGTTAATTAGACCACGGCTTCGGTTAGCATAGCGCCACGCCGTTACGTGATCGATCGCTTTTCAAACGCGCAGATTTTATCTTTCAAATACGTGCGATAATTTTCTCAACCAATTCAAGACATTATTGATTTTATTGAAGTGCCGTTAGAACGAGGCTACTTGATAAACTTTTTTTGTCAACAACCCCCCATAAAGATTAAAAACCAAAATTACTAACCTATCTGGTCTAACGAAACTTAGCATTAACAAGTGGCATGGTAGAACCACAAAAACAATACAGTTTTATCAACATTTTACTATGTATCTCAAACATACTATTTGTTTGCCATTTCCTTCCTTAATTCTGCATAAGTTCTGCAAGGAAACCACACCACACCAAATAAAATGTTCAAAACGCTAACAAAAACTAATATTTGAAAAGTTCATAACAAATTCAATTACATATTTTCTTCTATTATTTTTTTGCTAACATTTGATATTTCAGGAGATATTTCCTTCACTTTCTCCTTTTATTTCTTTATCTTCGTCACTTAGTTGCCCTAAATCATACAAGGTAAGGCCCTTGTCCTAGGAATTGGAGTTTTTTTGTTCATGTAATTTACATTGAATCATTTTATTTTTTACACAGCTACTGCAAAACCATGATCGATAATAATGTAACTTTTTCTCAGAGTCTGCTTTTGTTTAATAAAATCTGGTTGCTACATTTTCATGCTTTATCTACTTGTCAATGTTTTTGACCTGACTAATCAATCAATATTTAAAGTAAAAGGATCGGCTTGACTTCAATGACTTTTAATGACGCAAATGGTATGAATTGCAATTGTAGTTGTGTTCACCTGTTAAATGCTATTTATAAGAAAAACATCTCCGGATTGCTAATAGCTAGTAGAATCGTTGGCGAAGAAGGGGTATAACAATAATTAAATACCTTTTCCGTCGATCGTTTATTTATGAGTCAGTTTAGTGAATAGGAAATCTTATTAAAGTACTCCATTAATGCACGATTTCTATTAATGCATGATTTGTTATAGCCAATCACAAGACGCAATGACGTCGTTTGATTGGCCAAGCGAACATATGTGAAATGAAACCTTCCAATCAAAACATACCGCTCTCTAGAACTGTCAGTGTCAAGTTATATAACCTAAAAAGACATCGGCGAAGAAAAATCTATGTAGAAGACGCTAGAAGAATACGATCGACGGAAAAATTTTGTAACCAATTCGAATATTAAACAGCGATTAATGATCTCGACAATTAACGCGCGGTTTCATGTGTTTTTATTCTGGAATGTTTAATGCATGCGCACGTAAACAGTAAAGACCGCCCAAGAAGTAATAGTACCCATACTTATTGCACGCGTTTTGGTGACAGATTACGCCATGGGTTCCATCGACTGCAAAGGTCTAGAACCGGAACATCATACTACTCTGTTAAGTTTTTTGATGCTCTTCCCTCCGGCATAAGAAGTTTGCCAATAAAATTATTTAAAACAACTATTAAGCTGTTTCATGTTGAGAAGGCCTTTTACGGTGTGGATGAGTTCCTGAATGTGTGTGACGACATATCCCTGTACAAATCCTGTAATTAACTGGAATATATACTATGTATTTTTTTCGCGTTGACTTGTGTAACATATCTCTGTATGATTAACACTAATAAATGACTATGACTATGACTATGACTATAACATATGCTTTAAAATTGGCCAATTTATAGCGATTTATCGCGACCATGTTCTTCTGATCCCGCAGAGCAGTATACTGGGTAGTATACTAACAGTATACTGGTATACACAATTTTTTTGCCACTTTTCTACCCAAATCCAACTGTTGTCAGTGCTTCTTTCAGGATGGAGCCTTTAATGATCACTACTCAAAGTCCATCTTGCGCCCTAATTAGTGCCAACCTTCTATGTATATAGCTCGTAGGGATTCCTAAATATTTGTTTAAAATACAAAAGTATAATACTGTAAGGGGTGAATAACCTGTATCGAATTTAAAACTCACCAATTACCCTTGGTAATTAAGTTAATTACAGGCGTTGTTCACAGTAGCATTTATCTTTTTTTTGCTTTTTTTTGCAAGAGAGCATCACGGCCGGTCGAGTTTCATAAGCTCATTGTACACCGAATAATGCCCATCCCGCTTAATATCTCCAGCAGCTACCGCCGCTGAAGAGCCGTCAGACAAGTACTCATTAAGCTGTATGTGAAAAAGCACTTCAGCGCGAAACCGACCACGCCGACAGCCACCTCCCAGCCCCGCGCCAGAATAAAACAAACGGATAACGACTTTAAAATTAACATTCTTCCCTTGACGGGCCGGAGATCCAACGGATTCATATCATTCATTAGGTCGGAGTCCGGGAACGGCATGCCAGAGCGGAGAGCTCTGGGAGCGAAGTAAGGGCGAGCTTTTGCGCTGCATTAATTTGAAAGCTTTTTGCCGTTTCTAGCCGCCTTGATGTTACGTTTAACGACAGATTCGCTTCTAATGTACAAAAAGATGAGTAACGGTTTATATGAGCACATAACGCACATATGAGAATAAAATTACATGAAATATTATAATAGGTAAATTCAGGTGGCCAACATTTAATTGATTTAAGGCGGAGCAGACGCGGGGTGTATAGAATTAGAGATCCTAAGTATCGAAGAAAATTTATGATTGTATTATGCTATTAAGAAACATTCTTTTCATTTTTTCTCCTTTCTGATCAAAACATTTGATTTGATACATTTGTTTAACACAAAACATAATTTACTTTATTGACTTTGCTATTCAATATTGTTTGATACCAGAAAAAGTTTCTTTGGTTATCGTTATTACAATAGGTATAACATTATCATATTATACAGTAAAAAATTTTTTTATTGGAAAGTATCTTCAAATAATATATTATTGTTTTTCTTCGCTGATTTTGTATCTTTGTTTATGAGGAAAAATATATAAACGTTAAAAATTATAAAATTTCTTCTTTCTTCTTTTTTATTTGAATACACCATAAATTTCCTAGGCAATAATAATTTTTCCAAAACCAAATTGTATAGCAAGCCTAACAATTGTAAATGCTTTTTTTATTTTCTCTACATAGACACACTCGGGGTAGTAAATCTCGAACAGTCTGGGTCGTTTTTATAATCCGGCGTATAGCTTATCCTTTTTTGATACACATAAAAACTGTTACGTTTTCCTTTAAAAAAAATGCCGGTAAAATTGCCTGAACAATAACCACATTCGGAGGACGGGAAAACAGATTAATTAATTTATTTTTAGAAATCGATTGTTCCCAATTTGCAGCAGGCAGTGATTGAACGGTATACAGTGATGCGGGCGGGCATTTAAAATGCAAATACATAACAAATTCAATCTACATTCATTATGTCTGGCAGTGCGTTGTGATACGGTCTGTCTGATTTACGAATGTAACCAGCAGCATACAAAAAATGCGTACCCACACTAAACGAAATTATTTTAACTATTTTCGTACAACACTGTAAATACTATGCAAGCATTGACCCAATAAAATTATGGCATAAGTTTTTACTTACAAAAAGTTATAAACAGAAAGCTTAAAGATGCTGCGAATTGAAGACGTGCCGTGGCATTGATTTGGTCGGTCAGGAGCTCTAACCAATTGTGCTACCGCGTCCAGTAGATAGTGATAGGAGAATGTGTAACTACAGGGAAAAAATGTTGAAATTTGAAAATAAACCGAAACCGTCGCGCAGTGGTGTGAATCCGGAAAACCTTGCAAAAACTATAAATAAATTTAAAATTTTGAAATACGGGCGTTAAGCATGCTTAGATGGGGAATCTGATATTAAAAATTTCTGATTGCTAATCTAGTATCAGATATTCAAAATTCAAAATGGCGGAAACAATATGAGGCAAAAACTTTGGTAAATATCCGACTGGTATGAAACTTAAGCTGATTACGACGTTGACCAGGACTGCCGATTGGTTTCTTTTGACATTGTAAACCTATATACAAACATCCCTATCTCCGAGAGAATAAACAGATTACATGATTTCCTTTTGCAACAAGCCCAAGACGGCCCCTTACCCGATATAGACATAGATGACGTCAAGGGTCTCCTCTCTCTTTTCAAGATTGCCACTGAGCAGAACTTCTTTCAATGTAACAACAGAATCTATAACATACAATCAGTACTCCACATGGGAACCCCCTTAGCGGTATACTAGCCGACATTTTTGTTAGTTGTGTCAAAGAAATTATTTTTCAATCCCCGTATCCTCGTATCCGTATCATAAAACATGTTAGATTCTGGAAGAGATACGTCAACGACGTCCTCTGTGGCTGGGATGGGTCGAAAGACGACCTAGGGAAATTCCATCAAATGATTACCAAACATCCACTCTGAAATTTACAGTTGAGAGATAATGTAACAATAGAATTAACTACCTTGACCTCTCCATCATACGAGCAAGTGAAGTCTCCTTTGATATATATATATATATATATATATATATATATATATATATATATATATATATATATATATATATATATATATATCGAAGACCCACCTCTACCGATATGGTTATCCCCAAGCAGTCGCACCACCCTCCATCGATAAGAGCTGCCTCATTTAACTTCTTGTTTAACAGACTCTATAGAGTCGGTTTCTAGAATCGGTTTTAATAACGGTTATTCAGAGAAAAAAGTCTACCCATACATTAAAATGAAAAACTCATAGATACGTGTCCATACCTTTTCATGGCATTCATTGCAATAAAGGAATCAATCGGACACTGAACAGGTATAGCGTCACCACGTCCTCCACCAACAAATATCAAATATCCAAACTGTTGATGAACAATAAATTGCGCTCAGATTACGGCAGAATAAGTGGAGTTTATAAGATCACATGCGAATGTTTTGCCATATAAATTGGGAAGACAGCACGGGACATGAGAATTAGGTTCAGTGAACACATAAAAAACCACTTCACCCCTAGATGTTCCCAACTGGGAACGAAATCGATAGTGAATAGTGTAATTTTTATTCGTCAATAAAAGACCAATTCAATCTTGGACTTCTATTTTATTTAATATTTATTGACGAACACGGAGACCTTCATCACCCATACTAATAAACAAATTAATACATATAGTAATAATAATGTTTAACTTACTATTGTATCAATTGTGACAGCATTATCGATCAATTTCCTAATTTACCGTTAATGATAACCATGCAAACTATATCGAAGACTGTCAGACAAAGCAACCATCAAACAAAATTGTTCAGAAATGTGTATACCTATAACCTATACTTAGCTGGAAAATATTTTACTCTATTAAATAATTTATATTTTATATTTTTAATAAGTTCGCAACAGTTGATAACCGTTCATCATACTTTGATTGATACTCTGATATTCTGTTGAAACTCGCTTAATAAATTCATCACAACTATTAGGACAGTTTAAAATACTGCACCACTACGCTACGCATACCATATGCGGCAGCCAAGTTTAAACAAAGGAATAATACGTATAGGGCAATAAAACTACGGCTTAGATCGTGTGCGCCAGGCTTTTGGGTTGGGTTGAGAAATGTGTATTACGGGGGCCAGCGGAGACCATACATCTTCGGAACTTAACTCTCGTTAAAATTCAGCGAGTGTAACTTTTGTTATATTATTTCCCGGACCTATATTTATGGGGGCGGTCGACTTTATTTCGTTATATTTTTTTTCTGCTCGTGCTTTTCTCTCTTCCGCCTCGTCCTGGCCAGGTCCAGATTTATAACAAACATCTAATAAGTTACTCCCCGTTGCTTACGGACGACCGTATATCATGCGGAGGTGGCATGGGGTTCGTTCGCGTATACCGGGGCGGTCCTCCCCATATGACTGCATCAAGTAAAATTCTGTTTACGTGCGAACGAAATTGAGATTACTTGGGCACTTTTTCTTTGTTTGCGGAGGATGGAGGCCTGACTCGAGGATAAATAGGATGTCGTGTAGCCTTCCCCAGCCGCCACCACCGCTAACCCCCTAATTATTGCCAAGAGGGTTATGTTAATAGAAGACGTCGGGTCGTACTTTATGAACAGAGAAAGGAACATGTTCCGGTTTTGCAATATTATGTGTGTCTCGCTTAGTAGTAGTAGTTTAGTTATTAGCTTGCTCCTTCTTGAGCAACAACCAGTATTAGATCCAATTTAATCTTACTTAACATATCATACTGTAACAATATGCTGTTAAAATACCCGTACATACTTAGAAATTAAATGACGATGCAGCTTCTAATTTTGTGAAGAACTTGCAATACTAAAACTGCTTTAGGCCTTAGAGGCAAAATCAAAAACAACTACAACTGGTCAGTAGGCTACGTTGGAGGTCAGAAATAAGCCGTATATAATAGAGCCTCTGAATCCTTCGGCACAACATCAACAATATTTCGGTGGTATCTGCCAACTGGAGAGATGTCACACAAGTTTGGAGACCTCAATGGAAGAATATGGTCTGGAGAAGATGAGGTTTCAGTAAGACAGCGCTCATGACAGCACACATGACCTATCAAGCAATCGAGAAACGTGTGTTCTCATGTTGTCTAATCTCACACCATGGAGTTGTGGTCTGGCCTCGGAGATTTCTAGATTTGACAGTATCAGACGTATTTTAGAGTGTTTATGTTGTTCGGAGGATATTGTTCGGAGACTATGAGTTGCTGATCAAGGACAATTGGCTAATAGAGATTATTTCCAAATTAGTATTACAAACTATTACTACATTACAAATTACTAATAAAAAAGTCCAAGGATGCAAATAATAAGTGTATGCATCCTGAGCGTCCGCATGGGTTGGGTTAAGAATTGCCAACTCCAAAAAATAGGGTTAACGGAAAAGGGAGCTACCGCTTCGCTTTTGGCATAAAAGCCAACCGTTTAGTTACTATTGCCAAAAGTGTTGCATACATTTCTATCTATCATACCCCAAATTGTACGTAATTAAAAGACGTAGAGCGGAAATTTGCCCTATAGAAACTAGCCCTAAATAGCAATAATATCCGTTCGAATAGCAAACGCATTTCAAACATTTGCTGGTGAAATGTGTTTATAAATTTGGAAAAATTAGTAAGTTTAGTAAGTTTCCATAACTCCAAATTGTTTGTAATTAAAAGACCTACCGTAGCTCTTCGACTTTTGGAGTTTTGCCCCATGGACAACAACCCTTAAATGGCGATAATCTCCGTTCGTATAGCAAACGTATTTCAAACAGTTGCTAAAGAAAAATGTTTATAACGTTCGCAAAAATTGTTGCATAGGTAATTCTATCATACCTCAAATCGTAGGTATTTAAAAGATTATATATTATACTATAACTTTTGCAAAATTCTAGCAAAATTTTCTATCATAGTAATTAAACTACCTAGTTGACCTTCGACGGTCAGAGTTTTACTAAATGGCGATAATCTCCGTTCGAATAGCAAACGTCAATCAACTTTTGCAAAAATTGATAACGTAAACGTATTATTCAGGAATAAGATCCAGGATAAGCAAAAAGCCACAATTTTTGTTTGCAATATTTTAAAACCTCTATTGTTTCATCATTAGGCAATCAAACACTACAATTTTAGATAAAATCAGGTACAATAAGTAATCACCAAACCTACTTAAGTGTTAGTGAAGTCGGTTAACATAATTACAGTAGACATTGACATTCTCTATCAAATGTGGAACAACGCAGTGTTCGTAACATACTATGCGAAGGATTATATAAAAGCATTTTTTTTATAGAAAGGAAATGACAAAAATGCAACGACCTCTATCTGTACTGAAGGTACAAAAGTTTGAATTTCAAAATTGCTCTCAGCATCTCGTGATTTATTAGACTTGCTGTTAGCGATGTTGAAAATATTAGAGTAGATAGTACTAAGGTGACTCGTGTCCCTTTGAAGTTGACAGTGTTAGGAGTGTTATTACTGTGGACGATTTCTAAAAAGAAACTACCATAGTAATTGACTTTACAGTTCTTCTATTATTCATCCAAACAGATGTTCTATTATTTTTAGTTGGTGTAAGTTTATTTGAAAAAACTTTTCTTAATTTTTCTGTCAACTCATGATAATGATAATAATCTGAGGTAGTCAAAGTTTTGAAATTTTCATGTATAATAATTGCGGAAAATAGAAATGTTTAGAATTTTTTCGGTATAATAATTTTGTAGAAAAATGGTTTTTAATTTAATTAAATTATACTTTACAAATGATATTTTGCAAATATTAATAATTCTGTGCTCCATAGCTAGAACAGTGTTAATTTTATGTTTCAATTTATGGGTCGACCGAAAGTGAAGGTAGGTATCTGCCAGAAGAAGTTGGTTTATTGTACCACTTTTTTTGATTATCCTGCGTCTTACTCCTGAATAATACGTTTACGTCTATACTAAGAGATCGAAGAAATCATTTCCTAAACTGAAAATTGATAACATAATCAGTTGTCCCTTGTATTTTTTCTATAATTGAACATCAGTGAACTTTTATGTGTAAATTCAGAAGTTTAATAATTATTTTAGTATTAAGTTGCATTGTTTTATTATTTTAAAAAAAGTAAATGTTAAATGTTTTTAACACTAGTTATAAATCAGCATGTATTTCATGATTTATTTTCTTGTTGATCATTCCACTGTTATATCAAAAGCCAGGGGGTGCAAGCGCACGCCCTTGCCCCTCTCTATGGGCGTCAATGGTATGTACATAATGTCTACTATTTTCATCTATTTACTGCCAGATTTCCTACTTTTTTGTATCTTTTAACCACCAAGATTGACTTGGTGTTAAAAATTGATTATTAACACGCTTCTATGTTAAGAACACGATGACTGAACAAATCGAAAAATCATCAGTAATTTAATTTTTCAACAATGCCGCAATTTCCATAAATCAAAATATAATTTTAGCCACATTCATTCGGAAATTCTTATTGAACAACTAGTATTTAAAATCAAGGACAAATATTTTAAAGTTTTGAGTATTGACTACAATACGTAACTATTATTCTTAAAAATAAAGATCTAAAAATAAAATTTTATGTAAAATATCTTATCATGTAAGTAACCGTCTATAATTTGTTTCTTTAAATTTTACATAACACTGTGTTGATATTAATACAGTGAGTAGCGTAAAGTATGGAAACATGACTAGGGATCTGGAGGTAATTGCTATTTAAGTTCATTTTTGATTTTGTCAATTTTAGCAAATTTATTATATCTTCGGAACCCAGAAATAAGGTATAATTTTATACCTAGTTAGAATTTCTATTATTCCTACTGCTGTCTAAGCAATAATTATTATTATTATTGATAATCATCAGATCATTACAGAAATAAAGACAAAATATTTCTGTCTACCATTATTTTGCAAATATATTATTATCAAATCATATATAATTATTAAACTTTTCTCGCAAAATAGAATAGGTTTCTTGCGCAAAGGCTCACCATATTTACCGACTATAAAACCCGCTATAAAATTACCGCCAATACCTTTGACGACTCGACTATCATCTTTTTCAGCCAGACCCTTACATTTAACGTCCAATCGCCACTCGTAGCTTACTCGGATAGCTCCGGCAGTAAACTTTAGCAAACTTGGCCACCCATGATTATCCCGCGTAATGTATATGATTATCGGTCCTCCCCCATTGCGCACTTTTACGCGTACATACAATAATCGTCGGTAAGGTCAGACCGTCCACCTTAATCGAATTAATGCCGGTTAATTGAATCGAAAGAACCTCGTATGTCCGTGGGACGGGCCCAATTACAACGTGGATCTAGTAATCGCCGGCCGAATGCCGTTGGGGCGACTTCGTGAAATGAGCATTACCTTACGCCAAAACGAACACGTATTCGCTAAACCTTAACCATTTTGGAGCGATCGCATTAAGATTATGGATTGCCTAATTGGGAAATGTGAACACCATTACGTTCTGGAGCTTCAAATGTGTGTAAAGTATATGTTGTATAACGTATTTTGTGTATTTTGCATGCTATGGAACTTATAACATCGGTCAGAGTTGGTAGGTCCAACATCTAACCACCGACGCATGTTCACTGTCTATTTATTAGCTCAAGCCAATTTATATTTTACCCGACAAAAAAAAATTATAAATCTTCAACTTGGTGTATATAATTTTTATTTAGATAACTGAAAATAGGTATTGAAAGACCTAAACAATAGAATTAAAATACAATCCGACAAAAATGCTTATAAACTAGATTTGGCCGAAGATTATCTTAACTTCCATTTTCTGGTCCGCCATGTTGGATTTTGCAATTTAAATGTCTAGTGTTACTACTAGTATGTCATAACAGAGTTACTACTATGTTGTTTAAGTCATCAAATATTTATAATGTTCTTCTTCTGGCTTCAGAAAAATTTGGTGTAATATGTGATAATATCATAATGACACAGGCCAAGAAATATTGGAAGGACTCTTTCAATTCGCGTAGCTCTATACTAAAATAATTAAAAAGAAATCATCTCAAAAGATGCGACTAGAACCTTTTCTTTTGAGTTTTGTTGTATAGAGCTGTATTCCGAGACTGTATTCCGCTCGTTTGGACCAAATGTTTCTGTCATAGTCAAGTGACGACAAACTTTGAAGTCTTTCCAATTTAGAGAAAAGTTACAGTTAATTATACCGGTAGAATCAACATGGTGAATTTATGGTCTTTATGGTTTTTATTATGTTTTAAGACACCCTGTAAAGTAATTAAAAAACTTGATCATGTTCTCAAGTACTCTGTTCAAACACCGTATCAATTCCCCTTAGGATTTGTTTTTAGGAATGTCAATAATTGAGTTATTAACAATGTAGGTGCACTGTTTTAAGTAAATCCTTGCTGTGTCAGCAATAAGTACCAAAAACTTTGCAATTTTCTCCCATTCGAGGCCAGTTTTCAGTTGATCAACAGACTTTTGAACAGGGTAATAATGCATTTTAAAATAAACAAGTTATTAAAAGTTCCGTAAAACTTTCAGAATCAGTATATGTATCGGTAATAATATTATATGTTCTCTGCAAATATAGAGTGTGACACACTTTAGGTTAAGACCAGGGTCGGCGTAACCTTTTGCGGGGCCGGGTTCAAAAATTTCGTGGGGCCAAAAAACACTTTCAAATAATTTACTCACGAGTATTATACACACATTATTGCGTTATGTAATTTACATATCAGACAGAGTAAAATGAGCATATCGTTAATAAGAAACGTTAAAGGTTTTATCTTGTTCTTTGATTTGAACAGATAATAACGTTTGTCTCCTAAACTAAACACAAAAGTGTTTTAGTAAACTATTTGAGTACGGTTCAGAGATCAAAGGTATCGTTCGATCAAGTTATTGTTTTACCGTTCTTGCTGATAAACACACACATTTTTTGTCATCATCTTCGATAGAACAACTGTGAATTTCACTTCTGAAAAATAAGAACAATAAACACCTATACATTTTTCTCAATGATGGTAAAAAATAAAGTAAGAAACAATTGTTGGAATTTTTTCTAATGTTGTTTTTCTAACAATAATGTTAAGGAAAATAAATGTAGCTTTGGTAATAGGTACTGCTGCAAGTTAATAACTTGCATAACTTGATACAGCAACTAATTTTGTTGTTTTTAAAATATTAAATTTTTGTTAAATTTTCGGGGGAATGACAAGTAGTAATTATAATATATTGATAACTCTAGGAGACGTGGATAGCGTGGAATGATCTGAACTTAATATATATCATCTAAAGGTTTCCAAATAGGTGAGGTCAAAATGTCAAACAGATTTGATTTTCTGCGGATTTTTAGTGGCTCAACACAACTTCCTAGAATCTTCAAATAATTTTTTTTTTCAAACGTATCTTTGAAGCACGGATAGCATTTATATTAAAGTGTTGTTCCCGGGGATCCAAACAGAACAAAAACAAAAACATAAAAACATGACGTGATTGGTGGAACTTTCCGGATTTGTGGCCACCACAAATGAATCTATCAAAACAACCTATTTGTAAAATACGTTCAATTCGCAAAAAAAAATACGATTTTCAATTAAATTTTGCACGAAAATTTAAGGCCATAAAATTAGAATAAAACATGGTTAAGCTCAGAAAAAAATACCTTTACTAAATTGTAAAAGTACAACCAAAGTATTCCAACTTCAATAAGTTATGAATCAAATTATATCATTATTTCATAAATGTTGATGGAAAATTGTATTACTCCATTATTCATGTCTTTAGTTTACACAATAGTTTATTTGAAAGTGGGTTTCTTCTTTATCCCCGGGGCCGTCTAAAACGCTGGGCCTGGCTCAGGGGAACGCGCTGAACCCACCTTGCACCGGCCCTGGTGAAGACATCCTTGTACTTATTTTATATTTAGGTGTAGAGATTTTAATTTTGGAATAATATTCATTTGGTTAAAATTCATAAAGAATCAATATATAATACGTGAAATTTTGATATTTTTGAATGGATTTCATAATTCACAGAATTGATCAGGATCAAAAGTAAAATTATATAAATAAAGGCAAATTTTAGAATTCTCGGGAAACAATTAGTAAACACTACACTGCACTTTTGTAATATTCTTTTTATTGGAAGGAAATGAATCTTGCCTGACTTTTGAAAGAACTATTCAAATAATAATAAAGACATTAGTGCTGCCGGTCTGTAGTTATGAGTTACTGTCCTTTTCTATGGGCATTCTTTTCCTTATCCAGTGAGATGACATCGTTCTCACTGTTGTACCGTTGATCACGGTGTACTAACAATGTTTTTTCAGATGCTTGACATATAAGTGAAACTAATATACGAGATTAATTGTGATTTTCAGTCTTAAACGACAAATAATGGCTTTATACTAATAAATAACAAACATAAATCAATTATGGGTAATGATGATGTGACCAGCTTGCAAGTCGTTGGGCTTGATCTTTCAAGAATAACGATATCAACTTATTGCATGGGTAGCATGCTCTTTAGTTTCTAATTATTCCTTCATATCCAACCTTATCAAATGCTTGAGTCATATGGAAAAAGAATTAGGCAGATATGACTCTTTTGTAATACTTTGTCTGTTATGTTCGTTATTTTAAGGAATTGGGTTATATAATGCATCATGATTGGTCAATTTCGTTTTGGACGTTAAATATATTGGGCACAATCTTGTGCTCTTTAGTTGAAGAATAATGATAATGTTTATACACTGTGAGAAAAGTTATTTGGACAGAATAAATTGGTGTGCTTTAAGCTCAGTAAAAATTGTAATATAATACTTTGGATCTCAAGAGCCAAGTTATAATGATATCAAATTAAACGCAAGCGTATGCAACGATGAAACTTTTTCCGAGTCTGAGTAAATCGACAAAATTCCGAATCGCAGCCGCGGCTTCATAGTTTTTCCCTGGCGAGGAAAATACGGAAATCTCGGGGATTTCGTCCTGTCAAATTGAAGTAGTCCTGCTCCTTCGTTCGTGCCCGCCGGGTATTTAGTATTTTATGGAGATTAGATTTTCAAGTCGCGAGCGACTCGCTCTCTCGCTCTCTCACTCGTGAAAATATAGCAAACTATTGCTCGTAAAACGTGAAGTAATAAGGGGCGCAATAAAAGTTCATACTTTAAATTTAGCCGGGGTTTAATAAGCACCGCCCGAATATAAACTTATGATTTACGGACACCTCTAATCGCGAAGTAAAACTGCCAGCGCTTTGGACCGAATATATAAAAAGTATATATTCGGAAGAAGTGTTGCTTGCATATCCGTGCGCTGTTCGAAATTTTATCGTCCCCTTCAGGTATTTTACTGCTATAATTTATTACAGTCCCTTTTAGTGCGGATCACCAGTAGTAAATCAATGTATAAGGTTTATTTACAACTTTGAATAGCATTTTTACCATTTTTAGCGCTTCCTCGTGTTGTTATGAAATCAACAGAATTGCACAGAAACACTGACAGCTTTGATTTACGTACTTGAGATAGTTGACTACATCACACCAGTGGCGTACATAGAGCTTTGGCCGCCTGGGGCGGTCACTAATTTGCCGCCCTTTCGAAGTCATTCAAAATATGGTGGTGGTGGTGGTTAATTTATTTTTTTTGTTTAAACACATTGCACAAATAAACTATATAATAATGTATATAAAATGTAAGCGTGTTTATAAAAGTATCTTTATTGCTACTTATTCGAAAATTCTTTAATGAAATGGTCAATACTATATTATCTTTTAGCTGTTTCTCTACAGAAAGTATCGCTAGATGTCGTAATCTTTAATCGGTCATTGTTGACCGAAGATAGCTTGTTTTATAAATTTTTGTTTGGAAAAGCATCGTTCACAACCTGCGACACTAATGGTTATTGTTAAAAAAATCTTAAGGGAAGTTCTCATGTAATCAGTTGGAAATTTTACAAGTGTATAAAATAAGGCTCTAAAACATTTTTTTTCTTGTGATTTCTTCACTGGCATACGTATTTGCTTTTGAATCGTTTAACGGATTGAGTTATTCTTTTTTCCCCTTAGAGATAACAAATTTTATTGGAGGCTAAACCTCATAGTAAGTAACTCATATAAATAATTACATAATTTATAACGCTTTGAACATAAAAAGTTGTAACCAAATAGATCTTAAAATTCAAACAGCAGCTATTTTGCCAATTTTTAACCTTTTTATATAAATGTTGGTTTAGCGTCAAACTAATTTCATCTACTTTCACAGCGCTTTTGAAATTTCGTTTTCTGCTTATTTTTACAGGAGCTACCGTGCACTCCGTTCAGACAAGCACTCCGCGCAGAACCTGATACTTCCTACAGTATCCACTTCCTGTATTCTAGTTTTTTGTAGCACATTTTTTTTGTACAATAAAGTATAATAATAGATAGCAAAAGAAAAACATTGATATCTCTTTCAATTTGTTTGAAAAACTGACCCAAAGTTGAGCAACTTATTAGGTCTCTACATGAGAACTTCACTTTAACAATATAAGAATGTTTGGAACAGAGTTTTCCATCCAGTATTTTTGAATGAATATTGAAAGTTCAAGAGGTCCCTGTCCACTTCTCCAACGCAGTTCAACTAGAACAACTCGAGATAGAAAAACATAAAAGAAACCACATCATAACATTATTAAATGATCAATTGGACTTCCAACAAAAACCATTATTCATGCTAACATTACAATAATTTTAAGAATTATGAAATTTAAGTTGCCTGCCTTGAACCAGTTTTTCACTATGCCTTTTCCTAACTTCCCGCCGTATGTCAATTGCTTAGTCGTCATTCCCACATGGCACACGTACTCCGAGTGTCTTTAATTAACTGACCGTGAGTAATCTGTTAATTTATTGTATATTAGTTTTCGTACCAACATTTTCTGATTGTAGATTTAGGCTGATGATGTTGTAACCAACGAAACCGGTACCTAAGAAATTTTAATATATTTTACAAAGGAATACAGGCATTTTTTCGAGAATATTAGCTTATATACCTTTGTCGATATGGACACATTCCAATTACAATTTAGGTTAGTGGTTAGTGGTAAAATTATACATATTTGTAGGATACGCTTTAATGGTTATG
Organism: Melinopterus prodromus; assembly: GCA_964023965.1. Taxonomy (NCBI): domain Eukaryota; kingdom Metazoa; phylum Arthropoda; class Insecta; order Coleoptera; family Scarabaeidae; genus Melinopterus; species Melinopterus prodromus. Next base: position 74,440,624 of record OZ030391.1, read on the forward strand.
AAGTACGTAATACCCAACCAAATGTAAAGCTAGTAAGAAAATTTTCTTCAGAAGCCATTGAGCTAATAATTAACAGTATATATTTTGTTAAACAAATAACTTTTTGATTTATTGGCATTTTTATGGAAAAACAGTAGTCTAAGAAAAACTGTATATCTCAATAACTGTTTTTAATTTTAAACGCACGCGTAGATTATGATTAAGTAAGAAGCGTTCTATTATTATCATTACCTACCATATCCAAAATGTCTACAGGCTGGTTAAATCTGCAGCAAAATAAAACAAACAGTTTTTCGTAAGAAAGTTAATTTTTTAAATGGAACACCCTGTATCTAATTCTTTTTTTAGAATTCTACGCATCATTCTGCACAAAAAAGCCTTAGGAAAAACTGTTTGTTATATTTTGTTGCAGATAATGACCATCCTGTACACAATACGGATATGGTAGGTAATCACGCTAATAGAACGGCTGTTACTTAATCATAATCCAGCGTGAGCAATAAAATTAAAGTTTAGGGTAGGTAAAGATATTTTTTATTGTCGTAAAATTTTGCGAGGAATTCAAAATTGCGCCGAAATATAGCTGTTCCATTAAAAAAAAAACATAATTTTGGATTGGTACTACCTTATGGAACACCCTGTAAACCTAATAATTTTAAAATGTGCGCATCGGAGTTCTGTTTATATGAGTGAAATCAGTTTTAAAATATCTTCATTAACAGAGGTACAATCTTCCGAGATCGCACTGTTGAGACATCCTGTATATAAGGCATATCAACCCATGCAACCCATCAATTTATTCCTATGGCCAAAACTTATGATTAACATATCATTTCGACAGTTTAGTGGTGTAATAGTTAGCTCCCAAAAACAAAAATAACTCTGAATTTGCTCATGTGTGGTACCATATGACACTGCTTTTCTTAAGGATGTCTAATATGTTTTTTATCAGAATTTTATGGAACGAAGTTTTCGAATTTTGCAAAACAAATGTCAATTGAACTTAGTTTATGATCCCTAGGTTTGCACACAGTGATATGGGATATCTGCTCTAAACAAATCTAAACTTTTCGAAACTTATACAACTCCGCGTTTAAAAATCTATTTTCTGCATTATCGTCTGGTTTAGGGATGGTGCGGAGGCGCTTGAAGGTGCCTCCGATAAAGTTTATTTTCGGGGGGCCGCTCGTGAACTCCTACCCGCCTCAGCCTTTGTTTTTTCTGCAGATTTACCCCCTTAATTTCCTCGCGAATACCGGGGATATCGACTGCCGAAGATATGCATCTTGAAATAAAACTTTGCGCGAGGGATAATCCACAGCGCTCTCTCATCCTGGCTCAGAGAAGCAGCTCCCGGCACCCCTCACGCCCCCGTTCGTACCGCTCGACGAGCAACCCTCGTATACACTCGGCCGCGGTGGAAAAACACACTTTCCACTTTTTCCGCTCCCACAGCGCGGAAAGCTTCAGACTCTAGAAGTTTTCTTGATATCGCGGGAGGCTGGCTGCTCGAGTCGGGGCCAGAGGTGAAACTCTCTCTAAACGGAATGAGGCAAATATTTCTTTGATAGATTCCCAACGGTGAGGAAATATTTTTGATATAAAGTTTTGTCGGAGTAGTTTCCACTTCAACTTCTATGGAGGACGATATTCGGTCGACCACTTTCTTTGCGTCTGTCCTAATTTGGCCCTTTGATGGGGAATTGTGCATTTTATAAAGTATGTTTTATATTGGTGTAATATTTCAATTAAAAATATTCTCCGTTGTGTTTCGGTGCCAGCTTTCAAGATATTGAATAGCATATAACTTCACAATCTATCACAATCTTCCACAATTTATCATCGGCTTCTTCAGAACGTACCATCACACAATGCTGTATGTAAATAAATAAATGAATTGGTAGATTAGATTACTGACGATAGCATATAGTTTAATTAAATTTGCCTTACACACGCCCCTGATGTTTAAAACAATCATTTTGAACATATAGGTAACGTTTTTGAACACCAATATATAGATCAATTTGTGTATTTAAGTCATTAACATAATAAATACTTTAAGTATGATTACATAGATGTTTTAGGGTCTCTGATTCCAAATTTGCTGCCATATTTTAAAAAATAAAAAGGGCAGATTCGCTCGATGACCAAAATAATAAAAAAATCTGTATTTTTCTGAAACGCATTTGCTGTCAATTGAACGACCTAGATTCCGAAAAAAGTCGAGACTGATTCAGTCAGATATTCTAAATTCAAATGGGGGGTCCAATATGGCGACCAGAAATGTAAAAATATTGCAGATACCAGATAGCAATTTCAGATTTGAAAAATAAATTCTGCTGTTCTCTGATTCTAAATCTGAACCTGAAGTTATATTGCCAACATTCAAAATAGCGGATCCAAAAGTGTGCAAATTTGCCTTTCGATAAATCTCATCTTATGTAATATTAGAGTCTCAATGATTCTAAATTTGATGTCAAATCGCCAAATTTAAAATAGCGTTACCAATATTGCGACGAAAAATTTAAGTAACTACAGTCGGTAGTATAATTTAAAAAATATATAAAATAACATTTGGTTTTGCATGAACCTTATTTCATGTGATAGCTTAAGGGGCCTGTAGCCAACTCAGATTCAAAATGTTGGTCCAATTTGGCAAATAAACTTAAAAACTTGACGTTCCTTGAATCAAATGAATCAATTCATAAAACACGGGAAAACAATCCAGTCTTATTTGAAGCCACCAAATCTATGACACATTGTTAAAACACAATTTTACTGTCATTGGTGGCCAGGACCTTAAATTTAAAATGCGATCCAAAGATGTTGACTAAAATCTTGACGGAATCAATTTTCTTGTGATATTTTAGTACTCCTGGTGACAAATCTGATTGTCTTATAGAGGAATTAATTATAAGCTTTCATACGTACTTGGAAAGGTAAGATAGTTAAGCACTTTCCGCCAAATAGAGTTAGCTAGACTATGTTATTATTAAAGCACACATACTCTTCAATATTTGAGAGAAAACTTCAGATGGTTTGATAGAATCCAAAAAAACTTTTTAAGAAAAAGACATTTGCGTGTCAAACATGTCTAGTTTTGCAGACAAATTGGTTTTGCTTTTGGTTATAAACGAAATTTTTCAAATTAAAAATAATTATACTTATATTTATTTCGATATTTCCGAGATAAGTCTTTCACACTTGTTCCCTAACAAAATTTTGTAAGGTCAGAATTTTAACCTCTGCCGCGTTCCAGCAAAAATACCGTATCAATAAACAATAACCAGCTGCCCATCATCTCACTAGGTAGGGATAATAATTAAGTAAAGGACGAACTTCCAGGAAATCCCTCACTTTTTGCAGTCGCCATCTCAAATCTGTCGACCGGGAACAAAACAAAGTTTGTTCGGTATTTCGCGGTCACGCCTAGGACCGCACGAGCGGCTGCCATAGGAGACGAGCGGACGACGACGGACCGCGCGGAAAGTGAAAATTTAATCTGTGTGCTAATACCCCAGATAACGGAGGAATATTTAACGAGGCTGCGGGATCCTAGCACGAGTATGAGCGGGGCTGAGGGTCTGCGCGCTACCGGAATAATTGATGTCGACAGGAATATTTCACTCTAGTCTACGTGTACTGTAGGGTATAGGGCCGCCTGCGTTTTTCCAACTAATTATGCCTTATGACGGTGATTGTTGGTTTAGAACTGATTTCGGGTAGGGCGGAATTCCTTCAATCTCTTCGCGGGATTTGGTAAGACTGTTGACTAGAATACGTGTTGTCATCTAGATTTCCATCCTGAAAACTTAGGTCTTTAGTTTTCAGGGTTCCGCACAGCAAAAAAACGAAACCTTCAAGGGATCCATGGTTTGTCCGTCTGTCTGTTGTCGGTCACAGTAGAATTTCTCTGCACTGAATAAAGGAGACAAATTTAAGTTTGGAACATTTATGAAGGTTGCTCATCCGCACACAATAACCAAAACCTGCTTTCTTTCATGCTGCCGGCATCGCCTTGTAGGCATTCTTCTTTGCACCAGGGAGGTTAGAGGTCGGGGAAGTAGAGACAAGATAATTTTTCTTTCTTTTGCTTGATTCTGGTTGAACGTGCGTCAAAAGCGCATGTTCGTAGATCTTTGCTATACACTTGCAATCTAATCATCTATAAAAACCTACTCAGCCAGCAATTTTTACAGGTCAACTTCAACGCTACTTAAATCAACAAATACGATGTTTGTTGTGATCCTAAGTACGGGCCATGAACCATGGTGTTAATCCATAGTCGTTCGATGACATGACGTATTGCGAGGGGTCCCACAATTATAAATTTTAATAGTCGCGTCAAAAACAAAAAAAAAACATTCGATTGTTTTTCGTTCTTATCGCGTTTTCGTGCTACTTGTTACCGAGATATCTGCTTCCATAAACATCTTGTTACCATTATTGAAAAACATGTAGAACAATAAAACAAAAAAAAAAGAAAAACAATGTATACGAGATTTTGAATTATCCTCGAGGTTAGTTGGATTTTTACTCTATCATACATAGTATGACAAAGTATTGTAATCGTGCCAAGAATTCTGAGATTTTAGCGGAAATATGTATTTTCGGGTTCCCTGAACACTTTTGTCCAAGATACAAAGAAAATCTGTGTGTGTGTGTGTGTACCAGTTTTTTGTGGCTAGTGGAGTAGCTACTAAAGGCATCGGCACGCAACTCCATATTTTGTAGTTTCATGACCAAAGTTAGAGCTCAAAATCTTTCTGTAGAAAAGGACCCAAAGGGAGTGGAGGTTTAGACTTAGCACTTTTGAAAGAGTTTGCAAATTATCCGCCTTTTTCTGTAATTTCGTCGATATAGTTAAGTAATAAATTAAAGCAGACGAAATTTTGTATCATTTATGCCTGTGAGATTTTTGGAAAAATTAATAGTTTAGCTGCATGAGCAAAGTCTATTTGATTGAGATCGGTCGTGTCTGCATTCATATAAAACTAGTTTGCTAGGATTTGACAGATATTTTCATTCTTATGACAGTAACTAGTGTCAAACGCTGATGTTTTGATAATACAATGCCAATAGTATCAAAATATCTGTCAAATCCTGGCTAACAGTTTTGTTCTAATGCAGACACGACCGATCTCGATCAAATAGAATCTCATGCAACTAAACTATTAATTTTATATATAGTATGATAAAATCATGTGCCTGGCCACATCAGATTTTATTTTTTTTGCAATCGGTTTAGGATGAAATGAACTGGAAAGACAACCCTTAATTAAAAAGTGCTAAAATTAGGTACATTTTAAAAATTTTCATTTTCATAGCCAGGAGCGGAAAATGTTGAAAGTTCAATATTTTATGTAGAAATGAGTCAGCAGTATAACTCAATCTGTTTATTTTTTTTTTGTTTAGTCGTTCCTGAGTTACATACAAAGAGCTCAATACGTTTGCTACGTATTAGTAGAGCGTTGATGAAATTTCTGGTGTTAGAAGTATGCGAAAACTTTACATATTCGATAACCTACAACATTTATAAGGTCTAACCGCGCATTAGATGAATAATTCTTGACATGAATTGAATGTCGTTTGTAAACAAAATAATAAATATTACTTTAAATTACCAAGAAACCTGCCATTTAAAACATAATGAACGATTTAATAAACGGCAACACTCAAATGGCAACAGTACCCACCGTAGTTTACACATTTTATACTTGGATATATTATACCAACTTGATAAACGATGTCATCATTTTCAACATTTTATACGTCCCACATTTACTGCGGTGAGGGGTATATTGAGTTTGCCACAAATGTCCGTCTGTCTGTCGGTCCGTCTGTGTACACGATAACTGTTGTAATTTTGAAGCTTAACTATTAAAAAGTAAGTTCTGGAATAAGCAAAATCGTTCACTTTTTTACGGTGGGGGGTATTCTACAGCTGAAGATAGTTTTCTTACTAGTTTAATTCTAAACATTATTCGTGTTTCTTAGCCGATTAAAACTGTGTTTACTTTTTTATGAACAATTGCGGCTGCCTATGGTACTTATTCAATGTCAAAACTTCAGAATTTTTATAGCTTACTTAGCTTTTATAGCTTACTTTCGGTTGTGGATCAGTATAAATTGATATTCTGTGTAAATAATTGTTAACCAACGACATACTAGTATCAGACAAACAAAAAGCGTCTTAATCAGAAGAATATCGTATCATAAACATTTCAAACATGATCCTCAACAATAAAATTGTCTAACAATTTTATCATAAATATAATAAAGCAGGAATTTATTTGTTTTATTCTTTGTGAAAAACGTTCTAAATTTGTATGGCTTATAGAAGTTTATAGTTTTTAAAACAATGGCTGTCAAAACCTTATTAAGTTTAGCAATAAAATGTGTACAAACACAGTATTACTGAACTAGAGTCTAAATCTCAAGACGCCATAATGTCCAGCCAGGTAGTACTAATTCAAACTAACAATGTACTACATTTATATATAATGTCGAGATATTTTTAGATATGTTTTAATCGCTACTTGCCTAGGCAAATAAGTCCAATATTTCTGTGAACCGTGGCTTTCTGAAACAATTAGAGTCAGCTGCATACGAAATTTCTTAAGGTTTTATTTACACCAAAATACTCTTCCTATTTATAATATTCACATATTTATTCTTTGGGAATACGCTAAAATTAAAAATTAACGTCGTCATGAAAAATTATATACCTTTGGTAATACCTTTACAAACGGAAATCACCATAGGCATAAAACGAGTCCATTAGCGGTCCAAGTCTAAAAGCACCGAATCGCGCATCACGACCCATACCATTAAATATCAATTATTCATCCAAATTTAATAACCTATGCCTCGCATAATACACCGTGGTGGAATTCACGGCACATCGGTCGCCGCCGTTTCTCCAGTTGTACGGCGCACTATTATTTATCCGAGTGGTCATTACGCATTTTACACGTTACCAACTTTCGACGAAGCAGAACGTTAAATTACAGTCTTCTAACCTGTTCGCGGCACTGTCTAATTGATACAGATTATAAGTAATAACATGTTTGAGGGCTGCGAAGAGCTCCAGGTTGCCGTAATGGTGTCGGCATTAGATAAAAACTGCTCGAAAACAACCGTCAATTAGATGATGATATTTTAGAGGTTATGTTGCATGTTAATTTGATTTAGGGTAGCCCCAGTGACCTTTAAAGTGGGTTCTTGTGTTGCCCAACTCAAAAATTGCCACATATTTACTGTTTACTGGGCAAATTATGGTAATGGATTGTGGCGTTATTATGTGATGCTGCATAATTTTGTTTAAAAGTTTATATTTGGTTAATATGAAATAATTGACACATAACCATTTTTTCTAATCAGTTTAATGAAAAATATACCACAGGCCTGTCTAATCGCCACAATTTAGAGATTACTGTAAAATCCTTTGTTTCAATTATCATAGCTTGCTAATTATAGTATCCTACTAAGTTCTTTTATTGTATAACGTATTTACTAATAAATTCAAGATCTTAGACTCACTACTGTTTGCATACTTATTTGTTGAGCTTTTTTCAGCTTTTACTAATTTTTCTATCGGTGTTATCGCTTCTTTACCTGTATCGAGCTACATATCGGTTTTCAACGCCCGTTTTAGAAAAAAATGTGTTTTATGTTTTAATAGTTGTTAATCGGCTTTGGAGCTACTTCATAGGGTTTTATAGCTATATTTTAACGGGCTAGTGAGAGACAACAATCAATAAAACTGGTTGATAAGCTGTAACGACCAATAAACACACTGTATACAAATTAAAAGCCTAATAAAAGACCAGCGTAACCAGCGGGGTTACATACAGACCGAATGACATATTATCTACATATACTTAGGCGCCAAATACTGGGGTTAAAAACTTCAATTATTGGAATACATTACTTCAGATTAAAGAAGTTTGAACGAGGAATGAGTAAAAGAACGTAAGAATACTTTAGTAAATATATTAAATTTTAAGTGAATTTATTTCCTGCCAATGCATGCAATGTAGTATCGTTACTAGGCCAGAATACCAAATCATGAATATCGATAGATAAATTAAAATCTAATGGAGTCTCGGTGAATATATTTAATAAATTGATAAATACTAAAACTCGATACATATTGGTACATTGGACTCGGATGGTGGCGCTGTTTGGCATCGAGCGGAATTTTCAGGAAATTGATTAACATTCTATATTTATTTGTGTCTGTAATTTAGTATATTAGTAGGAGATTTGGCTTAATGAGAATGTATTTCCATCTCTTCTAGTAGATCCAGGCTGTTTGATTTATTTTTGTATATTCTTTGAACATTTTGCGGTATGTAAAAATTAAAAACCTAGGATAAGGCACGTTTTGTAAATTAAGTTTCCATTTGCAGTCTGTGAATGAAATTGTAGTTTTTTACTGATCTTATTTAACATCTTTATTTGATATTTTAAATACGAATTTCATAGTTATAACATATGCAGTAAATTCCATCGAAAAATTTTAAAAACCTGCTTATAATATAGTTGTGATTTTTGTGATTTGTATGCCTATTTCGTTTTGTGATAAACAGAATGCCCGTGCTTTGAAAGGTAATTAAAGAATTTTTATAAAAAAAATTGCGAGATGCTTAAGAGGAGGTTCTCATGTAACTACCTAAAAAGTACCTCAACTTTGGGAAAGTTTTTCAAATAAATTGGAAGAGATATCAATATTTTTTCTTTTGCTATATATTTATTATACTTTAGTGTACAAAAACAAATTGTGCCATAAAAAACTGTTTGCAAGAAGTGGGCACTGTTGTAGGAAGTATCAGGTTCTGCGCGACATGCTTGGCTCAACGACGTGCATGATAGCTCCTATAAAAATGAACTAATCGAAATTTCAGAAACGCTGTGAAACTAGATGAATTAGTTAGAGGCTAAACCAACATTTAGTGCAAAAATTGGAAAATTGACAAAATGGCTGCTGTTTGAATTTTAAGATATATTTTTACACCTTTTTTCGTTTTCAAATCGTTATAAATAATATAATTATTATTATCATAATTATTATGATATATCATATATTATTAATTATCATTCGAATAGGCACATCTCTTTGGACCGTCTTAAGGCACGAAATTTTGACCGGAGATAACCATTGACGATAAAACCATAAAACTTGCGAGAATAAAAAAAATATAGGGGCTTATTTTATACAGTTCAAGGTTTCAAAATATAAATGAAAAAGAAAATATTTTTTTCAACCGATTACGTAAGACGGAATTTAAAATTTGCGTCCTTTAAATTAAAATTGGAAAAATAATGGAATCTTTCTCTTTATAAATGCATTCCAGTATACTTTATTTGGAACTTTATTATGTAACTACAAAACTAACCAAATATTAACATATATACTCAATAAAAAAAATTAGATTGCCAAATATAGCTGCGCATTTAATATTCAAAATACATACATCAAATTGAATAAAAATTGTAATTATTGCATTTAAAACTGGAATGTTTACAGTTAGTGTCGTCAGCGAATTATTTAAGTTCGGTAAGAAACTGTTAATTTCTTTTTTGACGAGGTTGAGCAATGCCAACCGCCATCACTGAATGACTTCTTTAAACTTCCTTTAAGAAGCCAATATCAACTTCATACCGGGCATCCATATTTCCTGCTTTTCCTGATTCATGAGTTTCCTTAATCAAACATCTATAAGAATTAAAAGAGTGGAGACTAAGATCTCCGGCACAAAATACAAAGATCAGAAATAAATAAAAAATGCCAGTATTGCTGAATATACATTTATTATTCGTACAATGACCTCGCCTATAAACAAGCAACGAAACCGACGTTACAGAACTAAAAAAGGTTGGCAAGTCATTCTTATTCCCTACTTAACCTTTTCCAGAAAGCGAGGGATTGAAATGTAACCCCTAAACGTTACAACCCACCCCGAAATACTTCAACCTATAAGTACACAAACAGTTCGTTATCTTTTTAATCACCACTCAATCGTAAAAAAAGTCGCCGTGTGAGAAAAATCGTAAATTTTACCTTTCAACTCGTTGTCAAACAAACCGCCCAGAGGTCGGTCCATAAAAACCACCGCCGTTCCTTTCGATAAATTTATAGTCGGGTTAAATATTGCGTAAATCTTGGTAAAAATAGGCTCAACCGTAGTAAAGAGGACGGTAATTTATGTCGACCCCCTTGTCTGGGAAAAATATAGTAATATGGCTCGCGGTTCATTTACGACCCCCGTTAAAATATATTTATTACGTGATTGTTTTAGACCTTGCGTTAACGAGTAAGAAAAAGTGATAACGTCCGAGCTTGAGTCCGACCCCGGCTGGTCGCCGGTTCCGGCCGCAATAAAAGGAAATGTAATATCCGAGGATGAAATTCAATACGTCGTTAAGGTAAGGTATGGGTGTTTGTGTTTTGTTTCTGCGGCACTGCCGGCCTATGGCGGAGTTTATAATTTCCACTTGGAGATAAGCGTTCTGCGTATATTTACTACCTTGTACTATGGTAATACTGTATTGCAGAGAATAAATTAGGCATTCACAAAGCTCATGATAAAAATTGTGGATATTCTGAAGAATTATTTATATATAATTATATACCGTGTGTTCATTTGAAAAGTATTCTTCCTTAATAATTCTTGACCTGATGCGATTATTGCGTTGAGTGAAAACACGTCGATTTAGATATTGAGGGAGAGGTATGAAAATGGTACCTAGAGAATTTTAGGTTTCATCCCTTTACCCCCCAACCACTCCACTTTGAAATTTCAAATGGCACCCCCTATCTTGTGATCTTGTCATTTGAAAGGGCACAAAATTCTCTACTCAACCATGATAAAAAATTAAATCGATCGATTGGTTCTTAAGATAGACTACACAGAAGATGGAAGGTATGAAATAACTCAACGAAAGGAACCAACAATTTTATTCTTGACGTTTTGCTATTGAATAAGTGTATGATACAAAAAAATATCTACAAAACTGTAACACCGTTATGTGTATATAATTTTTAGTTTTCATCCCACTTCGTTTATCTTCTTCAAAAACAAACTAAAAATGCTCTATATATTAATATTAATATAATACCGGGGAAAACTTAACCATAACCAAGTTATGCGTCATTTTTGTTTCACCAATTTTAATAAATGATACGTTTTTTAAAACCAACGAGCCGAGGCTACAGCAGTTATTATCGAGGAATCAAACCATAACTACTACCTAAAAAAATTACGTTCTTCTTTGATATTGGCACATGTTAAGAATCTCATATTTTCCTAACTTCCTTGGGAACTACAACTTCTCTTACAGTAATAAAAAGTTCAAATATAACTCATACTGCCATCGCTATTGCAGTCCGAAATTACGCTTATTAGTTGCTTTGACCATTTTCATCATCAAATATGCATAAGTCATTTTTTTCGTTTGATAAATTCACACTAAATGGCAAAGTAATGCATACCTCGACTTATTCTTGTTAAAGCAGCCCAAAATTTCGCTAATTCATAGTCTAAACTCTAAAGAAAATTTGAATAATTTTACCATCAGAGATGCGAATATAGAAAAAATAGATCAAGCGGTCAATTTGTGATCCCATCAACGAAGCTTTTTCGTTGGGATTACAATTAAAGGAGTTATGACCATAATTAAAAAATTACATTTTATGTTTATTTTTTCTAAATAGCTTGCAAACCATTTGGAATTCAACTGCTTTCTGAACAGATTATGAATGAGCACATAAGTATGCACTGCTTTGTCCATTTAACCGACTTTCTATCTCTATTAATAACAAAAGTACCTACCCATATAATCCAACGTCTCGTGAGACACATTGTAGAGAGAATATGATAAGTATTTAGTAATAATTCATTTTTATGTTATGTTTCTTTATTATATTTAGTTAATTTTCTTTTAAACGTATGTTGGGTAGGGTGGGGCACGTTTGGACATGGGGCACAATTGGACAATTGAAATTTGTATCTATATTTGCGAGTATATAAACACAAATGTAAATATAGAAATCGTTCGTTCATGAGGTACCAATATTTACGTTTGTGTTTAAATATTTTCGCAAATGGAGATGTAAATTTTAATTATACAAAAGTGCCCCATGTCCAAATGTACCCCAGCCTGCCCTACGTTTTATTGGTTTCGCCTGCAAAAATTGGTAAACCTTAAACTTTTCTTGCTCATTTTAAACTCGTCAGGGTGGCTGGACCCTTTAGGGGTAACCCATTAGAAATTTCCCTGCCGACAGGGGGTTCGTGTGGACGCGATTCCATAATAAATTGTGTAGCGGCGAAGGTGGAGCGAGAGAGGGAGAATTTTGGGTACCCTGAGGATGAAATTGAATCAATGTACCGGGGGTCATCCGATTGGTTAGTTGACGGTTTTTGCGGTTGATCGGAGAGCAGCTGCCGTGGACGTCGGCAACTCGGGCTGCGGCTGCGGCGACCGCCGCCAGAGGGCGCCAGAGTGACGGAGAGCTCCATTAATTATTGGAACAACCCAGGTGTGGGCCTTGATTGGATGATCTTGCTCTTTTTCAGTTTCTGGCCGTCGATGCGCTGCTCCAACGGATGTAATGCCCGTGTTCACTCTATTATTGATTGTGCGGTCCAAGTTTCTTCCGCGTTGGCTCTATCTCTGAGTCATTTATAAAGTTTCAGCACGCTTAACGAGGCTTATCTTGGGGGTGACTTTTTTTGCTGTCCATGAAATGTACAGCAGTTTTATTTAAGGTAACCTTTTGAACAGTATATTAACAAAAACGTGCTGTACTCAACTATGTCATTATCATTTCTCTCTTGAAAATATGTATGGAATATAAGTTATTGCAATTAATGCAAGCTTAAATTACATTATACTAGTTTTGTGCAAGTTTCTGTCCAAGTTATAAAACTAGACGCGCTTGTATGACCTTGGATAAACATACAAAACAACCCAACAACCAACTAGAAGCTAGTTCACAAACTAAGACCGGACGTAGATTCTCTCCCAAGTTTCATACTAGACTTGCGCATTGAAGCGTTATAAACAATCTATACTGTTAGCATACAGAGTATTTGCATGATATAAGGAATTATAGAATTTGTGGTACTAAGCGGTCTCATGTTCGTTCTGCTATGCGCATGACGCGTGATAATAATGCGATCGGTTTATGCATATAAAGTCCATCGTTGCTCCATCATTGTGTTGCAACAGACAAATTTTATTACCCACTGTTTGTGGATAGTTTGTTTTTGCAGTTGTTTTCTTTATGTGCTAAAAGAAGTAATCAGTTTTAAAAAATTATTTGTTTGGCGTTTACTACAATATTTCAAGTACTCTGTCATGTTTACTATAAATCCCGCTGCGTTTTTATTGTTGAAGAACTTAAATGTTTGTGGACTTACACTGGTAAGATTTGTATACAAAAATGCAATAATAAAAAACAAAAATAATGGAAATGTTATTTAGAAAAAACAAGAATAGTAAAACCGTTATTTTTTTGTTAATTCTGTAATGTTCAACTAATAAATACCAGTAAGTAGTATGTAAGTTACAAGCATCAGCATGAGGTTGTGTTATCACGTATAATCAGGAAAGTTGTTCTCATTTTTACTACGCTTATATTGACTTCACTGGTTGTTTATTTGTTTGTTATGTTACGTTAAAATCTTCTAATCGATATTTTCCATATCATATCATAGTTGCTTATGTCCAATCATATGAAATATAGCATGTGGATAGATGTCTGGCACCAATGCATAAACTAATAAAAAAATTATAAATTTTCCACGTGGGTTAAAAAATTTCAAAATTTGGAAAATTTCTCCATTTGAAGCTTGTGTGCATGTGGATGATTTCCGGTGACAATGCATGCATCAATAAAAAACACATTTCCGATGGCAATGTATGAATCAGTAAAAATAACGTAAATTTACGTAAATACGTAAATTTAGCAAAATTTTTGAAATTTTTATTTATATAGCGTAGTTTTTAAAAATGTACTTTTTACATAAATTTATTACCGCACAAATCATTAAATGAAACACATAAGAAAGAGCATTCAACATCATATTCAAAAGACATATACAAAATTATATTTTATATACTTATTATGTTTTAAAGAATTATAAATTATATACAAAATAATACATAGTTGATAAAAACAGTTGTATTTTATAATAGAAATAACTTACCTTCATAACTTATGAAAAGTATGTACCTAGTTGTTATGATAAAACTACACAATTTCTCGCATTATTAATGTTTATTTAGTCTTTATTAAGCCCTCTCCTAATTTTACATTTATGATTTTTGGGCAATTCTAACAGCAGACAAGGGCTTCTCAATAGTTTTTCATGGGCGCTTCCTTCATGGATCAAACAAATTTGTTATCCATTACGCCTCACTTACTGTCATAATATGTCAGAACTATAAGGGAAACACACGATAACAATTAACTCCTCCATCATCTTTGAAGTTATCTTAGTTCTAGTATAATACGTACCAATATCCCGACTTCTATTATATCTTCTATTATATTTGTTAATATTAAATGTTTATTTAGTCACTTATTGTTTCTACAGAAAAAAACAAGCTAATTTTTAAATTAAGTTCTATATCTTATAGTTATACAAATACACTTTTTTTAATATACATATACATCCAAATCCAACTTTAAACAATCGCTTAAATACGCATCCATCTATACAGAGCAGTGGTGTAGCTGGCGATAGTGGCGACCTCTCCGCACCGGCGGTATTATTAATGCCGCAATAAAACTGGCCAAAGCCGGATTCCATATTGCGGAAGTTGCGCGATCCCGCAGCACTCTAGACCAAGATGTATTATTACTACCACTTCTCCATGGTTGCGTCGAGTGCTCCCCGGCATAACTTCCAACTAGCAAGGTTAGTAAATTAACTAATTTCTCCTAAGTCATGGCGCTTCTTGCGGCCGCCCCAAACAATGTTCATCAAGACGCCTATTTTCCGCATAATGAGGCGCACCGAATATACTCACGACTTCAGAACGAGTCCTGCTGCTGTAAACCGTTTGGACGTTCCCAATGCATTTAATTAAATAATGAACACAGCTGAAATTGTTTATTGATAGAGTTTTATTTTCTAAACTATGCTATTATATATTTGTTATTATATTAGGCACTTTAGTTGTCCAGAAACCACTTTATTAAACATCAATTTAAATAAATTTTGATACGTTCAAATTATATTAATAGTATAACTGCTTTCAAGTTTATAGGTTAATAATATGGTGACATACGGGACATACGGGATGTAAATAAATCAAAAATTACAGCCACAACCTGGATTTGAACCAGAGACCTTTGCGTTTCTAGTACAATACCCTGCCATCTGAGCTACTGGGACCTATTTTCTGCTTTCAATTCAATTTTGTTACTGGTTTATTATTAACTAATTCGTAAGGCAACTGGAAGCTGGGGTTCCAGCAGCGGTAAAATCATCCGAGGACGCTCTATTGGGACACCTATCTAAGAAATAAATAATTTTTTTTGGCGCTGGTCCAGGACACCGCGCGTTTCCAATTTTTTTAGAATTTATAATTTAAAAATCGGACAACATGTAGTCATGACCGTTACATGCCCGTTACCCAGAGATGACTGCTAGGCTATTAGCCAAGGTTTTACTGTTTGATTTTGAAACTTTTTAAGGACTTTTCTCGCCTGTTTTTCATATTTCATACAATTATTGGGCAATCTGCAAATATTTTATGTTTTTGCAACAAAAACATAAAATTTTGTTTTTGCAGTGATTTGGAACTAAAATCAACATCGTTTTTTATTGAACAAAAATTATGGCAGTTTGCTTTCACTTGTCGGACGGTCAGGTCTTGCTGTCCGTTTTTCACGTAAAAATTACATTTTAAAATAAAAAATATCTAAAAAAAGGAACAACACAATGTATTCAGGCTGGCTTCAGGCTGATATTGGAAGTGCTCTTTTTTAAACATGATATAAAAATAAAAAAGAAGACTTGGTTTGAAGTGATGTGACGTGATGTGATCTCCGATTCCAGCTCCGATTCAATTATCGCAAAAGCAAACAAAAGAACAAGAACAAGTAACATACGTTTAATATTCACAGCTAAACCACAATTGTTACACATCTTAATTGAAACTGACGAAAAGACCACCTAAAATGATAAATTCATAAACACCCATAATCCAAAACCCATAACAACACCAATAGTTTCCCCACGACCTTTAAAGATAACTCAAGTCATATTCCACTGGTTTTACAAAAACAATAAAAACATTGTTTAAATATTTCATCCTGTATAAGAAAAAATCACCCTGTATACGATGCTATAAGATCTCTAGTGTCCTTTTTTACCAAAACAAGACAAATGTCATTACGCATTGACTTTTATACACCTTTCATCTTACATTAAATTCGCCCGATATTATCAGAAATGTTGCATAGCCAAACATAAACCAACATAACTTTGGAATGAAAAGTTCTGTTATTGCGAATATTGTGTGGTTTCAACCTTCACACTACAAGCCATTCGTTTTTAAAAGAAATATTTGAATGGATAAAATATTATTTGAAACACGAGTGATTGAAAATTTGTACCGTTTTTCTGTCTCCATAAAAAAGCAAAAATTGAGCTTAAAGCAAACCTTAAGCTGCTGTGTAAACGATTACTGAATTCTGTTCCTATTCTGGATAAAAAAATTAAATAAGTGGAGCAAATTGAAAATGTTTAGTGATCAATTATTTCTTCCATTATGTTTCTTTCATTGCATTGCCTTGATAATTATAGTTTTTATATTATAATTATTCATATAGGTAGTCGGTAAATTTTACAGGATATTATTTGAAAGATATTTTACACTTATGCAAAACGGCGCTTTTACCATATAACATATTTTGTTTATTACAATCTATTTACATATAAAAAAGGATAATTTCGTATTGTACACTGTATTATATTCTAATATAGAACCTTCAACATTTTAATTATTATAATCAAATGGTTCATTATTTTGACATATAATTCAATTATGTAAAACCTTTATTTCATTTAAAACCATGTTTTCGAATGTCACAAAACAATCTGTTTTAAACTGTAAAATTAAAAACATTATTTAAAAATTGTATATGTTGTAACAAAAGTTACCTGCTATAGTTACGATCCATACATTCACTCTTTCTACACAATGTGAAATTATTTCTAGCAACGACTGACGATGCTTTTAGCGATGGTTTTTTTCTTTCTAAAATGTGTCTAAACACGCCTATAGGGCAAGTACACTAAATAATGAATATACATATGTACTATAATTGGTAATAACTCGTGGGGCATTTTGGAATAAGTAATCGACGAATTGCAAGGTAGTATAATGCAACAAAAATAATTCACAATTCATTATTTAGTGCATGCTAACTATTTGGTAATATATAGTGATGATAAAATCGATATAATTATTTAAGCAAACTGAAGTGTCTGACACGATATTGAAATTTTTTAATAATCAGAACATAGGTACATATGTTATATCTCTTTTCATGTTACAATAAGTAATTATTGTATTATTAATGTTAACTTAAGCTGCTTGCAAGTACCTAAACGGTTTAAGTTGTTCGATTTTGATTATTGTGAAACGTTTTTCGTTTGAATATCGCTGGAATTTGAGAATGTGTTTCTGTCGATTTTGTTGCTTATTTCTGAAAAATTACTTACGTCTAGATATTTTGACCATAACAAATATTTTCAATGACCATTCTGATCACAAGGGCCATCCACCCAAAATTAAAGTGTAAAGAAACAACAAACAAAAACAGTTCTGCATTATTGGCTTCCGGAAATACCGGAAACGGCGGGTCCTGATGGGTTCTGTTAGTACGTTCATCACGTCTGGAGTTCGGTGAGTCGATTTGGCGCCGAACCGGGTGATGAAACGTCGTGAAACGTTTTCGGAGTTGTTGTACAACTGGGTGGAAAGGGGCCTTAGAAAACTGGAAAAACAAGTGAGTCATTTGCAGACGCGGCGTGGCGTGGCTTCATCGTGTTTTGGGTGAAACCGAGCGCTATATGTACACATTGTGTAATGCATCATAATGCGTTTACACTTAAAACGGTGGTGGCGGCAGGCGAGCGTTGCCGTCGAGTGGAAAACGCAATTAGTCACGGGAGAAAAAGTCACCACGGACGGAGATTTATTATCTCTGCTTGTTCGAGTATTGGAATTTTTTGTACGGCGATTGTCGCTGAGTACAAGAAAGTGCACCTAGCGATTTTGCAGGAAATTCATTAATCTATCGTGTTCGTAATATGTCTATACAATGGAGGGTGTTGAGACTTACGAAGAATGTTCACCTTCAATAGAACTATAAAAATGTGTTAAAGTTTTCACTAATGAATCGGAAATGTCTTTCAACTTAAAAGATTGTGTTAAAATAAAATGCACTTTAATTATATTAATCACAATTCTGATTCGGTCCATGCTCTTCCAGGGTCAAGTTGGATTCCATTTTATTTATTGGGATATTTTACTTTTATTGGATAGTTTAAAATGGTCGTATGTTCGCGACAGACAGCCTATATTGTTAATTGTTGTATACTATGCTAAAATAAAACACAAGAAGCATGAAAATAAGAAATAATGTAAAACCGCCCATATTGTTAGTTAAACTCAAATTGCATTTACCCTAAAAAACTTCTATTGCTTTTATGGTAATGACATTTTTGACATTAGCCATGGTTGTGGCCCCTGTATGCTGGACAAAACTTACCTATTATATACTGATATTAAGTGAATTTCAAGTATGCTGCCTTTCTATCGTTTATTAATGTGAAATAATTGTTTGTAATTATATTTTATATTTTATTTCAGAATCATAGAGCTCAAATTTTGTCTGTTTTCAATCAATATTTCTTTACTCTAATATGTTAGGATCAATTGTTGTTAATTTTTTATAAGAATTTCAAGCTCGTGTTTGAGCTGATAACGTATAGTCCAACTTAACGCATTCTTTAGAAAATTAATAAAAGATTGCCCTTATGCTGTAGCCATGGTGACAAAACAACGCTGCCGGTAAAGTATGAGTCTCCCCACTATAGCACTTCTCGCTAACAGTGAGATTGTCCTATATAAGTCTGTTCATATCATGGTAGTCAGCTCTTTGTTAGTCTACGATGAGAATCTTTTGCGTTGTGGAATCATAATGTGGGTGTGTTTGTGTAGTGATTGTTCTAGTTCAAGAAACAGACGGATGACAATTGTATACGATGGATGAAGTGTATGCGAAAGGACTTTGATCGACCGCGGTTTGCTTTGTCCGATAAAAAACATAATTTTTATATATAAATCAACATCACTTTTCTGGATTAGGTACGCACCTAGCCTACGGTGCGTACCTAGCACCAATCTCACAAACGTCTTTCGGTTTATATCAACCATACATTATCATACACAGAAAAGTGATCTCTGGAACGAAGACAGAATTATTTGGATGAAGTGGTAGGTTCGTATATGCGCGAGAGATTATTGACTTTAACCAAGAAATTCAATTACTTAGATTGAGTAGGTGCCATTTCTTGTATACACCTAACTTTCTACGTCCAAGTAATTATGCATTTGAAACCAGCAAATAAGTTCAAGAAATTACGGTTTCTTGTTTCGAGTAATCACTTTTCCATGTGTTAAACACATAAAATCATTAAATCAAAATGATCTACAACTGGGAAGTTACCACAAATGCAACATTTTTGGCAACTTTCATTCATTTATGTAACACTTGAATAATGTAGTGAATAGTTCAATATACCAATTTCTTAACAGTCTTAACTATACTAAAATTTCAGGTTTTTGAGTGGTTGTATAATTTACCATATCAATAGTAACAAACACGTCCGTAGCGGTCATTATTTTATACACGTCAATTATGAATTTCACGAACTCGCAACATCTGTGTTGTCCCGGGACCGAATTTGGAAGGGCAGTTCTCACTTAATAACTTATTTATTGCCCTGGCAAATTGAAATAAACAGGCCTTAACTCTCTCTAACACAAACAAAGTTACCGTTGCGTGGTCCTTCGACATTTTTCCATCCAACTCGCACGCACGTCGAATTCGAAACAATTCCAGAAACTTTATTCTTCTTGCAAAGTGAGACACAGAAATGTTGACCCATATCACTGGCGTATTTGAATTGTAGCGTTTATTGGACGTCTCCGAACCGTTTTTTTTTTTCTGTCATGGCAGTAGATTATAGTCGAACGCCGACACGTTTGTTGTGAATTGGCGTTTGTCTGAGGGGTATTTGAGGACATTCCTTCTGGAGATATTTTCTTTGCGGGCGACGTGAGAATGCGCGAAGAATGTTAGTCAATATCGTTCCAGTGTCCGCCTGAGCAAATATTAATGCGATATGGCAGATGAGGGTGACGGTATCGTTCAAATAGCGCAGGAAACGAATTAAAGTTAAAGTTCTTTTATTACTAAATAAATACCATTGTCACCACAAAGTAAATATGGGCAAAGATACTATAAAATATATTTTTTTGTAATGTATATACTTACAATGAACTGTATAAATTCTTTATATATAATTGAATAGAATAAATAGACGAACTTTCCATAGATGTTTTCTAAAGGATTCACAAAATAGGAGTTAAATTAAACCATATTGTAGATTTTGAATGCTAATAATAGTATATTATTTGACGAGCACATAATTAAGCACGCATGATTACACGCTCGCCTACGGCTCGCTTGTAAACTTCATGCTCGCAATTTATATCCGTTATGTGCGAGTCAAATACGACGTTTTATCTACGACTCATAAATTCCATTTTATGCAAAACATTTTAAATGTATTTGTCAATGATGGCGAGGCGAATTGTCAAATAACTGTCATCCACGTAGATTTTGGCAGACTTTGACACTAGCGTCATATAATGATGACAGTTCGTTCAAATAATGAGGTAATTATTTGAACGAACTGGCATTATTATACAACGCTAGTGTGATTATAATCATTGGCGCGTATAATGATAGGGATTATATAGTCATAGATACGTATGCAATGAACTTATTATATGTGAGTCGTAGATAAAAAAATTTAACTTTTTCAGCATAGCAATCATTACCTATTCAAAACAACTATAGAGTAACAGTTTTGACTCCTAACTATCGGGTTTTCGTAATTAGATAAAAAAAGTTATATAAAAAAGTTTATTTGAATTAATTTTATTATATTCAAATTGCACATCTCGGACCAGATTAGCTCCAGTGTAGTTATTTAAAACAGAAGGTGTATGCCAAAAACTTTTCATGATAGATATTCTAAAATTAAAAAAAATAGGGAAGCAATAGACGAAATAAATGAAGAAACAGTTGATTTGGTATGTCGGGAGTTTAGACGAATATTGGAAAAATGTGTAGCTGTAGGAGGCTTATAAGCCTCCTACAGCTACACATCATGACTCCACATATATGTGGAGTCATGATTTTTTATTAAATTACTTTGTTAAAAATAAATGTAATATTAAACTTAGAATACAACATGAAAGATATCTGGGCATAAAATTAAATATATCACTACTTTTGCCTAATACAACATTTACTCATTTAACAACCACCTGTATGTTGAATACAAATTACAGCTATGGCTACCGAGTTTTTAGGACAACCAAACTTATTTATCGTATTTGGGTCTGTTAATGCTGATGACGTGGTGGTGTTGCTGAATGGGGAGGGACTGGGGTTATCGTCTGCAGCAAGAAGTCTTGGACTATTAACGGACACTTCTCTCCGTTTTGAGAACCACGTCGGTGAGTGCATCCGAAAGTCATATGGTGCGCCGAGGTGTATTTATCCTCACCGACATTTTCTTGATCAATCTATAAAGACGCTGTTACCCGAGTCACTAGTACTTTCTCATTTCAATCATGCTAATGCAGTGTATGGGACCTGCCTAACACAGGCTACTGCCTGACAGCTGTCTAAGGTTCATACACGGTATTCGCAAATATGAAAGAATTTCCCACACTTTGAGTATCTCCAACTGGTTGAATAAGAATAATAGAAGACATTTTCGTTTCCTTTGCTTTGCCCACAAGCTCATTTTATCTCGGACTTCTGGATACTTACATAATAAACTAACATTTAGGAGAAATGTGCATCACTTATATGTTAGACACAAGTCCTCAGTAACAGTGCCAGCCCACTCGACAGCGTTCTTTAAAATGTGCTTTTCCTATAACATTGCTGTCTTATATAACCGATGCCCTGAAAAACTAAAAATCTTCCAGTAATGATGTTTAGAAGAAAGTTGCGTAGCATCATGCAGACCTCTCAGAATTTGTGTCAAGTTATATTTGTGTCCAGCATAGTCGGTGTTTTGATATGACCTGTAAACGCGCAATTTTCCTTTTTTGGTACACTGTGTATACGCTTGATTCCTATTTTGTTTATTTTTCGTTTCAATTGTATATTTTGGATCTTATTAATTTTTTATATTGTTTCTTTGATATTTCTGCTGTCCTTGATTTGAGTATTTTGATTTAAGTTAATATGGGTATTAGGGGTAGTTGTAGTTAGTTATTTAAGGTTTGTTTTATTTAAGGAGTAGAACTGTTGTCAGTTACCAAATGGCAAACTGAACTTCGCCTTTTGTTAGGTTTCATTATTTATATTATTGGTGTATAAATGGTCGTGTATAAAATGAGGTCTCTCTTTCAAATAAAGAAATTCATTATTATCATATTTACAACGAAAGAGAAAATCGATAAATTAAAAATTACATCCATTATTGGTACAGTTAGGTGCTATCATTTTCTCTCAAATCAATTTATCAATCTAGAAACCCGCAGGTCGATCGTATTGAGATTTATAAATTAATAAAACTGAAGGTTAGGTATGACATTTGCATCGGAGTTATTGAAAATGAGCACAAACAGCTCGGCCAACTTTCCTCCGTTCGGATTCCAACAGGAAACTCAAGCGCCAAACAAGGTTTCCAAGCTCGCCCGCGCGGCAGTGAACAGTGAACAGTTGTAAGTCGGCAGAGCAATTTAATTTTGAAGTTTTGAAAGAGCGCCGTGGCGGCGGCCCGCCGTCTCTCTCATTCAATAGATTGGGAGTTCCGTAAGTTTAATTATTAACCGTGTAAGGTACAGGCGCCGAATTGTTTCAACGGGAAATCGTAGTATGCTGTTGGCATTTGAATTCCGGGTGTAACGAAGTAGAACGCTGGTTCACTTGTGGAATCCATTTTGTGGGATAATGAAGAATTTGTTTGGCATTGACGTTTGGGTTTGAGAGGGGAAATGATTTTATTGAATCGCTTAACTTTGCTTAATTTTGCAGTGCAAAATATTTATTTTGATTTTGGGTAACCCACCATGTTGAAATCAGAAGAACGTAGAACTAAAAAGTAAAACTTATGTACCACAAGAAACGAGAATGATTTTTGGTCGATGTATTTTGAATTTAGAAAATCTGACGACAGTAATGGATGCAGGCAGCTTCGAAAACCATAGGAAATTAAGTTTATCCATTTATAACCGCCGTTATGAATTTTGACAATGTGATTTTAAAGTTTAAATCAGAAACTTGCATATATTAATGAAATGGGGTATCACTTCACAGTTTAAAAGAAAACCAAGAGTTTCATAACAACCCAACATTTTTGCAATTGGTCTTGTTTGCAGTTGTTGATCACAATATTAAACCCATCATTTGGGTTAGCAAAATCTGATAATAGAAAATAGAGCTGTTTTACATGGCGTTCAAACACTCTAAGTCCAAGATAATTATTATCTCTCTAATTGTAATTCAAGTTTAAATAACTTTTATGATCCATTCCGTTTGTTTATCTGTATTCACTGTATTCACCGATTCAACTATTATAGTGTATTCTCACCCTAGTTATCCGAAATTTATCCAGTATTTGCAAATGCCTCATCAAAATTTTCTGCCCAACAATACTGATCCATAGTCACTACGACTGAAATTCCGTTTCAAAATCTCGGAAAGTTGTACGTAAATCTGGATTATCATTCTCTTACAATAGTATCCAGTAAACCTGTTGTTATTGTAGTATTGAGGCAGTCCCATTTGCATTTATTTATATGAATATCGTTAATATGTATCTACAGTGAGAACAAAAATGACTGACCTGTCCGCTCGAATGAAACGGGGTTTTAGTAAAATGTGCCATATATGCACCCATATATAACCCTATTTCATAAGAACGGATAGGTCAGACATTTCTGATCTCACTGTGTAATATGAGTTTAAAAATAGTTTTTTTTACTTTATCATACGCAGTATGATGAAGTATTGTAATCATGCCGAAAAAAAAATTTTAGATTTTAGCGGAAATAGGTCTTTATGGGTCCCCTGAACATTTTTGACCAAGGTACAAAAAAATGTCTGTGTGTGTGTGTGTGTGTATGTGTGTGTGTGTGTGTGTGTGTGTGTGTGTGTGTGCGTATGTGTGTACTCGATTTTTGTGACGACGATTCCGGAGAAACTACTGAAGGCATCGGGACGAAACTTCATATTTAGAAGTTTTATGACCAAACTTAGAGCTGAAAAGCTTTTGGTTCAAAAGGGTCCAAAAGAACTGGGTATTTACTGTAAGCCTTTTTCAAAGATTTTGAAATTGAGCTGCCATTTCTGTAAAATCGTCAAAAAAGTTAAATCATAAATTAAAGTAGAGGAAATTCTGAATAACTAATGTCTACGACATTTTTTGGTAAAATTAATAGTTTAGCTGCATGAGTAAATTGTATTTTATTGAGATCGGTCGTGTCTGCATCTTAGTAGCCAAGATTTGCATTTTGAATTTTCATTCTAATGTCACCTACTGACTGATATAGTGTCAAACGCTGATGTTTTGACAATCGTAGATATTTTTACGAAAAAAAAGTCTGTTCTGCAGTCTCATATATCTTTGTTTGTGACCTCTGTATGTTGTTTTAAGTTCTCCACGGGCCGCGCCTGACAAAATGTAAGTTTTTATAATTGAGTTTTTTGGAGTTTGATTTGATTGTCAATTCTGTAAGTTATTACTCAATTCCTATAGCGCTTGAAGAAGTGCCCAGTGGGACACAAAACATGTAGCGATTGCTAAAATAAAAGAAAATTAAGGAATCCGACCAGTTTGTATTATATTAATATATTTTATTTATTTAATATATTGTATCAATAATATCTTATAAGTCTAGGACAGCTCTACCTGCACTCTGTACTGAAGGTCTCATATGCGGATTCTGAGTTGATAAGTACATATTCACATTCTTATTTTACAAGGGGCGGAGATATGGGTTTGCCTTATGGAGCGAGAAAGTCGATTGTCCAGAGATCATTTCTGAGTGTTGCACCAAAGATATGTAATGTGTTTCTGGTTTATCTGAGGAAAGCGGGGGTTAACGTGTTGGTTGTACTTTCGTTGGACAGAGATATGTTTTGCAGCCATACTAGGGAATATATTTGTTCGATGAGTATTGATGGGTTGGTGTAGTTTGTGCTAAGGAGGGATGGTTTTCCTATATTTTTTGTTTGTTCTGGTTTCGCAATCTGTATTATATTATTTGTTAATTTTATTTTTCCTGGGCTTCGAGCGTATGTGTACTCATTAAATTAAAGCCACACACATGTGTTCATTCAATGCAGTGGCATGTCTAACCGATCTTTATTCGCTCATTTTGTATTGTGTTTTTCACTTTGTAGTGTTTTTCTTTCTGTGAATAAAGATTTATTATTACTATTATCTGTCAAATCCTGGCTAACTAGCTTTATTTTAATGCAGATACAACCGATCTCGATCAAATAGAATCTCATGTACTATTAATTTTATAAATAGTATGATAAAGTCATGTGCCTGGCCACATCAGATTTTTTCTACTTTGCATTCACAATGCACACATTGTAACACCGTTTTCGGTGGTACAATTAACAAATTGTAACATCGGATTTAGTAACTTTTGAATGTGTTAATAGACAAAAAATACCATTTTTGGGATACTCTTAGGTTAATATGACTTCCGGTTTTTCCGGAAATGACGTTATCAATGAAATTTTAATTCGCATCCTATATTCTTTGTGTGTTATTTTCAATCAGGATGCCATTGAACACAAAAACATCGATCGTCAATTTTTATCACTAAGGCAACGCAATAATAACTTTTTTATGTATTAATCTAGGTGGCTAGGAATTGGTGAAAATAATCGAAAATTGTCAAATAAACACTAACTAAATCGATTTTGGCCGACATTGTATTAGTGGTGCCCTCTAGCGTGATTTAATTGGTTTTTTGCCAGAGAGTCATTTTCTTTTTCACGGGTACCCAATGACCACCCCTGATTATTCGATGGAGAACATCTTTCGGATTACAACGATACCAAATACTTGATATTTTATTGAATTTCTTAGCGTACAAACGGTCTTAGAAGCAAGGAAATCGAAAAAAATATTGACCTAATGACCTTTGTCAGCGCACAAGTCAAAGTCGCTCAGTGGACTACTCGAAGGAAGTACACTGATTATGCAAAGAAAAATATTCTAAAAATTCTTGATATTTTGCTGATAATCGTACCGTGGAAATGACTTTGATCATTAGGTCAATATTTTTCGATTAGTTTCGTCTTAGTTCTGGTTATGTGCAAGCACTGTATTGGTACTACCTCAATCACAAGTAATTTTACTAAGTATAATTTATTCTAGTAAATTGTTACACCGAAATTAGAATTTGGTTTCAATTATATGTGCGTGTAAACGTATAACCCAGTGGTACTAGGTAGAAACTACTATTAAACGTTAACCGTTAAAACAATTCTTTAGTTAAGTTCTTATTCTCTTAAGTAACTAATCAGTTACCGCCCAACACGTCTATTCTGATTATTTCACTTATGAAACCATTTTAAAGTTAACTTTTAAGGTTATGTTTCATGTATTTATCACAGTAGGGTTAAAAGTATTGCCCCAAGCTCCATTATGATCATAGTTGCTATCTCGCTGATTATTTATTAAAACTAGTAGGGTAAAGTAAAGTAAAATTATTCACGATTAGATTTTGTCATGATTTTATCCCATCCGTACAGAGTTGACAGTTAGTACAGCACTGCCACGTGGTACCCTCAAAATACCCTAGATTCTAATATAGTAACCACAATGTCTAAATTTATATAAATTTAATGACGCAAAGTAGAAAAATAGTATATTACACTCGTTTTGTAAGACGTATGGGCGCACTCGTTCCATTTGGGCACTCCTCGCTACGCTCGTTGTGCCCAAAACAACTCGTGCGCCAATTTGACGTCTGAAAAACTTGTATAATAATATACTATTTATTATTAGCTGAATATTATGACATAGCATATGTACGATTCTAGCGATAGCTTTCTGTCAACGTAATTCATTTCGATAGTCAATAGATGGCGTTGTATTTATTTTTAGTAGTTTATTTTTTCTCTCGACAATTGGTCCATGACCAGGTTTTAAATCATTAAATTTCCACGTTCACGACAACAACAGTGGCCAAGTCACAACAGTATATTTTTTACAACGACGACATAATGTTAAGAAAAATAATGGGGTAATTTTTGTAAAATAAACTGTGGTTTGGATTGAATTTTATGTTTCGGCTCTTGATTGAACCTAAATGATTAAAATATAAAACTACGAAATATTTTCTAGTAGGTTAATAATATGGTGACATACAGGCGGGATGTAAATTTTAAATAAATCAAAAATTACAGCCACAATCTGGATTTGAACCAGTGCTGTAATTATTGATTTATCTAAAATTTTCATCCCGCCTGTATGTACTCATATTATTAACCTATAACATTACTTTGACAAAGTATGTCGTTAATACAGATTTTTATCACGTTGACCGTATATTTCTGATTAAACTATTTTTAAACCCTCCGACACCACAAAGAAAAACATTGTTACCTATCTATATTTTTTATATAAGTTTCATCAATCACCAAAAAGCCTACCAGCAAATTCTAAGGCGCTTATTAAGCGTAAAATGAGATCGGCATAACGACATAAACGAGCCCCCTTCCAACGTTATTTTCACTATACGTCGTTAGCGGTAAAAATATCGTCTGAAGGCACACCCCTCATCGCTGAAGTATGGACACAGTTCGAGGAAACTCGAGGTTCTATTTATGGGCCCCGGACGATGAGAGACAAATTATCATATTTGAGCCAGCTTGGCGGAGCATAGTAGCCGCATCAAAGGCCAGCTTGGTAGGGATCTATATCATCGCATACTCTCTCTGTATGACCACGAAACCGCCAACTTTCCAGTGTACTTGGTATAGTTTGTAAGGGGTTTACTTTTTCGTTGTTCGGTGGTTTTGTACTTTTGTAGGTCGGGTATTGTCCTGAAATTTAGTTTAATGAAGACTAGGATAAGTGACGTAGCCTCTGTAGACAGTAAACAAATGAAACTAAACATTCTTTTAAGTCTTTTACAAACTATCTACATACATATTAGGGCTTCCAATCCCGGACAGTATACTAATCCCGGGATTTAGGGATTTAAGATTTTGTAATCCCGAGATCCCGGGATTGAAACGCCTAAAATATATTTTATTGGATAATATCTTTTACACCGAAAGTTGATCAACGTTTTCAAATTTTACAAGTAAAAATCAAAAACTGACGGTTTAAAAGGTGTCAAAGTATACGTATTAACATCAATAATAAACAAAATATATACTAAATTAGAACGCTCTATCTCTCAAAAAGTTATAATTGTTACTTTTGGCACCTTTAGATAGAAAAAAATTGAACATTGCAACCGTTGGTGATAGAAAGGTTTAACTACTACCAAATGATAGCTCTCGTTGAGTCCATCAAAAATATGTATACTTTTATATGCCTAAGAATTACCATTTTCATGTTATGTGGTCCATTTTGCTTATTTTTGTATTATTTGAAAAACAGTAATTTTAGCACAACTCGGTAACCAGTAGAGACAGAGACTTTTCCTATGTAAATTTGTAATCAGCGCACCCATTTTAGTAAGATACCTAAGTTTTATAGATAGGAGTGTCAGTTAAAAATTATAGTTTAAAATACGTAATTTCTTACAAAATTTTAGCCAGTCGGCAAAAACCCAACTACCTTCAATCAAATTAAGGTTGTGGTTCTTGATACAATTTTTGACGCTGATTACGCCGGTATAGTTTCATTTTACTTATTTGGAACGGTTCGGCAGTTATAACGTTCCCAATTATCCAAAATGATGCTAAAAACAACCATTTTACTATGTTAGAAACTTTGAACGCAAGCTGTGTCCGATCTAATCGACCGATGTTGACAGTTCAAACGGTATCGGATGGGAAATTGGCCGAGGAATTCATTTCTGAAAGCCTCGGTGCTCTAAGGTGCGCGGTTCTCGAGAAAATCGCGATAAACCGCGGAAATTATACTTTCCCACTTTCTAGCCAAACCGTACACGCCACGGGAAAACCGACCTCACCGTTGAAATCAGCACATCCCAATGCATAAGCATGACTACATTAAAACGCTCTATCTCTCAAAAAGTTCCAATAGTTTTTTCGTTCTAAATTTAGCACTTTTAGATAGAAAAAAATTGAACATTGCAACAGTTGGTGATAGAAAGATTTACCCACTACCAAATGATAGCTCTCGTTGAGTCTATCAAAAATATGTATACTTTTCCATGCCTAAGATTTACCATTTTCATGTTATGTGGTCCATTTCGCTTATTTTTGTATTATTTGAAAAACCGTAATTTCCACACAACTCGGTAACCAGTAGAGACAGAGACTTCTCCTATGTAAATTTGTAATCAGCGCACCCATTTTAGTAAGATAGCTAAGCTTTCATGTTGATCCGGGTCCTAGTTTTATAGATAGGAGTGCCAGTTCAAAATTATAGTTTAAAATACGTAATTTCTTACAAAATTTTAGCCTGTCGGCAAAAACCCAACTACCTTCAATCAAATTAAGGTTGTGGTTCTTGATGCAAATTTTGACGCTGATTACGCCGGTATAGTTTGATTTTACTTATTTGGAACGGTTCGGCAGTTATTACGTTCCCAATTATCAAAAATGATGCTAAAAACAACCATTTTACTAAGTTAGAAACTTTGAACGCAAACTGTGTCCGATCTAATCGACCGATGTTGACGGTTCAAACGGTATCGGATGGGAAATTGGCCGAGGAATTCATTTCTGAAAGCCGCGGTGCTCTAAGGTGCGTGGTTCGCGAGAAAAACGCGATAAACCGCGGAAATTATACTTTCCCACTTTCTAGCCAAACCGTACACGCTACGGGAAAATCGACCTCACCGTTGAATTCAGCACATCCCAATGCATAAGCATGACTACATTAGAACGCTCTATCTCTTAAAAAGTTTCAATAGTTTTTTCGTTCTAAATTTAGCACTTTTAGATAGAAAAAAATTGAACATTGCAACAGTTGGTGATAGAAAGGTTTACCCACTACCAGATGATAGCTCTCGTTGAGTCTATCAAAAATATGTATACTTTTCCATGCCTAAGATTTACCATTTTCATGTTATGTGGTCCATTTCGCTTATTTTTGTATTATTTGAAAAACCGTAATTTCCACACAACTCGGTAACCAGTAGAGACAGAGACTTCTCCTATGTAAATTTGTAATCAGCGCACCCATTTTAGTAAGATAGCTAAGCTTTCATGTTGATCTGGATCCTAGTTTTATAGATAGGAGTGCCAGTTCAAAATTATAGTTAAAAATACATAATTTCTTACAGAATTTTAGCCAGTCGGCAAAAAACCAACTACCTTCAATCAAATTGAGGTTGTGGTTCTTGATACAATTTTTGACGCTGATTACGCCGGTATAGTTTTATTTGACTTAGCTGGAACGCTTCGGCAGTTATTACGTTCCCAATTATCAAAAATGATGCTAAAAACAACCATTTTACTAAGTTAGAAACTTTGAACGCAAACTGTGTCCGATCTAATCGACCGATGTTGACGGTTCAAACGGTATCGGATGGGAAATTGGCCGAGGAATTCATTTCTGAAAGCCGCGGTGCTCTATGGTTCGCGGTTCGCGAGAAAAGCGCGATAAACCGCGGAAATTATACTTTCCCACTTTCTAGCCAAACCGTACACGCTACGGGAAAATCGACCTCACCATTGAATTCAGCACATCCCAATGCATAAGCATGACTACATTAGAACGCTCTATCTCTTAAAAAGTTTCAATACTTTTTTCGTTCTAAATTTAGCACTTTTAGATAGAAAAAAATTGAACATTGCAACCGTTGGTGATAGAAAGATTTACCCACTACCAAATGATAGCTCTCGTTGGGTCTATAAAAAATATGTATACTTTTACATGCCTAAGATTTACCACTTTCATGTTATGTGGTCCATTTCGCTTATTTTTGTATTATTTGAAAAACCGTAATTTCAGCACAAGTCGGTAACCGGTAGAGACAGAGACTTCTCCTATGTAAATTTGTAATCAGCGCACCCATTTTAATAAGATGGCTAAGCTTTCATGTTGATCCGGGTCCTAGTTTTATAGATAGGAGTGCCAGTTCAAAATTATAGTTTAAAATACGTAATTTCTTACAAAATTTTAGCCTGTCGGCAAAAACCCAACTACCTTCAATCAAATTATGGTTGTGGTTCTTGATGCAAATTTAGACGCTGATTACGCCGGTATAGTTTGATTTTACTTATTTGGAACGGTTCGGCAGTTATTACGTTCCCAATTATCAAAAATGATGCTAAAAACAACCATTTTACTAAGTTAGAAACTTTGAACGCAAACTGTGTCCGATCTAATCGACCGATGTTGACGGTTCAAACGGTATCGGATGGGAAATTGGCCGAGGAATTCATTTCTGAAAGCCGCGGTGCTCTAAGGTGCGTGGTTCGCGAGAAAAACGCGATAAACCGCGGAAATTATACTTTCCCACTTTCTAGCCAAACCGTACACGCTACGGGAAAATCGACCTCACCGTTGAATTCAGCACATCCCAATGCATAAGCATGACTACATTAGAACGCTCTATCTCTTAAAAAGTTTCAATAGTTTTTTCGTTCTAAATTTAGCACTTTTAGATAGAAAAAAATTGAACATTGCAACAGTTGGTGATAGAAAGGTTTACCCACTACCAGATGATAGCTCTCGTTGAGTCTATCAAAAATATGTATACTTTTCCATGCCTAAGATTTACCATTTTCATGTTATGTGGTCCATTTCGCTTATTTTTGTATTATTTGAAAAACCGTAATTTCCACACAACTCGGTAACCAGTAGAGACAGAGACTTCTCCTATGTAAATTTGTAATCAGCGCACCCATTTTAGTAAGATAGCTAAGCTTTCATGTTGATCTGGATCCTAGTTTTATAGATAGGAGTGCCAGTTCAAAATTATAGTTAAAAATACATAATTTCTTACAGAATTTTAGCCAGTCGGCAAAAAACCAACTACCTTCAATCAAATTGAGGTTGTGGTTCTTGATACAATTTTTGACGCTGATTACGCCGGTATAGTTTTATTTGACTTAGCTGGAACGCTTCGGCAGTTATTACGTTCCCAATTATCAAAAATGATGCTAAAAACAACCATTTTACTAAGTTAGAAACTTTGAACGCAAACTGTGTCCGATCTAATCGACCGATGTTGACGGTTCAAACGGTATCGGATGGGAAATTGGCCGAGGAATTCATTTCTGAAAGCCGCGGTGCTCTATGGTTCGCGGTTCGCGAGAAAAGCGCGATAAACCGCGGAAATTATACTTTCCCACTTTCTAGCCAAACCGTACACGCTACGGGAAAATCGACCTCACCATTGAATTCAGCACATCCCAATGCATAAGCATGACTACATTAGAACGCTCTATCTCTTAAAAAGTTTCAATACTTTTTTCGTTCTAAATTTAGCACTTTTAGATAGAAAAAAATTGAACATTGCAACCGTTGGTGATAGAAAGATTTACCCACTACCAAATGATAGCTCTCGTTGGGTCTATAAAAAATATGTATACTTTTACATGCCTAAGATTTACCACTTTCATGTTATGTGGTCCATTTCGCTTATTTTTGTATTATTTGAAAAACCGTAATGTCAGCACAAGTCGGTAACCGGTAGAGACAGAGACTTCTCCTATGTAAATTTGTAATCAGCGCACCCATTTTAATAAGATGGCTAAGCTTTCATGTTGATCCGGGTCCTAGTTTTATAGATAGGAGTGCCAGTTCAAAATTATAGTTTAAAATACGTAATTTCTTACAAAATTTTAGCCTGTCGGCAAAAACCCAACTACCTTCAATCAAATTATGGTTGTGGTTCTTGATGCAAATTTAGACGCTGATTACGCCGGTATAGTTTGATTTTACTTATTTGGAACGGTTCGGCAGTTATTACGTTCCCAATTATCAAAAATGATGCTAAAAACAACCATTTTACTAAGTTAGAAACTTTGAACGCAAACTGTGTCCGATCTAATCGACCGATGTTGACGGTTCAAACGGTATCGGATGGGAAATTGGCCGAGGAATTCATTTCTGAAAGCCGCAGTGCTCTAAGGTGCGCGGTTCGCGAGAAAAACGCGATAAACCGCGGAAATTATACTTTCCTACTTTCTAGCCAAACCGTACACGCTACGGGAAAATCGACCTCACCGTTGAATTCAGCACATCCCAATGCATAGGCATGACTACATTAGAACGCTCTATCTCTTAAAAAGTTTCAATAGTTTTTTCTTTCTAAATTTAGCACTTTTAGATAGAAAAAAATTGAACATTGCAACAGTTGGTGATAGAAAGGTTTACCCACAACCAGATGATAGCTCTCGTTGAGTCTATCAAAAATATGTATACTTTTCCATGCCTAAGATTTACCATTTTCATGTTATGTGGTCCATTTCGCTTATTTTTGTATTATTTGAAAAACCGTAATTTCCACACAACTCGGTAACCAGTAGAGACAGAGACTTCTCCTATGTAAATTTGTAATCAGCGCACCCATTTTAGTAAGATAGCTAAGCTTTCATGTTGATCCGGGTCCTAGTTTTATAGATAGGAGTGCCAGTTCAAAATTATAGTTAAAAATACGTAATTTCTTACAAAATTTTAGCCAGTCGGCAAAAAACCAACTACCTTCAATCAAATTAAGGTTGTGGTTCTTGATACAATTTTTGACGCTGATTACGCCGGTATAGTTTTATTTGACTTATCTGGAACGCTTCGGCAGTTATTACGTTCCCAATTATCAAAAATGATGCTAAAAACAACCATTTTACTAAGTTAGAAACTTTGAACGCAAACTGTGTCCGATCTAATCGACCGATGTTGACGGTTCAAACGGTATCGGATGGGAAATTGGCCGAGGAATTCATTTCTGAAAGCCGCGGTGCTCTATGGTTCGCGGTTCGCGAGAAAAGCGCGATAAACCGCGGAAATTATACTTTCCCACTTTCTAGCCAAACCGTACACGCTACGGGAAAATCGACCTCACCATTGAATTCAGCACATCCCAATGCATAAGCATGACTACATTAGAACGCTCTATCTCTTAAAAAGTTTCAATAGTTTTTTCGTTCTAAATTTAGCACTTTTAGATAGAAAAAAATTTAACATTGCAACAGTTGGTGATAGAAAGGTTTACCCACTACCAAATGATAGCTCTCGTTGAGTCTATCAAAAATATGTATACTTTTCCATGCCTAAGATTTACCATTTTCATGTTATGTGGTCCATTTCTCTTATTTTTGTATTATTTGAAAAACCGTAATTTCAGCACAACTCGGTAACTAGTAGAGACAGAGACTTCTCCTATGTAAATTTGTAATCAGCGCACCCATTTTAGTAAGATAGCTAAACTTTCATGTTGATCCGGGTCCTAGTTTTATAGATAGGAGTGCCAGTTCAAAATTATAGTTTAAAATACGTAATTTCTTACAAAATTTTAGCCAGTCGGCAAAAACCCAAGTACCTTCGATCAAATTAAGGTTGTGGTTCTTGGTACAATTTTTGAGGCTGATTACGCTGGTATGATTAGATTTTACTTATTTGGAACGGTTCGGCAGTTATTACGTTCCCAATTGTCAAAAATGATGCTAAAAACAACCATTTTACTATATAAGAAACTTTGAACGCAAACTGTGTCCGATCCAATCAACCGATATTGATGGTTCAAACGGTATCGGATGGGAAATTGGGCGAGGAATTCAATTCTGCAAGCCTGGTTGCTCTAAGGTGTGCGGTTCGCGAGAAAAACGCGATAAGCCGCGGAAATTATACTTTCCCACTTTCTAGCCAAACCGTACACGCTACGAGAAAATCGACCTCACCGTTGAATTCAGCACATCCCAATGCATAAGCATGACTACATAAGAACGCTCTATCTCTTAAAAAGTTTCAATAGTTTTTTCGTTCTAAATTTAGCACTTTTAGATAGAAAAAAATTTAACATTGCAACGGTTGGTGATAGAAAGGTTTACCCACTACCAAATGATAGCTCTCGTTGAGTCTATCAAAAATATGTATACTTTTCCATGCCTAAGATTTACTATTTTCATGTTATGTGGTCCATTTCTCTTATTTTTGTATTATTTGAAAAACCGTAATTTCAGCACAACTCGGTAACCAGTAGAGACAGAGACTTCTCCTATGTAAATTTGTAATCCGCGCACACATTTTAGTGAGATAGCTAAGCTTTCATGTTGATCCGGGTCCTAGTTTTATAGATAGGAGTGCCAGTTCAAAATTATAGTT
This sequence comes from Melinopterus prodromus, assembly GCA_964023965.1. Classification (NCBI taxonomy): domain Eukaryota; kingdom Metazoa; phylum Arthropoda; class Insecta; order Coleoptera; family Scarabaeidae; genus Melinopterus; species Melinopterus prodromus. The sequence continues at coordinate 74,476,416 of OZ030391.1, forward strand.
TAAAATACGTAATTTCTTACAAAATTTTAGCCAGTCGGCAAAAGCCCAACTACCTTCGATCAAATTAAGGTTGTGGTTCTTGGTACAATTTTTGAGGCTGATTACGCTGGTATGATTAGATTTTACTTATTTGGAACGGTTCGGCAGTTATTACGTTCCCAATTATCAAAAATGATGCTAAAAACAACCATTTTACTATATAAGAGACTGTGAACGCAAACTGTGTCCGATCCAATCGACCGATATTGATGGTTCAGACGGTATCGGATGGGAAATTGGCCGAGGAATTCATTTCTGAAAGCCGCGGTGCTCTAAGGTGCGCGGTTCGCGAGAAAAACGCGATAAGCCGCGGAAATTATACTTTCCCACTTTCTAGCCAAACCGTACACGCTATGGGTATCGACCTCACCGTTGAAATCAGCACATCCCAATGCATAAGCATGACTACATTAGAACGCTCTATCTCTTAAAAAGTTTCAATAGTTTTTTCACTTTTAGATAGAACAAAATTTAACATTGCAACGGTTGGTGATAGAAAGGTTTACCCACTACCAAATGATAGCTCTCGTTGAGTCTATCAAAAATATGTATACTTTTCCATGCCTAAGATTTACCATTTTCATGTTATGTGGTCCATTTCTCTTATTTTTGTATTATTTGAAAAACCGTAATTTCAGCACAACTCGGTAACCAGTAGAGACTTCTCCTATGTAAATTTGTAATCAGCGCACCCATTTTAGTAAGATAGCTAAGCTTTCATGTTGATCCGGGTCCTAGTTTTATAGATAGGAGTGCCAGTTCAAAATTATAGTTTAAAATACGCAATTTCTTACAAAATTTTAGCCAGTCGGCAAAAACCCAACTACCTTCGATCAAATTAAGGTTGTGGTTCTTGGTACAATTTTTGAGGCTAATTACGCTGGTATGATTAGATTTTACTTATTTGGAACGGTTCGGCAGTTATTACGTTCCCAATTATCAAAAATGATGCTAAAAACAACCATTTTACTATATAAGAAACTTTGAACGCAAACTGTGTCCGATCCAATCGACCGATATTGATGGTTCAAACGGTATCGGATGGGAAATTGGCCGAGGAATTCATTTCTGCAAGCCTGGTTGCTCTAAGGTGCGCGGTTCGCGAGAAAAACGCGATAAGCCGCGGAAATTATACTTTCCCACTTTCTAGCCAAACCGTACACGCTACGAGAAAATCGACCTCACCGTTGAATTCAGCACATCCCAATGCATAAGCATGACTACATTAGAACGCTCTATCTCTTAAAAAGTTTCAATAGTTTTTTCGTTCTAAATTTAGCACTTTTAGATAGAAAAAAATTGAACATTGCAACCGTTGGTGATAGAAAGATTTACCCACTACCAAATGATAGCTCTCGTTGAGTCTATCAAAAATATGTATACTTTTCCATGCCTAAGATTTACCATTTTCATGTTATGTGGTCCATTTCTCTTATTTTTGTATTATTTGAAAAACCGTAATTTCAGCACAACTCGGTAACCAGTAGAGACAGAGACTTCTCCTATGTAAATTTGTAATCAGCGCACCCATTTTAGTAAGATAGCTAAGCTTTCATGTTGATCCGGGTCCTAGTTTTATAGATAGAAGTGCCAGTTCAAAATTATAGTTTAAAATACGTAATTTCTTACAAAATTTTAGCCAGTCGGCAAAAACCCAACTACCTTCGATCAAATTAAGGTTGTGGTTCTTGGTACAATTTTTGAGGCTGATTACGCTGGTATGATTAGATTTTACTTATTTGGAACGGTTCGGCAGTTATTACGTTCCCAATTATCAAGAATGATGCTAAAAACAACCATTTTACTATATAAGAAACTTTGAACGCAAACTGTGTCCGATCCAATCGACCGATATTGATGGTTCAAACGGTATCGGATGGGAAATTGGCCGAGGAATTCATTTCTGAAAGCCGCGGTGCTCTAAGGTGCGCGGTTCGCGAGAAAAGCGCGATAAGCCGCGGAAATTATACTTTCCCACTTTCTAGCCAAACCGTACACGCTACGGGAAAATCGACCTCACCGTTGAATTCAGCACATCCCAATGCATAAGCATGACTACATTAGAACGCTCTATCTCTTAAAAAGTTTCAATAGTTTTTTCGTTCTAAATTTAGCACTTTTAGATAGAAAAAAATTTAACATTGCAACAGTTGGTGATAGAAAGGTTTACCCACTACCAAATGATAGCTCTCGTTGAGTCTATCAAAAATATGTATACTTTTCCATGCCTAAGATTTACCATTTTCATGTTATGTGGTCCATTTCTCTTATTTTTGTATTATTTGAAAAACCGTAATTTCAGCACAACTCGGTAACTAGTAGAGACAGAGACTTCTCCTATGTAAATTTGTAATCAGCGCACCCATTTTAGTAAGATAGCTAAACTTTCATGTTGATCCGGGTCCTAGTTTTATAGATAGGAGTGCCAGTTCAAAATTATAGTTTAAAATACGTAATTTCTTACAAAATTTTAGCCAGTCGGCAAAAACCCAAGTACCTTCGATCAAATTAAGGTTGTGGTTCTTGGTACAATTTTTGAGGCTGATTACGCTGGTATGATTAGATTTTACTTATTTGGAACGGTTCGGCAGTTATTACGTTCCCAATTATCAAAAATGATGCTAAAAACAACCATTTTACTATATAAGAAACTTTGAACGCAAACTGTGTCCGATCCAATCGACCGATATTGATGGTTCAAACGGTATCGGATGGGAAATTGGCCGAGGAATTCATTTCTGAAAGCCGCTATGCTCTAAGGTACGCGGTTCGCGAGAAAAACGCGATAAGCCGCGGAAATTATACTTTCCCACTTTCTAGCCAAACCGTACACGCTACGGGAAAATCGACCTCACCGTTGAATTCAGCACATCCCAATGCATAAGCATGACTACATTAGAACGCTCTATCTCTTAAAAAGTTTCAATAGTTTTTTCGTTCTAAATTTAGCACTTTTAGATAGAAAGAAAATTAACATTGCAACAGTTGGTGATAGAAAGGTTTACCCACTACCAAATGATAGCTCTCGTTGAGTCTATCAAAAATATGTATACTTTTCCATGCCTAAGATTTACCATTTTCATGTTATGTGGTCCATTTCTCTTATTTTTGTATTATTTGAAAAACCGTAATTTCAGCACAACTCGGTAACCAGTAGAGACAGAGACTTCTCCTATGTAAATTTGTAATCAGCGCCCCATTTTAGTAAGATAGCGAAGCTTTCATGTTGATCCGGGTCCTAGTTTTATAGATAGGAGTGCCAGTTCAAAATTATAGTTTAAAATACGTAATTTCTTACAATATTTTAGCCAGTCGGCAAAAACCCAACTACCTTCGATCAAATTAAGGTTGTGGTTCTTGGTAGAATTTTTGAGGCTGATTACGCTGGTATGATTAGATTTTACTTATTTGGAACGGTTCGGCAGTTATTACGTTCCCAATTTTCAAAAATGATGCTAAAAACAACCATTTTACTATATAATAAACTTTGAACGCAAACTGTGTCCGATCCAATCGACCGATATTGATGGTTCAAACGGTATCGGATGGGAAATTGGCCGAGGAATTCATTTCTGAAAGCCGCGGTGCTCTAAGGTGCGCGGTTCGCGAGAAAAACGCGATAAGCCGCGGAAATTATACTTTCCCACTTTCTAGCCAAACCGTACACGCTACGAGAAAATCGACCTCACCGTTGAATTCAGCACATCCCAATGCATAAGCATGACTACATTAGAACGCTCTATCTCTTAAAAAGTTTCAATAGTTTTTTCGTTCTAAATTTAGCACTTTTAGATAGACAAAAATTTAACATTGCAACGGTTAGTGATAGAAAGGTTTACCCACTACCAAATGATAGCTCTCGTTGAGTCTATCAAAAATATGTATACTTTTCCATGTCTAAGATTTACCATTTTCATGTTATGTGGTCCATTTCTCTTATTTTTGTATTATTTGAAAAACCGTAATTTCAGCACAACTCGGTAACCAGTAGAGACAGAGACTTCTCCTATGTAAATTTGTAATCAGCGCACCCATTTTAGTAAGATAGCTAAGCTTTCATGTTGATCCGGGTCCTAGTTTTATAGATAGGAGTGCCACTTCAAAATTATAGTTTAAAATACGTAATTTCTTACAAAATTTTAGCCAGTCGGCAAAAACCCAACTACCTTCGATCAAATTAAGGTTGTGGTTCTTGGTACAATTTTTGAGGCTGATTACGCTGGTATGATTAGATTTTACTTATTTGGAACGGTTCGGCAGTTATTACGTTCCCAATTATCAAAAATGATGCTAAAAACAATCATTTTACTATATAAGAAACTTTGAACGCAAACTGTGTCCGATCCAATCGACCGATATTGATGGTTCAAACGGTATCGGATGGGAAATTGGCCGAGGAATTCATTTCTGAAAGCCGCTGTGCTCTAAGGTGCGCGGTTCGAGAGAAAAACGCGATAAGCCGCGGAAATTATACTTTCCCACTTTCTAGCCAAACCGTACACGCTACGGGAAAATCGACCTCACCGTTGAATTCAGCACATCCCAATGCATAAGCATGACTACATTAGAACGTTCTATCTCTTAAAAAGTTTCAGTCGTTTTTCCGTTCTAAATTTAGCACTTTTAGATAGAAAAAAATTTAACATTGCAACAGTTGGTGATAGAAAGGTTTACCCACTACCAAATGATAGCTCTCGTTGAGTCTATCAAAAATATGTATACTTTTACATGCCTAAGATTTACCATTTTCATGTTATGTGGTCCATTTCTCTTATTTTTGTATTATTTGAAAAACCGTAATTTCAGCACAACTCGGTAACCAGTAGAGACAGAGACTTCTCCTATGTAAATTTGTAATCAGCGCACCCATTTTAGTAAGATAGCTAAGCTTTCATGTTGATCCGGGTCCTAGTTTTATAGATAGGAGTGCCAGTTCAAATTATAGTTTAAAATACGTAATTTCTTACAAAATTTTAGCCAGTCGGCAAAAACCCAACTACCTTCGATCAAATTAAGGTTGTGGTTCTTGGTACAATTTTTGAGGCTGATTACGCTGGTATGGTTAGATTTTACTTATTTGGAACGGTTCGGCAGTTATTACGTTCCCAATTATCAAAAATGATGCTAAAAACAACCATTTTACTATATAAGAATCTTTGAACGCAAACTGTGTCCGATCCAATCGACCGATATTGATGGTTCAAACGGTATCGGATGGGAAATTGGCCGAGGAATTCATTTCTGAAAGCCGCTGTGCCCTAAGGTGCGCGGTTCGCGAGAAAAACGCGATAAGCCGCGGAAATTATACTTTCCCACTTTCTAGCCAAACCGTACACGCTACGGGAAAATCGACCTCACCGTTAAATTCAGCACATCCCAATGCATAAGCATGACTACATTAGAACGCTCTATCTCTTAAAAAGTTTCAATAGTTTTTTCGTTCTAAATTTAGCACTTTTAGATAGAAAGAAAATTAATATTGCAACAGTTGGTGATAGAAAGGTTTACCCACTACCAAATGATAGCTCTCGTTGAGTCTATCAAAAATATGTATACTTTTCCATGCCTAAGATTTACCATTTTCATGTTATGTGGTCCATTTCTCTTATTTTTGTATTATTTGAAAAACCGTAATTTCAGCACAACTCGGTAACCAGTAGAGACAGAGACTTCTCCTATGTAAATTTGTAATCAGCGCACCCATTTTAGTAAGATAGCGAAGCTTTCATGTTGATCCGGGTCCTAGTTTTATAGATAGGAGTGCCAGTTCAAAATTATAGTTTAAAATACGTAATTTCTTACAAAATTTTAGCCAGTCGGCAAAAACCCAACTACCTTCGATCAAATTAAGGTTGTGGTTCTTGGTAGAATTTTTGAGGCTGATTACGCTGGTATGATTAGATTTTACTTATTTGGAACGGTTCGGCAGTTATTACGTTCCCAATTTTCAAAAATGATGCTAAAAACAACCATTTTACTATATAAGAAACTTTGAACGCAAACTGTGTCCGATCCAATCGACCGATATTGATGGTTCAAACGGTATCGGATGGGAAATTGGCCGAGGAATTCATTTCTGAAAGCCGCGGTGCTCTAAGGTGCGCGGTTCGCGAGAAAAACGCGATAAGCCGCGGAAATTATACTTTCCCACTTTCTAGCCAAACCGTACACGCTACGAGAAAATCGACCTCACCGTTGAATTCAGCACATCCCAATGCATAAGCATGACTACATTAGAACGCTCTATCTCTTAAAAAGTTTCAATAGTTTTTTCGTTCTAAATTTAGCACTTTTAGATAGACAAAAATTTAACATTGCAACGGTTAGTGATAGAAAGGTTTACCCACTACCAAATGATAGCTCTCGTTGAGTCTATCAAAAATATGTATACTTTTCCATGTCTAAGATTTACCATTTTCATGTTATGTGGTCCATTTCTCTTATTTTTGTATTATTTGAAAAACCGTAATTTCAGCACAACTCGGTAACCAGTAGAGACAGAGACTTCTCCTATGTAAATTTGTAATCAGCGCACCCATTTTAGTAAGATAGCTAAGCTTTCATGTTGATCCGGGTCCTAGTTTTATAGATAGGAGTGCCACTTCAAAATTATAGTTTAAAATACGTAATTTCTTACAAAATTTTAGCCAGTCGGCAAAAACCCAACTACCTTCGATCAAATTAAGGTTGTGGTTCTTGGTACAATTTTTGAGGCTGATTACGCTGGTATGATTAGATTTTACTTATTTGGAACGGTTCGGCAGTTATTACGTTCCCAATTATCAAAAATGATGCTAAAAACAATCATTTTACTATATAAGAAACTTTGAACGCAAACTGTGTCCGATCCAATCGACCGATATTGATGGTTCAAACGGTATCGGATGGGAAATTGGCCGAGGAATTCATTTCTGAAAGCCGCTGTGCTCTAAGGTGCGCGGTTCGAGAGAAAAACGCGATAAGCCGCGGAAATTATACTTTCCCACTTTCTAGCCAAACCGTACACGCTACGGGAAAATCGACCTCACCGTTGAATTCAGCACATCCCAATGCATAAGCATGACTACATTAGAACGTTCTATCTCTTAAAAAGTTTCAGTCGTTTTTCCGTTCTAAATTTAGCACTTTTAGATAGAAAAAAATTTAACATTGCAACAGTTGGTGATAGAAAGGTTTACCCACTACCAAATGATAGCTCTCGTTGAGTCTATCAAAAATATGTATACTTTTACATGCCTAAGATTTACCATTTTCATGTTATGTGGTCCATTTCTCTTATTTTTGTATTATTTGAAAAACCGTAATTTCAGCACAACTCGGTAACCAGTAGAGACAGAGACTTCTCCTATGTAAATTTGTAATCAGCGCACCCATTTTAGTAAGATAGCTAAGCTTTCATGTTGATCCGGGTCCTAGTTTTATAGATAGGAGTGCCAGTTCAAATTATAGTTTAAAATACGTAATTTCTTACAAAATTTTAGCCAGTCGGCAAAAACCCAACTACCTTCGATCAAATTAAGGTTGTGGTTCTTGGTACAATTTTTGAGGCTGATTACGCTGGTATGGTTAGATTTTACTTATTTGGAACGGTTCGGCAGTTATTACGTTCCCAATTATCAAAAATGATGCTAAAAACAACCATTTTACTATATAAGAAACTTTGAACGCAAACTGTGTCCGATCCAATCGACCGATATTGATGGTTCAAACGGTATCGGATGGGAAATTGGCCGAGGAATTCATTTCTGAAAGCCGCTGTGCCCTAAGGTGCGCGGTTCGCGAGAAAAACGCGATAAGCCGCGGAAATTATACTTTCCCACTTTCTAGCCAAACCGTACACGGTACGGGAAAATCGACCTCACCGTTAAATTCAGCACATCCCAATGCATAAGCATGACTACATTAGAACGCTCTATCTCTTAAAAAGTTTCAATAGTTTTTTCGTTCTAAATTTAGCACTTTTAGATAGAAAGAAAATTAACATTGCAACAGTTGGTGATAGAAAGGTTTACCCACTACCAAATGATAGCTCTCGTTGAGTCTATCAAAAATATGTATACTTTTTCATGCCTAAGATTTACCATTTTCATGTTATGTGGTCCATTTCTCTTATTTTTGTATTATTTGAAAAACCGTAATTTCAGCACAACTCGGTAACCAGTAGAGACAGAGACTTCTCCTATGTAAATTTGTAATCAGCGCACCCATTTTAGTAAGATAGCGAAGCTTTCATGTTGATCCGGGTCCTAGTTTTATAGATAGGAGTGCCAGTTCAAAATTATAGTTTAAAATACGTAATTTCTTACAAAATTTTAGCCAGTCGGCAAAAACCCAACTACCTTCGATCAAATTAAGGTTGTGGTTCTTGGTAGAATTTTTGAGGCTGATTACGCTGGTATGATTAGATTTTACTTATTTGGAACGGTTCGGCAGTTATTACGTTCCCAATTTTTAAAAATGATGCTAAAAACAACCATTTTACTATATAAGAAACTTTGAACGCAAACTGTGTCCGATCCAATCGACCGATATTGATGGTTCAAACGGTATCGGATGGGAAATTGGCCGAGGAATTCATTTCTGAAAGCCGCGGTGCTCTAAGGTGCGCGGTTCGCGAGAAAAACGCGATAAGCCGCGGAAATTATACTTTCCCACTTTCTAGCCAAACCGTACACGCTACGAGAAAATCGACCTCACCGTTGAATTCAGCACATCCCAATGCATAAGCATGACTACATTAGAACGCTCTATCTCTTAAAAAGTTTCAATAGTTTTTTCGTTCTAAATTTAGCACTTTTAGATAGACAAAAATTTAACATTGCAACGGTTAGTGATAGAAAGGTTTACCCACTACCAAATGATAGCTCTCGTTGAGTCTATCAAAAATATGTATACTTTTCCATGTCTAAGATTTACCATTTTCATGTTATGTGGTCCATTTCTCTTATTTTTGTATTATTTGAAAAACCGTAATTTCAGCACAACTCGGTAACCAGTAGAGACAGAGACTTCTCCTATGTAAATTTGTAATCAGCGCACCCATTTTAGTAAGATAGCTAAGCTTTCATGTTGATCCGGGTCCTAGTTTTATAGATAGGAGTGCCACTTCAAAATTATAGTTTAAAATACGTAATTTCTTACAAAATTTTAGCCAGTCGGCAAAAACCCAACTACCTTCGATCAAATTAAGGTTGTGGTTCTTGGTACAATTTTTGAGGCTGATTACGCTGGTATGATTAGATTTTACTTATTTGGAACGGTTCGGCAGTTATTACGTTCCCAATTATCAAAAATGATGCTAAAAACAATCATTTTACTATATAAGAAACTTTGAACGCAAACTGTGTCCGATCCAATCGACCGATATTGATGGTTCAAACGGTATCGGATGGGAAATTGGCCGAGGAATTCATTTCTGAAAGCCGCTGTGCTCTAAGGTGCGCGGTTCGAGAGAAAAACGCGATAAGCCGCGGAAATTATACTTTCCCACTTTCTAGCCAAACCGTACACGCTACGGGAAAATCGACCTCACCGTTGAATTCAGCACATCCCAATGCATAAGCATGACTACATTAGAACGTTCTATCTCTTAAAAAGTTTCAGTCGTTTTTCCGTTCTAAATTTAGCACTTTTAGATAGAAAAAAATTTAACATTGCAACAGTTGGTGATAGAAAGGTTTACCCACTACCAAATGATAGCTCTCGTTGAGTCTATCAAAAATATGTATACTTTTACATGCCTAAGATTTACCATTTTCATGTTATGTGGTCCATTTCTCTTATTTTTGTATTATTTGAAAAACCGTAATTTCAGCACAACTCGGTAACCAGTAGAGACAGAGACTTCTCCTATGTAAATTTGTAATCAGCGCACCCATTTTAGTAAGATAGCTTAGCTTTCATGTTGATCCGGGTCCTAGTTTTATAGATAGGAGTGCCAGTTCAAATTATAGTTTAAAATACGTAATTTCTTACAAAATTTTAGCCAGTCGGCAAAAACCCAACTACCTTCGATCAAATTAAGGTTGTGGTTCTTGGTACAATTTTTGAGGCTGATTACGCTGGTATGGTTAGATTTTACTTATTTGGAACGGTTCGGCAGTTATTACGTTCCCAATTATCAAAAATGATGCTAAAAACAACCATTTTACTATATAAGAAACTTTGAACGCAAACTGTGTCCGATCCAATCGACCGATATTGATGGTTCAAACGGTATCGGATGGGAAATTGGCCGAGGAATTCATTTCTGAAAGCCGCTGTGCCCTAAGGTGCGCGGTTCGCGAGAAAAACGCGATAAGCCGCGGAAATTATACTTTCCCACTTTCTAGCCAAACCGTACACGCTACGGGAAAATCGACCTCACCGTTAAATTCAGCACATCCCAATGCATAAGCATGACTACATTAGAGCGCTCTATCTCTTAAAAAGTTTCAATTGTTTTTTCGTTCTAAATTTAGCACTTTTAGATAGAAAAAAAATTAACATTGCAACAGTTGGTGATAGAAAGGTTTACCCACTACCAAATGATAGTTCTCGTTGAGTCTATCAAAAATATGTATACTTTTCCATGCCTAAGATTTACCATTTTCATGTTATGTGGTCCATTTCTCTTATTTTTGTATTATTTGAAAAACCGTAATTTCAGCACAACTCGGTAACCAGTAGAGACAGAGACTTCTCCTATGTAAATTTGTAATCAGCGCACCCATTTTAGTAAGATAGCTAAGCTTTCATGTTGATCCGTGTCCTAGTTTTATAGATAGGAGTGCCAGTTCAAAATTATAGTTTAAAATACGTAATTTCTTACAAAATTTTAGCCAGTCGGCAAAAACCCAACTACCTTCGATCAAATTAAGGTTGTGGTTCTTGGTACAATTTTTGACGCAGATTACGCCGGTATAGTTTGATTTTACTTATTTGGAACGGTTCGGCAATTATTGCGTTCCCAATTATCAAAAATGATGCTAAAAACAACCATTTTACTATGTTAGAAACTTTGAACGCAAACTGTGTCCGATCTAATCGACCGATGTTGATGGTTCAAACGGTATCGGATGGGAAATTGGCCGAGAGTTTCATTTCTGTCTAAACCGTACATGCTACGGGAAAACCGACCTCACCGTTGAATTCAGCACATCCCATTGCATAAGCATGACTACATTAGAACGCTCTATCTCTCAAAAAGTTATAATTGTTTTTTTTTTGTCTAAATTTAGCACTTTTAGATAGAGCACTTAATTTCTTTTCTCTTGGAGTGCATTTTATTTTGTATTTTATTATTTCAGATATATGTTCAAATCTCATCACTTACTTTATTTGTGATTCAATTAATAGGGTTTTTACGACCGTTTCTTATTTACAATTAGATGGTGTCTGTTTAAATCTTTTACACCAAAATTCACTTAAAACTTGCGTTTTTATTATCGGTTCAGCATTTGTTTGTGAGGAATTTGATATGTCACAAGCTATATGTTTAATAAAATCAGATGCAAGAATACTAGTAGAAATTTCATTTAGTAAATTAGCTTCTTCTCTTTCCTGGAAGTGCTTTTATTTTAATTTTTTTAAGGTTGCTCACTTGTATTATTCAGTCAAATTTGTTATTATTTAGATGTAACATTGTAATTACATACAATTATTAGAAAATCTTATTGTATGATATTTTCTGGAGTCGGAGTCGGACTACGAAAAATATCTGGAGCCTGGTGTCGAGAATTTTTTACTGACTCCGCAGCCACGGTTATAACTCCGATTGTGTTTAATTGGAAATCTGTTGTTTCTTATGCTAGTACTAAACCTTCCTGCTACCTTTAAATCTGATCAGTCGCGCTAACAAAAAGATTTAGTCGATAACTATCTTGTTTTTGGAGAGTTATACAATGATACTTCACATGACCCCACGTCCCTATGATGTATCGCTAAAAGTTGATTCCAATCAGTTGTCTCCCTAGAAACCTATCAAGTTTGCAACCATTTTTTTGTCGTGTACTTTATTACATTTAACGTCATTGAATAGTATTAAGGGTACATTCTGTCAAATTTTCCTAAATATATGTTTTTATACGTACGAAAGAAAATCGAAGCATTAACGATTCTACGGTCTAAAGTCAAGCTCGTAGCAAAAAATAACTCTTTTTTTTAACCTTACTCTAGCCTCCTCCCATTTGTCATCTTTCCATATTTTGAAGTAATGTAATATAATGTAAGCAATGTTGTAGTGTGTTTACATTCCTCCTCTTTAAAATGTTTTACAATCTATTTTGCTAAGGTTAATCTTCAGCTTAAAGCTTTGGAGATATCTTACAATACAAAAATAACTAAACTAACCTGAAATATAATTCCAGAAAAACTCTTGCGAAATTATACTCGTTAAATGACTAACTTACTTACAATTTTATATTTTTATAACACCAGAATATGTTTTGCCATGAAACCTCGCTCCAAGATTTTACTAAACGGTTGACTTTTTCGATTTAGGTTAAGAGACTACGGTATATTATTTGACAAGCACATAATTAAGGATATAAATCGCGAGCATGAAGTTTATACGCAAGTCGTAGGCGAGCGTGTAAACATGCGAGCGATTTCTATCCGTTATGTGCGAGTTATATACGACGTTTTTCCTACGACACATAAATTCCATGGTTTATTAAATATATTAAATGTGTTTGTGAATGAAAGCGAGGAAAACTGTCAAATAACTGTCCACCACGTAGGTTTTGACAGACTTCACAGTACTTTCGTAAAATGATGACAGTTCCTTTGAAAAATGATGTCATTATTCAAACGAACTGTTTGCTATAACACAAAGCTACTGTCCATTCATAATCATCGGTGAGCATCATGGTAGTGATAATATAGTCCTATATACGTACGCAATAACCTTACATTTTACATAATTTATCAACCCGTACGTTTCGAAAACAGTTGTTTTTCTCTCAAACTAATTTTGGACTCTAAAGGTTAAAATAAATCGTACAGTATAGAGCGTATAGTATAGACGCGCTAATAATTTATCAAAAACTCTTTATCCAGGTCTCAATTAGCCCCTTTCATATTAAACGCTCTACCTACACTTTTTAATTATCCAACTCAAATAAACCGGGATCAGCCAACATCATGGAAGTCCAGCGCTTCATAACCCAACTTTACAAGCCCGGATTAACATATAACATTAAGGAGCAGCGTACCGCTAGTAGCGGAGATTTATGTAGGAAACATGAGGAAATTTGATACCGTCGGTACCGACTCGCAGTTGCAGTTTGCCCCGTTTCCAACTTCAAAACCGTGCTTCGGATTTCTGCTCAAAGATATACCGTCGCAACGTGAAGCTGCGCTGTTCCCTTATTCCCCTCAGAAATCTGACGAATAAATCGCGTCTCATTCACTGCGCCGTTTTCGGACGACTTTCAGGTTGATACGTCCGGAGAAACGAGAACGAGATCCCCGGCATAATACTTATTTCGTGGGAGTACACATGTCGGAGGACGATCCGCAGATGCCTTGCTCGACTCTGGGATCCGTGAGTTTCTTCGAAACGGTTCGCATGATTTACGAATGGTTTACGACGTCGTGCGGGCAATTCGAAATAAAATGCATTTGTTTATGGGATGCTGAGACGAATTCGTGACATTTTCAGTGAATGTATACTACGTGATATTGCATACTGAACACCTAAAATGTAACTTATAAATTATTATAATTCACAGGGTGTTTTGAGTAATTATTTTTATAGACAATTCAGACCGCAGGCTTTTAGGATGACTATCACACTCGAAACAAGAGAGAATTACTTGGATGAAGAGGTTGGTAGGTTCGTATATAGGCGAAAGATTATTGTCTTCAACTAAGAAATTATTGTCTTGTATATATCTAACTTTCTTCGTCCAAGTAATTATGCATTTGAATCGAGAAAGTCCAAGAAATTACGTTTTCTTGTTCCGAGTAATCACTTTTCTGTGTGTAGTCCCGTGTTTGCGTTCCTGGTTGTCAGAGTCTGGTTTCGTTATTTTGTGTCAAAATTTATAATTCATAACTAATTATAATAGTACTACACATTACGAAAACAAGTAGGTTCAACTGCAAAATTTTTAAAAATGTTATTAACGTTCTTAAAAATTTAAAAAATGCCTTGAGTTTTTTTCTTGGTAGTTCTCATCTAAAACCTACCAAGAAACAGCGCTGCGCGACAACAAAGATCGCTCTAAAACGCTTTTTTTCTTTAACTAGCGCCAACACAACATAAAGCACAACAGGCATTCGACGATTTTAATGGGAACTTATTACCAACAACCTGGAATTATTGGGTGGATTGTCGAAGCAACGGATGTAATGCGCTACCGATGATATTGACTTATTTAAATGATTTTATTTTCGAAAATTGTATTGTAGATATTTTGTTTAATTAATATGCATAAGATGCTTAACATATTGAAACTAATCTAAAAGATTAACCATCAATTTAAATCTGAATTCTTAAACCTAGGTACTTGTCTCTGATAGGCTATCCACTGATGTCCTATATTTACTTTGTCCTAAACACTAACACTCCACTCACTGTGCTCTGGTTTTTACACATTTCACAGATTCACTAGTTCGAAGAGTTTAGTTATTTTTATCTTCTCACTAGATTCTGGTTTTCCAGGAGCTGCAGGGCCTCTACGTTGACGTGGTGGCTTAGGCGAGATTCGTGGCGAATTATTAGTGGCGAATCTTTATATCTCTTGGATGACTTGTGGGATACCAAGACACGGTGCAGGCCACTATTTCGTTTGTACCAAGGAGCGTTAACCATACTCCTTAGTGCTTTATTTTGGAAAATCTGGATTCCTTGCATATTGGCATTTTTCGCGCAACCCCAAAGCTGGATGCCGTATAACTAAATCGGTTTTAGTAGTTGGTTGTAAAGTTGGAGCTTGTTCTGTAGGTACTGACAACTGAGAGTTTCTTCCCAGAAGCCAGTACAGTTCTCTGTATTTGAGGCCAAGCTTGTAGGTATGTATGAACTTTTCTACACTATTAAAATTTTAATGGTAAATGAAATGTTTAACGGTAATAATGTGATATTTTACACGTTATGCACGATTACTGTGAAATTGATGCTATTTTTTGCCTTTTTTGATTTTTTTTGTTATATTACCTATATATTCGTACGTTTGCCCGATGGAAGAACGCGCGAACACGTGGTTGCCATTCCAAAGTCAAAAATGCTGCATACAAAAAATGAACTATGCCCTGAAAATCTAATATTTATATCAAATGGATGCTTTTATTCTAAAAATTGCATATAATTATGAAGTTTTGAGGTTTCTTTAAATTTGGTGTCTGAGACACGAGTTTTTGTTTCCTGCCTACGCAATGTTTCATTTCTTACCATGTGAATGGAAGTCCCATTAAGCTGCAACCAAAATGACGGCGGTTTTATAACTGGAAACTTGCCCACCACAGTAACAGTTAGTTCTGTTGGGTGTGTACGTTGGTTGCTTCATCTGTCCACATAATTTTCAATATCAATCTTCTTCAATGTGTTCTTTCTCTCCCTCAACAACAACAAGTCTTCTTTCTTTTTCTTCTTTTTCAAAGAAACATCTTTTCTCCCTCTTCTGAACCCGTATCTCGTTTGTCTTAGTGTCCTCGTTGTCTCTTCTAGCCGCTCTGGTGCATATGCCTCATCTGTCTCTTATATCTTAGCTCTCTAATTTTGATTCTTCGTACTCGTCTGTCTCCTCTGGATTCAATAACTTTTCTGTCTCTTCTGATCCCTCTGGTTCCTTCATCTCCTGAATACGTCTCCGCCTTCATCTCGATAATGACGAGCACTGTCTGTTCTATTTCCTCCTTTGCTCAGTATATGTACGTGCAGCGTTGCGGTCTATCTCTCGGTTATCTGCGTGCCATTATACGCGGAACGGAGGTTTTGAAATAATGTTTGCCGATTGCGAAAGATATCGAATTGGTTCTCTCTGTATGCCGTGTGCATGATTTGTGGAAAACGCGAAGCGGCGGCATCGGCTGCCGCGGTGCCGCCGTATCGGCGCGCTCCGATGTTGATCTTTGTTTCCGACGGTTAAATCGAAAAATATGCGGGGATTCCCGCACGGGAATTGCCCGGACCGCATGATGGATGGATGGATGTAACTTGCGATGAATCGCGAAAGCGACTGTTGAGATAACTACAGTGTAGACTGAGTGAATGCATTGGAGTGTTTGCAAAGCGATTACAAGTTGTTGAGGTATGATATGTATATAAGTGCTTTAGTTAAGATGATTTTTACTAAAAAATAAAAATTTTACAAACGTAGAGCCTTCCATTCATGAGAAATAGTTACAATACAAAACAGAACAAAGTACAGTATGGTTCACATGTCCTACCGGTAGTTACCCACTATTTAAAAGAAAAACACAATTTTCGTGAAGCAATTTAAACTCTAATTCAAAAAAGGTATCATAAAACAATAATAATACAAAGCGCTCTCAGGTCAGAAGAATGTTCAGATGATTAGACAACTGTTGTAATGTTTTT
This sequence comes from Melinopterus prodromus, assembly GCA_964023965.1. Classification (NCBI taxonomy): domain Eukaryota; kingdom Metazoa; phylum Arthropoda; class Insecta; order Coleoptera; family Scarabaeidae; genus Melinopterus; species Melinopterus prodromus. The sequence goes on from OZ030391.1 coordinate 74,492,980, forward strand.
GCCACGAAATGTAACCCCCTTACTGCAACAGACCCTTAAAATGTATTTTTATCCTACACGATGCGAAAATGCCGTTTTCGCGTCTCTATGGCGACACGAAAGATGCTATTTGCCAGCCAGCCCCAGCCCGACCTGTAATGAACACTTTTCGGAGCTAGCCCGGAAAATGCAATAACTCTGTCCAATCAAAACACAGTTTCGATTCAGTTTGACGCTTGTGATTAAAACGTCAACGGATTTTATTTGTCAAAAACCAATATGTCAGAGATTAGTCTTCAGAAACGGGTGATTTTATTACGATATTGTTGTGTAGGATAAAAAATTATGTGTGCACCATGCCCAGAAAGTGGTTTTCCGGGCCTCAAGAAATGCCCAGGCTCGCTACGGTCGCCTGTGGAACTCGTCTCTCGCCCGGAAAAGAACCACCAAGAACCACTTTCTCGGCTTTGTACACAATATACTATTGCTGCTTCTGGAAATGCATAATAATAATAATTCTGGATATTCTCCAGAATTGAAAAAAGGTAATCAAAAAATTTGATTGAATTAGCTAAAGCATGGGCAATTGTGAAGCCAGAACTGACTCAAAGCTCTTGAAGTAAATACCTGTTGATGATGGTTAGAGTGAAGATGGTGATAATCTTCGACTGCCACAGTGGGGAGATGAAATGGAGTGGGAGGTAGAGGGAAACAAATAAAGGAAGTTACTACACGGATAAACCATATTTCTGGAGACCTCTTGAGCAATAAAACAAAAAATATCAGGCAAGAAAAATCATGGGAATTGATATATAAATTATACACTAATATAAATTATAAACGTATTGTGGAGCATGTTCAAAATGAATCAAGCCCAGATGGAGAAATTGTAGTATACTAAGATGTATAAAGCATACAGAGGCAGTCAGAACTTACCAAATGTATTTGAAATGGGCAGACGCAAATAGACGCAGGCAAACAGTAAACGGATAAAGATCACTCAAATTGATACATCTTAGATTTACTTTTTTACTCTTTTAGATTTATTTTATTTTATTAGTGATGTTGTATGTAAAAAAATATATGGAAGAATGTTGAAATTTGAAGATATGAATAAGAAAAAAGCGTTTTGACATTATTCAACACGTTTTTATTCTGTAGTGTGTATCAAATGTAAAGTACATGTTGTCTTTTAAATTAACATCGTAACCATTAATGTAAACTTTTTTTAAATGTTAAATAGTAAAATTTTATTCTATCCATGCTCTTTTATTGACGAAACCTCCCGTACCGTTCATAAAGTTGAAGGAAATAAAACACGGCCATAAACTGCAATATTGATTTGCTTTTTATGGGTAACTACTAACTACTACACTGACTACCACCACCCGTACTAATTATTAAGGTTTTGTAAGGTTAAGTAACGCCAGACGCCTTTCGCATGTAAACGTTGCCCTGGCTATGTCACCGTTATTATTAACCCTGGTACTACCTGTTAAAATTTATTCCATGCTCGAGTATAAAGTGCACTTTTTGCCAGCTAGGAGGTTTAACTACCCCCGTAATACTTGATTAATGCTCGCCAAACAACCACTTAAAATCAAGACATTACTTCCACCTAGCCTGCTCTCCTTTACCGAACGCTTTCTCAACACGGAACACTGAATATTCTATTAAACCATTAGTAAAGTAAAATGTTCAGTCAGAAAAACTCAAAGTTTACGTAGGTATTTCATAGTAGGATATTTTCTTATTTTTATTGTCGTTTCTGCATTTTCCTATGTATTGTTTGTATATTGTATTGTTATTTGGATCCGTTTGTTTCCGTGTTTTCCTTTGTGTTTCTTTTTCTGTCACGACAGTTCATGTTTTTGAAACGATGTTTTTTGTACTGCTTTTGTGTCATTTTTCGTCTGTATTGATTTTAGGTGTGTCTTCAGAAGTAATAAAGAAGTAATTCCGCAAAATTTGTTCCTTTTTACGATTATTTCTTTTTTCAGACAAACCTGCCAGTCGTTTTGTCCGCTTATAACCAAGCCATTCCCGGGATATGTTCCCTTTTCAATGTTATGTTTAATGTTTTATGCCCTTCTTTTCCTGTAGCCTTAGGTTTGTATAACTTTTTATCTTTCCATTTTGTGTCTTTGTCCTTTCTCTTACTATGGTTTTTCTGTTTTGAGCGTCTATTCTATCCCACAATCTTTTATTGTAGCTGTGTTTGTTATTTTCATCTGCCATATTGGCAAATATTTGAAAAATATTATTTAGTTTTATTTATTCTCATTGTGGAATATTTTTGCATATTTCCTACGATTTATTAATTTGCATTACTATAGCGGATGTTCCAAATCAGTGTGATATATGAAGCCTCTTCATGACAAATTCTCATTGATGGTAAACAGGAGAACAACCTAGTTTCATGGGATAGTAGCGTACAGGAGAAATAATATGTAGAAATATAGCTACATATTTTTGAATTTTTGAATTTGTTGACGTCAATCAGAAAGTAATATTTAACGTCATAGTAAATACTTGAATTCTTAGATATTGGAAGACATAAAATCCTCCTCGAGAAAGAGAAAATGTGGCTTATCTATTGATGTCACTCTTCTGTGCAGACAAAATGTATTAATTATCTCTTTATTTACAGGGTGTGTCCGAAATGAGTGCATTAAATGCACTCAATAAGTGTTTAAGAGAACTTGATCAATGGCAAAGAAAAACAATTATTTCTTTTTCTGTCACGAGAAGGTCTGAAACGCTAATATTGTAGATGAAGCATCGGCAGTCATCAAAAACAGTAGTTTGAAGTTACAGTAAATAAATCGAATAAAGAGTTTATAATTTGCAATTATATTCATTATTGTCCACAAATAGAAAACGTATTTGGCCACCTGCACTAAACAATGTTGTGTTAGTGTGTGAGTGTATACTAGGATGTATTGAAAAAGTTGTCCCTACAGACCTACACATACTACAAAAAAAATTGGCACAATTGAAAAATATTTAGGTCTCCTTCAGAAGGCCTAAAGTTTATAACCTTAGTTTTAAGCCTAAGTTTTAAGAATTAGATTTATTTTTAATAAAAGATTAAGTGATTTTTCTTTTTCAAATTCAAAAAGTTTAACAATAAGCTTTATGCCTCCTGTGGGAGACTCTAGTGCGCTAATTTTATTTATGGTATATGAGGGTCCACAGGGACAACTTTTTATCGAAATTTTGAATTTCGAATAAAAACGTTCGAGTGTATACGTTTCCAGGAATCGAATGTTTCAATTGACTGGGTTATTAAGAAAGATTAGTTTTTATTTATAGGTAATAAAACAAATTTTATGCTCTCAGAAGATAGTAAATAAATGTTCCGATTCAATGGATATGAATAATATAGCAAAATATGCCAGTTCAGAGGAAAACTTTTGAAAAGCAAAGTGTATCAAAAGTGTCTTTTCATTTCTCTATCTATTATTTGGCACTTCTCAGTTTAGTCATATTCTGATACACATTTCATAAAAAGTTATACTAAAAATCCACCAATAGACAAGAAATCTACATTCATTAACTTTATATTATGACTTTCAAGAATAGAACACAAAGCACAAAATTATAACTTTATTATTGTCAGGATTGGTACTGTCATTACTTACTGACAGTATTATTGAGCGCCTAAATCGTCAAAACCAAAAAAGGAGTCAAATTGCTTAGATATAAAAACGGTCAGTTTGTCGTGAATTTGTATAAGAACTAAAAAGGAAACAGCAGATGTCGCTTTACTTTAAAAATGGTTAGTTACAGAATAATCAATCGCTAGTAAGACCAAAAAGCATTTCTATATTTGTAGTTTAGTTTTTAACACTAAAATTTGCAAGTATAATTTGCATAAATATTGAAATTCTATGTGGACGCAGTTGCGTATGGACCTATTCAATCGAATAGTTGCTATAGTTTCACAATGTAAACAGTAATTATTGTGTGGTGTATCGGCGCGTTTTCGACTTAGGATACAGGAGCCTTAACAGTAAGCCGAACCGCAAAGCATTTCTGGCATATTGTAAAAATGATGAAAAACGCTGTTGCAAAAACAGCGGGAGAAAGAGAAAATTTCGGCAGTCAATTCACGTATAAAAAGTTTACTTCCATGGTCCTACCAACCATTAATATTCTCTCAATGTATCAGACTATAACTGCATGAACCCCGGTATTTATATTGCACCTAATACAACATTCCCAAAATATTATCACAAGCGATATTTACGACGCTATTTATAACATTGACGATGTACTCAACGTCACGTCTTCACACCCCAAATTCTATCACAGCTAATTCCCTGCTTACACTTACAGACTACACCGCATCACCAAACTACCCAGCTTCCACTTCGTTGAAACGTTCACCAACTTTTTTCCTTCACTTTTCGCAGAGGAAGCGACGTGCGGAGCAATTTGTCAGTCCGGTACTCGATTGGCGTTTTATAAATAAAAGTATTCGAGAGAAAGAGTGAGAGAAGGGACGGGCGGTCGTTGGCAGTGAAGTGAACGGTGGCGGGTTGAAGGGTTTGGGGGGTAACTCGGTACGTGTGTGTTCTCCACGGCATGTGCCCATCAATCATGCGACGTGTTCGGCTCTCTGTATTCGCCTCGTTTTGTGTTTTCGGTATTTTGCCTGTAGTAGTACAGGGGTTGAACGCCCAAACCCTTAGTGCGGGGGTGGAACGAGCGCGGCTCCTCTCTAAGCAAAAAAACGCGCAATGGGATAATTATATTTTCTGGACGGAAGCTGTTAATGTAACGACTATTCGTTTTGTTATAACTGTCGTTAATTTATCATGACGACTGCTGACTGTGCTCGAGTCTGGCATTATTGCATAAGTGGAAACCGGGAAGCACGCGACCAAAGCGGCATTTTTTCTAAATACATTCGCTGCAACAACGTCGACTTAACAAGGCATCCAATGAATATAACGTAAAATGAATAATTGCATGCTTGTTTGCATGAGTCCTCAATAATTTTACTTAATGAATCTTGTACATTATGGAAGTTATACAATATTCATATACTAGACACTAGTACTTATAATCAAGCATATGTCATAATTCCTTTACATTGACACTTGTGTAAGTCTAAATAGTCCTGTATTATTACAATTTGCTTGAACCGAAGCGACGACAAATGTTAAAGGAATCCATTGCATGAATCCGAACGCAGTTTCTTTTACGCATACAGCATGAACGGTAATTCATATTTCTTTTCCGAACTTTCTAGAATGTATTGTGCTCTTAAACATGGCCATTCCATTGGAATGTATTCACAGTTTTGCTGATTGCAGCGCTGAGAAATGCTTTATTATTAAACTTTATTATGCACTTGTTTATGATTTTAGTTCCATCACTTACATTATTTCTATTATAGACATTATTTTCAGATTTTGATAATTAATTCAGAAATTTGTAAGAACATCCATTAAAATTATCGTTTTTATTCACAAGAAGAAAATTATTATATTTCCTTGTTTTAAAGACGTGTGATAATTTTGATGATTTTTTTCGCAATGTGGAGAAAAAATATTAAAATCGGTAAGAAATATCAAAAGGTATTAAACATTAAAGCCAAATCGATAAGTTTTGTATAAAGTAACTCTATCCTTTAAACATTCAGAAATTCCGATGAATCAAAAACAGACATGTTTAGAATTGATATGGATATAAATCACAAGAGAATTTGACCTAGTTCCATATTTACTTAACAGGGTGTTTCAAACTTTGACCACCAAAACATCATTTTGGTACCATCAGTAAAATATGCTTAAAGACTTTTATCCCCAAAATTTGCATGCGAATACTAGTAAATCTTCTTTTAAATCAAAATCGATAAAAAATTGCAAAAGGTATTGAATTTCAAAGCTAAAGCCATGTACAGACTGCAGCTGCAATGTGTAATGCAACACGTACTGTAACATGCAACGCAACCTGTGTGGACGGGGTGTTGCCCGTAACAGCCATGTTGCAGCGCGCGTTGCACTGTACGCGCGCCATGATCCACCGACTGCGGTTTTCGTAGCGCCGTCCACGCGCATTGCATTACATTACGTGTTGCATTACACGTTGCAGCTGCAGTCTGTAGCAGGCTTAACATTAACATGTTCTGTTTTAATATCATTAGCGATTATTAAGATATCTTTTTAAAAATTTCATAATCATCTGATAATTATGATGTTTTTTACTTGCATTTGTTGGGAATCAATCAGAAGCAGTGGAAGTTCACAAAAGTTAGGGAACATCAAAGTTTAGCCAAAATTTGAGTGGCTCGTTTTTTTTTGCCAGTGAATGTATTTACATACATATTCTAACGGTTTTCTAGAAATTAACAATTTTATTTTATAAACTATTTTGAACGCATACTATTTACGCCTATAAGTGCGCGCCAGCCAGTGTGGACCGAGAGCACAGATTATATATTATAGTCTGTGCTGAGAGCATCAAACGTATGCTGCGAAAATATGATTGAGTGGGGGCATGTCTCGACCACACCGTTGCGTGATGACGGTTCCAACCAGTATATTTTGCCGTTTTGTGTATATCGGATAGCCCCGATTAGCTGGACACGTCAAAATTAAACTAAAAATCTGAAAGTAAATGTTAAACTGTATACTTTTAGGTACATTTCTTGGATATTTATTTGCGTTTACCGTCGTCGTTTACCTTTTACCTTCGTTGTTAATTGTTAGCAGAACAACAATAACCCAAAAATGGGGTATTGTTGTAGAGAAAGAGAGAGAGAATTGTGATCTTTTAAAGAGAAAGTGGCTAGACAACTTTCATGGAGTTGTTTGAGGTGAATGAGCGGACTCAAAATGTACCTATTAGGTTACTACAGAGAAGCGCTGAATAATTTTCCGGGGAAAAAGTGGGACCGCGTGAATCATCGTTTCCTTCTCTTACCCGATAGTAAGAAGGGATTACGCACTAACCCGTATTGTTGATGACTTATTTATTTTATTTATTATATTTAAGTAGAGTAATTTATTCAAACTTAATTTCGTTCAACAAACTTTAGTTTAGCATATTAATGCACATTTTAAGGCTTTACAGTTTTACATGACATAACCGTTTATGCCATATGGTTTTTACGTCCTACACTACCGACCTGTTTGCACATAATTTTGTATAAAATTTTATAACTTTAATTTGTATTCTATTTTAAATTAAATTTAATTTAAATTAAATCGATTGAAGTTCTGCAGATGGTTTCAGAGACATTTCAAAAACAACTTTTTTAAATACAGTAATATGTTTTTTATTAGTGTCCAAACACTATACCCTTTTGACAGCTTACAGCACCATTTAATTACAATTAGGATATGCCAGTTTAATTTTTTTCACCAATAAATTCGTGGATTTGGAGCATTTGTTTGTTTAATACAATCAGATGGCTAAATTTACTGAAAATTGATATTTGTTTGAGAATATCTGATAATCGTATAGTGTCAAGGAAAATGCAATTTGTAAAACAATGTGTGATGTCTAAAATATTAACCGACATTAGAACTTAATAACAAAAGTACCCATACAATCGGACGTCCAGTCAGATACACTGCGAATATTTAAATATTACATCAACATTTAATTATTTGAAAAAAATGCAGTAATAGCAATTAAATTTATTATTACGTAGTTGTTCTTTCCTGGTAATGGTTTTGTTTAATGGCAAATTTAATATTGATTCACTTGTATTATAATGTGTAAAATTTTTATTGATTTTATATATACGAATTGTTATACAAACTTTTTTTAAACTTTTATTTAAGCATATGGAGTTTTGCCGGAGTCGGAGTCAGACTACGAAAATTATCAGGAGTCGGAGTAGGGTGTTTTTTACCGACTCTACAGCCCTGATACAGACCATCCCTCGAAATTAATGAGGTATCTTAGCTGATAGTTTGCTTCTGATTTTATGTTGTATATAATATAATTTAGTCAAATCGTTTCTAATGATTCATGAGTTATAACTTTAATAACTCTTTAAATCCGGACATATAACATACTTGGTAGTGCATTGTGCTATAGATACATAAAACTCCCTTGTTCAAATCCAGGTCGTAACTCTAATTTTTTATTTAGTTTTAATTTTACATCCCGCTCGTTTGTATCGCTTTTAATGTGTCGTTACGCTATGTCCGTATAATTTTTTTAATCGTACAATTATTATTTTAACTGGAGTATTTTACACTTATTTGTCTAAAAAGTTACACAAGGCAAGATAGACACAATATTGTGGATGGTATAGGTCCGTATTATCAACATCTGTATTTATCTGACTATCGCAAAAAAACTATCGGTGGGATTGGTTTCCTACCGTCTTATTTATTGAAATCTACGGCCTTCTACCAAGCAAACCTACAGATAAACCAACATAAACCACGTCGGTATCCTAAATCAAATACGATAGTAGTTAATAAAAAAAGTTATGTTGGCTTTTCCAGAACCCCAACACCCAGGATAGTCGGAGATAATATATAAGCTATACGTAGGTTGTATATGCTGGGAGTTTTAGTAAGTTGTAACTATTACTCTTAACAGTGTCGACCTTTAAATCACATCATAAAATGAAATCAAGTTACATTTCTTTCCTAGTATTGGTACTGATAATTTCTGACTGTGAGTAGCTTTTTTCTACTATGTAACACCTAAGTATAAAAGAAATCCTAAGATATATTTCTTTTTCTGGAAAAGGTGCATGTATGCATGTATGCATATAGCATATTTCTCGGAATTCTTCTAAGGTGACGCAACAAATTTGAACATCATTTAATTCCGAAAGCAAATCCTGTACTGAATTTCAGCGAATATTGTGAATGTTATTAATAATTAATAGTATTCCATTCCATTAGAAAAAGATATATCGGTTGCTATAGCAACAAAACCAAATAAGGTAGAAACAAAACAAAAAGCCAGAACTTTTAGCAAAATTAAATACAACACTATACTTACATTGAAAATATGATGCTCTATTATAATTTAAAATTATTGTGACGCAGAGGCAACACCCAGCATAAACATTCGCTGTTACTCTTACGTGACGAATTCTCAGACGAATAACTTGAAAAGACCAACTCGTACCTAAACGATTTTTTCGATTTCCTTGCTTCTATCAACATTTGTACGCTAAAAATTTTAATAAAATATCATGTATTTGGTATCATTGTAATCGAAAAGATGTTTTCTATCTAATAATAAGGGTGTGGTCATTGGGTCACAGGCCAAAAAACAATTAAATCACGCTAGAGGGCGTAAGTAATGCAATATCGGCCAAAATCGATTTATTTAGTGTTTATTTCACAGTTTTCGACTATTTTCACCAATTCCTAGCCACCCAGATTAATACACAAAGAAGTTATTTTTGCGTTGCCTTGGTGATAAAAATTGACGATCGATATGTTTTTGTGTTCAGAATGTCATCATGATTGAAAATATCACAGAAAGAATATAGGGTGCCATTTAAAATTTCGATGGACGTCATTTCCGGAAAAATGGAAGTCATATTAACCTCAGGAGTATCCCAAAAAATGGCATTTTCTGTGTCTATTAGCACATTCCCACATTTCATTCGTCCAGCTTTATAAACAAAAAAAAATAAACGAGAGTACCTATCACGTGGGTCACCCGGTCCAATCTCGCAGCAGTAATTAAAATTGTTCATGTCTACGATGTACGTTTGATCTTCGCATAATACCTTATTAAAGTAAATGTGGTCCTTGAATTATAATTATATATAAAAATAAACTGGAGTACCTATGCCGTGGGTCACCCGGTATAGTAAAATCAATTCTAGCCAAGAATAAAGCTATCTATTTATAGATTTATTTGAAAACCGCGCCAATAGTATAAGATTCAGAAATCAAAGCATGTAGAACAAGTAAATGTACAAGATTAGCCAAAATTACAGAACACCTAAATGATTCTCCAACCGTAAGACATTTCAAACAATGGTTCAAACAAAAGTTTTTTGGCTTTAAACAAGCTAACGTTTAAATATATTTTTAAGGGAGCGGAGGTGGCCGAGTGGATAAGGCGTATGCCTTCCACTCAGAAGTCCAGGGTTCAAGCCCAGGTTAGGCAGGGGATTTTTAAAAATACTCCGTCTCCCCGATTGCCGCACAGACAAGCCACTGGCTTTGTGCACATGGCAACATCCCCAAAAAAAAAAAAAAAAAAAAAAAAAAAAAAAATATACAGGGTGCTCATTTTATTATAGAAATTTCATGACTTTTCCTTTTTTAAATGGAACATCTAATTCTCCAACTGAAAAATTTATTTATTTTTTTAATAAAAGTTCTTTGTGTTTGAGCAACCTCTCGTTTAAATATAGTTTTAATATTAGTGTGTTCATTTTATTTTGAAATTTGCAAGCCTTTCCATTTTCTAATAGAACAACCTGTATATTTTAATTTTTTTAATTCTAAGATTAATTCTAAGAACTTTTTTCATAAATAAGTTTTTGAAAATTATTTTTGAGTTATGAGCAATTAATCAAAAATCATTCAAATAAAGAATATTTTCCCACATACATGCATATTTATTTTATTGTTGCAGTTTGAACATTTAATTTAAATCTATTCTTTCTACTTTGCGTTCGTTATAAAGTCATAACGAAACCGCTTTCGGTACCGTTATGAAAACACTAGATCAAAAAATTTCAGTTACTTTTAGTTTTCCAAGATTGATGAAATTAACGTCAAGTGTCAAAAAAGGCTGACATCTCAAACGCTATTGGCTCGCTTCAATTGTATTTGTGAATTTTACTACAGCTACCAACTGTTGATGAAAAATATTATTAGATTGTAAGATGACAACCGCAATTTTTGACATTTATGTAAAATTAATGTCGCAAAGTAGAAAAAATAGTATATAACACTCGTTTTATAGGACGCATTGGCGCACTCGTTCCATTTGGTTTTGCGTTCCAAAACAACTCCTGCGCCATTTTTGTCTTATAAAACTTGTATTATAATATACTATAATTGTATGTGTATTTTCTCTTGGATTTTCTATTTTTTACCCGTTTCGTTAAAGTAAAAGTTTATGAGTTTTGATTAATTGCCTTTAACTAAAAAGGAACCCATTTTATAAAAAAATAAATCCATCGTCAAATTCTTAGACTTAATCTTATTATTAAAAAATATCAAATATACAGGGTGTTCTGTTAGAAACAGAAAGGTTTGCATATTTTAGCAATAAAATAAACATCATGTATATTAAAAATATAGTTAAACGAAGGGTTGCTTAAACACAAAAAAAATATTTGAAGTTTTTTGCTGTTGGAGAATTACTTAGGTGTTCCAGTAATTTTGACTATTTTTGTTAATAGCTTATAATTAAATGATAATCCTCCCAAATTGAAAACCCCAGAGATAACCTCCAAGAAGAAAAACCCAACGACGAGTAAGTGATGTCTTAACTGATAAATGAGACAAAATAAGAGATGGAGCAGGGCAGAAAGAGCAAGGTCGATAGCCCGTTCGAACAACAAACGAAATTTAATAAATGAACCTAATTATGTAATAAACCTAACGTACTTACAAAGCTGTATATTCCCATTTATATTGAAATTATATTTAAACAAGCTATCGTTGTTTTGGGTAAAAAAACTTTTATTTGAACAATTTTTTGAAATTCTTTACGGTTGGAGAATTATTTAGGTGTTCCGGTAATTTTGGCTAACCCTCTATTTTTCTCTAGTTGCGTAAACAATTTGACTCTGATATCCAGATAATTTTGGTCATAATTATTATTTTTCGAAGGCATTTTGCCACACAACTTTACTGTTGCTCGGCTGTATGTATGAATAAGATTGTAATAGAGATTGACATTTTTGAAGCGTGGACCGACTAAAACGAGATGCTTATGATGCAGCAACATAACCTCACTGTGACACACGACTACATATTATAAACTGTGATTAACGGTAATAATTTGCCCAAAGTGCATTGTGGATTTGTGATTATGGTTGGTTTCCTCATTATAGCATTGCACCGAAGACGAATTATTGAATTTGAAACTAGGTACCCAACAGAACTATTAATAAAAACATCACTGAAACACAGTTGTTCTTTTGTTAATTTAATTATAACACAGGTGAGATTGGAGTCATTCATTACTGTCATTTATAGTGTTGAACTAAAGATGTAAGCAAAAGTCAAAAACCAGGTGGCTTCGAAGTGAAGGCCTTTTCTTACTGGGCTGTCCGTATAATTTGTCAAGTTTGCGATATTGTTGCAGATGAACCCGATAACCAATATCTAGAAGCTTCAAAATAGTCTCGTAGTAAACCATAAATCTTGTACGATTTTTACTTATCTTGAAGTTCTGTAAGTTTTTTTTTTGTTTCAGGCCAATGCCTGAAATGTTACCATTGTACTGATGTCAACGAGGGACCTTGCTTTTCACCAAAGGAAAACAATTTGAGAACCATTGATTGCAGCGTGCTACTATGGCCGGGCATTCTAGGGTTCATTCTAGGCGATGAATTTTCTTGCTTCAAAGCGGAATACTCCAACGCCACAGTGAAAGAAGTTGAAAGGGGCTGTGGCCTACAAAATGTTCGAAAAGATGCGTGCAAATTTTTACGCAGTAGTAAGGATGTCGACCTGTGTACCATTTGTTCAGAGGACGGATGCAATTCAGATGTAAAAATTCAAATTTCAAATTCAAATTCAAGTTCAAATTTCACATACTTAGGTTCTAATAACAGTTACAGTACATGCTGCAGTACATGCCGCAGTAGCAACTATGTATTGATGTCATTAATATTTACATTTATTTGTATTAAAGCGCATTTTTAGTTAATTATTTCCTTCAGTTCCAATATAAATATTTGGTAAAGAAAGATGTGTTTGTAGGGAAAGAAAAGAATAATTTGAAGACATGCATTATACATTATATTTTTATGACTAGTAACCGTTAATTGTACCCGTTACTTTACTCGAGCTACTTTGTACAAGTAGTGCCGTTTATTCGCTACTGACTTTGAGTACTCGCACTATGCTTTACTACTCTTTACGAGTACACGAATGCCCTAAATACCGCAGTGTGTTCGTGGACTCACGATTTCATTATTGCCTCTAAGTATTTTCAATATGATAACCAAATTTACAGCAAAATTTTTTGATGTCCAATGGTATCTAATTTGAGTCCAATACTCTCTCATATAGTAATGGATATATTCTTAGATAAGCAGATACCTAAACTAACTTTCCAGGCTTCCCTTTATAAAAAAACATTGTTGATGACTTAATTTGTGCAGTACCAGAGAATAAACGAGATGAGATTTTGAACATTTTCAATTCCCACCATTCAAGACTGAAATTCACCGTAGAACAAAAATCTAGCTAAATTCATGGCTGGTATCAAAACCCACCAGTTCTGAACGATACATTAGTTTTCATTCTTACCATCCAATGAACATCAAGAAGACCTTTATTTTAGCTCAAAAGCAAAGAATTACAAAAAATATCCATCCTTCCCTTGCAAACAAAAACCTGCACAAATTTGGAAAAATTGTACAAGAAAATTATTATCCAATAGCTCTTATTAGGAAGCTACTTTTTAGTAACCGGACACAAACAAATAATGAAGTAACAAGAAGAACTGGTTCAAGTAAATTAAAAGTATTACCTTACATGGCAGGGCTCACTCCCAAAATTATTAATCTATTCAGTGATTTGAATGAAATTTATTGTTTGGTTGTAGAACACTGAAGAGATTAGGGTCATTATACTCAAAAGTTAAAGATGCATTACCGCTAGAGTTGCTCTCTGATGTCATCTACAAAATTCCATGTAGTGTTTGTCCTAAGGAATATATTGGACAGACTTCTCAACACATTAAAAGAAGAATTGCACAACACAAAAGTGATTCAAGAATTAAACCTAACGCTTGTGCTTTGGCTTCCCATGTTAACTCTCTCGGACATAATATGGATTATCAAAATATAGAAGTGGTAGACATTGACACTAATTTTTTCAAGCGCTCTTTTCTAGAAATGTATTATCATAACCGTTGCACGATGAACCAAAAAAACTGACATTAGCAATCTAAGTTCAGATTATAGTTATCTCTTAAAATTCTGTCCAACAAATTTAAACCCCCCAATTGTGACACGGTACATGTCATTCATGTCATTTGATTCTTATTCTTTATTTGGGTTAGTTTCTAGTTTCTAGTTTCATGCCTATATATATATTTTTAACGTAGGCCTTTTATTGGTTATATACTTTTTCTAACTTTGATTTATGGCATCTTTCATGATTTTTACATTTTTATTATCCTTTTCTCCGGTTTGTATTAGTTATAGGTAGTTATTTATAATTTTAATATATTGCTAAAATATTTTAGAACCCTGAAGAAGGACACAATTTCGTCCAAAATATTGGTATAAGGAATAAAAAAATATAAAAGAGAAAAAGCGTTTTTTGACTGAATTCCCACTAAGTTTTCCGATATAATAATAGTCAAGTTTTGCAGATGGCGCTTATTTGCTTGACAGTTTGACTGGATGTTTTACAGCAATTCCATTAGATCATGTCCGGGCACTTTTTGTTCCCCTTATTCCACCCCGACACCGTGCAAAAACTATTTCAAGTTACCTATGCTAGTGATACCTACTTAGATAAGTAATAAGTTGCCTCATACAACTTATTGTACAAAACGGTAACAGGCATGTGCAGTCGTAATGTGGTTAATGAAGTGCGGATAACGTTCGAAGCTGCATTAAGTGACATTTAACTGCACAATTACACATTGTTACTTAAGCGAAATACCACCAGCTCATTCAAACCATACTCTCTCTCACTCTCGCTATTTAATCTTCGCCATCTCACTTTAGCTGCAACCTTTTCGCAGCGTCTGTATCAAAATGTCGTTTATCTTTCGGTCGAACCATGGATGCATAAATCATTCGATACAAAGCGGCGCGGCGGCGGCGAATCTCCTACTCGTTCGTCCCTTGTTTCAATTCTCTCCGCCGCCGTCGATTATTAGCGCGCGAATCCGACGGTACGCGGCGCCACCGTTCGTTCAAACCGAGCTAATTAAATTACTAACCGAGCCGGATGAAAATCGCCTCGCCGGTGATCATTAAAAATTTAAAGTTTTATAGTCGGCGGCAATCGCCCGGAATCGACTACGAATGTACTTCCGATCTCCAACTTTCCGATCATAATTTATTGGGGGCATGCGAAATTGCGCTCGAGATAGGAGAGTATTAATTTGGATGCTCGGCGGTCGTTAATACTTCACTATTTATTAGTCTTGCAGTGGAGGTTGAATAAAATAACGAATAAATTGGTGCATCATCTATCCTAAATTATTAACAGAAAATAATGAAATGAACAATGCAAAATACTGTAGATAAGTACATACGGCGAAGTGAATTATTTATTGGCATCATTCCAGCATAGTATTTGGTTTTTCGTCTCTTTGTTGCAGGTCTGTGCATAACACTGTTTCTAAGGAACACAACAATCTGAAATAAACGTCCAATAATTTCCGAAATCTAAAATTAGTTTTTATGGTCATTAGCTAAAACATGATGCAATCTGATACTCCTCTTCCGTTTGATAATATATTTGAAATATGTGTCCTGTAACAATAGGGAAACAAAATATAAGAATAACAAATACATTTCCAATAAATTGCACAATGCATATATTTCTTTAAAAAATCTGATGTTGCCAGGCACATGACTTTATCATACAATAGGTATATAAAATTAATAGTTTAGCTGCATGAGAATCTATTTGATTGATATCAGTCGTGTCTACATTAAAATAAAACTAGTTGGCCAGGATCTGACAGATAAATAATTAAATAAATAAATAATTCCTTTATTAACAAAACAATATTAAATGCAACAAAATAATATTTATATTTAGGGCGGAGATCAGCACACTTGTTTCCAAATTGCCTTGCTCTTCCACTCAACCCCTTACGCCAACTACAACTAAGACATAGTTGTATCAATAATATAACAATAATTCCGAGAACTTATCAAAACAAAAACAAACAAAAAAATTACTCTAGAGTCCAATTACACGTAATTGCAGCAACTCCAACTCAACAAAACATCGCACATGCCCATAAAAAATAAAAATTAAAACTGCCTCCGATGTGCGCTCAATGCCTAAACTCCCCCCTGTTCAGCAAACAGATAACACTTCACCTTTCCCCCAAAACTGGTTAACGATATTTTTTTCATATCTTCCCAGAGACCCAGTACATATGTGACTGAATCTTAAATTAAGGTTATGGACATCCGTTCTACAGCGTATCTTCCGCATGAAGTATTGTGGGATCCTCTTGGATAGCAACTTATATAATATTGCTGCATGAAACACCCTAGTGTTATCCATGTTTAACCACCCCAAGTCGCCCAGCCCATTCGATACATGATCATACTTCCTCAAACCAAAAACAAACAGAACATGCAGTTTGGACACGCTGAACACGCTGCCTATTCGACGCCGTCAGGCAAAGACCGTACACGGTATCACAATATGAAATCTTTTTTACTATTGACGGCATATTGACAGTAGATATAATGAGATATTGTCAAAACATCAGCATTTGACACTACCGGTACTGTCATTAGAACGAAAATTTGAAAAATCTTGGCTACTATGTAATTTCATATCAATGCAGATGCGACTGATCTCGATCAAATAGAATTTGCTCTTGACGCTAAACTATTAATTTTACCAAAAAAATGTCATAGGCATAAATTATTCAAAATTTCCTACACTTTAATTTATTATTTAACTATTTTGACGAAATTACAGAAATGGCGGCTCATTTGCAAAATCCTTGAAAAAGGCTTAGAATAAACTACCAGCTTTTCAGCTCTAAGTTAGGTCATGAAACTTCTAAATATGAACTTTCGTCCCGATACCTTTAGTAGTTTCTCCGGAATCGTCGCCACAAAAATCGTTTACACACACACGCACAGACACACACACACACACACACACAGACATTTTTTTGTACCTTGGTCAAAAATGTTCAGGGGACCCAAAAAGACCTATTTCCGCTAAAATCTCAATTTTTTTTTTCGGCATGATTACAATACTTTATCTTACTGCGTATGATAAAGTAAAAATGAACTCGGTATGTTGTGTAGACTTAAAACATACCATATTTGCGATAATAGGACGTTGAAATCCAATGTTATGTTACCTTACGTATGGCTATGCAGCGTTGCTGATAACCAGGCTGAATCTATAAAAAATAGTTGCTAACTAACCACTTGGAAACGTGGTTAGTTACCAACATTTTTACAGAATCAGTCTTAATATCAGGTCAGATTGCATATTTAATGTCAGATGAGAGGTGAATTAGGTTAAGTAGGGAGTAGTTAGTAGTTGTAGTAAGTAGGTTGATATTTTTGTTTGTATACTGGGTGAAATTTTAAAACCTTTTTTAACGAATTTACTCAGAATGTTGGACGTTTGGCACAAAAAATTGTATAGTAGCAGGGCTGTGGAGTCACAGTCGGAGTCGTGGAGTCGGAGTCGGAGTTTAGACAAATTTCAGGAGTCGGAGAAGTAGTCGGAGTCGGAAAACATTTACCGACTCAGACTCCGGATCTTTGTTTAAATAATGTAGAAAAAGACATGCGAGATGGCCCGTTGTCTCAATAGATAGTAAACAATTAACCAAACATATTATTAGGTTTACATTCATATGTAAATGTAATTAAACTACAAAACACACAGGTGGGTCGTGAGTGATGATCAGCAAATGATTATTGTGAGTCGCTGGCCGCGTCGCATATATAGTTCATGATAACTCGATTATCTAGTAACAAAATTTCGGACGTTGATGCACACTTAGACGAATTAGAACATTCAAAAGTGAAGGCACAACATGTGGTTTTCCTTATTCATCAAAATTAAGAGAACTTTCTCGTGTTCATTGGGTCACAAAGAACAGCTGAATAATTCGTTAAATATTGCAAAAAGCATTTTATTGATTTTCCCTTGCAATTTTAAAAAGAAAAAATACTTTCCATAGTTTTTGTACCAGAAGAAGCAGCGTGATGGTGTCACAGTCGTATCAACTCTCAACATTTTTAAATTTTTTTCGCCTCATTATCTGAATATTTGTAAAATATACAGCTTTACTACTTTACAATTTTAGCTTTAATATTCGATAAATAACAAAAAAAACCTTTAACCGAAATTGATTATTCTTTTCGGCACATGCACAAATGTCCCTTTGTATTTAACAAAATATGTAGTGATTTTATATGGTTACTGACATTGTGAAATATGACAGTTTATTTAAGTTGAATGTAGGATTATCCATGTAGGTATGCAAATCATACTCGTTGCAGCCAGAATTGTGACGTCATTACTACTAACAGATGTAAGAATTGTGATTACTTTCAGCTTATTTTGCACTTAAATTCTTTAAAATTAGTAACAGTTATTTCACTGAATACAAAATTCATTGGAATTAATTTTACTTTGTAGTGGTTTGTTATTACTTTTATTATATTACAGATAGAAAATCGGTTAAATGGACAAACTAGTTCACAATTGTGTGCCCTCTAATGAGAATACGGTTGAATTTCTAACGATTTCACAGATATTTTGTAAAAATAATAAAGCGTCATTTTTTTAATTTGGTCATAACTTTGTGGTCAGATCAACAGGTCTTTTTGATTTTATTTCCAATTAGATTTGGTTTTTCCGCCAACAAATTCGCTGGAAACTAATAAAATTTACCCGGAGGCAGAAATGGAGTCGGAGTCGGCCTACGAAAATTATCTGGAGTCGGAGTCGGAGTCGAAGGTTTTTCTTTTTCGACTCCACATCCTACGTACCAAGAAGTCGTATTGAGTACTAGAGTTATCGTTCAATATTGTGGAGAAACCATGACCAACGTTTTCTTATGAACGCTATGATTCTTGTTTGAAGGATTTTTCTATTTTACAACACTTCTTTGTCTCTATATATTACGCATTTTTCTCTGTGTATGTTGTTGCTAGGTGTTTTGGAACTAAAATCAGTATCATATCTTATTGAACCAAACTTATTACAGTTTCTACATTTCTAACAGTCAAGTTAGTTCGTCTTTTCACGTAAAAGTTACAATACAAAAGAAACAGATAGATTATGCTAATGTTGGAATCGCTATTCATTTAAGGAAGCCAGTCTTGCATGAAAACTGAAAATAGTTGGAATGAAGTAATCCGTAACCTTGATTCCTGCTCCAAACAGACTTTTCTTGACATTATTTGAGGCCTTTGCATCCTAAAACGTCAATATCAAATATGCTATCTATAAGAAAACAAAAGTAGAGAGTCCATTGTTTTTAAAAATGAAATTACCAGAATTACCAGAAACACTGCATTGCCGATGAATATGAATTAATATAAATACTGAAATCTTCACCACACAACAAAAATTATTAACTTAAGGATTTGTCGATTCCTGTGTTTTGACTTATTAAAGTTTTGAGTAAAAAGGGCATGTAAGCTTTTTACATATTTTTTTACACTTTTAGAGGAAGGTGTAACTTAGGTACCAGTTTTATTTTTTAAGTTTGGATATTTATCCAAATTTGGATTACAGCGCTGCAGAGCAACTCCTTAAATGGAGTACCTTGATTTTGCAAATTGCGGTACGGCAAATTTACCCTGATTCGCCACATTATTTTTCAAAATTTATTAGTTTCAAGTTTTCAAGTTTTCTTTAAATATAGGAATGCCTCATACGTACTCATACAAAGTACGCTTTTATTACATCTTTTTACTTAGTTTTTTGCAACGTGCATGCTTGACAGTTTAGTAGAGAGTTGCCTCAAGTTTAACTGTTTCTGGAATATTTAGTATTTTATTATTATTTCATGCTTAACGAGAACACGATGAAAACTCATTAAACCGGAAAACGCTGACTGCATGCAATCTGACAACTAAGCGAAAATATAAGAACAGCACCGGCACTGTACTGGTGGTACCGCCACCAGCCGAGTGAGTGAACGCGAGAGATAATATATTTTGCAAATCGCAACGGTAGATGGCACTCTAGCTCCAATTACGGGCATGTAATTGTACCGCATTTAAATTCCACTCGACGAGAACATGCGCCCTTCGCTGAACTGTGGCGTTATAAATAAGTCCGGCGCAGTACTAGACCGACGACAAATGCTACCACTGCGTTTTTTATTATATACCTGTGCCTGCATTCAATAAAGACACTTACCAAAATTTTGAAAATGTTTTCTTGTAGATATCTTTAAACTATCATTACTCATCAATTATAAATGAATTGAAAACTTGGAATTATAAACAGGCGTTGAAAATTTAATTATTATTAATAGAGTCATTTATGGATCTGACATGTTTTTTACAAAGTTTTATTCATGAAACCAAATATACAGTGTGTTCATTTCAAAAGTATCCACCTTCAAAAATTTACCTAGGAAATTTTAGGCTTCATCCCTTCACTCCCCAGCCACACCACTTTGAAATTTCAAATGGCACCCCCTACCTTGTGATACATCATGTGAAAGGGCACAAAATCCTCTAGTCAACCATGATAAAAAAATGAAATCGATCAATTGGTTCTTAAGGTAGACTACACTGACGATGGAACGTATGAAATAACTCAACCCTTAAGAGTTATCTCTTGACCTGATGCGATTATTGCTTTGAGTGGAAACACGTGGATTTAGATATCGAGGAGGCAGTTCAAAACTGGTACATAACTTGCACAACCACTTCGAAATTTCAATTGGCACCCCCTACCTTGTGATATATCATTCGAAAGGGCATACACTTCCACTGCACCATGATAAAAAAATTAAATCGATCGCTGGTTATTAAGATAGACTACACACAAGATGGAAGGTATAAAATCAATTATTATTAGCGAAATATTGCGGACTGGATACACTGTTAAACTAAATTACAGTCATAAGAAATAAAAAATTAAAATAAATAATAAAATAAGAAATTATTTTATGATATGTTCGAAATGGCCACCATTATTTGCTAGATAAAAATACATTCTGTTTTCGAACTCTTCGCGAACGCAAATAATGGTGGCTATTATTCTAGTCTATCTTAAGAACCAATCGATCGATTTAATTTTTTTTATCATGGTTGAGTAGAGAATTTTATGTCTTTCAAATGATGTATGACAAGGTAAACGGTGCCTGTAAAATTTCGAAGTAGGGTGGCTGGGGTGCAAAGGGATAACCCCTAAAATTCTCTAGGTACCATTTTTGAACTTCCCCATCGATATCTAAATCGATGTGTTTCCACTCAAAGCAATAATCGCATCAGGTCAAGAGTTATTAAGGTATCCACCCTTTTGAAATGAATGCTCTGTATAATGATTTATCATTAGAATTTTATTTTTTTTCTCTTGCCTAGCCTATTGTCAGTTGGCAAAGATTACTAGTTTTTAAAGATTTCCAGTTTTAAAAAATATCTTCTGCATCTCTGACTGTGAAACTTAATATACTTCGGGCAGAAAAAACAGGATACCTATAGAACTTTTTACTCTGAATGAAAGAGTTTTCATTTTCTATTGATTTTACTCTTATTATTGCTATTTTTTAAGGAATTAAAAACAAATTGGAACAAGTTTAATAAGTGCAACAAAAATCCTTAAAAATAAGGTTATACTTGGTAACTTGGTCAGGTTCTCAAGTAGTTTACAAGATTCAATAGTTTTTATGAACTTCAATTGATATTAATTATTTTCAGTACAAACAAATTTATCAAGTGTAGTTTTTCTTGGCACATTTCGATTTGTTAGATTTGCAAAATTGTGCAATTTTTTTAACGCATATTTCATTTTTTGGGACACCCTATTTGCGTGTGTGCGGCTGGCGGGCAGACTGAGTATTTTAAAAAATCACTTTCTAAACCTGGGATTGAACCCTGGATTTCCTAGTGGAAGGTAGTCGGCTTATCCACTGGGCCAATTCCACACCTATTTAATAATAATAATAATTTGTTAGATGATTTCACTCTAAGAATTCATAGGTAACCCTTAAAAAAGTTATATGACTACATTATAACACTTATTGGAAAACCGATTTTGAAAAGAAATTATAGAGAAAAATTTAAAACTGTTGTTATTTTTAACCTTGCATATCCACAAACATTCAGACATTGACACCAATACAAAAATAAAATGTGAGGTTTGCAACATCGTACTTGAGAATCTGACCACGCTACTGAATTTCGCGACAGGGAGCATCATTTTGGTTCACCCGGTATAATAAGCAGCAAGTTAAGTTCTCTTTCAAAATTGAAAAAGTGGTGTAACTTTTCTATTTCTTGAAGTGCTACTAAATAACGAAAATCAGTTAGTTCACAAAAGTTATGAAGTTATTACAACATTGAAGCTAAAATTGCTAACTTGTCTAACCAAATTGCAAATATCTCCACTGGGATTTTTCAACTGAAACCACCAAAACATCACAATGCTGCTTCCAGAATAGCAGCCGAAAAATGTTATGTTTTGAAGATTGGAAATCCGGGTGATAATAAGTCAACTGTAAAAAAAATTATTTAACACCAAATTTCATCGAAATATTAGTCTTTTTTCTAAGTTTAGCCAAAATAATATTTTGGAAGTCAGAATGTTGAAGATTATTAATACACAACGCCAAATATATTTTAAAAGTTTGTAGTAGGTATTTGTAGGATTCGGTTTCATTATTCGCCAGGGAAGTCAATTAGCATCAATTATTGTATTTTGGAATTGAAATAAGTAGAATGCATTTATTGTAGTAAAAATAAACCATCAGGAAAAAAAAAAAGGTTTGTTGCTCGAAAGCAACGAGCAGAAAGAATAAATCTAAAATCTTAAAACAAATTACCATTGTTCATCAGTTTTATTCGTCACAATTATCTGCTATTTTGTCTCAAAGTCAGAGAGATAAAGCGGACCAGCAGTCTGCAAAGGCGTTGAAATTCATTAGTGAACGAACGACATAAATCTTAAGCAAATTAAGAAAGCAGCAGCGAGCGACTGGTGCTAGCTAGCTAGCTAGCAGCCGGATACCCGAACTCGGACTTAATTGAATCGCAATGATATAGCCCGTCCGTGGCGCGCCGTCCGCAATACGAATCGCCCGAAATGATTTACACACCGAATCAGTCAGTCAGCGTTTAATTAAAGAATGGGCCGCGACCCAGGGCAAGGAAGCCTCCTTGATACCGCTGCATCCTTTGAATGATTCTGCTTTGGTGATGCTGATGCTTATCAGTAGTCCTGATAATTATCGGTTGGCTGTTTGACACGAATGAGAAATTAATTTGAATTATAATGTAGGTATAGTTATAATATTATATAATTCCGGTTCAAACAAAAAGTATGATACTAGTAGCAAAACTAATGAAGCTCAGAGTACAATATTTTATAATGTATATTTTGCATCGTATAGATAAAGTTGTATGTAGTGTAAGTATAAATATATACATATATTAAACACGGCTAATAAGTTTCAACACGCCTTTCAGCGGGAAACAAATCTCTGTTATCTTGACTTTGTAGTTCAAACTATCAGATACGTATGGTGGTATACTAAAAGACTATTATATTATAGTATATTTTA
Organism: Melinopterus prodromus; assembly: GCA_964023965.1. NCBI lineage: Eukaryota > Metazoa > Arthropoda > Insecta > Coleoptera > Scarabaeidae > Melinopterus > Melinopterus prodromus. The sequence goes on from OZ030391.1 coordinate 74,516,587, forward strand.
AAATTAAGAAGTATATAATTATAATATATTTATTAAAATTTGTAATTAACTAACATTCACTTAACCAAGAAATTATACATACTCTTATGCATAATCACAATTTTCAAGTTGATTTTCTCTATGTCATTTTGCATCAGTTAGAGCTCTATGCAGGGTGATGCTGTATGTGGCACTTATTTATCTCAGTAATGATCGATGTGTGTAATTTAGGGATCGTATGTTATCATCTGAATACTACAAGACTGCGTCACAAAGATTAGGTTTGTGAATCACATATGATGTCAGAAGCTGTAAAATTAACATGTTCTTCGATTTAGAAGAATATGAAAAAAGATTTTAAATAACGAGTAGAATGTGGTACAGTACTTATTTGATGAAGATTTTGAAGCTAAAGTAGGGTTTCTTTCATTAAAGGAACCTTATAATTGATTGACTAATAATTAGGTATACAGTAGAGTCCCGATTATCCGAGTCTCGGTTAACAGAGGGTCCGGATTTTCCAAAGTGCTAGGCGCCTGAGGTAATCCTGACAAAAGAATATTAGATAGATATACTTCGTACTATTTATACTGCAATTAAATTTTAAATCACAGTTGTTATGAGGTACCGTCTTCTTGTAACCTACCTTGTAATGTATTTTTTTTATTTGATTAAATTCTGTTAATTTTTGCTATATACATATACGAGTAATATCACGATTAGTAATATTCTTTTTGCATAGTTGACGCTTTTCCGTAGACTCATGCCGATAATATCAAAAACATACGAATCAGTATAAAACGGTAAAAGTAAAGAGACAGATTGCTGTGATAGCAATTTTAAATACATTGTCGATAGATTTTATAAATTTTAAGTGCTTTAATTAACATGAGTAATGAACGTAAACATACTGTTATATTGATTTTCTGAATAATAATAAAATAAACAAACAAATAAATTTTAAAATTTGATTAAGATAAAGTTGTATGTAGTGTAAATATAAATATGTTGAATGTTATGAATGATTGAATTAAATATGTTGAATGATTTCATGGGTTATTTTGATCATAACAGTTCTAATAAACATAAAGCCAAAACGGATTAGTGTTGAAGTCGTACGAACAATGTATAACAATGTCATAATCTCTATAATTATATATGTACAAAGGAAAGTTATCGGCTTTTCAAAAATAACGAAAATATAGAACGATCATACTTCGTATGATAAAGTAAAAATATACCTAATTATTAAAACATATCAACAAGTACATTACATCAAAATATCGAGTTATCTAAATTAAAGTACTAAAACATTAAAAATTGGATGAGTGAGACATTAAATTGAAACGGTAAACAAGATGAACCAAAAGGAGCTGAAGAACCAAAAACAAGTGCAGACAAATGGAGGGGGAATAAATACTAGAATTTAATAATAATAATATATACTAGAAAAACTTACATATCCTGAAAAATTTTAATTTATGTTTAATTTTGATCTAATTCATTACCACCTTAATATGACTTGAACTGTAATATCTTGAGTTCCAATAAAGTTTATTATTATTATCGAGTTGTTGCACTTTCCCAGCCTTAGGGGCTGGAGAAAAATTTTACCATCTCACGGGGCGGAAAGAGCAACCGTGAGAGGCTCGGTGGAAACTAATATTTATTAAAGAGATAAATGCGTTAACAACAGAGTTGATGTTTGTACAAAGGTATTACAGTAGGTATTAGACAAATAAGCAGTGCGACATGTGCGTCCGATCGTCTGACATAATAGCAACCAAGTTAATAGAGTGTCACTTATAAGGTACGCAGACGTTATAAACATAAATTTAGCAAATACACAAAATATTACTAGCTTTTAAATGGCGTTTTCTGGGTCATGTTTCAGCATCTCCACCCAGTGTTCTCCGGATTATACTGCAAGTCCCTAGTATTACAGCCTTCTGCATGGGTATGTAGAGGTTTTTCTCCATTTCCATTGCTTGTAAGCTGTGATATAACTTAATGGGCACTTCTCCTGTTGCTCCCAGTACCACTGGTATGATTGTGACGTTTTCCAAACGCCACATCTGTCTGATCTCATCCGCTAGAGGCAAGTATTTGGAGATCTTTTCAGCGTAAGCTTTCTCTACGTTCGTGGCTAGCGGTATGGATATATCTATAATGATAGCCTTTTTGGTGTTCTTCTGCACCAGTACTATGTCCGGAATATTGTTCGGGATAGGTTTATCAGTGATAATTTTTCTGTTCCAGTAAAGCCTCGTGTTTTGGTCCTCTAGTACTGGCGCCGGCTCGTAAGTGTAGTAAGGGATTCCGGTGTGTTGATCTTTCATATGTATCTCAATCAGCTTCTGGTGTATAATCTTTGCGACGTAATTATGCCTGTCGAGGTACGCCTTCGGTGCTAGGACTCCGCATCCCCCAATTAGATGGTCCAGGCTCTCCTCCTTCGCATGACAGAGCCTACAGTTGACGTCTTCTATTGGTTGTTTCAAAATTCGTCTCCTGTAAGATCGTGTAGGGATCACCTGATCTTGGATAGCCATAAGCGATCCCTCTGTCTCCTTAAATAGGTTTCCTGTCCGTAGCCATTTGGTTGAACCATCGGTGTCGATGTTATCGCCTTCCAATACTGCTCTGTATCTGCCATGAAGTGGCTTTGCTCTCCACTGGTCTACGAATTTAGCTGTGTTAGTTACTTTAGCTAAGGGGTCGTACGTCTGATTGGCCATCTGGAGGGGAGTGGTTTTTTTATCTTCCTTTGCTATGACTTCGTGCAGTTTGCTGGTTTCTGCCTTTTTGAAGAAGTATGTCCGCAGGTTTTCCACCTGTACGTAGTGTCGGTTCACCACACTCGGTATGCCTCTGCCTCCATGGCTTCTTGGTAGATGAAACCTCTCAACCGCGCTTTTGGGGTGGTGGGCTCTATATTTGCGGAACTCCTTTCTTGTTTTGGTGTCCAGGGCACAAAGCTCCGTGTGTGTCCATTTTATTATACCAAAACTGTAAGTGAGCACCGAGGTGGCATAGGTGTTGATTGCAGCTGCTGTGTTTCTAGCGGACAGTTCGGTTTTGAGTATCTCTCGAATCCGTTTCAGGTAGGACTTTTCTAGTGTCTGTTTCGCTATCCTGTGGTCAATAGTCAACGCCTGTGAATATCCCAAGTATTTATACATCTCATCCTCCTCCATTCCCAATATTCCATCCTGACCCTCCTCTACTCTATACCCTTCGTGTCTTGTCCATTTTCCGTTTACCATTGAGTTAGTACGGCACTTGTCTAAGCCAAAGTCCATTCGGATATCGGAGCTAAATCTTCGTACGCAGTCCAACAGTGTTCTCAGATGGCCCTCTTTACTTGCGTATAGCTTCAAGTCATCCATATACCATATATGACTAATCTGCGTCTCCGATGGTAATAGACTGTAGCCTCTCGATTGTGCGTTGAGGAATCTGGTCAAGGGCTTCAGGGCCAGGCAGAACCATAATGGACTTAGGGCATCTCCTTGGAATATTCCTCTCCGGATTTTGATCTTTCCTGCGTTTATCGTCGCTGTTGGGCCATGCATTGTGAGCTCGGTATTCCAATTACTCATGACATGTACGAGGAAGCGTGTCAAATGATGGTTCACCCCATAGATCTTTAGTGTCTCGATAAGCCAGGAATGGGGCACCGAGTCAAAAGCCTTTCTGTAGTCGATGTACGCCATAAAGAGTGACTCCTTGCGGCGGATGGCATGGTCCGTGACTACAGCGTCTATTGTAAGTTGTTCCTTGCATCCTTTCGAGCCTTTCCTGCACCCTTTCTGCTCTTCGTCCATCAGGTTATTTTCTGCTAGGTGTCTGTAGATTTTGTCCGCCAGTACCGAGGTAAGTATTTTATAAGTCGTGGGCAAACAGGTGATGGGTCGGTACTTTGAGGGGTCCTCAGTGTAGATGTCTGTTTTTGGGAGTAAGTATGTTATTCCCCCGGTCATAAACGGTGGTAGCAGCCCCGGATCCTCCAGGATATTTGTGATTTGGGTGGCCATGAATGCGTGTGTTGTCCCAAACTCTTTGATCCAGAAATTTTGAATTTTGTCCGGTCCTGGGGCTTTCCAGTTCTGCAACTTGCGCACTGCTTTCGTGATATCTTCATTCGTAATTTTCCAGTCCAGCATGGTGGTAATGTCTGTTACTTCGCGTTTTGCATCAGCAAGCCATCTCCCACTCTGGTGTTCTACCGGTTCACTCCATATGTTAGCCCAGAACTCTCTGATACTGCCCACCGCTGGCACCGAACCATTCTGCGCGTGGTCATCATTTCGCTGGGAGAGGTTTCTATAAAAGGTGGCCTGGTTTTCTGAGAATAGCTTGTTCTGCTGTCGGCGAATGTTGCTGGTTCGGTATTTCCTCAGCCTTTTAGCGTAAGCTGCCAATTTTTGCTTGAGGAGGTCCAAGATCTCAACAGCTGTTGGATTATCTACACTTCTGTATTTGTCCATCAGTGTGTTAGCTTTACGTGTGACACGCCTGCTTGGGGTTTCCCTCGAGGACTCTGTTAGTATGCCCACTTCTCTTCGTATGCCTTCAATCGTTTTCGTCAGTCTTCTTTCCCATGCAGGTTGCTTGTTCCTCGGTCTTACCAGTTTATCACTTTCTACTTTGTGCATCTTCTGTTGGTTTGCTGCTAGCACTGTGTATGCTCCCGTGTATATGAGGCTATGAATATCCTCAAGGCTGCTCTTCTCTGCGGTCATTCTGCCAAGTATCTCGTTGACTTCGCATATGGTCTTGTTAGTGTCTGTCTTAAATCTAAGTTTTGGCAGGCGTGGTTTTGCCGTGGGATCCATCCCATTCAACATCATGTGGTTTCTGCGTAACTCTTCCTCAAGTGCACTCATCGGTTGTACGGCAATGACAATCTCCCTCTGCTGGTTGTTCGGCATGTCTTCTTCCTCCTCTATCAGACCCAGTTGTACGCCGACCGTGTGCTTTATTCTGTTCACAACCTCCGCTGGCACTCGGTTGTTTCTGAATATAGATCTGCGTTGGTCCAATAGGTTTTGCACAGTCTTCCCACTCATCTCTGGGAATTTCTCTATAAACATCCTGTGCAGCTCTGCGCTATATGGCACTTTCTCCGTTTCTATTTTGGTTATTGTGTAATAGCAAAGAACCACGTACTCGTTCATCTCTTGCGTCCAAGTGGTCCGTTGCCTTATTCTATTTTGTGGTGGGGCGGGCTGAGTGGGGTTTACTCCAGCAACATCCTCCTCCACGGGTGCCGCTCGACGATCTTGGGTGCGGCGCTGGTTGGTGTTTGTTCGATGTCCTAGTGCGTTGTCCATGTCTGTTGCAGGTGAATCTTCATGACGGTTCCGATCCGGGTCCTGCTGTCCCGGCCCGCCTCGGCGATTTCTTGTGGTGACAGGAGCAAGTAATTTCCACATTCCCGCGGGCTGCTAACCTTACGAGAATGGTTGGCTAGGGTGACCGCAGAGGCGCCAATTCTGATGGGTGGAGACCCATTCCCTTCGGTCTTCAATGAGTTGTTGGCATTGGCAAAACCTTCTTCGACTAGGGGAGGCCGGGGTCGTTAACTCCCGTTTAGCTCTGGCGCTAACCCTGACCATTGGCTAGGGTAACCGCGGAGGCGCCACTTCCGATGGAGGATTCATTCCCTGCGGTTTTTGGTAAGGACTACTTCAGGTAAGGAAAAGGGGGGGGCTGAAGAGAGTCTGACGCGGAGTGGAAATATCGTCAGACCCAGCTCGGGAACCCCGTGCACGCCAACGCACGTAGTCACACAGTGTGACATCCCTGAGGACTTATTATTATTATTATTATTATTATTATTATTATTATTATTAGGTGTAAAGGGGTTTTATGTTTTTTATGTTTTTTATATTTTATGAGACAGGTGTGTGGGCCAAGACTTAAAACCCTTTCTACAGCTGTGAAGCAGTTTAGTATCACTGTAGTTAATTTTAAGACCCGTTGTGACAGAATGTTGATACATATATGTTTGAGGAGGCACGGTATGAATGTTCCTTCAGTCTGTCAGAAAAATGTCTGCCTGTTAGGCCTATGTACTTTGAATCACAATTTGAACAAGGGTCAGAATAAACTCCACTTTACTCACATTCTGGAATTTTTAGATATCTATATGTAGTTAGATGTTTAACAACCTGAGTATGACTATTGTATGCCGGGATAATATTGTAATTATTCAGAACTTTTTGGAATCTTAATTTAATGTTATTATAAACAAACGTTCTATACAGTTGGGACCTGTTAAGTGGTTCGAGAGATGTATAAAGAGGGTCAAGTTTCTTTTTAATACTGTCAACCATTGATGTAATTAAATGCCTGGGGAAATTATTTTCTTTAGCAAGTTGGTAAACGAATTGTAGTTCTCTCATTTTAGAATCTTCAGTAATGGGATATGTTAGAGCTCTATTTACATAGTGTTGGAAGGCTGCCATTTTATGATTCATATGATGGTGGGAATCAAAAAGCATATTGATATTTTTTGAAGTGGGTTTCCCATATCAAAACATAAGCGACTGCAATTAATCTTCCGAATACGTTTATCAAAAAATTTAGAATGACTGGACATTCGACGGTTTTGGAACAAAGACGTGTTTGACAAGTAACACAGGTCTCAAATCTTGAGTATACCAGTGAAAAACAAAATAATTATATAGAGTCACTCATTTCATTTCACGAATCCGTTTCATTTCAAGTGTTTTGTTATAGTAAACGTCCCAAATAGTGAACTATCCGCTGCAATCATCACAGATAATTAACTTCACAAACACGAACATAGAGATTCCCCTAATTGTGATGACTTTATACATAATGTATTTACCAACTTTAGCAATTATTCTGGAGGCAGTGTCAGAAAATGGTCATGTAAATATATGTGAAGGTACATACATATGTATTTTTTGTGTGCTGTTAGTTGATAAAAATAGTCCAACAACTCAGCCCTCCTTTGTCGCCAATATTTAAAAAAAGTCTGTACATGTGAACGTATTTTAATAAGGAGATTTTAGGGGCGATGGTTTCTACTTTGCTGTCAGGTAGTATTCCAGAAGACAGTGGTTGAATAATAGTGTACTCTTTGGTGTTGTATAAAATATTAATTAACTTTTAATGGCGTTGAGTTTATGAGAACTATTTGAGAGCTGTCTCCATCCAAGATTAATACAGTCTTAAGCCCTCATTCATTCCCGATAATCAACTAACAAAACCTTAATCCCTAGATCTGTTCGACTCGAAAATCGTTAAAAAGAAAGATAACCGAGCTCCTGAATTAAAACCGCCATAAAATCTTAATCGCATCCTAAGCCCTCTTGACGGACTTTACGACACCCGTCCATTCCGTTCTCGCAATGTCTCGCCAACTATTCCCGCTATTTTCCTTACAGAAATGTTATCTGATGCATACAGAATCCGGGAGACTTCTTTAACTGCTGAATCCGGCCATCGATCCCATACGCTCTCTCAGTATTTTTAGAAGGGAGCAGAAGAGGAAGGTGAAAACTTCTGCATCCATTCAGCGGATCGTTTCGTTTCTTAAAAATAAATCTAATCGCTCGCTCGTGAAACGATTTATTCAGTTTGTGAACGAGGTAGCGGAGGAGGGAAGAGAATCTTCGTGAGCGGCCCGTCGCCATAGACAAAGAAACAGCTGCCTCATTGAAATGCTCCTGCGTTCCATTGGAAGGTCGGCGAAACGACTGAAATTGATGGCGCGCCATATACTACCGACTCGGCTCTCTGTCGTTAGGCATTTGTTAATGCGATCATTGATATCTCCGCAGTGGAGGCAAAAGTTACTTTTAATGGTGCCGCCAGCGAGTTGTGTGTTGTCGATGGATGTTCTTCAGAAGGTTTCGATTTTGTTGGAAATGCACTTTCAGGTGCATCTAATTTGTCATTTATTGCCACCTGGCTGTGACTTGCTCTGCTATTTATTACTCTGACCTCCATTAATCTGGTAACTTTTACAGATTGTTGCATTTATGCATAAAAAATGTTGAGTAGTTTTGCGTACACATAGTTGGGTCAACCTGCATGGAGCATCACCAATGACAAACATCAGCCACACACCAGCACACTGTGGCAGCACCTTTAGATGGCGCTACTGTTCGTAAGAGCCCCTAGTGTAGGAATACATAGTGTGCAACACATAAGCCTGGAATCTCATAAAAAAGTAATTTTTCTGAACGACATATCTCGGAAAGGGTAAATTTCTACCGTTTTAATGTTTTTTTCTTTTTGCTTATGTGATGTGATGTCTATCTCCCCTATGAATATTAAGGTCGCTGAACGACACAACCTATGTATTCGGGTGGTTCTTACTTTTCAACTATTTTTTCTGCAAGACCCTCTTAATCAGTTTGAAATTTGAAATTCATTAAAACACGTTAACACGTACCTCTAGAAGCTCAAAATTGAGAATATGTGTAATTTAATATTATAACCAAAGTAATAAGAAAGCTTTACTTAAAAAATAAAATCAATTAAATATTTCAGTTTTAAACATTTCACATATTTTCAAGTACTTAATTTGTGATAACTGTTTGTGGTATGCTTTTATCTGTAGAATCTGAATCTGAACTCAGAAATTTTTACTTAAGCATAGTTTTTCAGAAAAGCAGTGCTAAAAAACAGCAAAAAAACACATTTTTGTTTCTTAAAAATTTCTGTAATTTCTGCTTTCAGATTCAGATTTTACTGAAAAAAACATATTAGAAATAGATATCACTTGTCCGATTTTCTTCTTTGTTGGCCACGATAGCCACTTAGCTAAATTACTGTGTTTGCGACAAATTAAAAACTTAAAAATATGTGAAATGCTTCTTGATTTTTACATTTGGGACTCTGGTTAACATGATCCAAATTTTTTCAGGAAATAAGTATTGATATAAAAGAAACGTTATATTTTTCTTATAATTTGGTTACAATTCAAAGTTATATTTTTCTATTTTTCTAAAACAGAGAAGAGAGTCCGCTAGATGGCAGTGAGGAGTCCCTAGCGTGAGCAGCGCGATCACAGGATGGCGAATGGCAGGACCAAAGTGATAGTACCAAAGCGTCAACAAAAAAGCTACTTGAACTCGTCAAAATTTCACTCAATAATCATTTTTTTAAAAGTAGCAAGAACCATATTTTCTCAGACATTAACTTACAAGTTTGTCAGAGAATAACTAAATCCAATCGGTAGATACTGGCTTCCAAAAAAAAATTATTTTGTGAATAGAGTGTTCTTGAATTTTCGTTTTGAATAAAGCACCATGTAGATTATATTTTGGCGCAAGGAAAATGTAATAGTCTTTCATTTATACTGGCTGTATAAAAAAACTAAGCATAAACTGGTGGAAGTAGAATTCCCCTGACCACTATGTAGTCATTTGTTATATTATCATATAATATTTCCTTTCCTTTTCTCTGAAGTCAATGATGTTTAAAGTTGATTGGCTTACATTTTTAAGACGGTTTTAACTAAAACCGTCGGTGATAGTAAATAAAAACAGGGTTAGTTTTAGACTGATCTTAGGATACCCCGCAACGTCCACCTTTCAAGCTGCATCAAAAGTTGGTTCTATCTTCTGCCGTCTTTATCTCTGTGTAACTTCCTTTTTGTGTTCCTTTCTCTTTGTGTATACTTAAAAACTGTATAGAAGTAATGGCAGATAAACTATAAAGAAATTTGTCTATAATCGTTGTTTAAACAAACGAAGAATAAACATGCCAGTAAGCACGCTATTTGTCATTTTGAACTATTTTCCAGCATTGATAAGAGTTGAGCACAACGTCGAGCATGGTATTAAGGAACAGTTGTAATTATTACTCTATCAGTTTTATGATAAGAAATGCGCCCTATTATTTTCAGTTTTGAAGATAAACAGAAAATCTAAGTTCTGAATTTCAGATGGTTTTTTTCACATTAATAATTCAGTCATTTGCAATAATTTTATGCCTGTCGTGGCTGTTTCCAGATTTGTACCAACCCAATGAAAGTTACCTACATCCAGCTGTTTTTATGGAGAATATAATTGCATAAAAGTAATATAACATGAAATGTTGAAGAATAAGTTTCCATTTTTATATACATGTACACAAGTCTACCGCTTAAACATGCGTTTCATTACTAAGCCACCCCTTTCCAAAAATGCTATTATCAAATATACTACAAATTTTGGATGTTCACAATTAATTGTGAAACATCATTGTAATCAGAACAGATAAAATTTTTGGCGATGCATATAAAGAAAACAAAAGCTGACAAGCGCTGGTTTTTCTCTCCATCATTTAAGTTATGCGGGTTCATTATAACACTTACCACCGCTCAACTTTGTAACTGGATGCATCCAAATAAAAAAAAAAACAATAATTGAGTTCAATTTATTTTCAATCCAGTTACACTACTCTATACCTTGTCAAAATGTCTCTTTACAATATTTGGATTACAGACGTTTCAGTGTCATTGCGTTTTAGTATACAATTAGAAAAGTAGTCAAGTAGTTAATTACGACCAAAATTTCTATAACAAACGTCAATACTAGTTACTAGTGAGGCAATGTATTGTAATTAAGTATTTTAATCATTTGTATTAAACAAATTAATTATTATTAATTTGTATTAGCAACAATTATATACTCAAAACGCAGAGTAATCATCATACCATTCTATTGTTAATCGCTTTATAATTGCCATTTTATGAAAGCTTTATAATAAAACGTGTACAACCAGTACGTTGGAATCCTTCTTGGCTGTACTCTTATTTATTCCATATGGGAGACCGGAACCCCATCGTCAGGGTGGGTTGGCCCTGCGTCGATTTTCAGATGATATCGGGAGCCCAAAAGTGTTGGGCGTTTATGAATTATAAGTGGCGGGAAGTAATGTGTAGTGGGGCCTCCTTAAACCATACCTGTAATTTGGGACCATATATCTTCCCATAAATTCGATTACCGCCCTGCGTGTAACACAATAAATTCCGCATCTTCCCCGAATTTGAAATTAATCAGGTGCGAGCGCGGCGAACCTGAAAATGCGTGAGGTAATGGCCGGCAATTAGGGCCATCCAGTCACTAACTCAGCACGGCAGAGAATTAACGGAATTAATATGCAGGCCACTTTGTCTCTTAGTATAGATAGCAGCTTATTAACCCGATTTGATGCGGCTACAAATTATAACAAATAATTAAGGATAAATGATAGCGCGGATATCTACTTATACTGCTAATTAAAGTAATTTATGGAAAATTAATCCGAACGTATTATCTCATCCCATCCATTTCTCGTGATTGCCTACGTCTTTTTTGTGGAAATTACACATGGCTTTTGCAGAATGTGTACTGCCTTACACCTTGAATTTATAAAGAATTTGTAATAGAATTGCGAGTCGGACATTTTTTAACTGTCCTGTATCTTTATTAATTAGTCTTCTTCTTGTTCTTCTTTATTATCATCATGACACATTCTTTTTGCAACATTTTTACATTAAACTTTATTCCTGTTTTTAGTCAAATGAGTATTGGTATTGGTATTCGTTATGATTGACATTATTTTGAAATATAGACATATTTACGTAAACAAAAAGTTATATCTCTACGAGCATAAATTATAAAAATAAATAAGTTAATTGAATTCGATTAGATTTGAAACAGAATATTTTGCGAATATTAAATTTTAATTTAGCTCTAGTCGTCCAGCCCGACTCGACAGTCGACATCAGTTGCATCCTCACACGTGCATACGTTATGATTTTCAGCGGAATCGGCGGACTTCATTGTGCTATAATTTCGGCTTGCATATAGACATTAATAATAAATCTGACTATAGTAAATATCAAAATACTGAAATCTGGATAGAATTCCAGTTGACCGGAAACGTTCTCAAAACAAGAGCAAAGTTACTATACCGGGTGATACAATTTCGAGGCTCACCATGAGGATGACGCTTATTAGTGGAGATAGCGCATATGTTTAAATTTGGCAAAGTTTCGTATTTTTGTGTTGATTTATTATCTGAAAAGGAATTTAAGCTATAATTTTTCATTTTGAAGATATCCGCAAAAAGCAAAGTTAAGATATCGTTTTTAATTTTTTATTCAAAACCAAGTGAAGCTAGACATTTGAAACAAGAACAAGCTACGTTTTAATAAGGAATTTTAAATTCCTCATTTTTCATTGTCATTTTTAAATTTGAAATAACATAAAAGGTAGCGGCGTAACCATGGCCAACTTTTGTTTTTCTTATGGACGCCATGTTGAGTTTTGGAATTTTCCGATTGTCGTGTCTTTTCTCATTTCCGTAATGTATAACATGTTAGCATTATTTTATAAAACAAAGCTATGGCACCTCATTTCAAGTCCTCTGGACTATTTTCTATGGGGAACTGGGAATGACGAAATTTATCACGATACTCGCAGAAATATCGAGGAACTGCGGTCAATGCTATTCCGGGAAGAACAGTTAGAAAAGCATTACAACATGTAGAAAAGCGGGAACGGTTTATGCCTTCAAGAAAATGGCGAACTATTTGAACATTTACTAAAAAAATAACCTGTTTGTTGTATAAACTTGATTCTTTTACAATCTGAATGTCATTAATCTAAAGCACTCTTGATCTGTCCGGCGGTCTGTAACTAACCCAACTAGGGTACCTGATAAGCACGACAAACAACGGGAAAAAGCAGAAAATTTTCTTTGTTATTATTATTACACCATTTTTTTTTATTACACCAAAATAATGCCAATGTTGTACATTGCGGAAATGAGAAGAACACTACTATCGGAAATTGTCAAAATTCAACAGGCGCCCATAAGAAAAACAAAAGTTGGCCATGGTTACGCCGCCACCTTCGATGTTATTTCAAATAAAAAAATAACACTCCATTCCTTGTTAAAAAGTAGCTGCAGAATGTTTTGGTTCAAACATCTAGTTACATTTGGTTTTGAATAAAAAATTAAAAACGATATCTTAATTTTTCTGTTTTTTTGCGGATATATTCAAAATGAAGAATGATAGCTTAAATTTCTATTCTGATAATATTGATCAACACAAAAATATATAACTTTGCCAAATTTAAACATAGGTTCTATCTCCACTAATAAGCGAGATCTCCATGGTGAGCCTCGAAATTGAGTCACCCGGTATATACCCTGCACATTTTATTAAGATTATATTGGAGCTTCTCCTTTCTATTTAATCATAATAAAGTAATTTAAAAAATTACATTTTTTGTATTATGAACAGGAAATAGCAAAGATGAAAACCAAAAATATTATAATTTATGAATTGTTAGTTAAGAAGAGTTAGTTCAGTACAGCTATTTTGTTACAAATTTAATAATAATTGTTTCTCTTGTTGTTCGTAAGGTTGTCGATGGTATTCAATTATTGTAAACGCAATAAAATTCGATTAACCAAAACTATTGTTTGTCTGTGATGTGCCATGTTTAAAGTTAACTAAAAATCCTTTTGTTTCTGGTGCCAGGTATACTTCCAATTTGTTTATACCTACGAATTCACCGTTATTGTTTTTGGTTTTAGTCTTCAGCACAAATCATTTTTGTCTGCCTGTGGGTCGGATTAGGATTGACTTTGGAGTGCTTGCGGGCCAGATGAAATCAAACGGCAGCCCGGATTTAACCCGCGGGTCATGCGTTGAATAATGTATTCCATGTACAATCAACACAGTATTTTTAACAGTCCAACTTCGATTTTGATAAAATTTGGCCAAATTATTGTCTTCATACCGCTAAAAAAAGTTGATTTGATGTTGAATCAACAAAAACATCTTGAAAGGACTTGGAGATTTTTTAGCGTGATTGATGTTATTAAACACATAAAATATGCGTTGTGTACTATAAATAATATTGTTTCCTCTTTGTTTTTTTTTTGTATTCTAAATTTGTGTTAACTTTAATCTGTTAGTAGACAGTAAATTGAGTTCATTAAAACGGTTAAGTGCGATTGCAATCTAGTCAGCACCCCTATGATTTTTATGGACTAATGCAAACAATAATTTCAACAAAATTTGCCGTCTTATTTTATTTCAGTTTTGGCATATCAAATTATTCCGCTAATAACGCTGGTTACAGACGGGTAATCATGATAAAAAACAAATATAAACCTTTACATATTATGCAGTGTGTCCCAAACGCCGACGTCATGTCTTAGTGAGCTGAGAGACCAGACTTAAGATAAACCTGACTTTATTTTTTATTTTTTTGTGTTATGAAAGGTCATCTCGAAAACTAACCATTTTCGTCGTCATATTTCATATTTCGAAATTCTGGTCAGTCATGAGCACTAAACCTCCAAATGGCGACGTTGAGTTGTGGGACATCCTGTATACTGGTGTTTTAACACTGTGTGCTGGCATCTATTACTAAACAAACACTGCTCAAACCATGCTATATAGGTCTACAGTACAAGTTGACAAAAAGTTGTTCTTGTGAACCCTCATATACCACAAAAAATGACCGAATTGAATAATAGTTAGTTCTCCCGCAGGAGGCGAAAGAAACATCTCTTCGATACACCCTAGTCCACAGTCATTCAGATATCGCAAATTATTGGGAATTTGTAACTTTGTGCTGTAAAAAATAATTCCTACGATGATTAGTTATTGGTAGGACCAATGCAAACTGATTTCTGAGTATTTTCTGGTTAATTATTCCTACCTGATATAAACACAGATAAAGAGATAAAAGTAGTGTTTTTGCATTTGTAGATATAGAAAAATAGAAGACAAGGCGGCATTGCGACAGCAGACAAGTGTATTGTCCCGGATTGGGACATCACTATTTTGTTCCTTGTTAAAGTAAGTAATCTTATCCAGCATTATCAGGACATTACTGACGTTGGTGCAAACACAAGTACCAGTCCACTATTTTTATTTAAAATTTAGATATAACATCATGTTTGATATATTTCCAACCTGATGCATTTTCTGAATCAAATCAAATCACATATATCTGTTATTCTTCCCCTTCCTCTTTCTTCAATCCTAACAATCCCACCAATCACCTCATCCAAGAGGGCGCTGGCGCTGTCTGTATTTTATTTACATCACCAATTGATTGCATTCCCTTCGCTTGATCTTTCCTCAGCATCAACGTGTTATTGGATGTTAAACAGCTGATTTCGTGACAGGAATCAGTTCAACTGGGAGAAAGAGAGAGGATTCACGATCTCTCCGTATGCGTACAAGTACGCCCTCTTGCGGCGGTATTCGCTCCCAACTGTTTCCCTCTACTCCTTTCTCGCCTCCACCAACTTTTTGCCGTCGCTTTCCATCGCAAACTTGTGTTTCTATTCGTTGTCCGCATCGTTACAAGGCAACCGACGAGGAGTGCGGCAGAGAGTGTTTCGATGTCACAGCAGAATGTCTGATATTGCTCTTTTACGACGACGGATTTCGAGAGACCGGGAGATCGATTCACACGGCAATGTGAGGAGTAATTTCCACAGCCGGTGCATGAAATGGTGCCGTTGAAATTTTTAGTGTCGGATCTGCGAAGCCAAATTGAAAAGTTTTACAACAATGGAGGCGTCAGTTGGTAGTTGGTCAGTCGAAAACTCTGCGTTGAAAAAGATGGTCTTTTATCTACAGAATGTTCTGTGGTGTTACTTTTTCGTAACTTATATTACAAATTGTATGATAATTGGACAATAACTTTATAAAGGAATGGTGGATAGGGTTGCCAACATGGTCATTTTGACCCGGAGACTTCGGGTTCGGCGACCATTCTGCGGGTTTTCAGTTAAGTTGTTCGGGTTAACTAAAGGTAAACATCGATCTTCTTAGAAACTGTAGCAACCACTAAATATTTTATACAAACTATGAAAATGCAGTAATTGTTATGCTAATCATACAGTTAGCAGAGTTTTACCTTGAAAAAAAAAAGAGATTTGTTGCTCAAAATAAGAAGCATTCTTTTACTCAATCATCACTACAATTTAATTTTTACTTTTTGAGTGCAGGTGAGAAACTTTGAAAGTAGCAATTGTGCCATTTTGACATTTTATCACGTGTCTCGTGAATACAATAGGAATTCTGTAGGGGTACTACGAACGCAGAAGATTGTATCCTGCCTCCGTTATCGTAGACTGAGGCAAATCTAATATCAAAAATGGCTTTCAAAAAGACAGGTATTATTTATTTTTATTACTTATTTTTATTAAGTAGGAATTCGCTTGTCAGAAATCATTCAATATTGATACATTGATTAACAAAGTATGTTTTGAACTTTCGTTGATTATTTTAATATGTATGATAACAAACGTCCCAGCAATATGTTTGAGTTTGTCCAAGGCAGTTGACAGAATAGTATCATACTGGTCTGCCATAAAACAGTATTTTCTTGAATCATGGAGATCACGACAGCGATACTTACTCGATTGCCACCGAGTAAGTTTTTTTTTATAAATTTTTCTAGGCACTGGGCATTCTTGACAATACATTAGAAAACCTGACGGTTGCCACCCTAGTGAGTTGGTCTAATTTGAATAACAAACGCTGTTGATAGCAAGTTTAGTTTTAGTGTCAGTATTTTATTATTAAGCATTAAAACATACCTTATGGAAGATATTACAAAACTGAATTCGATTGCTACTCGTATGAGCCTTTGTATTGATTTTTACTAACTGTACTTAAAATTTTATTCTGTAGTGTTTCATTTTTAAGACTCCATAGCTATAAATCAGCTTTTTTTTCCTGATTTGTTTCGTAGATCTTTCTCAATTTATTACAAAAGCGATGGCACCCATGCCCCATAGTCAGCAATTACTGTTTTTATTATTTTTTGCTTGTCCATTATTATTATTATTTATTAAATAAGTATTCTGATTGTTCAAAATTTAGTTCAGATAAACGAAGTAAAATTCGAACAAAACGCATTCTTTAATTGTCTTAAAATTATTTTCCGTATGTGGGTGTGTTGGGTTTCAATTTTACACTAGTAAATCTGACTGTATTTCATGACTTTTCTGCTGATCGTTATCAACTTGTATCAAATGCCAGGAGGATGCAAGTCTATCCACTTACTCCTCTCTGCGGGCGCCCATGTAATAGCTACACTGAGATTTTTGACAACAGAGAGAAGGTTTGAAAATTTTAACTTTTCCACATGAATTTTTAAACCTGCTCTAAGTGCTATAATTCCAGAAACATGCGACGCAATTTACACGATATCTTGAATAAATAATAAACAAATAAATTCGAAACTGTCAACTGATAAGGTCGGAGAAACAGGTGGTCGACGTTACCATTCACAATGCGTATTCCCCACTAACGTCGAGCCGATTTTCGGTCGGGGCAGATTTTACGCAAGCCTAACTTTTTAGCTTGCGTAAACTTCAAGCCTTCTTTCACACGCAAAATTACTTGAGGCTGTAAACCAAGCTTTAGGTCTCTTTTTCGCAGCTGGAGGTCCTATATTGTCCTAAAAGCCTATTTGCTTACCTCACGCAAGACGAATGTATTCAGCTAGAGTTCTTTACTCTTTCTACCCAACTGTATTACATCTACTTTTATCTACCATAGATTGCCATCGACCTAATAAATCAACCAGTAGAAAACAGATACCTGGTAAATACCCCTTACCATTTTCTACGTACTTCATTGAGCAAATCTCTGACATGTCAACTTTTAGCTTATAACGGTATGCATTAGCTGTTTGCATGAGTCACAAATAATAATAATAATAATATAAATAATAAAATAAAAAATAAAATAAATGTACCTACCCACTGAGCCTATCACGATTCCACTTTTGCCCCGTGATATGGTAAATGTGTTCCAGCCCATAAGGCTGTGGAAGTGCATAAGTCTTCATAATAATAATAATAGCCTTTATTGAGTAATAGCATTGGATATAAAACATAAACTGCTTATCAGGCCGAAGTTCAGAGCAGTCTGCTTTAATACTTAACCCCGTCTAATAGAAACAGAAAACAAAAACACATTTGAATAAACAAAAAAGTACCTATAGATTGACAATAATAAAGGAAACAAGAGTGAATTCAAAAATGAATCAACCAATTAACAATATTAACAACAATTAGCTTTCATACTATACCCTGCCCTGAGCTCTGATATAGAACGTTCATCCGGTTTACCGTAGCTACCATTATTCATGGACCTTTAGTTGCACCACAGCGCCAGGACGAATTATATTATGAAAACAGCGAAAATCCCGCGCCCGCTCCAACGCTTGATTGCTCGCGTATTTTAAATATTGGCATAACGGACAAAGGAGACCTGTTCGCCGGCTTTGGCAGACCTGAGCCGCGTGGAACCCACCCCAATTTATATTTTATATTGCTGGCCTACGCCTGGTAAAATATTTATTCTCGTTATTGTTTTGGGGTTCCGGTGCGGCTCCAGGAGCCGACGCCGCCGCACCCGGAAACCTGAAAGTCGAGTACCGACCGAATTAATTTCGTTCAGTTCCGTTTCAGCGGTCTGAAATTTCAGAAATCCCATTGCGTATGATGGACGAGCCCCGAGAAATGATAGAGAGCTAACCCGCCCTTCGTTTTCGGTTTGCTTTGTAACGATAATTGAGTTTGTTTTGTTGCATTTTAACAAGCACGGCGAACTTCCGGTTATATGAATTGTGATAGGTTGAGGGATTATAACTGGGGTTGAACTGTCTCGGATCTATTCCCTGGAAGCTATCCAATTCGATTGGATAGATTACCGATCAAAGTCAACATTTCCCTTGGGGTCACTTTGAGGGTAAGAAAGAAATTTTTCCCTTAAGACCAAGGAAGGGGATGATGGTATTATATGCTTTCAGCGGGGTGCGCGTAATTCTTTGGTGTATTCTATCAAGGATGGGAACAATAGCAGTTACAAGAATGTGCAATAAAGCTGTTGATCTTGTAGATGCACAAGACAAGTAGTATAAAAACCGATAATACACAATGTGGTAAAATTGACTTGAAATTCTTCAATTATAATAAATTACTTAATTAAGCATAGGTAAGGTAATGTTATATACTGCTTGATAATGTATTGGTGTCTTTGTCAGGCGCCATAATGAAATTATAGAGTGCGACCAAGAAATTAGTTGGGCGAGATCGTAAATTACGTGGCGAGATTGTGAGGAACGGGCGAATCGACGGCGTAAAGAGATTATGGTTGCGCGTTTAAAAATCGCAGAGGCACGCGATTGGTCGATTTCCCGTGGATTTCGTGGCCGTCCGCAGTTTCCCCTATCGGCGGATGGTCGTTAATTGCTAATGGCTAATGCTATTTAGCCACCGATATGCAGATTATATTGTCCGCATTGCCAACGTCACGGCGTGATATCGTACGAAGATACGAAGAGGAAACGAGAAGGAAACTGGGTTTTATATTTTTTAGTTTCTTGTCCTCGTGTCTCAATCCCATTGATTTGTTCATTAGAAACGAAGTGATATTTGTAATAATCTCAAACAAAACATAACACATACAACAACAAACACAAATGTTGAACTAGAATAAAATATATAAAATCAATCTTCAGAATTAAATACGTGTGATTTGAATTAGTTTTTGGTATATCGTAAAGAAACTCCTTTTTAAATTGTGGATCCAGATGAATCCAAACAAATAATTTCAAAATGTTCAAAAATCTTATAATCATTAAATCAAGTCAAAATAAATAATCTTCATTCAATTAGTGTCAATTCCTGTTGATATTTTCCAGTAAGCTCGCCTGGTGCTTCATAATCCAATTCTTCTCTTGTAGGCTTTTGTGACGCTTTGTGATCGATCCTTAGCTAGTTCGGCGGGTTGTTCATTGCCTTCAATCTATTTACGCCCCGATAGGCACATCAGTTGATATTTTTTTTCTTTAATTTATTCAGGGATAAGTTGCAGTTTCATACAGGGCACAGAATTGAATAGTCTGAGCTTCTAGTTAAAAAATGGTTGGATGTTTACCCGTAGCATCCCTTCTGTGTTGAAACTTATCTATCAGTGACCCATGGCGATGAGGCGACCCTGATCAGTCTCAGCCCCTGAGTAGTAGTATCGCGTTCGTGGTGAGGCACGGCGTTGACCTGGCCATCAAAGTCGTGAACAAGTGACATGCCTTTCTGGATTTCTGCCGCAAGCTTTTAACTCATTGATAGTCACTAGCCAAACCTACCTATATGATGTACAAAAACACTCTCAATGTGACTGCCTGCCATTGCAGTCCTTGCGTAGCCAAATCATGCCAATCAGAACCGAAAAGATAAAAAAAATCTCTGAATTACAAGACGCTCGTCTACTGACTGATTCTCCTGACGCTCTGGAGTCTGGATTAAATTGTAGTTATTTGTATTGTTGTGTGATACTTTTGTCGTGTAATCAGTAATTATGTCTAGACATGCCTAATTAGCAAACAACGCCATAACTGAAAACACGAAAATACAATGTGTATGTATTAGATAGCACTAGTTGCAGCGTAGTAAAACCCGTGTTATTTCAGCCTAGATCAATTAAAGGATAACATGCGTGCAAATAAAAGGGTAAAATTAGGCTAATTGTCGTGATGCAATTAATACTGCTAATGAGTATTGCGGTTATTCGCCTGATACGCAATACTCTGTTTACCGTCATCTGCAAATGGACGTAGAGCTAGTTAAAGTGGCAATCAATGAGCTAAAACCTTGACGCAGTAATTAATGCTTATCCATTTACATCACATGCGTACAAGGGTGCAATAAATCGTTTTTGGGAAAATCAAAACTGGCGATAAAGTCAATAAAACTTGTCTCTATGGATTCGTATATACCACAAACAAATTTGACCCAAGTTGAAAGAATCTAGACCTCAGGCGGGAAGCCTGAGGTCTGTTTTTCCGAAATCATTTTTTTCTTCGGTTCTTATTTTTTTTTTTTAAATATAAATCATTTTAAAGATGTTTGTAAAGAAATTCTTCCAGGAAAATTATAATCTCGCAAGATACCTATTCTTCTTTTTCAATTGTGTATTTTTTTGGTATTATATCTGCAGGTCCGGGTGCGTGGTGTCTTGCGCTTTTCTGAAAAAGTAAAATTGATGCTCGATGATGCTATGTACGATTACAATACAATCCTTATACGTAGTGCTGTCTAGTCTCTGTAGACCAGAAGATAAAAGCAAACATACAAGGTGAATCTGTGAAGCAACTCGATAATTAGGGTTAACTCAATATCTTCAAATGATAGATTAAATTTCATAACCAGCAATTAAAAGGAATAAAAACTACAAGACAGTATCAACAAATTGTATTTTTTAGTTAACGTACATCGTAGATACTTAATTTGATGCTTCTCTTGCATTAAAAGTGCCTTGGCTTTTTACCAAAAAATAACGCATCTCTGAAGTTAGAAGCAGACAGTGAAATCAAAACAAGTAAACAATACTTAAAAGCTTCAACATTAGTTTTATATTTGTAATAGTTTTAAGTTATATTTACTTCACAGCCTGATTTATCATTTTTGCACAAAGTAGTGCCAAAAAATCTAGTGTAACTTTAAAAGTTGTCGAATCATTAAAGTAACTAAGTTAGAATAAAAATTTCTAGAGTTTTCTAAATGTAACTCAAACTCATACAAATGTAACTATGTTTGCAACTCATTCCAGGGACTGCATATTTATTTGAGAGTAATTCGTCGAAGCTTTACTATTGTACACGTCTCTTGTAGTGTGTCAATGATAATAGACTATGCAAGCTGTGATTCAACTGAAATGATTGCCAAACCATTCTATTTTCCTAGCTAGTATTTGGTTATAGGGTTTAAAAAAAACTATTTGGAAAAAGTTTTGTCACACTGTAGCCTTGGGCAATATTTGGTAAATTTATAATTAATGTTTAAAAGAAGGGATAAAGAAGTGAGGTACATCCTTAAAAAAATGCGAGACAAATGTTTGCTTGTAAGTCGAAAAGCAAAAGCTTGCGTAAATTTCGGAATAAACTGCAGGAAGAAAGAAAAAAGGTAAATCTAACAAAAAGAATGATCTTAATTGGATTGTTGGTAGAGATTCGGAACGGTCATGGCGAATAGTTGGAACGTACGACGTACAAGAAACATAAAAGGGCAGAGTCTTGGAATGATATCTTGGAATGATACGCAGTTTTATATAGAAAACATTTAATTCTATATACTGGATATACAGTGTACATATATTAATCATTAACAACTGTCAATAACAATTCCATAACGTTCACAGCTTACTAAAACAAACTACTGTCATAGTTGCCTGGATTAACGGAGTAATTACTCCAACACCCTCCCTTAATCCAGTGCTACAATGTATATATAATCTAAAATACTTCACAATATTCCTAACTGGCTTGTGCAAAACGTATGTTTAATATTATGAAGTCCCTTAGTAAATACATCAGCAATCATTTCACTGGTTGATAGATATGCCAGCTTTATATCACCTCTATCTACAATTTCTCTTATATAATGATATTTTACATCGATGTGTTTCGTGCGATTGTGAAAAACAGGATTATAAACTAGTTTTTGAGCACTCTGATTATCATTATATAAAGTAATTGAACCATCAAGATTTATTAATTCGTTTAATAAACCCTTAAGAAATACTGCTTCTTTGGATGCTTGTGTTATAGCTACATACTCGGCTTCTGTACTTGATAAACTAATAGTATGCTGCTTTTTAGCTTCCCAAGAAACTGTACATTCTCCTAATTTAAAAACAAATCCAGTATATGACTTTCTGTCATATTGGTCGTTTGCCCAATCAGCGTCAACAAAACCGCTGATATTGCATGCACTACTTTTCTTAAATATTAAACACTTATCAATTGTTCCTTTCAAATATTTTAAAACTCGCTTTGCGTATTGAAAATGAATATTCGAATAACAAGTATTGAACTGACTCAAATAACTAACTGTATATGCTATGTCTGGTCTGCTATTTAATGCTAAGTACATCAAAGATCCTATAAGACATTGATACGGTATGTTAGTATCACAAGTTGATGATCTTTGTAATTTTAAACCTGGCTCAATAGGTGTTGTTACTGTTTTAGCATCTTCCAAGCCAAACTTTTCTATCAAATTTAAAATATAATGCTTCTGATCAATTTTAATTTGATTTCTGCAACGATCTACATTTATATTTAATCCTAAGTACCTTTTTACTTCCCCCAAATCTTTAATTTGAAAATTATCAGCCATAATCTTTTTAATCTTTTCCTTTTCTTCTAAATTATTTGAAAAAATTAAAAAATCATCTACATATAATGCTATTATTACAATTGAGTTTTTCAGCTTTTTGTAATAGACACATGACTCATATTTGGATTTTTGATATCCCACATCCATCAAAACTGTATCTACCCTTTTGTTCCACATTCTTGAGGATTGCTTTAAGCCATATAAAGCTTTTTTAAGCAAACAAACTTTAGTTTCATTAACTACAAAACGTTCTGGTTGATTCATATAAATGCTTTCCTCAAGATTGCTGTTCAGAAAGGCAGTAGTTACGTCAAGCTGATTAATTTCAAGATTAAGATTTATTGCAAGTGCTAGTAAAAGTCTAATGGTTGAAGTTCTAACAACAGGCGCAAATGTTTCTGTATAGTCTATGCCATACTGTTGTGTAAAACCTCTTGCAACTAACCTAGCTTTATACCGTACTGAACCATTGCTTTCGTTTTTGATAACGAAAACCCACTTGCACTGCACTATTTTCTGATGTTCTGGTTTGTCGACATAGATCCATGTTCCATTTTTCATAAGAGCATTGTATTCTTCTTCCATAGCTTCTTTCCATCTGTGACTATCTGGTCTACTCATCGCTTCTTCCACTGTTGAAGGCTCTAGTAACTGTTGAGTCACCAAATATGTTTTGTGATCTTTGGCTTTTAGTCGTTCTGATCGTCTCAACTGGAATTCAGGCTCTGCCACTGAGTCAATATTCTGTATACATACAAGTCTGTCTGGCTCTTCACTCAGTTCATTGTTTTCTTTAGTGTTCTGATCGATAACCAGATCTTCCTGCGTTTCTTGAATTTCGGAATCCAATATAAACTTATTTTCAAAGAAAAATACATCTCTTGATTTCATTATCTTTCCTGGTTGTTCTGGATCGAAGAGTCTATACCCTTTTGAATCTTCACAATACCCAACAAATATATACATTTTGCTCTTTGCAGCAAATTTCTTCCGAAGACATTGTGGAATATGTGCTTGTGCTATACAGCCAAATACTTTTAAGTGGTTCAAATTCACTTTCTCACCTGTCCAAATTTCTTCTGGTGTAGCATTTCTTACGGCTTTATGTGGTGATCTATTTTTCAAGTAAGTTGCTGTGTTGACTGCTTCTGCCCACATTTTATCACAAGACTTGGCTTCTTGCATGAGACATCTAGCCTTTTCAACTAAGGTTCGATTAGCTCTTTCTGCAACGCCGTTCTGTTCTGGAGTATATCTAATTGTCGTCTGGTGTATTATTCCATGTGTCTTCAAATATTCTTTGAAGTTATTATTGACATATTCGGTTCCATTATCAGTTCTAAGTTTCTTAATTTTCTTGTTGGTCTGATTTTCGACTACTGCTTTAAATTCTTTAAAACTCGAAAATGCGTCACCTTTTGTTTTCAAGAAATAAACAAAAATTTTTCTTGAAAAATCATCAATAAAAGTGAGAATATACCTCGTCCCACTCCATGATTGTTCTGGCATTGGCCCACATATATCTGAGTGTACCAACTCGAGCAGCTCCTTTGCGCGTTTTCCCCCTGACTTTTGGAACGGTTGTCGACTCTGTTTTCCTCTGAGACAAACAGCACACTGCTCGCCTTTTTCTGCTTGGTAATTAATTCCTGTGGCCATTCCTTTTCGCAATAAACTCATACTTATTCTATTCAAATGACCAAGTCTTCTGTGCCATAGCTCTTCAGAACTACCGACTGCTACAAATGCACTCTCTCTCGAAATGTCATCGATTGTATCCAATCTATACAGACCATTCTTGTTTGATGCTGTGACTACAAGATTCGCTTTAGATTTGAAATTCTTAAAACGCTCCGCATCATATACTGAACATCCATCAGAAGTGAACATCACTACATGCCCCTTGTTAACCATTTTATTTACAGATAGCAAATTGGTTTTAAGGTCTGGCACATAAACAACATCTGAAATAATCTTACTTCCATGTATTGTGTTCACATGGACGTCTCCGACACCAAAACTTGAAATTTTCTGATTGTTTGCAATCGTGACTTGTGCCTCTTCTTTGTTCTTAAAATTACGCAATAGCTCCTTCTGGAAAGTCATATGCGTAGTGGCTCCGGAATCTATAAACCATGTATCACCCTCTTTTACTTTCACATCGGCTGCTACGTGTAAAGCTTGATTCCTCTGAGGTTTTGATGTATTTGAACGTTTATTGCACTGATTCTTGTAATGCCCTTGAAGCCCGCAGTTGAAACATTTCACATTCTTCTTAAAATGTTGTTTTTTCTTGGATAAAAGTGCTGCTTCTTGATTTTTATCCTTTCCATACTTGTCATCCTGCAGTAATTTCGCTTTGACGTAGTCGCTTGTCACCTTTGTCCCAGAATGTTCAATGCCCATGACCATCGGATCGTATTCGGCTGTCAACCCACTTAGTAAAATTACTCCAAGAAACTCATCATCTACTGATTGTCCAATGTCAGATAATTTTTGACTTGTAGACATCACCTCGTTGACGTAGCTTTCCATCGTGGTGTGATTTTCTAGCCTAACTCTTACTAAAGCTCGAATGAGACTTAAACGTCGACTTAAGCCTTTATCTTCATAAGCTTTTTCAAGATTTGTCCATGCCTCCTTCGCTGTTAATGCTGACCTCACGTGTGAATAGGTTACTGGTTTAACCATTAAACAAATTCTAGCTAACGCTCTCTGGTCCAAACGAATCTTATCGGCTGCTGATACTGTATCGTCTTCTGCATATCCATCAATACACCTCCATAAATGCTCATTAATTAAGGTCATTTTCATTGCAAATTTCCAATTATTATAATTTTCTCTGCCCTCAAGTCGTTCAAAAGGTAGCTGAACAGTGCTGGTGGAAGTCATCTTGACAAATTACTTATATGACAGGTAATAATTTTCTGATGGCTTCCTCCTCAGTATAAAATGGTTCTGGTTCCCTTATCTTAAGGTTCCTGGGCCCATAACCTCTTGGAATGATATCTTGGAATGATACGCAGTTTTATATAGAAAACATTTAATTCTATATACTGGATATACAGTGTACATATATTAATCATTAACAACTGTCAATAACAATTCCATAACGTTCACAGCTTACTAAAACAAACTACTGTCATAGTTGCCTGGATTAACGGAGTAATTACTCCAACACAGAGAATAACTGATTTCTGAGGGTCATTTCTCCAAAGATTAAAACATATCATAGTAATTCATTTGCTATTCTATATCTAGATTGATTCATGGTTATAAGTTAATACGGTAAGGATTTTATTATTAAATTTCTTCACTATCGATCCCATATTTCAATTTACGGGCAAAACACAAAACTCCTCCGCCCGTACTCTAAACTTTCCGCGCTATTTCGTACACAATGTACCGAAATATCGATCGATTTATGGACCCTAAAGTTGCACAAGAAGAAGCCAACGGTGCTGGTAGCGCTGCCTTACGGCATTCATTTCACTTTATAGAACACGTTGAACACGTTGAATGCGCCGCTGCAGCATGCTCCACCGACCGGTATAAAGTTTGTAATTTTACGATGGAAATTGATATGAATTTTCTTAAGAATGTCGGCCAAGTCCTGCTTGCTGCAGGAAACTACTGTTAAAGCCTTTGTCGTCGTCGAGGGCACTAAAGGAGAGACAAGAAGACGTTTATTAAGCACTCATATTATGTAGAAAATTTAATAGAATTTAATTAGTAATAATTAGCAGCATCCAGTAAAGAAGCAGGAAAGTACTAAAAAAGTAAAGATGTAGTAATAAATTCAAAATGCTTACTGTCTAAGTTAAGAAAAAACATTCTAACTTACTTTTAATAGATTTCTGGGTGCAGATATCATTACACAGATTTCAATTTACTCTTTGTCATTAATGATTACACTATACTAAGAAAATTTTCGATTTAATTTACACTAGTTTTGTTGCCTTCGCGAATCAGTGTAATTTTGTATTCCAACTATTTTTATGTTTTATATCGTTTTATATGCATACTGTGATTTTACAATAATTTGTTTGGTATATCACCGATTTTAATGTAATTTTACCGGACGCGTAATATTGTACATCAATTTTCACGTAAATTTAAATAAAATATGGAATGCTGCGTTGTAATATTACGTCGATTTCAAGGTAGTATTAAATAAAATATCCAGTAATTTTAAATAGGTAAGTTGTATAATTTTATGATTTTTTAATTAGATTAAATCATTAAACACTTTCTTGTAGAAAAAACCCCACATTAATCTCATACGTACATGCAGAATGTTCCCCATCTTTATCTGCAATAAGACAATAGCACATTATTAGATAGACATTTGGTTTTGTTCTCCAAATATGCTTCGAATATAGTTTGAACATAATCTTTCAAGCTTGGTGAGATTACAATCTTTTCAGTTGAAGGCAAATATACAAGTAGTAACATATAAGTTTCTGTACTTACAGCTTTCTGCTAAGCATGGTTTTAACTCAACAATCTGAAGAGACACAATTGGTCTGCAGTATGGCTTACTTTAAACTTACCGCTGCATATTTTACAGTTATCCATTTTTCCGTACTTGATACAGCACGATAATTACTGTTTGGAACTTGGAACCCAAAACAGCTGATCAACCGCGCACGCGTCAGGCGTGATGATATCAACATACGCGCTACTATATTAGTAAAATTACAAGGTACATTGTAATTTTACAATTCACAGGTATACTGCCATTGTATATTTACTAAAAAATCGTTATAATTGAAAGAAAGCAGCCATATCCTTGTAATAACACATACAAACACTTGTGAAAATAATTAAAATGTGCAAATTTTAGACTTACCAGATTTATAAGAGAATTTATGATAAACAGCAAAAAAAAGCACGTGACAGCAGATCCTGAAAATCACGTAACTGAGTATAGTTTCTAAGAAAAAACGGATTTACATTTCCTTTTACATCGATGCATTCAAAAACAAAATTTTTGCTAATGAGAAAATAAATAAAATTAACTAATCGGCACTCAAGAATCCTGCGCTCTGGCGTTTGCTCTTTTTGCACGTGCACTTTTTGCACGTGTTTTTAAGGAATTTTAAAGGAAATATTTAAGGAATTACAAAAAAGCAAAAACAGATTTGATTAGAATCTGGCTAAAAATAAGGCAGGTACCTACTTGTACGTATTTATCCATGACAACGTTCACTTCAAGGATTGTCAGGTGTATTCTAAAATGTAATAAAACTGTCCATTTTTAACTTTAAATATTTTCTTTAACATAAAATTGTAATTTTATAACTCCATTCCATCAGGATCGTGGATCTCCATGATTTTTACCAACGGATTATAGATTTCTACCCTATTTTTCGACACTTTTTGGAGCACTGTTCGTCAAGCGCGAACGAATATTGGCCCTGTTGTGTGTTGTAACTGGACTCGTAAGGGGTTGGGATCGCAGGGTGACGGGAGGGATGAAAGTGGGTGAACAGCACCAGTCAGGATGAGCAAAATCGATGCTCACGGAAGCCCGGCTATTTATCTCTCGGAGTCATATTCACCTCTCGGGACCGTAAATTATAAGTTATAGACGCATTATTCCGCTAAAACTTATTGAGTTATTTACTTTGAACGATCGGGACTTCCCCCGTCTTCATAATTTTAAAATTTTCTTACTCGTCTTACCATTTTTAGAAAACGGTTACTCCTGTTTTACGTATTTAGATATTATGGAACAAATGCAATAATTGATTGTTTTATCAGTTCACCATCAATTAACTATCGTGATTTTAATTGTCATGAAATATATGAATAAAATAAAAAAGAAACAACCAAGAAACGACTTCATTTGCTCATGTGGAGATACAAATATTGCAGATAAAACAAGGCGAAAGAAAGCAAAATCTGTGGGCGAAAAAAATTTCATTTTGTTCAATTTCGCTAGAATGAAATACCCAAACGCATAAGCAATAAGAATTTATATTTTGTACATCTGCTGTAACATAGCTTTAACAAGAAGACAAAGAAACTCAGTAAAAGTTAGTAACAATTACAAATTAAGATTTTTCATATTCAGTTGTCAAACGGTTTGTAGTATCAAAGGGTAAACGGTACCCTTAAACTTAAAATACTTGATGTACTTCTACAAGAAATGCCAAAAGGTACTTGTAAAATATATTATGTGAATGGAAAAACTACAATATCAAAACCAGAAATTGTTGGATTATAACCTGAGTCGTCAAAAATATTTCGTTTCACATCACTCCAATTAAGTATTAATTTTAATTAATAATATTAAGTATGGCTGAATTATGACTGTCCCTGTGTTGTTTGATATGAACGTATAGAAACAACGGTTTGTCAGCAAACGTAAAATTCTCTAAGATCCTGATGGGTGCTAAAACTATTTATCATCACTCAGTTTTCTTATGTAACAGTTGCCATGTAGCATATTATTTAGTTTTTGTAAATTTCAAATGAAATCTTTGTGATTTTCATTTTAATCAATGGAAATATATTTTTACTGTATCATACGCAGTATGATAAAGTAATGTAATAGTGCCGAAAAGAAAGTGAGATTTTAATGGAAATAGGTCTTTTTGGGCCCCTGATCATTTTTGACCAAGGTACAAAAAAATGTCTGTGTGTATGTCTGTGTGTATGTAAGTACCTGATTTTTGTGACGACGATTCAGGAGAAACTAAAAGTATCGGAACGAAAGTTCATATTTAGATGTTTTATGACCAATCTTAGAGCTGAAAAGCTTTTGGTTCAAAAGGGTCTAAAAGGAACTGGATGTTTCCTTAAAGCATTTTTCAAAGATTATGCAAATGAGCTGCCATTTCTGTAATTTCGTCAAGATATTATATAATTTATGGTAAAATTAATAGTTTAGCTGTATGCGCAAATTCTTTTTGATCGAGATCGTGTCTGCATTAAAACTTAGCGAGGATTTCACAATTATTTTTATTCTGACAGTAGGTAGTGACAGGCTGGTTTTTGACAATACCTACTGTCAATATTATCTATATACGTATTAGGGATTATACGGAGCTTGTTCCATAGTGCCAATGTCTAGTCTCGGTTCCAACAATGTGAGACGGAGATATATATTCTGTCTCTCGATGTGGTACCCGGGCTCAAGCTGCGCATGAGTGGCCAGTAGTTATTAGGATCGTCGACAGATGGCGCTATTGTAGCGTAAAGTGCACGGTCGGTATTACCGCTGCCGTTAGCCGGTAATATTCGGCATCACTAACGCCAAACCAGTAACAGCCCATAGATAACCTTATAAATGTGGCAGCTCACTAACGCCAAACCACTGACAGCCCATAGATAACCCTATACATGAGGCAGCTGGTGGCAGCAATATGGCAGCCTATGGATACAATCCAGCCAATCGAATCCACGAACTTGACGAATGCATAGTGTGTCTAGTGGCACTACGTCGGATGAGATAGAGATATATGTTGCAACACTAGTGTTAGAACGGCCTGCTGTTACCAACATTCTTTATATCATTTTGTATTTATATGCTATTATCAAAATATCTGTCAAATCCTGGGTAACTTTTTTTATTTTAATGCAGACACGATCGATGTCGATAAAATAGAATCTCATGCAGCTAAACTATTAATTTTATATATTGTATGATAAAGTCATGTGCCTGGCCACATCAGATTTTTTTATTTGTCTTATGGACCGGAGCGCGGTTATGAGACAGCCGAAAGCGGAAGACAGCGCAAGCAGGTTGGAAAACGCTGATTTAACGGTATACAGAGGGGTCATAGTAGGGCAAGGTTTGACAAGAAACTCTGGAAATGCACCGTTTGCGAGTTGCATAGAGTTAAATAGATTTAGAAGATGGCGCCAGCTACAGAAAGAGCATAGGGAATGTAGTTGTCTCAGGTATCATAAGATGACTCGTTTACATGACTTTCAACAAATGAATTGTAGTGCCTTTGGTTTGAAACTTTATTTAGTTAATATCTTTGAAGAGAGCTGGTGAGAACCAAAGTATATTATTCTTTTTATATTACAGTTTCAATATTTTACGTTTATATTTTATCATATATTTATTATAAACGGGCCAACAGAAAGAAAGAGCGCTAAAAATGGCACTTCTAAGTAGGATGAAATGAAAACGAGAAATTAATAATAATATTTGATACCTAACAAAATTAATGAGGTTTACGGATTGTTATTATTATTAGTTATTTTATTTCTTTTTATTATTATTTTTTAATACTAATAACCAATAACCAGCAACAATTACCTAATAATATCCAATAAGTAACAAAGTTGTAAATATACATTTTCACCCATTTTTCAGTTTAATCACAGTTAAAGGCCTTTCTAGAATACTAACGACTGCAGTAAGGGCAATTAGAAATACTACTTATATCTGATTATATTTCAGTAGCTGTATTCAGTGATTAATTCAAATTATGCAAGCGTCCAATTTCAAATGAGCAATGATTTAAACGAGTTCCAAGTTAATGCTATGCAGATTAAATTATCCCAGGTTGTCTGGAGGGTAGACAGTGACGGATTATTTCCAACTATCCGTCCTGAAATTAAACAAAGCGTCCCTTCTTACGCCAGCGAGCGAAGGATATTTCGCCGCTACGTGCGCGTTCGCCAGGCTCTCGTGAAAAGAGTAACCCTGAAGTAAGTAATATTGTTCGTGGCGCTGAAGAATCGGCCAGGATGCGCCCGCGAAACAGCTTACGATCTTTCCACGGCAAAATAAATCGGCGTCCTTCCCCGGTTGATGGATTTATGGGCTGCGCTAATAGATAACGCCCAGTCGTGTTACGGCCCGAAACGTTTCACCCTAAAGCTAAGTACGCTGTCTTCGCCGTAGTCAGGATATACAGCCTTAATGTTTGAAGTTTCGTGAAGAAAATATTCGACCACATAGCGAGACCTGATATTTAATGTGGTAAAATTAATATTACCTTTTCTTAAATATTTGAAAAGTGTCCATGTCGACAAAGGTATTTTTGACAAAGTAAATCTAATGAATAAAAATCTCTGTTCCTTTGTTTTCCCTTTCGTACCGGTTTAACTACCGGTTTCGGTATTTAAAACATCATCAGCTTTAATCTACAAAACACTGAAAAAATATACAAACTATGCACTTACTCTAACGTGAATTTAAAGCTTTCAATTTAAAATTTTCCAAAAATTTAACATATATCCCGCGTTTAAAGTAGCACCAACTAGAAATTACTTTCAAATTTCAAAAAACCGTAAATCATTATGTTTAGACCTACACTTCTTCACAAATGTAATAAAATCTACAAACCTACATAACTACACATCGATTTATCAGAACAACTCGAGATAGAAAACCATAAAAGATATCACAATACAGGGTGTCTCACGGAACTCGTACATTAGAAGTTTATCATGTTCTACTATTTCTGGAAACTTAAAATTTTGGAATTCTCAAGTTAACTGTCACGTCTGGTCACCGGAACTCGGTATCAAGTTTGTTATTTTAACTGAAATGATATAATTTTAATTTTATTTTCGGTTTCTACATATTAAAATACATCATTTTTAATAAGATTTCCTTATACCTGAATATCGCCATTTTTGAGTTGTTTTGCTTTTACTAATTTTTTGGTGATTTTCGCGGTTACGTATAAAATTGAGTATCTCGGTTATTATTGATACTAGAAGTTTCATGATTGGCGGTCCAAAACTAGAAACATAACCAAATAAGACGATGTTTAGTTTATCATGATATCTCATACAGGGTGTTCAAAATTTACAACACAATAATTGAATTTTCAAACGTATAAAACTCATTTTTTTCAAATGGAACACCCTGTATACCGATACGACATTCGATAGTAAATCTTATTCCCTATCAATAAATATTAGGGTTCCCTATATCTATCTTTAATAGTTTTTCAGATATTGTCACTTTTCCTTTAAATCCATTTTGAATACTCGCATTTAATAACTGGGAGCGAAATTAGATACGAAATTTAAAACAAAAATTTAAATAATGGTAGATATTTAGAAATTTTTCGTAGATGTGTGAACAATTTTTACTAAACTCTTCCCCTCAATATCTTACGCGACTGCTTTTATCAAATGAACGGTGTACCGCCATATTCTTCGCATGTGATATCCATTCAACTTAATCAGATGTTTGACGATAGGTGGTTCGGAAAAAGGGGACTCTGGCGGTGGCGATCAAGCTCACCAGATTTAACACCATTAGAGTTTTATTTCTGGGGTTATGTGAAAATTCAGGTTTATTCCACATCAGTTAATACTCGAGAAAAATTGACTAAGCGAGTAGTAGCCGCTGGACTTCAGCGACAAGATATAAAAGAACGAGGATGACAGAAGCACTGCGAAGAGTTTTCAAATGTTTGGGACAGAACGGGCAGCATTTTGAACAACATAATTAAGTTTTAATTTAAATTAGATATCCCAAACATATTATTTTAGTTTTAACAAAACTTTTCAATATTTTTCTGTTTTCCTGCTGTTCCAAAGTTTTTACATTCCTATAAATGAAGAATAAATCGTTTGTATTTAGTTTGCATTCTTTTCTACTGCCAATATCTCAAAAACTATTAAAGATAGATATAGGGAACAATAATATTGATTGATAGGGAATAAAATTACCTAGGAAATCCATGTAGTACCCTGTAGGAAATCCTGATTTCCCATTTGACAAAAAAGAGGCTTTTACGTTTGAAAATTCAATTATTGTGTTTTAAATTTTGAACACCTTGTATGAGATATCATGATGAGCTAAACATCGTTTCATTTGGTTATGTTTCTAGTTTTGGACCACCAATTATGAAACTTATAAAATAAATAAAAAATAAAAATTTTACATACCATTTAAAGTAACAAACTTGATGCCGATTTCCGGTGACCGGACGTGGCAGTTAATTTCAGAATATTTTAGCTGAAGAGCTCAGATCGAGTAAATTATAGTTCCAAAATTTCTAGTTTCCAGAAATAGTCGAACGAGGAACTTCTAATGTACCAGCTCCATGAGACAGCCTGTATACCTTCATTAAATGATTAATTAGAATTCAAAGAGAAATCGTTTGTGTATTTAATTACCTGCTGTAAATTTTATGTTAAATTATTATTTATTTATTCTATTACCACCATGATTCTAATTGTAGATTTTGGCTGATGATGTTCTAAATAACGAAACCGGCACCTACTCAAGCAATTAAAGAAAACAAAACAAACAATTGCAAGAGCAACATTATAAACAAATTTATGAATTCCAACATAGTGATCGCAAGTTATAATACATTCTGAAACAGTTTTATAACAAATCAGAACAAACTCTCAACACAACACCCACCTCAAAATACTCGACAAGTTGTCGAACAAACAAGCCGCCTCGGAATAACATTTCGCCCAAGAAACACGGGATTTAGTTCCGCCTGATTCCAATCAAGAGAAATCCCTCAGCATTGAAACAAAAGAGACCACCTGACGTGAGACCTAATCGATTACGTATTTATTTTTGAATACGGCCGACTGAATCGAACCCGGAGAAAATCGAAAGGGCGAAAACAATGCCGCCACGTTCTTCTACAGACCGTCGCGCACCGTTTTTTTTTTTGTTCTGTTCTGTTCTGTTGACGGTCGGCGGACGCGTTATCTAAATTTAAATCGGTGCCGCCGCCCCCTCTCGCAAATGGAAATCAGACAACGGACGGAACGGCACCGCGAAAGGGGTTGAAGCCGCCGCCGCCGGGGGCCGAAACAGATGAGAAATATCGATGCTCTGCAGCTGAATATTTTCGACCGTATTTATGGTCCGGTCAGTGCTGTCTGGGATTGTACTTTTATTTCTTTTTTAGGTGTTGCTTGAATGGGGGAATAAACGAAAGACAAAAAGGACATTCAGTGTAGAGGAATAATTGGTGTAGGCAAATGAGTTTCTCTTTATCTTTTTTAGCTAAACAGTTAGACAACCGACAAATTGCTGAAGTTGAATTACTCTACACTAAATTTAAAATAAAAATTACGTATAATATGCAAGCAGATGGATACACGATATTAGGTTCGTTCGAGCAGCACCAAAATAAGTGCACAACACACATTTATTTTTGAGAAACACGCATAATTAGGTTAGTCTATTCAAAGCGAACCGATTGCAACATGGCCTGCAGTAAAAACAGCGGGTTGTTGCCTATTGTAAGCTGCTTATTGCTGTATTGTGTCTTGTACGTTAAACATATCGATATATCACGTCGTTCCTATACCAACTAAATTACCTGTAACTTCAGTCACGATCACAGCAATAGGCGTAGAGTAATTTATTACGGTTCCTTAAATTAATAAGTAAACACATAATATGTATTTGTAATTCGATCTGTTATATAACTGTCATGAGATTAGTCAGTAGAATACTATAATAATAATATAATAAAGAAAATTAAAGCGTTCAACACATTACCAGTGATTTTGAGAATCTGTTCCGGTAAAGTACCCGCGAACACTACAAAAAGCTAGTGACCTATGAGATATACCTTAAGTTTAGCTTATACTTACTACTGGTTTGTGTGTTTCGTATATATAGGCAATTTTTTTAACAAGTTTTTAACAATTTACTGCACGATTCGCGGAAAGTAAGGCCCAACATACTGCGTAGAAACCTCTCTCACAGTTGAAAGAGGAATTTCATTGTAGGTGATAAACCCCATTACGCTATACCGTAGATAAGAATCGACTCAACTCTGGACGCATTGTATATTCTAAGAGAGCAATGTTTTGTTGAATATTTTAAATGTACTACATATTTCAGGCCTATTTAAGATTAGTCCGTAACTAAATAGCCATTATCGTGTGCCTTTATCACCCATCACTACAAAAATTTACCTAGATTGTACATGCAGAACTGCAGCAAAGCAGTCTTCTTGCAAATCAAACGCATTCCACTGTACATGCATCAGAAATAAATTTATTCGTCGGACAGCAGCAGTAGTCGCGACTGAAAGACGTGTCGCATCATCAGCGAATCGTTCATATGCAGGGTGAGTTATTAGTATCCCGGCGGTCGATTGCTATTAAATTGTTAGGGAAAGAAAAAATTGTTTAACAAAAAAGTTGTTTGACTCACCAGTTTCTATAACGTAAAATTAATTTAATTTATACAGCGTGTTGCATTTAGCCGTGACGGAAAGTATGTACATCTCTTTAAATGGAATGTCCGGTATATTTTATTATTATATCAATACTAATAAATTTGTTTATCCAACCGTATATGTTGCTAACTGTCAGTATTAATAGTTCCTGAGATATTCAATTATTTCCCCAAAATATGCCCGTTGCAGGATCTTCTTTAAAACTATGTAAAAACGAAATTTTTGCAGATTTTGCCGTTAAACTATATCAGACAATAGTCAAAGCCAGTAGATAGATGATAGTATACAAACATATTAGATTCGCTATACAGGGTGTTCATAAAAGTTAGTAAATATTGATGTTTTTCAAATGGATGTTGCTTGAGTTTTTTTTAATGGAACAGCCTGTATATTATGTGCTAGTTGAATTGCCCCCCGAGTTCCCTTTAATTTATGTTAAGTATGCCATATGTCCAATTGTAGTAGTTTTGGTGATATTTTCAATTTAAAGAAAAATGTGTAATATTATCTAATAATGCCATTATTTTTTTGTTATTTTTTGTTTCTCTCTAAAAAAAAAAAAAACTCTAAAAAACGGTAATTAATACCTAGCATTTATTAATCATAGAAACAACCACTATTTGAGAACTAACGACACTCAATAAGTTATTGCTGTCAAAATTAGTAACAATATTTGTCTTTTCTCTGAACGATGAGTTATAATTATAGCAAAGACGAATTAATTAACATGATTTACATTCATGGCGAAGCCGACAGAAATACATTAGTAGAATCCAGAATGTATGCACAGCGATATCCGGATAGACGGCATCCCCAACCAAGTGTTATAAACAGGGTTCGGTTGCAATTTGAAGAAGCAGGTAATATAAATTACCAGCATAAAACAAGAAATAAAACGGTAACCATAGAGGGAAGCAGCGGTCCTACAATGTGGCCACCAAGGTCCCCAGACCTCAATAAACTAGATTTCTTTTTATGGGGATATGTGAAGGAGCTGGTATACCAATCA
The DNA here is from genome assembly GCA_964023965.1 of Melinopterus prodromus. Classification (NCBI taxonomy): domain Eukaryota; kingdom Metazoa; phylum Arthropoda; class Insecta; order Coleoptera; family Scarabaeidae; genus Melinopterus; species Melinopterus prodromus. The sequence goes on from OZ030391.1 coordinate 74,553,913, forward strand.
GCACCTACTACACCAGAAGACATGACATATTTGACATAAATTAAAGGGAACTTGATGGGCAATTCAACTAGCACATAAAATACAGGCTGTTCCATTTAAAAAAACTCAAGGAAAAACGATTTGAAAAACATCAAACATTACTAACTTTTATGAACATCCTGTATAGTGAATCTAATACCTTTGGATACTATCATCTATCTACTAGCTTTGACTATTGTCTGACATAGTTTAAAAGCAAAATCTGCAAAAATGTCATTTTTACATAGATTTAAAGAAGATCGTGCAACGGGCATATTTTGGAGCATATTTACTATTAACGCTGAGAGTTAGAAACCTATACCCTTGGATAGCCAAATTTATTAGTATACATACAGTAAAAAAATATACAGGGCGTTCTATTTAAAAAAATGAACATACTTTACGTCACGCGTACATACAACACCCTGTATAAATAAAAATAATTTTACGTTATAGAAACTAGTAAGCCAAACAACTTTTGTCTTAATCATTTTTTTCTCTAACGATTTAGTATCTATCGACCGCCGGGATATTAATAACTCACCCTGTGTATATCAGGAACATCAGAGGACCAAAATCGATTCTTTCGGTGCTCCAACAAAGGATTCAGAAGACCTACTCTTGAAAAAAAATTTGCGAACGAAAATCTAATCAACATGTTTGTATTACACGTATCATCTAATAGAAAAATCATTTTGAATTACTTTGAAAATCACTGCGGCCAATTCTCGCTAAAAGCAGTACAATGTCGATGATTTTTCAGGTAACATAGAAGAAAAATATTTTGTGTTTCTGAATCACGTGGTGTTCAAAGATTACGGACGATGTATGTATATATCTATGGTCTTAGGTGAACAGGCGTTCTCTTCAGTGTTACCAGCTGAAATTATGTCCCTAGCACCAAGGTTCCCTAGAATTCCATAGATTTGTTTTCAAAAATTCCCTAAATTTATATTCCATCATTTCTCTAGAATAATCTTTAGAAATAAAGCGTATCCTACAATAAATTTATTTATAAAATACCTAGGTGATAAATATAATATAGAGAGTGTCAGACTTTATTACCTTTACCTTTCTTTTTCTCGGATGGGAAATGTCATACTAAGTCAAAAGTTGCAAACAGACTTATTAGTTCTTTCAATTCAATAAAAAGTTACAGCAGCTTGAATATTTACAAAAACATATTTTAAACTGCTCAAACTTATTAAGGTATTGAAAACCCAATAAGGCCATATGAAAATGTTTAATCTAAATGAATTTTAGTTTCTAGAAAAAAAAAAAATCTGATGTGACTTTATCATACAAAATATAAAATTATATAGTTTAGCTGCATGAGAATCTATTTGATTGAGATAAATCGTGTCTGCATTAAATTAAACTAGTTAGCCAGGATTTGACAGATATTTTGATAGTCAATAGTATCAATAGTAGGTAATGTCAAAGCATCAGCATTTGACACTACCTACTGTCAGAATAATAGTTATTTATCTCAAATATATCAATATCAAAATAGTTGTCAAGTGTTGGACGAAAATTGTGGCTCCGTGTTTTAGCGTGAATTTCTTGGGAAAAACGTGAGGATTGTGATTGAGTGTAGTATCATTGTAAAGCTGGAATTTTCCGCAAGGCATCAGTAGGTGTGATACCCTGATCACTTGAACGGAAGCTCTACAAACTGCGAGTGATTTCTCAGCACAAGGCGAGGCAGAGTGCTGTATGAGTTTTTTGTCTTGTCGTTGCTCAAGGTTTGGCGCGCTTTGTAAACCAGACTTGCCGGCACCACTCCAGTGACCACCAAACAACGTGCTCAAAAGTCCGTTTTGCTGATCGAAATGGCGGGAAGAGTGGCAGCAAAGAGTAAAATTGTAAGTAAAAATGTTTGTGCGAGATGTTCCGTTACCGTAAAGATTTGTGTGGTTTGCGTGAAGTGTGCAAAGGGATATCATCCTTCATGTGTATTGAAGGTTGTTGGGATGTTCGTGGATGAGAGCGGGGATGTAATTTGTTGTGAGAATATGACCGCGAAACAAACAAAATCTTGTGAATGTGACGGGGAGGTGAAGCGACTTAAATCCAGGATATCGAAATTGAATGAATCCATAATGAATAAAACATTGGTGGAGATTGGAGTTGATTTGGACGACACTGAAGCCTCGGTGGAAACCGAAATGGACGGGCTACCAATAAATGATGGATTTGCCGTTTTGTCAAGGGAATTGGACAATATGAAAGGACTATTAAATGGCCAGATGAATGAACTAATGGAGTTAACTCGGAAAAACATTGAAACAGCAAGTGAGAGACAACTAATTGATTTTGACTTGTCGAATGGAAACAATCACTTTGAATGGAATAAGGGAACGGTGCCATCTATTGGGAGGAGGCAGATGTTTACATCAAAGAAAAGTGAGTGCCGAGGCCAGCAACGGCGTCCAAAGATATTAATTCTTGGCGACAGCCAATGCAGGGATGCATCCCATATTATGCAACGACTTATGGGCCAGTGGTACGATATAGAAACTATATTCAAACCTAATGCAACATTCGAACAGGTCACCGAGAATGTGGATGGCCTTTGCGGTGCGTTGGATAATAGAGATATGGTGGTGGTAGTTGCCGGCACTGTCAACGTTCTTGGGGGCGGATTTATCGACAGGATCGCAGTCACATCATCTCTGGCAAAACTGCGCCACACAAATGTAGTGATAGTGTCGGTACCGTTTTTAAACTGTGATTATTCTGTGCGGGAAACCGTTTTTAATTTTAATTGTTTCTTGTACAATATTTTGGCTGAGAAAGCAAATAATAATGTGTGTTTTGTGGATGTAAATGAGGTCGTCTCCCGTTTTGATGTTCAGCGTGGGGGTGTTCATCTCACGAATGGGGGAAAGCGTAAGCTTTTTTCGCTTGTTTCTGAGGTGATCACCTCCGTGGCCATCTGTGTGAATGAAAATGGGTGTTGTGTTGACTTTGGAAACTTGAAATATGTCGATATATGTGAGAAACTGCCAGATGTACAATGTTCCTAACATCAGCAAAAAAACTAAAATCTCGTTTATGACTTACAATGTTAGAAGTCTTCGAAACAAGGCAGAGCGATTGGATGTGTTTCTTGTGGATAAATGTTTTGATTTTTTGTGTCTGACGGAGCATTGGCTTTTGTCCGATACGATTCATTTAGAAAAGATTTTTAATTTTGACTTGTTGAGCTACAGTTGTCGTAGCAGTGCAAAGGGTGGCGGATGTGCCATATATCGCCGCAAGTCTTTTAATATGAGGGCAGAATCATTCAATATAGATACTGTAGATCAACATTTTGAATACTGTAGTGCTAGTTATAGTGATAAGTTTGGAAGGATATTGTGTGTATGTGTGTATCGATCACCCACCGGCAATTTGAATATTTTTAGAGATGGTGTGAATGGTCTGTTGGATGTTGTTTGTGGAAGATATGGGCACATTGTAGTTTGCGGAGATTTTAATGTAAATTTTAACCGTGTTTCTCGTGAAAGCAGAGAGCTTATATCGCTGTTTGATTCATATGGTATGAGAAGGTGTTTCATGGAGGGGACAAGGATGGGCAACTGCATTGATAATGTCTTTTGTAGCCTACAGCCTTCGGAGGTGGTGTCTTGGATTGACGATCCGGGTCTTTCAGATCATGCTTCTCTGGGTTGCGACTTAAGTATGCCGGATGGAAAAATTGTGGAAACAAAATATAGGCGCGTGTTTAGAGATCGGGGCATAGACTCATTTATTGGTGATTTATCTCGCGAGACGTGGGTTGAGGTGCTCGAAAGCGAAGACGGTATAGAACAGAAATATGAGACATTTTATCGTATATTTTATTTTTACTTTGAAAAAAATTTTCCGTTGGTAAGGGTGCGCCACCGTGAGTCGAGCGACCACGCTTGGTATAATGGTGTAATTCGTGGTATGTCCAATGATTTGAAAGATATGTTTGGTGTCTGTCGGGTTATGAATGAGCCTCATTGGTGGGATGCATACAACAGAAAAAAATGTGAATTAAGGCAAGCTATTAGACAGGCAAAGCAACAATATAATAGTTCCAAAATTATCTCATCCGGAAACAAGTCAAAGACGGTATGGAATATTATAAAGAACGAGACGTCAGCTGTCTCCGGCGGTGGTTCCATTCGGCTCACCGATGCTGATGGGTCGGGTGTGGATGATCGTCGGATGGTGGCTGATAGATTTTTTAGTAGATTTTTTGAAGGGACTGGACAGAGGGTTGAATGCGACGGGTCGGTCATATCCGAAACCGAGATTGTGGAGTCGTCAATTTTTTTGTACCCGACTACTCTCGAAGAGGTTAGCGGTTTATTATCATTAATGCAGCCTAAGTACTCTTGTGGCGCTGATGGCGTCCCTCCGTTTGCGGTTAAGTTGTCTGCCGAGAGCACAGCTCCAGTATTAACACATTTAATAAATTGTATGTTGACTCAGGGGATTTTTCCGAAAGGACTGAAACCAGCAACAATAATTCCAGTGCACAAGAAGGGGTCGAGGGAGATTGTTGATAATTATAGGCCCGTGTCTATTTTGTCTGCATTTTCTAAGGTGTTCGAGAAAATACTTCACAGACGATTCTATGACTTCTTTGCGGCGAATAAAGTAATATCGCCTACTCAGTATGGTTTTTTGCCGGGATTGTCGTGTGAATCCGCTTTATTCAGGGCAACGTCTGCTATTTTGACTAATATTGATGAACGGCGCTGTGGGGCAGCAGTGTTTTTTGATCTGTCGGGTGCATTTGACACTGTCGTTCACGAGCGATTAATATCCAAGATGCAGTCGGTTGGGGTCAGGGGTCTGGCGTCGGATCTGTTGAGCTCATATTTGAGCGATAGAAATCAGACGGTAAGCATTAATGGGACAATGTCTTCTAGATCATCTATGCTGAGGGTGGGGGTTCCGCAGGGGTCAATTTTGGGGCCTCTATTGTTCCTCATTTATATGAATGATTTGCGGGAATATGTCAAATTCGGGGAACTATATCAGTTTGCTGACGATACGAGTCTAATAATTTCGCATGAAAACCCCGCGGAACTGTCTAGACTCACGACCGAGGCAATCCGCTCCATGACGCGTTGGTGTGACGAGAATGGTATGCGGCTAAACCACTCTAAGACTTCTTTAGTTCAGCTATCGTTAGAGACCCCGGACAATTCAATATTGGTGAGAGGATCGGGAATGTCTGTGCCATTAACATTCTCGACAAAGTTCTTGGGGGTATACTTGCAGAGCAATCTAGGATGGGACACACACATAAATTATACCCATAAAAAGTTAAATAGAGTATATTATTCAATGTATAAATTGAGAGACATTGTTCAAAGGGATGTATTAAGAACATACTATTTTTCATGTGTGGAGTCAGTTTTGGCATACGGGATCATTCTGTGGGGTGCATCGCCTAACATGATTTCGTTATTTCGTCTTCAGAAACGTTTTGTGAGGTGCATGCTCCATTTAGGCTTCAGAGACTCATGCAGGGAACATTTTAGAGAGCTTGGCATTTTAACCGTGCCTTGTTTATATATATACCGCCTAATGTGTTGTTTCCGAAAGAACATGGGGGCTTTTGTGCGTAATGGTGATATATCTCAATCAATGCAGACTCGGGGAACCACGCGTCTCGTAATTCCTCGCCACAGGTCATCAGCTTTTGAGGGCGGGCCATTTTATATGATCATAAAAACTTTTAATGCGCTGCCATCCGGCATATCGACTGCGTCGACTGGGGAGGGGTTTAAAAGAAATCTGAGAAAGTATTTGGTTGCCCATTCCTTCTACTCTGTGGATGAATATTTGAATGCTCAAACTGTGAATTGAAAAAATGACTATTTTTAGAGCGTTGACATATGGAACTGTATATATTTATTTTCTGTGATTCTGTGATTTTTAGATTTTAGATTTTCTTTTTTAACATGTATACACTGACCATTGTCCATGTCTACCATGATCTAACGGCAAATAAATGTATTATTATTATTATTATTATTATTATCTCACAAGTGCCGAAAGTACGGAATAGCGCGACGAGCGGTGACGCGGCGCATCACCGATGGCGGAGCGTCGCCGTCGCATGTGAGCGAGTCGCGCTATGTAGTTTTCGGCAGGAGTGACATCGACGTTTTTTGTGTTGCTTTTTGAGTAACAATATTTTGGAGACTGTGGCGAACTTAATAATAAAATTATAAACCCCTAACCACAACAAGTATTTTAGAAACCTAAATACGTATTTCAGCAACTATGTTGCCATCTTCAGTAGAACCTAAAAAAAAGAAAAAAAAAAAAAGAGAGATTAGCACTTCATAGTATCTTTACAGGATATTCTCCAAGCAAATCACTAGTGGAAGTGACGTCCATGTTAAAAATTATCCTATATATACCCATTTGTTGTTCACGCCTCAGTGAATTTTGATCATTGAAGCGTAAAAAACAAGTTTTAATTAAAGCAGGTCAAACAATGGCGAACTAGGTATAGGACCCCTGTCTGAATTTATTAATTTATCTCTATTCAAGTGAATAAAGATACTTTCCAAGCTGTTTAGTTCCCTATTATTTGACACAGCTTTTACAAGTTTTAAGTCATCTACAACTACTTTATGACCTGTGTCTAAAATATGTTGAGCCACACTAGATTTTTCAAAACGATTATATTTAAAATGAGCTACATGTTCTTTGAACCTAGTTAAAATTGTTCTTCTAGTCTGGCCTACGTATTCTTTTTCACAGTCATGACATTTGATACAATATATACCAGATTTATCAAGTACATCTACCTTATCCTTTGGGTTTCCAAGAAGGTTCTTTATGCTATTATGAGTCGAATATGCTAAACAGAGATTTTGTGATGTAAAAATACTTCTCAAACCCCTTGTATATGCACGATCGAACGGTATTTTAACATAATTCTTCTTTTCTACAGACAAAATATTTAAAGTAGATATTTGATTTACATACATTTTTTGATTCTGCTTCTTAATCATTCTATCAACTATTTTCTCAGGGTACCCATTATATATGACAACATTCTTAATAAACAACAATTCTTGCTGATATCTATCTGCGGACAATGGAAATTTCAATAACCTATTTACTAAACAACTAATAAAAGACAATTTTTGTTGAAAAGGATGCTGCGAATCATTAGGGATAAACCTGATTGTGTTAGTACCTTTCCGATACACGTCAATTTCTATTATATTTTTGCTATTCCTGACTACCAGAGTATCTAAAAATGGAAGTTGGCCGTTAACTTCTTGTTCTACCGTAAAGTTAATGGTGTTGAACTTAGAATTCAAAACGAGAAGAAAATCTTGAATACTGCACTTCTTGGTGTCAAAAATGGCAAAAATATCGTCGACATACCTAACCCAAGTCTTAGGGAAATATGGTGCTATAGACTTTACATTGGTTTCAAATCTGCTCATAAACAAGTTGGCAATAAAAGGTGAGAGACAGTTACCCATTGCAGTTCCCTCAAGTTGTTCAAAAAACTTTCCGTTTATTTGAAAACAATTTTGAGACATACAAAGGGCAGTCAATCTTACATATTCATCTATTTCTGACGGGTCAAAGTTGTTATTGCACAATAATTCCCTAAGAAACTCCAAAGTTTCCGGAATAGGCACACTAGGAAACAGTGAAGCAACATCAAATGAAATCAACAATTCGCCATCCTCTAATTTTATATTGTTAACCTTATTGATAAACTCCAATGAGTTATTAACAGAGAAGCTTGGTTGAGGAACAGGTAAATTGTTGAACTCATTCGATAACCATTTCGCTAACTGGTAAGTAGGTGAGTTAATACCTGATACAATAGGTCTCACTGATTTACCAGGTTTGTGAATTTTGGGGAGAACATATAATCTAGGTACAGTAGGATTGGAAACTTTGAGTTTAAATCTAGTTTGGCGGGTGATAAGATTAGGACAACTGGACAGCGTACTATTTATTTGACGGACTAGTTTGGGCAGTGGGTTTTTCTTGATTTCCTTATAAGGACCATTTGCAATTAAGTTATCAATCCTATCAAAATAATCCGCTTTATCCAATATGACCACCTTATTACCTTTGTCAGCCTTAAGATAGAAACAATTCTTCTTCTTGAGTCCTTCAATAATTTTGTATTGATCTTTACATTCATTACTAACTTTAAAGTCCTGTTAGTTTTAGTTTTTGTCCTCAATTGCAAAATCGTTGAAAAATGCTAGGAGTAAATAGCCCGTTCCTTTGGACCCTTTTGAACCAAAAGCTTTTCAGCTCTAAGTTTAGTCATGAAACTTCTAAATATGAACTTTCGTCCCGATTCCTTTAGTAGTTTCCCCGGAACCGTCTCCACAAAAAACGGGTACACACACACATACACACACACATACACACACACACACACACACACAGACATTTTTTTGTACCTTGGTCAAAAATGTTCAGGGGACCCAAAAAGACCTATTTCCGCTAAAATCTCATTTTTTTTTTCGGCACGATTACAATACTTTACATACTGCGTATAAAGTAAAAATAGTAGAAAGTTTCGTATGATTGGTTTTGTTTTTGTTCATTTGTTGTTTAAATTTATATTCATCGGTATTGATTTTTTTATTTTTTCGGATTTGCATTGTTAGATATGTATTTTATTTTTATTTTTGTTAGTTTTGTTAATGTTTCAAACGTCTATATCTTATTAATTGTTGAATTGATAAAACAAATAAGTCCGATACAAAACATATTACTCAACATGACATTTGCTTTCTACCAAATAATTTTGACGGGAAAAATAATAATTTGACATACACGGTGTTAAAAAGTAAATATATATTAACCGATAGTAATTATTCATAATATTTGTGATTACAAATGTGATTATCTATTTAATTTGATATAAATGTTTTGCTTTCATTAATGTAATATGTTTGTAATATATCTGGAATCAATAGCCTAATTTGCCTTCACAAGTATAGCGAATTTGCTCGCATATAAAGCTTCCGCGCCTGTTTTGTTCCTCTTTTTAGTTTTCACATCTGTTGCAACTGAAAATATTCCTTCTTCTTGAAATTTTGTTGTAGCAATAATAAAGACTTCTCAACATGAAAGTGGAATAGAAATTATAATTTCTCCTGGAAAGTTGGAAACAAATGTATTGCTTTCTGTTCCCAAATCTACCGATTTTAAATGTATTAACTGATCAGGATTTTTACAATTAATTTTGTTATGATTAGTGTACTCGGGTTTTATAAAATGGTATATAATTTTGTTAAATATTTCTCTACATTCGGTTTGTAGTATACGACAAAAGATTTCTTGAATAAACGCATTAAATGTACTAAAAATGTTTAACATATTACTTAAAAAAAAATTGCTTGTTGTACTAACTAACTCTAAGGACGAACTCGAACTCATTTTAAGTTATTAAAGTAAACATTGCAGCATCAAACAATTATTGATTAATTGCTGACACTCTGAGAGACTAATTTGGATAGAATAGTTTGTGAGTTGTAACTGCATTTCTGTCATAGGATATAGCCCAAGATAGACAAAGAAAGAAAAATCGAGCATCATTTATATAATGGGATTTCCCCGATTATTCGTTGCTCTTGCGTCTATACATTTGCTTTATCGTACGATAGATGGAGCAAGTGTTGCTATAAAAGCATACCTAGTATAAAAGCTCCAGATTCACATTCATAAGATTCTAAATTTAAGTTTAATGAAAGAAATAAATTAATACCTAAAGATTCAAAATTCCCTAAATAATTAGTAAAATTCCCTTTTTCCCATTTTTACAAAAGTATCCCTAGAACTAGGGAAAAATTCCCTAATCTGGAAAGACTGGTTCTCATTGACAAAAAATTGTGGGGCGTGGACAAAAATGGTGCTCAAAATATACTAGTTTTGAAGTGTTCCTGCAAAAAAACACAATCGTGACGACGTGAGTTACTCCGATAAAAATATGTTTTGAGACAGGTTATGTAAAAACGATGCATAAAAAGTACACTTGAGTATATTATTAATAGTTTAACAGTTCACTTAACCTCTGAATGGCGCTTCAGTATAAGGTTCAACCGCTAGACACCACAGTCAACAAAAGCTAAATAAACAACATTTTCCTTCTTTCGTTTCTTCAAGTTTCCACATCGGGTATTTTTTCAGTTATCAACGAACCCCGATCTGAACGTCTCCCCCAAATCCGTGCATTTTAAACCTCGCCGCCATTTGAATAAGTAGCTCCGAACCAACCCTCCGGACACACAGCAACCGCCGATCCCTACCCAAGAACTAAGAAGAAAAATATCAGATAGAAAAAGCTCATATGTGAAATGAAGCCATGCGTAATAATCACCGCTACCGCGATAAAACCCGACGAGCAAAGATCCGCTGTTTGCAGAGCCCTCTCGATCTACCGGAGTTTGAAAAAAAAAAAACTAAACGCGTCTCAGGTGGCGTTCTCCGCCGTCAATGCTATCTTATTGATAATCAGCGGCGTAGGAGGCTTGAAAGGGGCGCTAGTGCGTAGGGGGTGACGAAATGGAATCGCGTCATTTCGCGTAATGGAACCGGGCTCCGGTACAAGGGGCGTCTGGCGTTGTTTCGCCGCCCCCCGAAGGAAGAAGACAAGGGTGAAGGTTCACGCGTCGGCGACACTACCGGAAACAAGGTTGACTCCGCGATTTTGCGGTCGTGAGCACGTATTTATCACTTCATTCCACGTAACGGAGAGATCTGCCGCTAGAATAGTGCGTTAAATTTGGAAATTAGTATTTGCGGCTAGAATGGCGGAGTCGCCAGAATAGAATATGTATTTACAAACTTGATTTACGTATTGTACGGTGTCTCAGTGGAAACACAAAAGTGTTTCCGTTTCCTGCTCCGACGGGACTGATTTCAAATAATTTTACTTTTTAATTTTAATAATAGTAGATAAGTAAGTATTCGCATAAAAACTATATATTTTAGTACATAGTTAGAAATTATAGATAACAAGTTATATTTATATGCTTTAATTAGTAAACGTAAACAATAAATAAACAATAAATTTCCGCTCCATGGTATGTCCATATTAAAATAATGTAAAATTGATTTTGCATGTCGCTTTAATTGGATTAGTTGCTAATTAAATGCGCTCGCCGTTATTTTTGCCACGTCAAGCGTATTTGCTCACAGCATTACGCTATTAAATTAATTTCCAACCAATAGACCGAACATCATCAATAATTTCAAATGCAAACTTTGGAAAGCATTTGCGCATTTAGTACATGCATTTAGTAAAATTAGAACTATTTAGGGTTCGAGGCGGAAAGTGTTGGGTTTCAATATTCTATAGCGTCAGTAGGTATGAGGTCGGTTTGGACGGGCAAGCGCGAACTTTTGGCGCCAAAAATTTGAATCGGCGCATGGCGGGAAATTTGAAAATTTCAAGATGGCCACCGGAAGTCAACCATTTTGGCGGGAAAATATGAAATTTCAAGAGGGACCCCCAACCCGGCACGCCGGTGTGAAGTTAGCCCCGGCCGTAACGCACCGAAGACGGCCACACCCAGCATAGCACCGGCGCACCGGTGTGAAGTTAGCCCGGAAGTGAAAGGGGTGAAGGCCATTTTGAACCGGAAGTAGGCCGAACCGTACCTGTCTGGACTTACCGACTTAGTTTCCAGCGCCATCTCTACGTCGGTAGCTCAACAATTGTCAAACCACCGGTTTAATTTAAATGTATCCGTTTAAAAATCCCTCGTGCTAACGGTGTGTCGGCAGCAAATTTTATTAGAGGCTGACACCCGTACAACCACCTCTAACTTTCACGTGCATACCCTAAGTTGACAGAAGCCTATCTTAACCAATGTTTGATAAAATTATTCATAATAAAAGCCAATTGAACTTCATTTCCGAGATATTTTACTTCAAAGGTTGGTTACAAAGTTAAGTAATGTTAAAAGGTGGATCAAAAATTGATTTTTAACTGGTTTTGAATTGGAACAAATGCATTGGAAAGTGATTGTCGAAATTTTGTGGAGGATTTGACTTACCTAATAAAATTTATATATGAGATTTGAAACATTTAACAACGAACAATTTAGACAGCAAACCAGGAAAAAGTAATATCCATAGTTTCGAAATTAGTAAAAAATATTATTACCGAATAATATTGTAGACATTCCTTTGTATAATCAAACTGTGAAATAGGAATTCTATCTTCTTTTGATTCGGACAGCCTACGACAGGAAGACAGGAAGTAATAATAGCAAGTAATTATTCATGTCTTAAGGGTCGCCTTATTTCTGATAGTATATGTTAGTAATAACCCCTTTCTTCTATCAAGAAGGAAATCGACGGAATGTTGAATAATAATTGAATGTTTAAAAAATTAACTTGACATGATAATCTTGATCAGGTTATCGTTATCGGTCTTATTATCCTTACTGTTTTTAAAAAATGGGCACAATCATTTGCGATATCTATTAAAATCTCTGTCTAATATTGATTTAAAACAAAAGGAATATTTGTGGGGGGACGACCAGCCAAAATAATTACAACCTTTTATAATTTGCAACGTTTCGACTCTTTATTTATTTGAATCTTCATCAGGCAACAATTACTAAAAGAAAATTGAGAGCAATCAATGAATAGTTCTTAAAAATATTTTTTATATAAACAATTATAATTTTAATTTCATTTACTTACAATGGTTTTGTAATAAGAGTAGTTACTAGCAGCTAACATCGTACAATCAATGCCCACAGGACTAAGGCAATTAACACAACCACCACATGGCTTATGAAGGAAAATTTGATTTTTCACCGAGCACGTTGTACGCCATGTCGACCCAATGAAAGAATTAAATTTATAGGTTTATTAACCTATAAATTTAATTCTTTCATTGGGTTTATAGGTTTATTAACCTATAAATTTAATTCTTTCATTGGGTCGACATGGCGTACAACGTGCTCGGTGAAAAATCAAATTTTCCTTCATAAGCCATGTGGTGGTTGTGTTAATTGCCTTAGTCCTGTGGGCATTGATTGTACGATGTTAGCTGCTAGTAACTACTCTTATTACAAAACCATTGTAAGTAAATGAAATTAAAATTATAATTGTTTATATAAAAAATATTTTTAAGAACTATTCATTGATTGCTCTCAATTTTCTTTTAGTAATTGTTGCCTGATGAAGATTCAAATAAATAAAGAGTCGAAACGTTGCAAATTATAAAAGGTTGTAATTATTTTGGCTGGTCGTCCCCCCACAAATATTCCTTTTGTGTCAACAAGTCCGACCGAGACTTCTTGCCTGATTAATATTGATTTACTCTGAAATTCTGAAATTGTCTAAAGATGCGTCCTTTTCCTTCTGTAGTTTCAGTAGAAATAAACCTTTCAGCACACCCTTTTTTGAGCTGGCTACTGGGACTGGACTGACCTAGGGAGGATGGATAAGGGGTCCTGCAGGTAGTCCTTATTTTGCTAATTAAATTCAGTAACCAACAATTTGCTTACTCAGGAACAAAAACAATAACCCTCAAAACATCTGCTAACTCAAATTACAACAAGAATTTAACGGATCAGCTCAACCGGCGCTGAAAACGCCACCCCTCGGTCGCGTTGGTCCTATCCCCGTTATAAAAGCTCAGTTAGAAGCTCAAGTTTGACGCGCCGTCGTTACGTCGAAAAGTAATATCGCGAGTGAAACTTGATAGCCGCTAAGCCGACGTACATCATTCTATTAAGAAGAATAGATGGCGCTACCAGCGGCGAAATATCAGAAACAATAAAGCCTCCAGACTGCCCGTCCCGTTGATCATTAACGATATGAAAGAAGTTATGAGTGGAGTTTACGGCATCAAGCGGCGAATTATTGCGCGCGTCTTTTGTTTCCCTCGCACGTGACGTCACGATTCCAATCGTCCCGAAGCGGCGATTTGATCGCCCTAAGCCTCCGCCGCCCGGATTAATCCTAAAATCCTTAAAATCCATAAACCTTAAGGGTAAATTTGAAATAAGTGAGTGCGCTTGATGGGTTTGCTCTTGTTTAATGGGTTGGTGTGGCGTGGCATCGCGTCGGCCGGAACTAACGCGTTTACGCGGATGTTGAGTGCGCCCGTAATGCAGCGAACTGTAAATAAAAGCGGTATCGCTCTTGTAAAGTTGTTATACAAGATACACTAGGATCGTACTACATTTATGACTTGGTTTAGTAGAGTGAGTTGATGTTGATCTGAAATAAAACTAATGCATATAAAACCTAAGTAATAATTCAGTATATAATCTATATAATCACATCAACTTACGAAAATCTAGAAACAAGCTGCACGTTTATATATTGATTTATTTTTATGTTTTACCTAACTTAACTAACTTAACTAACGTAAAGAAAATCATTCCCAAAATCATTTTTTACAAAAACGGTTTTTAATGTGTAATGCAAATAATCTAATATCTGTCATATTCTACTGAAATTGTCAGCGGGAAAAAAATGACAAAGAGAACACCAACAAGTTTAGATTTGTAGAGCCAGGATTTATATTCGTCGGTTTTTACTTTATCATACGCAGTATGTAAAGTATTGTAATTGTGCCAAAGAGAAAAATGGGATTGTAGCGGAAATAGGTCTTTTTGGGTCCCCTGAACATTTTTGAGCAAGGTACAAAAAATGTCTGTGTGTGTGTATGTGTATATGTGACTACGGAGAAACTACTAAAGGTATCGGAACGAAAGTTCATATTTAGAAGTTTCATGACCAAACCTAGAGCTGAAAAGCTTTTGGTTCAAAAGGATCCAAAGGAACTGGCTATTTACTCTTAGCATTTTTCAACGATTTTGCCAATGAGCCGTCATTTGTGTAATTTCGTCAAAATAGATAAATAATAAATTAAAGTAGACGAAATTTTGAATAATTTACGCCTATGAAATTTGTTGGTAAAATTAATAGTTTAGCTGCAAGAGCAAATTCTATTTGATCGAGATCGGTCGCATCTGCATTGATATGAAACAACATAGTAGCTACTTTCTCTTACCAATTTTATTTGGTCATGATCGTGTCTGCATTAATATAAAGTTAGCCAGTATTTGCCAGATATTTTTATTCTAGTGGCAGTAGGTAGTGTCAAAGGGTGAGTTTTTGACAATACCTACTGTCAATATCTGTCAAATCCTGGCTAATTCGTTTTATTTTTTTTCAAGCACGATCGATCTCGATCTAATTGAATCTCACGTAGCTAAACTATTAATTTTATATATTATGATAAAGTCATGTGCCTTGTGCTCTTGGGCTCATCAGATTTTTCTGTGCAAAGATTACGCTGATTTTTTATTTTGATTTTTTTCCAGATACATTGTTAAATAAATAAACCTTATCCATTTTGGAGATAACTAAAGATAGAAAACGGCTGGAAAAGTACCAAAAAACAAAAAAAAATCTCATAAAATACACAAATTTAAATACAAGAGCAATGTATTGCAATGCATATGGCCTTCAAACAGCCCATTTACAATGCCGTATCTCTCGATTAACGCCCATTTTCTCCTTCTTACATGGTTTAAAGTTCACGCTCTACTCATCAAGACAGCACACGAGGCCCACGCTTTTATCCACTGGAAAGCGAAGGTTTCTTTCCCAAAGCTACTGAGATGAATGTACACCATCAATAATACACAACCACATATTAATAACAGACAATTCAATATTTTCTAGATTAATCTGGTTGCATCGAGATTGCAAGATTACACGCAAGAATATTAAAAAAAGCAAAGTAAGGTAAACACCCATATTCAGAAAGGTTAAGGAATTATAGTTACATTTGTAACTGTAGAATTTATTATTATCTGGTGATAATGACTATGTCAACTTTTTACCTAATTCAGGCAATGCTCCTAAATCAGATTCTTGTGGTATATTATTCCGACAACTATAAACATTCAAGTAAAATTAAGGTTTTAAATAATGCTACAAAAGATTTCTTACTAACAAATGTTAAACACTTATATTTAACCATTTTTAATGAAACACAGTATAAAATAAGTGCTTGTCTTCTTCAGTCTGCCCTCTCTCCCTCACCTGTATTTTAACGTTTCTTAAATCTGGAATTTTTAGTGCTTTTCTTGGCGCAGCTTTTTATTCTGTTACTTTTTTGCTTCCTTTCTTATTTCTCTAGAATCATATTCTTTGGTGTTCTCTTCTTTTTTATTAATCAATATTCTCTGCAAGCATTAGATAATAGTGTTACATAAGGAATAGTTTCTTCTCATTTCATTTGGGTATCTAAACCCAGAATAATGATTTTTTAATGGAGATGGCACGAGTTCAACTGTTATCTCCAAAGCTGGTGTATTAATGGCAAAATCGCAACTCTCTGCTGCTAGCGAAATAATTAGGGAATATTGATGTCCGTAATTCCGTGGACAAAATGCGTACAATTAATCGTAATATAGCAAACGATGTAAAATATGTTATTTTCTTGTGTAAAAACAACAATAGACCGAAATGTATTACTTCTAACCATGTACATAATTTCGACACACGTCACATTTAAGGACGTGCTATATTTACATGTACCTGATTCCGACACCCCTAAATTTGTAAATAATAATGGTTAAAAGAGTAGTACACAGGTACACCGTATTATTATGAAAATCTAAGCATTTTTAGTCAGCCTAAATAGATATTATTAGAATTGTCTTAATTGCTGTTATCCTGTAGCGATGTAAAAGGAAGTCGAATTGCAGTTACCTTATAAGGAAAAAGTCATCTTTTAGCATAACACTCAATTATCACGATCAGTCAAATTTGTAGGTTATATTCGGACCGACGAACATTGGTAGAAAAGAAACCATTGCGGGTTGACAAGTCTAATATCAAATCAACAAACCGGATGTCCTAAAATAAAGTTCGACATTTTTTATTTTATGCAACTAAACAGAAATATGTCTGAATTTAGGACAATGTCTGAATTTGGGGCGTTTACCTTATCATGCCAGCTCGTTAATATAAGGGCCCTCGTTTCTCCAGCATTTTGTCCTGAGACAATTATAGAGCAAATAACATAAAACATATCCTTAAATCCATTTAACCTGTAAAAAGTACAATTCCAAGATGTAATTTATCGTTATTAGTACGACGTTAATTACGTCACAATATTTATGTCCCCGCGATTTTGCTCCGCAACTTAAGCGTATACAAATAGGCCGGTTTGTTGCGACCACATCTGTTACAGAAAGACAACTCATTATTCATATATCCATTAAGCTAAACGATAAAAGTACAGGCCATTAAGGAAGTAATTGGTTTGCGTTTTTATAGACCTGAATTGCAAATACAATAAGAATTGAATTACATTTTTACCGACATTTTTCGACGAGTATGTATTCGGGGTATTCCATAAACTGACGTCAATACTAGGAGGGATGAGGGCCTGTTAATATAGATATTTTGTTATTCTGTTTTTGTCAATAATACAAAAGAAATCAATCGGCGTAAATGGTTATATTTATTTCCACTACGGTTTCGATTTTCTCACTAAAAAAAAATTTCAGTTTTTCATTTTAAAGTTTTAAACTCTAATAACACCACAGTTAATAAATCGTCTCAAATTACTAACTGTCTCATCCCACATGTTTAATCTCCAAGCACACAAATCATGTCTCAATATGAACACTAATTTATTCACATCTGATAGCTTAATCTAGATCGCTGTGCGGATAACGAATGCTCTGCTGATTTCTTAATCGGATAGCCCGATTTGGCGCGATCGCTTATAAAATTCACCCATATTAAGAGGTGTTTTAAATTATACATTACCACTACTACTACCATTGATGTTGATTGGGCACCAATTTAACAAAGATCGCCGTGACACCTAATTATCAGTATGTTGTGTGTGTTTGAGGATCCAGTGGGCGAAACCAAGGCCAACTTAACAACGTATTCGAACGATGCCGCGGACGCTTAATTTACTGGTCTGCCAGTGGCGTCCGGGGGTTTTGCAATAGAGGTGCGAAGAAGATATTAAACAAAATATATAATAACTTGTAGTACACATTGATTTATAATCAATGAATAACACTCAATTAAAAGTAAAACAAAAGGCAAAACGAAAACCACAAAAAAACCTATAGGAGTTGCCAACGGAAATAGAAATAACGTAAAAATATAAGGTTGAAAATCGAATCATGTCGGAGTGAAGGTATAAATTTTTATTGTAACCTTCTCTATTTTGTACTATTTTGTTTGTTTTCTGTTGTAGCTTAACTAACCGCACGCCAATGGTTTCTAGGGAATAGAGATATCTTCCCGGAGTACCCGGAGGGCATTTTATGCAGATTTCGCTGTAGGTAAATACCGGGACCCTTATCGAATCCGAAATTTAATTAGGGAGTTCGTAAATCGTAGCTCTACAACCGGGCGTGTTGCCCAGACTGGTGCCGTATGTAATTCTACGTCCCTCGTCTGAGTCAATTGAGACTATTGAGAGACAATTGGGGAGCTCTGGAGGTCTGGAGTAGGTGGTGTATACGTAGCAAACGGCTCACAAAGCTACATATTACTACTTATCAACTAATACTACAACTGAATAAAAATCATCAGTTATGAGAGGTACATGATAGAAAAGTTTTAATTATTGTTTAGATATATTTTATGTTTTAACCACCAGAAACAAAAAGGATAATGATCTGTAATTGGCATGCTGTATATGTCGTAGGCAACAGCTATTTGCCTGGGCAAATATGTAGATATGAAACGCTTATTGATATTAATAAAGCTATTTGCCTAGGCAAATGTATTTGCCGAGTCCGTTGTTAGGCAAATAGCATTTTGTTTTAAAATTATGTGACGTTATGTGCAATCCGTGAATGTTTGTTCTCAAATACGTCATAATTAACATTTTGTCGTTGATTACTTCTGAGTAATATCGTTAGATCATGGTATTCTAATCATCATGGTTCTAAAGAAGTTATGCCTGAATTGCTGTGATAAGCGTGCCAAATACTCATGAGTGAAGAGATATGATTTAATATGGATCAATATGGATTTTATTCCACTAAAACAAGACTTGTAGGATAGGAATGTTTAGTTTCCCTTTTACAAGGAAAAAGTTATACTATACTGAAAAACTTCTGAATTCTTATCGACTGGGCAATTTGACGCATCGATGCAGATGATGACATCACCAAACTATTTTGCACACGGAAAACCATGCGAAACAAATGTACAACTCAGTGCACATGTAGTGTGTTGAAACGTTCTGCTTGTCTTCATAATAGTTCACCGATATGCTGCGGAGGGAACTGTACAAAATAAATTTTCAATTACTCAAAAAGCAAATTAAGCATATAAACAATAAATAACAATTAATAGGTAACAAAGGTAACAAGAACATTTCTTTTCTGAGCGGAGAAATATTTGGGGTAGAAGTTCAGTGGGCTAGAAGAGGGATAAACAATAGTGATATCAACAAATACCGGTTTGACCCGAAAGCCATTCCGCTTTAAGCGGAAGTAGGTGTCATTGGTACCATATTTGGAATTAACCTAGGGAAAGAGGGTGGTGTGAGATTTCATAGATCTCCAATTTTAAAACCAAATTACTTTTTCATTTCATTTCCAACTTCAACTTAAAGATTACCTAGTTTATTTATTTGGGAGCCCAACAGAGAACCTGAAGTTATTCTTTATTTAACGTGACCCGATTTCAACAACAAGAGATATAAGCTTATCAATAGGATAGCCCCTACGCGCTAATCGATAGTCTCAATGCATTACTCTATCGATAGCTATTTATCCTTTGTTGGTGAAAGCACAGCGCACGTCTTTAAAACTAGTAGGACTGTCCTAGAATAAGTAAACCTCAACTACCTCCCACAGGTTGAGCTATGTATTTGTGTTGCCAATAGTAGCAGCTTATTCTGGTGTTTATACAAAGAATGGTATAACGTGTTTTGTAAGATGGATACAATTACAGTAAAATTACTAAATCTCCATTCAGATGCGTTAATAAATAATTTTAGTTCTAGTTTTTTTAATAATTATATTTGACTTCCATATAACTTAATTTATAAGATCAAATTGACTTTTTTACATTACGCCCAAGTGTATGTTCCTGCAGAAACAAAACTATAGGTGCTAAACCCTATCGAATGGTAGATGACACCATTCTGTTCTTCCGTTCGTCCTTTGTTTTCGACATCCTTGTCCATTAATTACGTGTCTTTCGTGACCGCTGCGGGTAAATCAAATAAAAAAAGAAAACTAGCCGTAAAAAAGGACATTGAAACCCTGCTGGAATACTTATCGAATAGACCGGTAATAGTTGTTTCTCTTTCTTCGCGAAACTGTGTAGATCTAAATCGAAGTAACCATAGCAAAGTCTGGGCTGAGTCGGATAAAGTTTAGTATAAACCCGAATTGCAAATGACACGTTTTAAAAAAGCACAAGGGATGAATTATGGAGCAGCGGAAAGGCTTCACATTAAATTTAACTTAGAAACTAAAAAATTCACGTTGCTCAGTAAACCCAGTACGGCGAAAACTTCTGCTTTCTTCACATCTTCATTCCTACATATAACAAATCCTAACTGAGGCCCATATAGTTTATCTAGAGTGAAGTAGTTTGTAGATAGTTTGAATATACGTCGAAAATATTTGTGAATAGAAATTTGTTTTGGTCAAATCATGGTGTAATATCCAAATAATGGAGGATAACTAAACTGAAACTTTGTAGAATTGTTGTCTTCATATAGTTATAGAAAAATACCAAGTTTTATAATAAAATATTATACCGTTGGAATTACGGCTGTGCAAAATTTAGTATCTCCATTTTTGCCATTTTATATCTCTTTCGATAGGCTTTCTTCTTATAGGACACAATAGGGTTTGTGGGGATATTTTGTTTTCTTAATTAAAAATTCAAGGTCGAACTTTATTTATTTTATGACCAACCATTTCAAAAATTTCGAAAAAAAATCATATTTTGGTCGATTCCACAAACATAACATTTAGAAGGAGAAGTCAACTAATTCAAATTGTATTGAAACTGAACAGTTATCTACAGTCTAATAGTACCACTTCTATCATATAAAATTAATAACAGTATTAAAATAAATAATAGTGTATTCCGTTTACTTGGTTGGTATACCAAATGTTTGTAGACATTTACTTTTTTTAAGACATGAACCCATTTCCGTTCCGCTGTCAAACACTGAGAATTAACTAAAAACAGTGTAAGCTATTATCGGATATTTTTCAAAATTAATAAAATGAGCGTTTTGAAATAATCAAGATTAAATATTTAACCTTTATTTAAGAAAACAAAATTCCCCATAAGCCCTATTGTGTTGTATATCAAGAGAAAGCTCATGGAAAAATCTATAAAATGGCACGCATACCACCTCTCTAGATTAATTAAGTAAGCGACAATCGGCCTATAACTCCAAAACGGAATCACATATCATAAAACTTGGTATTTTTCTATAACTACATGAAGACAACAATTGTACAAAATTTTATCAAAATCTAAGGTGCTGAAGAATAAAACTGTGTTGGTTTAACATGGAATTACCCCAAAATCAATCATTAATCAGCCGAAGTGAACAGCATTCATGCTGTATGGATTCCCTTATTGATGAAATAGCAGGTTAGTCACACTTCCTGTCTCGCATTCCCTACAGAGTGTACATATTCTCATGTTATTCATAACTTTTCGTAGACGGCAATAGCCCATGAGGATACTCGTCACTAGGCTAGAGCTTCTTTCTGAACGTTGCCAGGTACCACTTCACGATTTCAGTTAGTGTTTATTTTATATTCTCATGGATATAGATGTAGAACTCATGGATATGAGTTCTTTTTGTACGGTGGGTCATTTTTTGTTGTACGGTTTTTTTTAATATTAAGAATCTGGTCCTTGGCTACGTTGGGTTATAAATTAGTGTCTAGTAAGTATATCATTATTATTGTTGTAGTTGTTTTGCAAATCGTGCTGTGTTTATTTTGACTAGTATTAATTTTTTTGTATAATATTTCATTCAAATTTTCTAGTGTCTCCCTAGCTTTAAACTTCAAGGCCCCATCGTTCGTTTAAGTGTGCTTAAAGAATTCTGGCATGTAACAGAATTTTCTTAGTGCCAGAGAAGGTTTTTGTCTATTCATTTTTAGCCACTTTTCCTTACAAATGTGACGGGTGTTGGTTTCCAGTTTCATAATAAAGACCTACGACGAAATTACCTATTGTTCTCTCTTAACCAAAATCAAATTTGGCCAGTGTTGCTGCTGTGTAGGTACAATGTACTATTTAATTTTTAAATATTCCAGAAAACCAGCGTATACTCCATATTTGCAACTACAAGAAACGTAAAAATATCACCTATTTATTCCCTTCGCTTACACCCTAGAACCTAATTTTCTCGCACGGCGGCGGCAACCAGACTCCGTAACCTCTCCGAGTATATTTTTTAAATTTTAATACTTTCAGTTATTAAATCTACGACCCGACCCGACTCTACAGCCTCTCCGGCTCTCAACCCACCGTCACATAAAAAGGCAAGCAAAAATACACGTAAGCTTTACACAAAAATTTATTAAAACTGAAGCTTGATGTTTCCTTTGCCCAGGCGAATATTTAATTAAAACTATAACGCAATTACGTTCGTAGGCGGGGGCGGTCCAGCGTAGAGATAATGCACGTACGGTACCTTTAAAAAGCCGGATTAACCCCTATGGGGATCGCAAACCGTACTAACGTCCCCTTCCACCGTACATGATGCATTACACGCTCTAACTGGCTTAAAATATAGACCCGTGTTCCAGTTTTATATTATATATTTTTTGTGTTAATTTTTTCTTTTTCCATGAAGCTGTGCATGCTTAGATTTGATACCCATCATAATTGTATTGAAATACTGGGAGGTCCACAATTCAATGCTAAATTTGTAAAAAAATCGCTTTTAATTCACTTCCAAGTCTTGTCAAAGAATAATAAAGCATTCCTTGCATATTATTAAAAATACACTAGACGAAGCCAGTCAACAATTCACTATCGTGTTTTGTCAAGCTTTAATAAAGCTGGTAGCGGATATCTACAACATGATTAGTACTAGTATATACTACATACTTACAAGTACCCATAGGTATAGAAGCCGTAAGTACCTTACCTACAATATTCGTTAATTAATTATGAATAATATCCACCTCACTACTTGTTGCTAAGGATGTTTTTCCACTGTTTTTAACCGCGAAGTTGCGTAGATTTGAAAATGCCTAAATGGTCAAAACGGGTCAGCTACGTAAATAGCAAACATTTCGAATATATGTATTATTATTGTTTATTAACTATTATTAGCCTAGTAGACTCAGTCTTCTGGAAAAAAATACAAAATACAAAACTAGAAAGAAAAATAAAACAGAATAATACAGTCACTTTTCGGCCTAGATAAGATAAGGCGAAATTCCGTATAACGAATCATATATGCCATATAAACTCATACAAAATCAATAGATCGGTTCAATTTTCATACATGATAGAAAAATACATGACACCCAGTACTATATGCAGTCATTTTAACTTTTAAAAGTTACTTTTTTAATGCCATGCATAATAAAAAGTGAATGAAATAGTATGTGATAGGTATGAAAATTGATGATAAATAGGTCACTATCGACCAAAATCAGTGTACATGATAAGATGTCCATTTGAAAAATATCTACTATTAGTAGTTTTCGCCAGTTCTTTGACCATTTGAACACATATAACTGTTCTAAGTACGTTACTTATATTAATATGTATTACAGAATCTTGCCAGACAAGTTTTTTACAACAGTATCAGTTGATGCTTTATAAACAATTAAAAATATTTAATACAGAACCACGAAATAAAAAATGCAATAAAATGAAGGGTGAACACATTCCAGTATAGCCGAGATTCGACAATATTTCAGTTAGAAAGATTGTAGCCAACAACACTTGCCAACAAATTATCAATTTCCGATTAAATTTGTTTCACAAGGTAATCGTGAATGATCTTGTATGTATTTTAAATGGTTACAACATAATAGTATATTATTTGATGAGCACATAATTAAGCATATAAATCGCGAAAATGCAAATACGACGTTTTATCTACGACTCATAAATTCCATTATAAGCAAAATATTATAAATGTATTTGTCAATGATGGCGAGGCAAACTGTCACATAACTTTCATCCACGTAGATTTTGACAGACTTCGACACTAGCGCTGTATAATGATGACAGTTCGTTCAAATAATGAGGTCATTATTTGAACGAACTGTCATTATTATACAGCGCTAGTGTCATTATAATCATTGACGCGTATAATGATGGGGATTATATAGTCATAGATACCTATGCCATGAACTTATTATATGTGAGTCGTAGATAAAAATTATCATATATAAAAAATTCTGATTTCAAGAAAATAGCAAAAAATACTACTTTCCCTATTTTCTTTAAGGGTACTGTTTTTAAATTTTGAATTAGATACGAATTCAATTTCAAAGCTTCTATAGCAGATAGAAAAGTCAATTTGAATTACATCGAAAAACGGCAAGAAAATAATACATGTCAAAATGACACATGCCAAACCTCACTGATAGTCCGAAACACGTGTATCGGTTGCTTTCTTCGATGACGGAATTGCCCGATAAATACCTTTCTCCTTCATTATCTCACCGTCTATTAACCAGCTTTCCTCACTGATAGGGTTTGTCAGTTTTTAAAAACCTTTTTTCAATATAGCAGATAAAAGCTGAAAAATTTACTATTACGTTATTTGAAGATTTGAAGTTGAATATCTAAAATTCCAGTAATAGACAAACAATAAAATATCAAAGAAGAACATAATTTTGAACTACATATAAAAATATGAAATCATCTTGTTCTGCCTTGTGGTTTTTTGGCGTTGACATTTTATGTTTTTTTTTTAATCATAATATCCGATTTTAAGTTCTTATACTTACATACTTTGGTTTGTCTGGGGTTATACTCAGAGTTTGTTCTATTTTTTAGTTCCATTAATATTAAAGTTAAAATATGTACAAATCTTTGTTACTGGGTAAATATGTTATTCTTCCTGCAAAAATTCGATAACCAGTTTTAACAACTTTTACAAAACACCGGCTTTCGAATAAATTCTAATTTCAACGTGCAACGGGGCGTTACGATACGTGATATGACGAGGTATAATCCACAGCATTTTGTTTAGTAGAGACTTTCCTGAGACATGGGTTTTAACTTGTCAGTTTCCATGTAGAAGTTGTTGATAAAATTAAAGCATTTTGTGTTTAATTTATTACTGGAATAAAAATGATGTCACACTATTTGAAATACCCGACTCACCAGTGAAATACTTCTTTTGAGCCACTTAACAATCCGTATAACATTAGATATGTTACCTCAACTCACCCGACGCTCAACAAACATTATCTCGGTTTGTCAATACATCCTCGCAAGAAAAAACAAAATCCTTACAGATTTTAACAATGGAATCGCGCCAAAGGATGGATTTATCCTCCACGTCGAGATTTTTTCCTCGTGATCTTTAACCTTCCTCTCTCTGTGTTCGTGCTCATTAACGAGGAAAATTCTGATACAGATCGGTGCCTGGAATGAGGGGCGAGACCCTTCTTATTAAATCAGTTGTTTAGGGAAAAGAAAGAGAACAAACGAAAGCACGGGAAAACGACGTGAAGGTAAACGAGATCCACGCTACACGACCTCTTCTCCTTGAATATTTATTACTACTTCTTCCTTTTGCTTATTTTGTTACTCAAACACTGCTCCTTATTCATCGACAACCAGCTTTTGTTCTGGATTTTCTAATTTTGTATAAACGAAAATAGGAATATGCCCGTTTATGGTTTACAATGCTCTTAATACTAAGCGAGATGGAAAATATACAAAGAAGATGTTCTAGTTGCGATACAGATTAAGAGAATTTGTAATTGAATTTAATCATGAATAGGTAGAAGAGTCTCATGCTTGAACAATGAAGTAATCCTAAGTGGCTTTTGTGATCACAAAAAAAAAACTTGTGAGGGTAATAACAATTAAAATGTAATGCGGTTATCTGGAAAAATGACAGTTGTTTCGAAAATAGATATTATAAAAAATATAGCCAAAATTTGCTATAAGATATTTTTCCGAACGACTGTTAACATTGCAATGTATTTCGATTATTTTATTTTTCATAAAAAGCCAGTTATATTGTATACCTATATATATTTCAAATGGGGCAATTTGATACAACAAGATTATGTTTAAAGAAAAAAGCCACCATCAAAGCGTTCACCTACGGTAGATTACCACTAACCGCTTTAACAAAGTTGTTTTCTATTGTTTGTACATTAACGTAGTAAATTCAAACGGGAGATTCATAAGCGTACTAACGAATGACGTCACTGGAGACTGAGCCAATTACAGAGGGTTTTCAATCACGTGATAAGGCGTGAATAAAATTCAATTTTAATTTTGGTTTTTAATAGAAAAATAAACTGAAATCTATTAGGATGACTATAATACAAGCTATATTTTTAATACAGTAGAAAAATAAACTGAAATCTATTAGGATGACTATAATAGAAGCTATATTTTTAATACAGTCAAATACCCTATTATGTGTTTATAATCTTATCTTCCCTAAGTATATTTATTTCACATGCGTGTCTTATAGAAATCAGATTTTAACCGCTGTCTCGCGGCGTCTGTGGTAGATGATGCGCGGCGGGAGGTTTGAATAGTTTAGCATCGATGCAGTGTGGATTTATGTCTATAGATTCATGTATTAACAAGCCTTATGTAATGTTTATGTATCTCCATCTGTTCGAGTAGTGCATTTTCTGGATTTTTTATTTCTGGAAGCAAATTGACGTTATCAGCAGTATCGTATGTTCAGATTCGTGGATTTGCCTGTATGTATTGGAATTTCTATTTGAAACGTGTTTTTTAAACGAGTTTTTAGGTTATGTCCAGGTTGTCCAACTTATAGACTCCACTATTTGAGATTTTATCGACATTTTCCTTACTATTGATCAGAAAGCTACCTAGTTTTTCTCTTCTGTTGAAGACTGTACTTATATTATGTTTAGTTAATACATGCATTTTGTATTTTAAGTGTTAAATTACCTTGATAACGGAGTGCATTGAATCTATCTCTCGCAGTAAAGTTGGGGTATAAAGTCTTTATAGCATATTATTTTTCTGTATGCCATTGTACACAACAATTGTTAATTCGCATCAACCTTTATTCTGTACTATCTTAGGTATATGCCTAATTTATTTTTTCTAGTTTTCTCTGCTAATGGGTAAATTGGAGGCCTTGGAGTTAAATGATGAATATAATATTATGATATTAGCACTTGTGGGCCTTCTATAAATATCAAATTCAAATTTGCCTGTATTCATGTTTTTAGTTATCTCGTATTTTGTTGTCTTTGTCTTTTTCAAGGGTTAACTTAAGGTTGCGTAAGTTATAAAGAATGGTATGTAAAGGCTTAAAGTGTGCGTCACCGGCTTTAGAAATCACATTCACAACAGATATGTTGTGTCACCGATTAATTAGAATTAAATATTTATAGAGAGCCCACAAGCCCTGATAGTTATGATTTTTTTATACACATAATGACGCTAAGCCAGCCATGGCTCAAGAATGTAAAATGTTGCCATCTTGCCGAGTAGAGGTCTCTGCTGGCGCGTGACGTCGCCTTTACGAGCCCCGACGGTATTTGTTCGCGTAATTTTATAACTGGCTCATTTCGCCATTACCGTACGTCGGTTGTCGCGTTTTTATTCTGCGGGACCCGGTCCCGAAAAGAGGCGGATGATGGGGAAAGTTTGTAGTTTCGTCGCGGGCGAGCCGTTAAGGGACGCTAGGGGGCGCGCACGGCGGCAGGGGTAATGCGCTTCAGACCCATCCCCTACCAACTTTACCACCTGACCTCTGAACTTGCCGCAGACGTTACGATGCATTTTAAAAGGGAACAAAAAAATAAAAAAAGGAAAAAACTGCTATGAGCAATGAAAAATCAATTACTTGAATATGTATAACTAGCTGTTTCCAGTGACTTTGGTTCCGTGGAATTTAAGAAATTTAGGAAGCAATTGCCTATAAAAGAAATATCTTTTGTTTCAACAAACAAATCTATAGGTGTATGTCGTATCCTGCTTGGGTGACTAGCAAGAAACTATGGGATAGTTTATTATGGGATATTTTAGCAAAACATCTTAAAGAGTATTTCTCAACTCCTTAAACAACTTTTAGTATACTGGTAAAACTTCGTGCTTCTATATATTCTCATAACTATTGAGGAGTTTATAGAAAAATATACCAGACCTATGACTATCAGCGATAGCTGTACATACGTTGGAAGCAAAGCTCGATTTTGGTACTAAATTAAATTGGGACGTCGCGTCGTGTGGCGCACGTGCACATAATTTTCGTCATTTGTTACCTGTGAATGCCGTAAAATTCCGTACCGGCGGCAATATGTTACCCCCCGTACAAATAATTAGTTTTCGGGCAAATTTCGAAACGAATGAATTTATGCGTTTGCGGTTTAGTAAATTCGAAACAGCTGTTACTATTATACATACCTATCGTACGCCTACCATAATCATACCTAAAAGGTATGAACGAAATATAGTTGTAGCAATTATTTATTTTGTGCTCAATGCTCATTTCTGTTATTGTTACAGAAAAATATGTTGTATTCTTTTTCTTGTAAGGTATATTATAATGCGAAAGATGTGAGATTTTGTGAATGGTGCTCCAAACGTCGTCCAACCACAGTTCCATCAAGAATGAGGAATCAGTCAGTACAAGTTAGAAGTATAATAACTAACATCAGTACAGCGGGAGGACTTCATATGCTCCTACTTATGTCCGCGCTCTACTCATGACAAATATTTCAACACAAATTTGATGGAGTTTCCTAAATTAAATTAATAGTTATTTAACCAACAAGTATATTAAAAAGAGCGATTAATGATCGAGACTGTTTAACGCGCGAGCGTATTAATTGTCGAGATCATTAATCGCCGTTAAATATTCGAGTTGGTTACTTCTTCTAGCGTCGTGTACATAGACTTTTCTTCGCCGATGTCTTTTTAGGTGATATGACAATTTATGTAACTTTACACTGACAGTTCTAGAGGGCAGTATTTTTTGATTGGAAGGTTTCATTTCACATATGTTCGATTAGCCAATCAAACGACGTCATTATATCGTGTGATTGGCTATAAGAAATCATGCATTAATAGAAATCTAGCATTAATAGAGTTGATTAATAAACGATTTCCTATTCACTAAACTGACTCATAAATAAACGATCGACGGAAAACATTTAAAAATAACTATTTTAAAGTAAGCCGGTACTCATATGTAAACTAAAATCATCAATGGAAAATATTACCTCACCATACACCATACAAAAATCTGATATGGCCAGATACATGAGTTTTTCATACTATACACCAGTGTAAAACTGTGTCAATCTCTGATGTTTTGCAATACAGTCAACAGAATCAAAATATCTGTCAAATCCTGGCTAACTAGCTATAATGCAGTAGGAGCGATCTCGATCAATTAACTATGTTAACGAAATTGGTATGAGTTCTCCCAGTACGAGTTGTCGTGTTATGAGTTGTCCGTGTATGACTTGTATCCGACATGCAGCTAAACTATTGATTTTACCAAAAATGTCATAAATGACATAAATTATTCAGAATTTCGTCTACTTTATTTTATTATTTAACTATGTTAACGAAATTGGTATGAGTTCTCCCAGTACGAGTTGTCGTGTTATGAGTTGTCCGGGTATGACTAGTATCCGACACGTTGAAAATGGCAAGGTAAGTAATCCAATGTTTTAAATTGGTAATCATTTTATAATATATGATTTTTCTAAGGAGTGCAGCATCTTTAGATTATCTCTTTTGTGGTATTGTATGCGGCGTCAGAGTGATAGGCTTGCTTTTACATCAAACCATACAGAGTATCAAAAACTGGCTATTTCTTATATTGTTATATTATTTAAATCACCCTTCACAAATGAAACGCCACCTTGCGATAACGGCATAAACAACATGACGTAAGATGGGACTACACCTTACACATCTTACTTTTGTCCAGCTTTTGTTGGTACGAAGACGATGCGAACAGTTTTTGAAACATTTAGATCATTATATAAAAACAATATCGGAAACCGATTTTGAATGCATCAAATTGTATCGGTATGCAGTCTTTTAACTCCACGTGCAGCATTGTCCACCAGCTATGCATGCCTTATCCTTCTTACTTTCTCCATGGCCGTTCTTGTCCATGGCACCCTTAGTCTTCCGTACAACTACTGCCTGATCAGCTTTAGTCAAAGAATTGTCTTCTTATGTCCAGCACGTTTGAGTTTAATCTGTATTCTCTTTCTGAGTACTCTTCTTGCCGAGATTATCATTCTGTGGTAACAATCCATGCTCTTCCCTTCCTACTGCATCTGGAAATCACAATGCTTTGTCATGTTGACAAAGAAATCCTAACACGCCGCAAATCAAACGTGTTTGTGACATAACCAATTTTTCAAAACGAGAACAGGAATCCATCCGATTCAGGAAAAGTCACAGTGCACCAACCTTAGCCACAAATGTCATATAAATAATCAACAACATATACATATCAATAAGAAGTTCAATAAAAAATTTAGGAATGATTTCCGATCTGAATCCAATCTGAAACCAGTCTGAAGAATGAAGGAGGTCGGTCACGACAAAAAAAATATTTTTTGTTATACATATAGCAATTAGTCCTGGTATAAGATACTAGACTTAACCGCACGATTCCGTTATACATTTCATAGACCGTACTGTGTGGTCTGCAGCAAGCAGGTATCGGAAATCTTATTCCAGCAGCATACTCAGTGCAAATAGCTGATGCTGATTTGAAAATCTAATTTTGCGACGTGAGCGGAAACCGCTTATAATGCATTTTGCGCTCGCGGTCGGCAAGGCCTTCCCATGCATGGTCCTGGTCCGCCCTGCCTACTAGCGTTTTCTGCTTCGTCCGTAAATGGTTGAGCAAATAAATTTTAAACGGATACAACGAACTTATAAGCTCATTATTCGCCACGAGTGCGGAGATTAATTTTAATTAAAATCACTCCCGCGATGGGTGGCGGGGCGGTCGTTCTCTGCCGGCCGATGATTGCGCCCTCTACCCGGTTATCTACGCCCGAACATCGGAACTGCTCCGTGGAGTCCTCCGCCCAAGCTCCTTTTACTAAAAAAGATGAGAAAAAAACAGAGAGGACTCAACCGCCTACGCTTCGACCGACCTACGTGTAAACTTTAATCAAAATGTTATGTCGAGAAATTGGTGATTTATCGATAACTGCATTCGGCTGCTAACAACGTGTGTCCCTTTTATTAAATCCATGCAAGGTGCAATATTACAATCAATATTGTTGAAAAGTAGAGTTTCTTATCCCCAAATAATTACAATGTATTATTGAGATACATTGTATTATTGAGACCAAGTCGTCCAACCTGAATCGACTGGCAGCTGCGTTCATACATCGTGATTTCACATTCCATTATGTCGTGATTTGGGTAGGTATACTTTAATAATAAAACTGAATACACCAAATATTAAAACAACAAAAAGTCCTAGCTCGGGACTCTTTGGTTCAAAACCAGCTCATAACTTATTTCCAAATTTCATATATAAGCCACATCACGACGTAGGACCGAAAAAAAAAAAGCAGTTTCTAGCAGTTTGTAGCAGAATACTGTAATATACAATCATTATAAATGATTGTAGTCGAAGGAGGCCGTGCCCATGTTACTAAATTTTTGCCGCTATACACAAACAAGCGTCAAACTTGAAATAGGTTATGCAACCAATTTAACTTTTGCGTGTAGAACAGTGGTATTCCATTCAAATACAGCAATAACCAGAAATCTATACACAGACGTACAGACAGCTGTACGTCTGGAATTCTACACCATCTACATGATGCATTTTGTTTACATCTCCATCCTGACTTAGAGCCGTTCTCAAATAACAGCTACGTACCAAAATCTTGGTTGGAAAAAAGGACAGTGATTGAACGTGGGATAAATTCACGTTTATTTGAAAATATCTCGGAAGCTACAAGAATTTTGGAAGATCGGTCGAAATGTATCCAAATTGTAGGCCGTACGATTTTCTCTAAAAAGAGTGATTTCTTTCTAGGTCTTCTTTTTTGTGTACTGACTGATTCTCAAAGAACGTGATATGCTATGTGTCAAACTATTTCATACATTTTTAATAGCATACGGACTACTAATGCAGTATTATGGGTCATTGTATCCCAAATTTATGACACATTCAGCCAAGTAGGTGTAAGGTATTTCAAGTAACAGATAATGAAAACGTTCGTCACATAAGGAATTTCTTGCGACGAAAAAATTATAGGGGTTGAAAGGAGAAGGAATTTATTTTTGCGACTATCTTCAAAGCAATTGGGATCTCAAATCTACGCATGGTACCCTCAAACTGAGCGTTTCCCCACTCTATCTATCTCTATCTATCCGTTGGTCTATCTGGTGCAAAGTTGTCCACAGTAAAAAAATTTCTCATTTTCATATTTTGTCCACTACATATATATGATACAATCAATTGTGATACAAGAAAGAGCCTTAGACTCTAAGGCCTATGTACTAATTATATATTATTTGTACCGAACATTTTAAATTTCACTGTTTTTGAATTAAAATTAAGTTGCAACTGCATTTAGCGTCCAGTCGGTTATAACGCCCAAACGCGCTGGCCATCTGTGTATGGCTTTTAGTGAATAACACGTCACATTTTCAAGAGAATTAATTAAATATAAAAAATAGAAATAATTAAATTGCTAGTAAAAACGAAAAATTTTTGCAAATTGTGTAGCAAATTAGTTCTACAGGCAGTATCAATTGTAATGATTCACAATGAAGCTCTGTTTTCAGAAAATAAAAGCAAATAATGTACAAAGTTCTTAAAGTTTTACATTACATTCAACCCAAAAAAAAAATCACGTGAATGTCGATGATTCGTAATTCTTAGACAGCCGCTAAGGTTCGTCGGTGATTCGTCTCTTTCCATTAGTATTTCTACCTCTTTTGGCTTCTTTCTTCCTCATATTTTGCCAGTTACTTAACCTGAACACTGAATTAACTTTTTTCTGTTAGGCGTTTCTCAATGTTTTCAATGATTTGACCATATATGTCGTAATTTGGATGAGGAAGAAATTAAAAACTTCGTGGCGAACTAATTTATTTGTCATCGGTGATTAATTTCGGGCCATAACGCCCATCATCAGACCAGCTGAAAAGTTTGAAAGACAAACAATTACAAAACGCAAACATAAATGTATAACAAGCAACAGAGAACAAACAGTAAAACAATAAAACGTTCCACACAGAGACATCAAACGTCATTATAAGTAACAAACAGATAATTACCTGTCAATATCGGTTGAAAAGAGAGCGGAGCACGTGTCACGGTCGGGTGGCTATCAGAACACATGTGTATTATTGAAGATGTTATAGATAAATGAAAGATTGTTTAATGTATCCGGTACGGGGTAGCCATGAAGGAGTAATAACGTAAGTGCGCGCAAGCGCGCGAACAAAATATTAAAAACAGGGATATTGGTTGGCGACAGTGACAAGTGCTCAAATATATGTGTTGGCTGCAATGAAGCGCAATATGCGGCGGCAAAATCAATAACGTGAAGGAACACAAGCATGTACATACTAGTATAAACAGCAACGGAAAAATATTACATCTGAACATGTGTACGAAATAAACAAAAAACCCAAATCAAGCAACTATAAACGAACAAAATAAATAAATAAATAGTCAAGCATTTAAATCAGTGGTTGAAAAGTGGTGAGAAGGGAAGCGCCAGCTGAAAACTATTTTGTAAAAAAGGGGGGGGGGGGGGTTGGGGGGGAAATTTAATTTTAAATAAAATTTCTGTATAGCTGAAGGCCGTGCAGGTTTGTGATCTCGTTCAATATAAGAGTTCCATTATCTTTCTTGTGTTTCTCTATGTGATAAAATTCGTAGTAATCGATGAGGGGATATTTATTAACCTGTTTTATGAGCTTCATATTGTCTAGAGTCGTTGTGTGGCCCTCCTCCACCATATGTTGGCCGAAAGTAGAGGGATTATTAACCCTAATGTGTTCTTTAAACCTTACGTATAACGAGCGCATTGTCTGTCCAATGTATATGGAGTTGCAGCAATCACAAGAGAGGCGGTAAATACCACTTTTCTTGTGTGCGTCAATAGAATCTTTGCAATTATTCAAGAATTTAAATATATTGGTAGTATTGTAATTAGCAATTGTAATGTTATGAAAGTTGAGTGAATTTTTAAGTCTATTATGAAATGAAGGTAGATATGGAATTGAAAGATAAGTGGTGGGGGGTTTTGAATGGGGATATATAATTTTTATAAACTTCTTTCTTTTAATTGAATTATGCAATGAAACAAGGTCTTGTTTGGTATATTGATTGTTGGTGCCAATTTGGTGTATAATATTAAGTTCATTTTGGTAGGACTGAAGGTCAAGGGGGGTGTGTTCTAGTCTGTTGAAGAAGTATCTGAAGGATGAAAGTTTTATATTAATGGGATGTTGCGAGTGTTTGGGGATGACAATGTCGGTGGTAGTAGGTTTTCTGTAGATGTCATATTTGAGTGTGTTATTAAATCTGGTGACAGAGAGGTCGAGAAATTTAAGGTTGAAGGTTTAAGGTTTTAATTTCTTCCTCATCCAAATTATATACAACGAACTAAGATGGATGCATTCATCAACAATATACATATATGTCGTAATATTATTTAAAATATATGTCGAAAGATCTACATTACAAATGGCGAAAATATAAGAAAAATGCTGCAAACAAATAACGAAATATTATGGAGAATATATTCCGCTTTTTAAATGTTGGCAAGAGCACTCGTACACGTAGCACATTCAGGAATGATTTCACACCGACCTGAAAAAAACGAAACAAAACAAAAATTGTCCCATCCGTCCAGGTGTTACAGTAATGTCACCGTGGCCCCATTTCCCCCCATTTTTGTTTTGGGCAGCCGGCAAACGCGCTCTATTCTCTCCAGCGCGAGACAGCAACAATATGACAAAGGGTTGTTTTGCTCCACTTCTATCCCCCTCGGAGCGCACGGTAATTTATACGGTCGGTGTTTTTAGTGGGCCCGCTGTAAAACGGGCGGCCGGTGTTACTAGAAA
Source organism: Melinopterus prodromus (assembly GCA_964023965.1). Taxonomy (NCBI): domain Eukaryota; kingdom Metazoa; phylum Arthropoda; class Insecta; order Coleoptera; family Scarabaeidae; genus Melinopterus; species Melinopterus prodromus. The sequence goes on from OZ030391.1 coordinate 74,589,229, forward strand.
AATTTATGAATTTACACATGAACAACAATGAATGGAGGCCACTTCATGTCGCGCATTATACCACGGTAGCGGTGGCGGCGGCGCTTAAAATTGGGCTAACCGTAAATAACTGAAGATTGGTTTATAGTCTGAGGGTGTGTGGAACCTCACGGAATGGGGCGCTCGCGCGCGAAACTCGTGCGTGGCTCTCTCGATTCAGAGTTCAGACGACTTCATTTCGAAGATATTTATACCCGAGCAATTTGCCCTTAGTTTACGACTGTCCGATATATTGGGCACGTAAATTATCCTAACCCGCAGCAACATTAGGGAAATGTTAACTTAATGGTTCTGTTTTCAAGATTCCGTCACACCTTAATTATTTCTAATTAATGTTAAATATCATATCTTTCGATGTAATACGATATTGTTACGTAGCCCTTAATGGGGGACGACTCTAGGTCAGGAAAAACTCGCACCGTCGTTTACATTAGCTCGTATGTTGCTGACCACGCAGAATACCAATACTACAGCTGACTGGAGTCCGTGAAACACAATAGTTGAGCGTATACTATACTCAGGTGCTGCAAATTACTGATTGATCCTCTTCCCATCCCATGCCGTTGCTTTTATATGAATTTGGCAAGACGTCATGACCTGTTTTGGGCCCCCAAAAACCCTTAGGACTTTTGGTTGCACACGGCTTTTGATATAAGTTAATGTTAATTTGCACCTTTTGGACGCGTGCCACAAAGGAATGTCTTTGTTCGGATTTGAAAACCCTGATGTATGCATTTCTATCTAAGCAACTGTCTGCTGGTTGGATGGGTTGGATGACCTGGCCTCAATTATACAATGTAATTAAACTATTCTTCGCAACAATATTTACCTCTGCAAAACATATGTCCACAGGAGACTGTTATCACAAGAATTATTGGTTATTGATAGTGATCTGATTTCAAATGTCTCGGGAAACAGTTATTTACTCTTGGGTGCTTTAAAAAGTCTATAGTCTATAGTCTATAGTCAGCCTAATGATAGTTATGATTTACCAATAAACAATAAATCGGTTGAAAAGCAATAAATCGTCAAATGTGCTCAAGTAAATCATCACTTTTTTACATTTAAATTAAAAATGCTTTACGAAACACTTGTTTTAAATGTAATTTTATGCTCAAATGTCAAATTGGAGTGTCAGGGAAGTCTCAAGTATCGTTCCACTCGTACGCAATAAAAAAAATATTATAGATCTGAAATTCTTAAATCAGAAATTAGTATCAAAATAATACAACTTGTCATAATATTTGTTTAATACACATATTACATGTGATGCACAAGTTAGCAACTTGAATTGATAAAACCGATTTCGAAAAAAAGGAAAAACGAAGAATTTATTTAAACATCTAGCATAAATGGACAGAACTTATTTCATATAAAAATAACTCGAAAGTGGTGTGCATTACGTGACAAATGCGTATTAAGTCTGAAAATACTGATTTAGTAATAGAACACAGGAATTTTCTCAGGTATTTTATCATGTTCCATCTTAGAGACGATTTTTGATAATTTTGTCGTTTCTTGAAATAATTGCAAAGCTATCTGATTTTTGGTTACAGAAAAACAGCTTTTGTAATTTTTCTCATTACAAACGATAGCAAAACAATAAAAACAAAATGAAATATTAAAATTGCATATATTGATAATATTATTCAAATTTAACATCATTTTACATTTATAGTAAAAAAGTGAAAAACAGACATTCAAAAGACTTTGTAAATAATGACTTTTTCGAAAATGTTAATCCATTATCGCAGGGGTTCTCAACCTGCCTCAGCTGTCCTCCCGTTCACGGCAGTCTTATAACACCGCTCCGCTCCTTGGGGGTCGCGACTCACCGGTTGGGAATCGATGCATTGTAGGTATTGGCCCCGTGCACAGTATAGAGTGGGGGTTTCAAAAGCTATTTAGGCGCCCGTTGCGGAATCCCGGCGGACTATTTTTCCGCAGGAACTGTTCTCGGTCACCGCTACACGCAAAGGCGCTGTAGTCGACTTTATTATATCTGTCTGCTGTTGGCGTTCGTAAACGCGCTCTCGCTACAGGTAACTGCACCACGTCGGTAATTACTAGGGAGAAAACTGCTTAGAACAGCGCCACCTCCTGGCTATCTTAGACTTTTCCTGCGGTGAAACAGACGTGCTTGTCGACGCGCACCCGGCCAATAGTGAACTCCATCTGCTTTCTTAAAACATCGACGACAAATAAGCATAGATAACGTCAGTTTTATATTAATTAATTCGTACACGACTATGCATTGTTATGAAATTCGAATATATTTTCCGTCTGTTTGTAAAAGCACATGTACGATACTCGAGTTAAAACAGAAATAAGGTTGTGACACTCCACACTGCATCGTGGCCAAAATTTCCTTTCACACAATATAACTATGGCTATTTTGATCAAACGTGTTCAACGAAGAACATTAAATTCCATTAGACAGTAATTACAAACGTCGCTTTATGTCACCACCACAAAAAAGTATCACTATTGCCAAATGTGTTCAAACCTAATACTCGCTAGCAGTTCATCATACTACACCGAAGAGCCTGGGAAGTTTAGTCAATTCCTTTGACCAAATTGGTGCTCTTGTAACTTCAATTTTCAATCATATCTAATACATGCTTGACAGCAAAGTCTCCAGTACAGAGCACCTAGATATATAAACTAACAAATGTATTACATAATTGAAAATATGAATTGTTTTATATATAATAATATTATTGATGGCTCTGGGAGCTGGGAATAAAATGAAACTCTCACCATTTTATGCTGACCATTCGACTATAGTTTCAGCCTGATTCATAGCTACACCAACAGGGAATATATGAGCACATCAATAGTAAATATAATAAAAATTACCGTACAAGTATGTCACAAAACCACATTAAAATAACAATTTTTAGAACAATTTTTGAATGCAACGCGTATGTAGTTATGAAAATGTTCTATTTCGAAATCTTCATAGAAGTGGTTGTAGTGGTCTTTAGGATTAAGTCGGTAAGATGGAAATCACTTTGGAGTATATACTGCTCAAGTGATCTGTGTCAGTTCTTAGATTTACTGTGTTTTCAGTCATTTTCATAAATAGCATTATCATCATAGGTACACATCTTGATGTAATTGGATTCTCTTTTCAAAATTTTGGCATCATAAAAGTTGAACGAGTAGTCATGCGATAACGCATGGAAGCCAACGAGCCGTTTTATCAGTTTTGTTATTGTTGTTAGTTTTCAATCGTATTTATGTTGATGAATTACTTTTTGAAATATTGATTAGTTTGCCCAACGTACTATCGTGGCCATATATTATGTACCCTCTTTTGAAGTCTATTTTCTCGCAAATCTAGGGGCGAAAAAATTTGAAAAAATTCTGATGATGTCCTTTATTAATATGCTACAACTCATAAAAATTAGAAAGCTGTATATCTTGGCGTTTGCCCGATTTTTCTAAATTAAGACGAATTGGCGCTGCTTTTGCCCCGTAAATTTTATTCGTTTTACTTTAGCAATTAATTACTCCGGAAATAATCTATAGATTTGAACGAATTAAAAAGTAAAATCACCTGCGGAACGCTAGCTTTCGATGCGCGTTTTTGTAAAATCATTGGATTAGTGCTTGATCCACAAAAAGCTATATTATGCAATGCCAGCAATTACTTTATTAGAAGAGCTAGAATAATGAAATATAGACTATAGGCTACCCTCTAATTCATAGGTTTAAAGCTTATTACATAATCATTGTTTATCTTGAATTTTCCCTACAGAAGATCGAGTTGAAGCATCTCATGATTGCTGCAATTGACGCAGCGCTCTTCGGTCTTTCGGGCGAGCGGGGGATCGACAGCGACGCTGCAAGTTGTGGCGGATCGCACGTGCATTAGTTACTAGGAGAACAGTGTTTACGGACACAATACATATAACGCCACGGCGATTATGCCTCGCCAAAGAAATTTGGATATCCGGCGACAGATTACCGAATTATATATTGTTAATAAGCCCTCCCGGTTCTCTCAGCTGTGTCGTGTCGGTTCTCTCCGACATGACAGCACCGCTAACGCCTCCCTTCCCCGCAGCTCCCCAAAGACCGTAGCGCGTCGGAATTCACGCGGAGTTTCAGCACGATCTTTTGTATGAAAAATGCAAGATAAACAATGATTATGTAATAAACTTAAAACCTATGAATTATTGGGTAGCCTATAGTCTATATTTCATTATTCTAGCTCTTCTAATAACGGAATTGCTGGCATTGCATAATATACCTTTTTGTGGGTCAACCACTAATCCAATGATTTTACAAAAATGCACATTGAAAACTAGCATTTCGCAGGTGATTTTACTTTTTAATTCGTTGAAATCTATAGATTATTTCTAAAGTTAAACGAATAAAATTTACGGGGTAAAAACAGCGCCAATTCTTCTTAATTTGGAAAAATCGGGAAAACGCCAACATATACAGCATTCTAATTTTTATGAGTTGTAGCATATTAATCAAGGTCAGCATCAGAATTTTTTTCAAATTGGCCTCAACATTCTTGACAGGCCCCTTGTTATTCAACACGCTATGGATTAACCTTTTTGGGTAATTGCATTTTGTTTATTTCCATTATTAATCGGAAATTTGACTGATCAAACTCCGTTTCAGACAATCTCAGGGCCCGATGTTTTAAGTTTTCTATAATTGCGACTTCTGTGTCATAGTTTTCTGAATTAAAATTTATAAACCTGGCTATCGAAAAGTTGGTCTTTCACTCAGCCACATTTCGCCAGTAACCGCATTTCCATATGATATTTGCTTTTAATATTTTAAATTGTTAAATAACGTTGAAAACATATCTCATTAAAATTTACGTGGGTCAGTCTTAGTTAGTAAAGTACTGTTCAGTGAGTATTAGATATGAAAAGAAGAATGAAGGAAAATAGAATGTTTCCGAAATACCATAATTAGTTTTTCTTAAATTAAAAAACTTTTTTTATGATATTATCGTATGGGACCTTATACCTTAATTTCTTTTCCGTTGTTAGACCAAACAAAATTCTATAAATCCGCGGGTGTATTGTACACTACTTCATGGACTTCACAATCGGTTCATTTGAGATACTGGGTGTTATCGTTGTTCCTTACGCTAGGCGGTGAATTGTGTAGTGTCTGCCCGGAAACGGGAACTTCCTTATCTCTCTTCCTATTGTTCCTTTAATGAATTCGGTGAACCGTTTGGGCGGGCCACGAACGGCAAGGTTTTGCATTCATTTACATAAGTTACGCGCTACCTATCGATGTGGTACTAGTAGATTCAGGACTTTCGGTGTGGTAAACTACATTCAAGAACCAATCAAATACTCCTGCATTTTATTCACAAGAACTGATTCTAGGTAGGTACGTGTAGGTTAGTATTATAAATATAAACACCACATTATTTCTTTATTAAAACATATCAAAACTATAAAAATAATCAATGCGAGAGATATTTAACTGAGACAGACACCAGTTTTTTTTTAACTTTTGATACCAAAATAAAAGAAATGTTTATATGGAGGAAAAAAATACAATTTGGAAAAGCGATTTAAGAATCGATTATCCTCTATGTAAAATGTAATCCTTAATTGACTCTGACAAAATTTATGTCTCTTCTTCTAATCAGCTAATGCAATAAAACGGTTAACGCATTTTGTTTTTTATGTATATGCGCCGTGTGTGGCAACACTGCGACATTAACGTCGTCCATTAAAGTTAATTGCCTACGCTCTTTTTTAACTAAGCTGCATAATTGATTATTGTTTTCTCCCTCCTGGTATGGCACTGATTTAATTAAAATGTTAAAATTAGGCCCCACTAATTGTTAATCGAATATTATACCACTGTAGCAGACCTTTATAAAAAATTCACATAATAAAACAGTCGTAGCTCTTAATTTAAATTTAATTTCTACGTTTATCGCGTCGTTAAGTATTTAGTTTAGCCACATGAGAACGGGTTATAATTTTATTAGGAGTTGGTAGTAAAGAGGTGACTGTGAGAACGGTAAAAATTTATTTAGATGCGGCGAGTGGTAATTACGATTATTGTAGTCGAATTACTCTTAAATTATGTAGCTGAGGGTAATTTGCAGACCGCCAAAGCAGAAGCGCAACAATAGAAAAATAAAGCAATGGCAAGTAAAGCAGAATGTAATCATTTATCTATTTGAATTATATTCGAAATTACACAACAGTTTAAGTATTTAATTTAATTTGCAATGAAATATTTTTTACATGAATATTGTGACTACTGAAAATTAATATTGATGTTGTATATAAATTATATTGATATTTTGTGTGACGTAAATACAGGAAATTTATAGATAATTTGACATAATTGGTAAGAGAAGTGAGATGCATCTACTCGCAAAATGGCATAGTTATTATATTACCAATACAAGTGTTGAAAGTGTTGAAATTATGTTAAAATTGCTCTATTCATGTGTGACAATTTTAAAGATTTTGTGGATTCAGGATTTTATTTGGTAGGAAAAAATCATCTATAGTAAAACCAGTCCCCCAACAGACTAGTTGACAGGTTTCATTGCTGCTAATGTATCTCTTAAAGTTTTTCTCTTATGTACCTTTTATTCCATTATCAATAATTACTAGAAGATTCATAACGAAAGCGTAATAGGGATGACAATTTGCTCGCCGTGACGCAATTGCAACTATACGTTATTAGGCCTGTCGTCCACTGGAAGAGACTACGCGCGACTACAGGATTACGCGACTACATCCGACTATGAGTTGTAAAATTATGCACAACGTTAGATCACACACGTTTCACAACCAAAGAGTTCTTGTATTGGCGAGGTGCGCAATGCTGGTGCCTCTACCAGCTGTTGGCAGTACTGGTGCAAGTGACGCGAATTTTGCAGTTTTCTACTAGATGTTACAGTTGTCTGTAGTGTAGTCAAGTGAAGTAGTCAAATCAAATAATTACATGTGTTTGGAAAATTGTTGTTAGTAGTAAACTTTAAGAACTTATTGTACTTAACATCGTAACACTTATTGTATTTTTCAAAACAAGCGATCAAACGTAGGCTTCTGACATATCGCCAACAAAACACTAGATCAGCGTTTTCACATCGTGGTTCCGCGGAACCCTTGGGTTCCGCGAGATGTAGTCAGGGGTTCTGCGGAAAAATAGCTGTGGCGGAGGTCGGTTCATGAGCAGAACATTTACTGACGTCAAATGAGAAGATTATCTATTACACAAAAACAAAATAATCTCTAGAAAATAACTCCTGGCAGAATTATGGGTCAAAATTTAACAAATTTATCTCAAATAATTTCCCCTATCCAAATATGTGACAAAATGAACCACCAATTTAAATTTGCTGCTCATAAGGGACTTAAGGAGAAGATCAGGATTCTTATATTCCAGATAATATTACTAATTTATTGCCAGACAAGTTCCGAGCTTCTGTGACAGAAATTGTGGCGGTGCTAATTCATAGGAAATCAAGAAATATATGTTATTTGCAATTCTAGGCGAAAATTTATATGGTTAATCACTATAAAGCTATAATTAAAATATCCTTTGTTTCTGAAAATTTGGACTGGAAACTGAAGTGAAATTCCAAATTCCGTGAAGGAATTTAATTTTAAAACATAACTAAATTAAATAAAAGTAAATACTTATAAACGTTTGACAACGCAAACAATTAAAACTAAATTTTGTACTGCAAAATTGGTGTGTTAACATAAAATTTTCGCCTGGGGCTATAATTATTTTGTATTACTGCAGTCTTCAACATTGTGTACATATGAGCTCTTGTCTTATTTAACTAATTCAAAGAAAATAACAATGACGTTCTGTGGAATTTTGATAGCAAATATACTATTCTATTCTATAGAAATCATCTTTTATAGAATTTAGGGTGTTCACATATTTACTTGGGTATTTATTCACAAACTTTACTTTCAGAACGTAAATGTCAATCTGAGTAAAATGTTTTTTTATTATTTATTTTTCAATGCCTTAAGAAATACAGTCATTTGGAATATTAACAAAACCAAATTATAAACGGCGCTAGTTGAATGCGCATACTTGAAAGAGCTGTAACTTTTGAAGGAAATGAGCAGAACAAATAAGTTGATACACACGGATAAAATCAGCAAAGTTATAGACAATTACTATAATAATACAGTTACAGCAAAACTGCTGTAAAAGAAAAATTCACTTCAATGTTTCTTGATTTTTTTTTTTTTTTTGGGGATGTTGCCATGTGCACAAAGCCAGTGGCTTGTCCGTGCGGCAGTCGGGGAGACGGAGTATTTGAAAAATCCCCTGCCTAACCTGGGCTTGAACCCTGGACCTCTTGAGTGGAAGGCATTCGCCTTATCCACTCGGCCACCTCCGCTCCTATAACAGCTATAATGCTGTACCCATTCTTTTTACAGAACTCACATATCCCCACATATATTTTCCTGTGAAAATATAGTTTTGTCACCGTAATTTTACCGAATATTTATGAAATTTTACTGGAGAAGTGCTGGAACTTCACCGTAGAAATAATATTGCAAAATTGCTTTACACATTTTTCTCTGTGTATTTTTTCCTCGGAATGATATTGGGAAGGAGTGAACGACACTGTCAAGTATTTTTTGTTGGAGTTCCGCTGGGTTCGAACCAAATTTCAAGGGTTCCGCAAGAGTAAAAAAGTTGAAAAAGGCTGCACCAGATCGATTCATACATATCGGCCACAAGAGTTGCACGGAACCGATATGTGTATATATGATAATGTTTGTCTATCATGTTCCATAGTGGTGTTTGTCTTTTAAAACCGCAATAATTAGCTCATTATCCAGATCCATGATGACAATTTGCAGCATGAACCCTGATGTAGCTGGCGATAATTTCCATTTGAGCGGGAACTGTCGCGTCTCGCATGTTTTCGCACATTTTTTTTCGGATCAGTTGCGCCACTAGTGACGTAGTAGCGTGATCCTGTAGTCGCGCATAGTCTCTTCGAGTGGACGAGAAGCCTAACGCCCCAACAGGTTGTACCGGGCGCGGGCGCTTATGAACAAAACCAGAGGACACAGCGCGGTGCATGTGCAGTGGAAGTCGTATCTCGCTGACAATAGCTGAGTGTGTCCGCTGATAGCGGATTTTGATCTTCCAAATACTGTTTCCTATTGAAGGAAACTACAGCTGTGTACGTATATTCAGGTTGTATAAACGAAGCGGAAGGTATAACGTAGTTGGTAATGATTCGATTAATATAAGTCAAAAAGTAAACGTAATGTCTAAACTGTATTGTATACGCCATATTTTGGTAGGCGTATGTCCTTTAGAACTTTTATTTTCTTTTTGGCATGTAGCATAACATAGACATTTTATTCCTACGATTTTTCCAAAATTTAGTTATCCAAAATAAAATTGTATGTGCTAACGTCAACCAAAACTACATACGTGAACACCCAGTATATAAAACTCCGAATTCCAAAGGCATTAATAATTTTATTTAGACCCATCACCATAACGCCAAGTTTTATGTGAAATTCATCTACAATTAAACTCGACTAACATCATTCACGCGCCCGCATTATTAATTAGTCCTCTCTTCTGCCACGCTAATGTTTTTATCGTCATACACGTCGACCGTAAATCCACACGGGCACTGCGACGTAAAAGTACCGAATATAAAATTCGAACGTAAAGCGGCAATAATTCTCCTGTTCGATCAAGTTTCAATTTGGTTCTCAGTTATCTACGAGCCTGTAAACTTTACGCCCTCGGTAATTTGGACCGGTTTGAAAGTGTATTGAAAAATGTGGCAACACCGGGCAGTACTCGGTGTACTACAGATATTAATGCAACGTTGGATATTAATGATGGCGTTGCGCCCCTTAAGGAACTGTTGCTGAACCAGCAGTTATAATTACTGTAACATCGGGTATATTCTGCACCACTGCATCGTGGAGTCGTCTTCCATATTGAAACATAGACTGACTTTCACATAAACGATTCAAAATTGCTTTTGGCGATAGAAGTCAAACGGAAGGGGAATTAAAACAACACGTTCATTTGTTTAATCCCTAAGCTTTCGGCAAAGATTTTTGCCTTCTTCAGAGGGTACGCTATAATAACAAAACCATTAAAATAAATACAGCACCAACAAACCACTTACTTACAACTAAACGCGAGTGAGCAGCTACAGGACGGTACGATATTTCACAAAAAATTACAAGAACGGCTACTTCTCTTTGACCATATAAAACAACTACCTACAAATACATTAAAATAAACAGTCAAAAAATTTGAATACATAAAAACTCTACAGGTTACCTTAGGGTTATCCTTTATCTATAGTCCAACTAACCACTGAGCAAAACAATAAAACTAACAAACAGAGTCAGTCAGGCTGTCAGATCTTTTCAACCATCCACATGTAAACAAATCAAGCGATGGAAACTGCAATACCGGCCAAAACAATCACATGTCCGAATGCGTTGTTTGTGTGGCATATCTAATAGGCTCTAATAAGTTCAAAATTGAAAATTCAATACCCGATCCAGTGTATGGTCTCCAACACGGTCTTATGAATCTGCCGCAAATAGCTATACGTGGAGCTGACACCTTGAATATCAGTACGGAAGTTCATAGACATTTTTATCTATTCACATAAAGTATGCCATAGCTTTACCTAATAGAATACTTTATACACATTACAAAACCGCCATACTTAAGCTGTTAGATAATTAAGTAAAGCAAAACGTCACAAAGTATGAACACACAAATTACACCAGAAACTAGTTCAGCGCAGCAAAAAACGCTGATAATGGCAATGAGTACCTATCTTTAATCATTGCCATTATCAGTAGTTTTTTCCTGAGTTTTAATCCTCACCACCTGGTACTTCATGCTGTCGGCAAGCTGGATCTTCCCACCATGAGCGTCACTAGTTTTCTTCTCTATCCATCTCGTGATTTTCATGATAACAGAGTTAGCGTTATAATCTAGCTCTGCGCAGAGGACAGTGCTTTGATTTGAATTATCCTGACTCGCAATTTCAGTTGTAGAATAGCGTTTGTGGCAAGCTTGTGGCAAACGACTGGCGTTGTGCAACGCCGGTACAGTTCTTCCCTCTAAATTCTCATAATTTACGTTATTAAAGCTCAATCCGAATCACCCCATAATAGGAGCTCCTCATTTTCCACTTTAAATCCGATATGAGGTTCTTCCACGCTTTCGCGGTGCTGAAGACTTGTTTAACGTCAACAGTATTTGCCCATTCTGACTTCATCAATACACTCCTGAAGCCTTCCTTCCCGGAATTTTAACTGGTTTCTCGCCGCAGTAACTCTTGTCTCTAGCTCTGCCTTGAACTTGTCCATCAAACGGTTGACTAGCATGTGAACGGTGCTCAATGAGCGTACCAACCTGAATTTGTGCGGTCTTCTCTCTTTAGGAATTGGTATTGCAAAGCGGTAGGAAGCTTGACGTCTTCAGTAAATTGTAGGTTTCAATAGTGTTGATGTACTGTTCTTCAACGGGATCAACGACATTCGACAATTATGTGTATCGCACTAACCATTCAACTTGACTTTTCGCCACCGGTCAGAACATCGTTTCTCTCCTGCAAGGATATAAGAAAAGCGATACAACTCACTGCGGGAATATATTCAATACATTATTTTTTTATAATTTACCGAATTCAGAAAAAATAAAGCATTTGGCGCTATTTTTATTTAGTTTGTTTTGCTTTCTTTCCCGGCTTTTGTGCTTATATTGCCATATCCCTGCTTATTTTGACGTTTTACGTATCTTTTTGGGTATATGGGACAAAAGCAAAAACAAATAGAACACGCTCGATCACTGCCGTATATATGCCGAGTGGCTGGCGTCAGGCTGACCATTGTGGTAGGTGTATTTCTAGATGTCGTAGGTCTGCGCATTTGCGTCTAAAATAATGCAATAATCGTTCAAAATCGCCGCCAATGCATTGTGATATACCAGCTATAAACTTGCGCACAACACAAGAATTTTTTGACTTTGTAGTGCATTTGAAATGCCAAATATTAAGCATAAAAGGCTGTCAGCCACATAAAAAAACCCGAAATAATTATTCAAAACAATAAAATATTCTGCAGAATATGCATGAAAACAGTAAGTTACAATTATTGATTTTACGATTTGTCTCTTGGTAGTGACTTTTTGAGTTTAGGACTATTTTGTTATATTTTATCGCTTTATTTCACAGTACATATTTAAATGAAAATATTCACTTCTTAGCGATACTACATTAATACATTGTTTTAGTAATATGTACATATTAACTAATTCTTTTTTTGGTCAATTTGTTCTACACATGCTTCATAGTTCAATTAAGTCCCTCAGATGCAAACAGTGTCAAGTTACATTGAAATCCTATGTACTTAACACAGTATACCTGTGAGGTGCTCAATTTTGGGTTTACCTGCGTATGATAATTAATCAAACATATTGTTTTTTTTTTAATAAAATATATATAGCGGTTACTTATTGCGTTTAGTTTATTTCTGTTGTTAAGTATTAATTTCCTCAGTTATTCCAATGTTTTGTATGATGTGTGTGCTAATAAATACATATATACAAAAATAATACATGGTATACGTATTCTTAAAACGCCTTTGTGTTTCATTTTGCCTCATTTTTCGTGCTTATTTTAAGCGCTTATTTTCCAAAAAGAGATGCTTATAACTCCGCACTCAACTGATCATGTATGTCTCATCATGACAGCACATGGGGCAACTCCTGTACTTCTTCATCCGATTGTTGGTTGTATTCCCGCCCAAAAAGTCGGTTGTCCTGTCGTGCAAGATCATTCGATAGCTCTTTAAATTCGGCGTGCAAAGGAAAAATATGCATGATCAAGCACGCCGAGCCGACCACGACGACCCAAGAGAAATCTTGCTCCACCTTAATTCTCTTTGCGTCTTATCATGACGTTGTCTAAAGATTTGTTAGGGGTAACCCTAAGTAATCTATAGAAACAATTTCCATAACTAAAATTTTAACTCAACGATGTGCAATATACATATTATATCGGTACTCATTTTGAATGTGAGAATCGTCGGCATACGAATTTACTGCAAATCCAGGTTTAGGTTCGGAATATGTACAGATTCAACTAGGTCGGATATACGTACTTCCGTACTGTAATGGCACATGAAAGCCGTTTTAATTTGACGCACGCCATCGTGATCGTTTTAATGACGGTGACGAACGTTTGGGCTTGAGATACATGTGTATATACATGCCCTATATTTGTTTTAATGGAACTATCAGGAATACATACGTAACGTATACGCGTAATTCAGGGATATGAAATATCATATTGGTTGTGGTCATCAATTTCTGATTGAATTCTGTATGCATGGCAATAGACATTATAATTTCAATAGCAATGGAACGCAGTATTATGAAGTATTATGGACAGTAGTTAATATCATCATATTAATTGATTTAACAACAAAGGAAAAAACACGTTTTGTAACGAGAAACCGTCCATATGCGTCGAACAAAAATAATCTATGTGTGTGACTGACACTAATATTTCCATATAGAGGGCGTGCGCGCAGCGAAAAAACGGGGGAAACGTATGAGTTTCGGGATTATCGCAGTGCCCATAAATTATATCGCCGCGACGCACAAAATACATTCCGAAAGTGACATCGATAAATTCGCAACTGTAAACATTTTATACGCCATGAAATACGCGTTATACACACAACTTTCATCACATCATATTTCAGGGTGGGGTGAAAAAGTTGTCGGTGCGGAAAGGTCCGCCTCCCGCCCCTACCGATTTAGATACTTCCGTAACTTACCTAATTTGAAGTTTTTATATCGCTTCTCCATTATACATATAAGTTAGGCTTGCCATATACAGGTATATGCCATATACATACAGAACTTCGCTCTCTCTCGGGAGCGTTCTAGATACATTTTGTTGGATCAATCCATTATCATTGCTGCGAGTGCGTCCTCGTTAAATCAATTTGCCTCCAGCTATTTAACTCCACTTCTTCTTTCTTGGGAAATTGATATTATTCAGACAAGTTAGCTGTGCACAATAAGGTGAAACCTGCTGAAACACGTGAAATTTTTTTAGTTCCAAAATTGTGCAGTCAGTAATATGCGAAGGCAGCGTTTCTCCTTCTTTTTAATCTAGCAAACCCTTGAAATTAGGTTATAACACGAAGGAACCACCACAAAAAAATATTTTTTGTGTCTCCAAAAACCAGTAACGTGACTGTAATGAAACGCACTTCAATGATTGATAATTACTTACCAAATTAAATTACTACGGTGAAATTACATAACTTTTCCTGTGAAACTTCAACAACATTCTGTAAAATTACGGCGACAATGCTGAATTTTCACAGGAATATGTATGTGGAATATGGGAATTATGTAAAAAATACAGCATTATAGCTGGTATCAAATAACAAGCGGTATAATTCTTCTTTTATAGTTTTTTTAGGTTGCAACATACATTTTCTGTAACTTAGCAGATATTTGTCCCTGTTTATAAACCTATTTGTTCCTTTCAATTCCTTGAAAAGTTACAAGCGTTTCAAGTATCACCAAAGAAAGGAAAATAAAAGTTAAAATTAAAAAGAGGTAAACGCAATAGACATTTATGTACCAAGGGCATTACACGGATGTTTGTGCCCCGAGGGCGACCGTTTAAAAGTCGCCCGAGGGTATAAGCATCAAGTAATGCCCGAGGTACATACAATACTTTATGTCCTACAATGGTTTTGTTCCTCCGTTTGAATAATATTAATAAATATTTTGATGTTATCAAGTGACATGCGTATCTACGGAGTTGAATAACAATACAAACAATTCGGAGTTGAGTGTCACTACAGACAATTAATTGTCAAACTTATAATCTTAAATCGCCAATAATTGACATTGATGACTTAAGATTTACAATTTGAATGACAATAGTTGATAATTTGACATATAACCATGGCAACCCTCAATGCCCGCGCGGGCGTTAAGAATCCTTACGCCCTCGCAGGCGTTAAGAACCTGTTTTTTCCCCGGTATCTAAGATGTAAAATGTCGCTTTATGATTATGTAATAAGTTCAAAAGTTCAAAAAATATCAGAAGTAAAAATAAATTGAATACAAAAATTAAGAAACATTTATTCTCAGTAAAAAGTTTCATATGGACCTATTGATAAGAAGATAATATTAGAAGTTAGCGCCGTTTAAATACGGTTTTGTTAATAGTCCAAACAATTGTATTTTTTAAGGATTTCAAAAATAAATAAGTCCACGTGAAACATTTGACTCAGAATGACATTTACATTCTGAAAATTATGGATGTGAATAAATACTCAAGTAGAAGATATTTGTACAGTCTAATTTCATCTGCAACAGATGATTTCGATAGAATATATTTTCTCCTAAAATTTGTTAAATAAGAAAAAACTTGCTCCTAAATGGAACTTTGAATTTCACTTCAATTTACAGGCCGCTTTTCGGAAACAAACCATTTTCTTATTATAAAAGTATTGTCATTAGACTCATTACTAACCTAATCATCTGAAATGTGCGATCATATTAAAACCTATAACCCACAATTCTGATCTTCTCTTAAAGTAAAGTTTCCTTTATTAACAGCAAATTCTAATTTTAGATTACAGAACGAGGATAGGGCGTTAATTCATACAATTATTGTATCTACACTATGTAAATCAATTACAAAAACTATGAGTTTGTCAACATTCACATATAATACAACATTATTAATTAAAAGTCAACAAAAAGTTGCCTCAAATAAAAGTTATATTATAAGTAACAAAAAATAATATTTCAAAGCAATACCATGTTCGCTCTAATTCAGAAACAACACGTTTCCGTAATGGTTCCTTGGCACTTTTGATTAATGCTTCGATAGCCCACTTTTTTATTGTGCGATAAGTTGTTCAATTATTCGGGAATATTAAGTGTCGGCCGTAGTAACCAAAGCAACGTACCCAGCGCCGCCTGGCGGACGCCGACGCCTTTTTTTTCCTAAGCCCTCATCGCGTGTCCCGCCGAAACATTCGCGTGCAAACCCATCGGCATGCTGCTGCTTTATTAGGCTCGGCGGTTACCTACCTATCAAATGAATTGGCGTAACTACTCTGTTATTTGGGCGATGTTTTTACGTTTGTTTATGTAACACCCTAAAAATTGAAGCGGTCTATGCGTGATGTCGGTTGATGCGGTATTACAGGCAAAGTCTGTGGAACAGAAAGTGTTGCCATATACGTAATATACGGAATTATGGAAATGATGTCTTATTTTGAGGGAAGAATTGATTCCTTTGGGTGCGAAAATATAAGGGTATAATTAGGCTAAAGAAAATATTGTGTTAATAAACCTCAGTCTCTAATTACCTAAGATTTAAGAACAATATTCTGGCTGTACGGAAGGCTTTTGTAACACGTCTGCACAACAACGTTCAATTATTACATATAGAATACAAAAGACATGAAGTTATATACTTGAAATATAACTGAAGGAATTGACAGAAAACAGAATAATTCATGTTGCCTACTTAATTAACTACCTATAATATATAGACAACTATACCTGAAGTCTGTGCAAAGCCAGTTAATTATCATTTCATTAGAAAGTAATTTTTGAGGAAACTGAAATTCACCCAATTGTTATTGTAATTTCAATAATTGTGTTTTATTAGACATTAATTTTTGTGACATCTAGGTACTTTATACGTAAATAATATTATAGCTTGTTGGATATGTTATATAAATTATTTTTTGATTGAAGTGGGTTCATTTTTTAAAGAAGTGATTTTATTTACCGCTTTTTTGTTGCGCAATGAATTTCCAGATACTGTGCTAGCGCCCATTTCAATAACCGCTCATTTTAGGTCCACCTGTATGTGCACCCAACTTTTTGTTCAAATTCAAATTTCATAATGGTTGGATTCGCCACTTTTTGTGTGTATAACTTCCGAATCCATGGTTAGATATTCATGTATATTGCCTTTTTCAAGGGTCATACTTTCAAAATGTTGTATGACCAGAAAGACAATTACTGTAATTGTTTATACATTAAAAAAAATATATTAAAAAAACTGCATTTGATTCGCAGATCATGTATTATTTAAAAATGGTAGCACCTGAAAAATTAAATTATATAATAAAAACCAGTGAAAAAAAAACCTTTGAAACACAAAAAGAATTAACTAAATTGGTTCACGTGATACGGAATCATTCGCGAATATACAGAAAATAATTATATTGATTCCTACGTGTATTACGTCGCATTGAAAATCATTAGTCATCACCGTTGATTGATCAACAACTACAAAACATTATCACCATGAAGACATTAAATCCGAGTCCTGTTACATGTTCCTGCTCATGTTAATAATTTCGACTAAAAAAGTTATTCACATTTTTGTATCATCTAGTTACTCCAAAGGAAGTTGCCAGAGAAATCAATACAAACCTGAATCCAAACAATGCACCTGGATATGATCTTATCACAGGAGAAGTTCTTAAGCATTTACCTAAGAAAGGTAATGTTATCCTGACGTATCTAATAAATGCATCGTTCAGATTAAAGTACGTCCCACATGCCTGGAAAGTAGCAGAAGTTATCATGGTACCAAAACTAGCCAAACCACCGAGCGAGGCCAAATCATATCGCCCATTGTTACCAATGATAACGAAGCTCTTTGAACAGTTGCTTCTAAAGAGAATGGAACCTATCATTGAGAGAAAGGAACTAGTTCATATTCACCAATTTGATTTTAAAGAAAAGCATTCCACAATTATTCAAGTCCATAGAATAACAGATATCATAGAGAAAGCATTAGAAGAAAGGCTTATTTTCTCAACAATCTTCTTGATGTGACACAAGCTTTCGATAAGGTTTGGCACGAAGGATTGATACACAAACTAAATTGTATGTTACCTTTACAATACGTCGAGCTGCTAACATCCTATGTATCTGATAGACTATTCAGAATATAACAGATCGATGAATACTCGGAACTAAAAGGAGTAAAAGCTGGTGTACCCTAAGGTAGTGTATGGGGACCAATTTTCTATCTATCTTTTCTATCTAATCTACTATATACAAGTGACCTACCGCAACTATTGGAGAATCTACTAGGAATCTACAACAAGCGAGTAGTAAAATAGATAAATGGACCAAAACATGGAAGACCAAGCTCAACGAACTGAAATTTATCGACATTAACTTTATAAACAAAAGAATCGAGGACATACTTCATGTCAAGCTTAACGACTCCATAGTTCCATATGCGAATACTGCAAAGTATTTGGGAATGACTCTGGATAGCTTGGCATCAAATACAGAACTGTAATGGCTTCTGGGAAGAAACTCTCAGTTGTCAGTACAGAACAAACTACAAGTTTACAACCAAATGCTAAAACCAATTTGGTTATACGGCAGCCAGCTTTGGGGTAGCGGGAAAAACTCCAATATACAAGGAATCGAGACTTTCCAAAATATAGTACTAAGGAATATGGTTAACGCTCCTTGGTACATACGGAATAGTAACCTGCATCGTGACCTTGGTGTCCCACTAGTCATCCAAGAGAAAAAAAGATTCGCTACTAAGCATGAATCTCGCCTAACATCACGTCAACGTAGAGGCCTGGCAGCTACTGGAAAACCAGAATCTAGTGAGAAGACTAAAAAGAACTAAACCCTTCGAATTAGTGAACCAGTGGAATGTGTAAAAAGCAGAGCACGGTGAGTGAAGTGTTAGTGCTTCTTCTTTAGGACAAAGAAAATATAGGACATCAGTGGATAGCCTAATAGAGACAAGTACCTAGTTTTAAGAATTCAGATCTAAATTGATGGTTAATCTTTTTGATTAGTTTCAATATGATAAGCACTATGCCAACTAATAAAAAAATTTAATATACCTTGGGTATCGTTAAAACAAAAATTTTAATATATACAAATTTCTACCTCAGTATCGTTACTGTTGAAAAGCTATATAAAGTTCTATTATTAAATACGCGGAGAAATATACAATCAGGTTGATGTAGCCGCTGGAGATTACATTTTTTATCTATTTATTTTGACTATAATGAAATAACAAAGGTAGGCATTAAGTAATCATTAACAGACCGCTTTTTAAAATATTAAATATAATGACATTTTTTAGAGACGTAAGAGGAACCATTTCAGCGATACGTCCTTCAAAACAAGCATTGATAGCGAGCTTAATTTTGTATCAGTTCTCACATTTTGTGCATCAAATTATAGATAAGGTGTATTACTTGTGGTGGTAATGTATACGTAATGAATTGTTGTTGTTGTATCCACGCTACGCAATAAAATATGTCTTGCTCATGTACTCAACGAAGTAATATTCTATGGGAAAACAGCATGTCAGATATTGGTATTTTTACGTGAAATGTTGTACACTTATAGAGGAAACTTACATCTTACGTCTATTATAAGGTATTTTTTAAAATTTTTATCTGAGTTCTCCACTCAAAAAATCGCAAAATCCTTCAATTTTATGTCAGTTTCAGGAGCTGATTTGTCAAAAACGAACTTTTTATCTTCAATTGGTGTATTTCTTTTACAATTCTGACTGCTAATAGTTTAAACACACAAGCCACACTTAAAACTTTGAAACTCTTCCTCAACACTATTAGTCTTATATTAGGTTTGCTGACTAAATCATAGTCATGTCTTTATTTATGTACGTCTCTTTAGATTTTTCTCACATTTTTCTACTTTTTCGTTTTTATTATTCATGGTTATAATGTTTTTTAATTATAATTATGTCGATCTGATGATTAAATTTGCTATTAGATCATTTATTAATGTTCCTGATTAAACATTAAACAAAAAATAATTCCTTTTATGATGTTCTCTAGCACGGTATTTGATGGAAAACAAAAAAGCACATCGAGAAAGAAAAAAACTATATAAAACGATTAAGCTTGGATGAGCATTAACTCTGGAAGGGTTCCGTCTTATAACGTAATCAATTAAATCGGTAAGAACCCGGCGTGGCGCACAGCTGAACTTCCCTCCAGTCCGCTCGTCGTGCCTTGGGCCACCCACGAAACCTATAATTACTGAATCGGTCTGTCCACACTCTTCCAATACCCTTAGCGCAGGTATTCCATTGATATATGCCGAAGGATCCAGCAAGGAAGCTGTTAGTGTTAAGTGATTAGGAATCTGTTATTGGGTAGTAGAAAAAGTGACGTGTAGTATAATTTGGTCGGGTGGTGGTAGCATCAATTTGTCTACGGGATAACGAGGTAAATATGAGATTAATCGCTTTAGGAAACGATTAATTCTCGAGCCCGCATGGGAATTTAAATTGATTGGAATTGGCCTTTTCTAGAATGATTATGACCTACCAAAATTATGGTCCACGGTGTAGGATTTTCATTAGAAAGTTCCTCGTAGATTTATTGGTGGAGTCATGTGCTAAAATTAGCAGGACCCTAAATAAATGCCCCATAAAACTTATGATTAATTACTCAGTTTATCTATGAAATAGCAAAACTTGATAAGCGGTTTAAAACTGTGACCAATTATAAAAAGAGTGAGCTGCGAAAAAATTATTTGCATCAATAATCTAAAATGAGCACTGATTAAAAGTTGATGCGGCCTAACTCTAATACATATTATGTCCAATATGATCTTTTATGCACTCTGCTACTATTTTGTGCACCACGTCCTCAATTTTGACACCCGACTTGACTGCAAGATTGCTATTTCTAACTCTTGGCTATATCTTAACAATAATTTGTTCATAGTTTGTGTTCACAGATTCAGCAGCTGATGATAATCTTCAATGTCGAAAGCGGTACTGTGTGTACAATAAACACTGCATAGATAAAGTGGCCGCACACTGAATGAGCAGGCAGAAAACAAGCAGGAAGCATACAGGCAGCAAGCAGCGTGCATTTTGCTTCCTAGAAACATTTTGCACGACGCATACCGCACACTGAGACAGCGCAGCAACAGTACATCACTCACTATTGTGTATTTTCAATGTTTCTGCATTTTATGATAATTCATAATTTAAAGAACATGTGGCTTATTCACAATTTCGTGCACAAAATTAGTAGCCACGTCGTTGCGTCTTCATTGATGACGATTTTCTTATGTGGCGTTTAATTAGAAAACGTAAGAAAACTTACTAGATTCATCAGTATAATAGTAATTTTAACTAGTTTATTGCTATAATTTCAGCAATTACCTCCACTAAAAATCTAAATTATTTTGCATATTGAATGATTGACGGTTACATCATTCTGGCATCACTTGTTGCTATATAGGTGCATATAATATAATACATAATGTATCATCTGTAAATAAATAATTGAAAATTTTAGATCAAAAGTTGAATGCGAAAATTCGCGTCAAATACTATTTTAGTTTTACTAATTTTTCACTGACGAAGCTGTAGGCTCTTATTAAAACAATCCTATTTTTTCGTCTAATTTAACATTAATGATAATGGGTTAATTGCAAAAATTCATTAGAATAGTCACAAAAATCACAGAAATCAAGATTGCTTGGATGCTGCTTGTGTGCGACGCAGCAAAAAACGGTCGACAGAAAACATGCATACATCAAGCATACAGCAAGCAGCGTGCATTTTGCACCTAGGAGCAAATGCTCGTTCAGTGTGCGGGTCTACATATAAATACATGGGACCGTTTTTTGCACCTTGATGCTTTTGCTTTCTGCTTGCTTATTGCTTACTGCCTGCTCGTTCAGTCTGCGGCTTGCCTGGGGCTTTTATTCTTCGAATTAGAATTAAGTTTCAAACATAGTTTAGATAGTTATTAATTTAGTATCCTATGCCAGCCTGAATGTGACCACTGCAAATGACGTGTCTACGTATTTCCAATAGACGACTTAAGTAAGAGCTCGTGTGATATTATTTTAAACCAGAGTGGGGCACTACTTGAGTAAATTTCATAAATTAGAGTATTGAGTACATGAGTACTGAGTAAAAGTAATACTCTTGACTACTCTACTCAAACTGATTTGAGTAGATTTACTCAGAGTACGCCTCTACTCAAATCGATTTGAGTATTTTACTCAGAATACTACATCTACTCACTATCGTGGTAGCCAAATTACGAACACGATATGTAAAACGCTTATGTCCTTTATGGCATATTCTGGTATATTATGGTATGACACCGTAACATATTTATACCCACATCTACATATGCAGGATCGAGTAAACATACAATGGGGAATTTTGTATTTCGAGAGCATACATACGGAAGCTATCACCCGGAAGTTACGTTATTATTTATACCGTTGACGAGGGAACCAAAAGTTACGTATAAAAAAGTTTTCGCCTGGCCGTGTCTACTCGCGGCGGACGGCCTGGCTAAATAATGTACGGCCCTTATTTTTGTTTACGTGCCATCTGAAAACGTTCGTTTTATTAGGTTGACGGCACCGTGGAAACCGCGAGAGACCTCTAAAAGTATATAGGGGAGAGAACAACCCTTACAGGAAATTACCTACGAAGCCAAACAGACACGCTCTACACGTACCCACGGCTCTTTCTCTACCTGTAACAAAGCGGAGCGCCGCAATATCGGATTTTATACACCATTTGTACCATTATATTTTTTTATTAACATTATTCCCTTAACTTTGGCCACAATTCTGCTCGAGTTAATAAGGCATGATTTGATCTAAATTTGGTGTTGAACCACGTATCTCAAAAGTTTCGTTATTTCTATTACGCATGTTCAACATAAAACGTCAATGTTTCCATATCTAGGTAACACAATCATATCCTCATGCACATAAAACATCACTTCGAGATGTTTATGTGATGTGAAATAACGTGCGAATGTGAAATGGCTGGTGTGCTTAAGCAAAATCCAGTCAAAAAGGTATTTAGTTACGCTAATTTTATATTAATTATCATGGTGTGAATCAATAATCTCACACTATATTTGAATGATATTTTTCTCAATCATAGAGGAACGTATGTACTGTAACCATAATGTAGTCTATCTACCTCCATCGTGCCAGAAATGCGGGGTAGACAAATATTCTTAAAAGTTGGTACCAGCACTACCGTGATACCACCATATCACGGTGCTTTTTTCTCAATTATAAAATAATGTATAACTTCATTTGGATGAAAGTGCTTAGCAAACCGTGCTTAGTAAAATGCAAAAAATATTACACTACTTTCCTCAAACATCCCGGCAGTATTTAATTATTTGCTTTTTGAAACTTAAATAAAACATTGGTGTCCGACCCAGAAATGCCCGCGACTACCATTAGACAATTTTTTTTCTTTAAAGAAGCTTCCTTCGGTATTCGATCAAAGCATCTCAATAAATTTGCTCTCACTTATAGATGTATATATGTGCTTTCATAATAATTTCTGCCTAACTTCATCCTGGTCGGAGTAACTATCTTACCTCTTCAAGATGTATCAATGATTATTGATTAAATGGGGCTAGCATTCAAAGTTATGAGGAAACCTCATCTTTCCTTCTATAACAGCTAAAAAATCTGATGTGGACAGACACATACATAGCTTTATCACACTATACAGGCGTGTCAAACTGTGTCAAACTCTGACATTTTGACAAAACTGTCAATTGAATTAAAATATCTGTCAAATCCTTCCTCATGTAGCTAAACTATTCATTGTACCAAAAATATCATATACATAAATTATTCAGAATTTGCTTTACTTTATTATTTAACTATTTTGACGAAATTACAGAAATTGCGGCTCATTAGCAAAATCATAAAAATATCCTATGAGTAAACATCCAGTTTCTTTGAACCCTTTTGAACAATAGTATATTGTCTACCAAACCGAGAAACTGTTTCTTTTCCGGGGCGAGAGAAGAGTTGGCACTTCTTAAGGCTCGGAAACCCACTTTCTGGGCGTGGTGCACACATAATCCTACACAACAATATCGTAATAAACTCACCCGTTTCTAAAGACTAATCTGACATATTGACTTTTGACAAATAAAATCCGTTGACGTTTTAATCACAGACGTCAAACCGAATCGAAAACTGTGTTGTGATTGCACAGAGTTATTGCATTTTCCTGCCTAGCGCCGAAAAGTGTTCATTACAGGCCGGGCTGGGGCTGGCTGGCAAATAGCATCTTTCGTGTCTCCATAGAGACGCGAAAATGACGTTTTCGCAAAAACATCGTGTAGGTTAAAAAAAGTTTGGCATCAGAACCTCTAAATATGAAGTACCTTCAGTAGTTTCTCCGGAACCGTCGCAGCCACAAAAAAAAAAAATCTGATGTGGCCAGGCACATGACTTTATCATACAATATATAAAATTAATATTTTAGCTGCTTGAGAATCGATTTTATTGAGAGAAATCGTAGGTATTGTCAAAGCATCAGCATTTGACACTACCTGCACTACGTCATTAGAATAATAGTTATTTATGTCACAAGTACCGAAAGTACGGAAAAGCGCGACGAGCGGTGATGCGGCGCGTCGCCGTTGCACGTGAGCGCGTCGCGCTATCTAGTTTTTGGCAGGAGAGACATCAACGTTTATTGTGTTGCTTTTTGAGTAACATGTATTTAAAATAAAATAAATAAAAATGGTTATATTTCTGTAGGAAATGTTAGGTTGGTACCACTTGGACGAAACGTCAAGTTTAAAAAGCTAATTCAAATTCTGACAGATTTATATTTGTTCATGACACTGTAGATGTCACATCCGTACCAACATACTAAAATAAAACTACAGTCATCGCTATACTTTTCTACTCAATTTATCGTTTTTAGAATTAGATATAAAGACGGGTTGATATTTCTTATCAACAAACAATCAAATTGGTGATCTTATTTCATTTGAAATTTGTATTTTGTAATTTGCCGTACTACAGCGGTAACGTTCCATAGCGGTTCTACAACCTCTGATGAAATCAGCTGTTTTCGAGTGTGACAGCACAAAAAAATATTTGTCAAAATCCTGGCTACTATGTAGTTTCATATCAATGCAGATGCGACCGATCTCGATCAAATAGAATTTGCTCTTGCAGCTAAACTATTAATTTTACCAAAAAATGTCATAGGCATAAATTATTCAAAATTTACTTACTTTAATTTATTGTTTAACTATTTTGACGAAATTACAGACATTCCGGCTCATTTGCAAAATCTTTGAAAATGGCTTAGAATAAAGTACCAGTTCCTTTGGACCCTTTTGAACCAAAAGCTTTTCAGCTCTAAGTTTGGTCATAAAACTTCTAAATATGAACTTTCGTCCTGATACCTCTAGTAGTTTCTCCGGAATCATCGCCACAAAAGTATTTTGTACTTTGCCGCACTAGAGCGGCTACGTTCCATAGCGGTTCTCCAACCTCTGATGAAATCAGCTGTTTTCGAGTGTGACAGCCATAGACATTTCTGTGGTGACAGCACAAAAAAATATTTGTCAAATCCAGGCTACTATCTACTTTCATATCAATGCAGATGCGACCGATCTCGATCAAATAGAATTTGCTCTTGAAGCTAAACTATTAATTTTACCAAAAAATGTCATAGGCATAAATTATTCAAAATTTCGTCTACTTTAATTTATTATTTATCTATTTTGACGAAATTACAGAAATGACGAAAATCGTTGAAAAATGCTAAGAGTAAATAGCCAGTTCCTTTGGACCATTTTGAACCAAAAGCTTTTCAGCTCTAAGTTTGGTCATAAAACTACTAAATACGCACTTTCGTCCCGATACCTTTAGTAGTTTCTCCGGAATCATCGTCACAAAAATCGTTTACACACGCACACACACACACACACACACACACACACACACACACACACACACACACACACACACACACACACACACACACACACACACACACACACACACACACATTTTTTTGTACCTTGGTCAAAAATGTTCAGGGGACCCAAAAAGACCTATTTCCGCTAAAATCTCAATTTTTTTTTTCGGCACGATTACAATACTTTAGCATACTGCGTATGATAAAGTAAAAAAAACGGGTACACCCACACTCACACACACACACACACACACACACACACATACACACAGACACACACAGAATTTTTTTTGTACCTTGGTCAGGAAACCCAAAAGGACATATTTCCGCTAAAATAAATTTTTCAACACGATTACAATACTGTGTCATACTATATATGATCAAGTAAAAAAAAATATTCAATTATTGTCGTTTATGTTGGGAGGGTACATTATACTCATTTATATTCACAATTTTAGATACTAATTGTCCGAATTAAACATTGTTTCGGCCAGAATTGCTTAATTTGACATTAGATTTCCTTTGCTCCATAACATGTTATATCAGATGTATTTTTTCGTAAACAACATCTTACTGATGTTTATGACAGTATGTTTCTCTCATAGGTTCTTGGCCTATTATACGGTAGTTATTCCAGTTCTGGTATTTCTGAATTCCTCAAATAGAACGTCTTACCTGCATATGAAAATCGTTTGTTTAAATTCGTGTTATGAGTTGTTTCTACTGTTATAAATATGTTCCAGGAAATCTTTAACTTTGACGAGTAATAAATTTAATCGAAATCGAAAATTGTCAAATTAATATTGTTCCCACAAATGTGCTTTCCACTGACTTACTTTGATTTACTATTACATAATATAAACTTTTGAAGTATGCTTAGCTTTTGGCTTCGTTTTCACCAAAAATGATAAAAAATACGTCTTCTCATATGCAACACCCATGTATATTTAATTGGGGACAAATCAGGAAATCTTGGTGGACATGTCACAGGTTGGTATTGGTATCTTGAATGAAGTCTAAAGAAATCTAAACTATATAAGCTCTATAAATGTCAGTTTTCATTTACCTGACGATTTTGCTGAATTTACTTTACTGCAACATGGGAGAAGTTCATTGTCAAACCAGTGGTCACTTTAAAACTGACAAGAATGGAGCTACTTCACATAAATAAACCCTGAACACACTTGTAAGCAACCTGGAGCAACTAAAGCAGCGAAACAGACTTAAGCCTCTCACTGCTTATGCATCATCCTTAGTTCTCGCAGGGAATTAGATCAACGTCACAATCAACTTTATTGCATTACGATTCCCGCTTAATTGGGCCGCTCGCCGGTAATCGGGTAAGCCCGTGAGCCACAAAGGCCTTAATTACAGGTACGGGGCCCGCCGGCAACGGGAATTACGCCTATATCAACACAAATTAGTCGAATGGGGAATCCCGCGCCAGTTCTCGCATCTTCGCGGTTCGCGGGAAATACTTCGGCCTAGTCCAGCGGTGACGAGACACCGCTGCAATCACAGGCGACAGGGGCGCGGAAACCGGGTAACTTAATAACGCCGAGCGGTTGCCCCGCACAGGGGGTTAAGTTGGTTAGTGCGGTACGCCTGCAGCGCGCCAGGGACAATATTGAATAACAAATGATTGATGTGTGTGTGTACTGTACGAAGTAAATATGGTGTGTGCTTGCATTTGGTGTGTTTGCATTTTACGGAAGTACAGGAGATACTTTTAATGGATCTGGCAGTAAATGGTGTTAGCTAAACAGTGGAATAAACAAACAAAATGCAATGATCAATTTACATTACCGGCAATCAATTCAAAGACTTCGGAATGGAAAAAAATGTTTTTCATTTTCATCAAAGTCATTAATATTACTACTTTGCAGGAGATCAGGTAAAATCAAAACAAAATAAAAAACCTGATTCGGGGAGGCACATGACTTTATCATACTATATGTAAAATTAATAGTTTAGCTGCATTAGATTCTATTTGATCGAGATCGGTCGTGTCTGCATTAAAATAAAAATAGTTAAGCAGGATTGTCAAAAGATAAGTGTCACTACCTGCTGTCATTGGAATGAAAATATGTTTTATAATAATGCAAACAAGACCGATCTCGATCAAATAGAATCTGCACATGCAGCTGACATTATTAATTTTACCAAAAAATGTCAGACATAAATTGTACTAAATTTCCTCTACTTTAATTTGGTATTTAACTATTTTGTCGAAATTACGGAAATGTCGGCTCATTTGCAAAATCCTTGAAAAATGATTAGAGGAAACATCCAGTTCCTTTGGACCGTTTTGAACAAAACCCTTTTCAGCTCTAAGCTTGGTCATGAAACTTCTAAATATGAAGTTTCGTCCCGATACCTTTAGTAGTTTCTCCGGAATCGTCACCACAAAAATCGAGTACTGCGTATGATAGAGTAAAAATTAACATTGTGATAACTCCAAAAGAAGATTTGGATGACCAGCAACTCTGAAATCTATTTAGTACGAGCAACATTCAATTCATATCAGAAACAACTGAGACAGAAAACCACTAGCAAATAAATTATTAACGTTTCACATAAATATAAGCAAATACCAGCAACTATAACTCTCAAGGAAATGATAGGTTATACATAGGTAAATCATTTATTAACCAAATTAAAAATATAGATTTAAAATATAAGTAGCTATAAATAAGTAGATATTCACCAATATTGAGTATTATGGTGTACCTTAGTTCTCGGTTTATATCCCTGGGTTTTGTGGATGCAGCTTTGGTTGCTATTTTACGTGGAGAAAATATACGAAAGGATCAGAACCGGATGCATCTTTTCAACATACTTTTTAATTTTCAAAGTCAAATCAAATTTATATGTGAAGTACAGACATGTATTCTGGTGGGTTTTCTATATCTGATCCTTACCGTTTGGCATGGTGTCATGGTGTCGCTATGTTTGGAAACAAAAGTGTTTTCGAATAGCATCTGTTGCTTTTCCTTCTCCTAGATGACATTGTAGGTCGTGGAAAATGCGTAATTGGTCCAGGCTACTATGTCTTGGTACAAAGGGTTTTGAAATACATCCTCGGTGGCGTCATTTAATTACTGCAAAATACCAACATATTGACGGTTATTCAATATACATTCTGAACTTCTTGAATCATCTACGTGTAACAACCTCTCGTTATTACTCAACGTAAAAAAATTGCTTATGTTGGAAAAATGTAACCGCCTCTTAACTTTGCAGATAACTTTATTAGTGTCAGGTACTGGCTTCAGTAATACTGTCTTTTCAAATCTACAAAAAAGAAAACAAAAGGAATACCCAGAAGTCACATGTAGCACATGAGGCACATAAAAATAAACAGCGAGTGTCAGGTTAAAGATTCAGTTATCATCTTTGTAACTTCGTTTTTGTTGTTTATTTCTAGTAATTTCGTTTTCCGCAGTGCTGCTATTTTGAATCTAATAAACATTTATTTAGATGTCGCTGATTTCCCATTCTCACGTTACCTTGCCGCTTCTGACTTTTAAATTAATTGACTGTAAGTTCTGTGTTCTCATGTGCGTACATGTGACTTGACGTCCATTTGCTTTTTCCGTAGATTTTTTAAGTTGAAGGAGGCTGTAGTGCTGAAACCGGTACCTGAAGTATCCTTTGCATCATGGATTTTACTCGGGTAAGTTTACCCGGTAATTAAAAGGCACCGTTTCTGATCACAATGGACAACTCGTCTTTATAATTTCTATTATTTTCCATTTTCTCACCGCCGCATTGCACTAAACGTGGACGATCAACTTCTAACGTTAGAAACTATCAACAGAAATGTTGGCGCTTGTCTAACCGAGCAGTGGCCACGAAAAGGACCGGTC
This sequence comes from Melinopterus prodromus, assembly GCA_964023965.1. Classification (NCBI taxonomy): domain Eukaryota; kingdom Metazoa; phylum Arthropoda; class Insecta; order Coleoptera; family Scarabaeidae; genus Melinopterus; species Melinopterus prodromus. Next base: position 74,618,959 of record OZ030391.1, read on the forward strand.
CTTAATTGTCTACTTAAACTACTATTAGTCCTGCAAATTTATGTGAAAAAAATTGGCTAAAATTTTTCTGTGTTGCTTATTTAGACGTTATTTAAACAGCATATCGAAAGTCCTTATTGATGCCAATATGCAAGAACTATACGGTTTGTTGTAGTTTGTAAAATTTTCCACAAAAAGGGAGTACATATATATACATGTTTATTTTACTTTCTTAAAATTGAAATAAATATTATTGAAACACAAAAAATATTCATTGGGTAGAAAAAGTAAACTCTTTATGTATGGCAAATTTAGTGACAACAATTTTCTAAAACCGAAAAACTGAAAATCCACTGTTAACTTATATTTTCTTGCTGTAGATAACTTGGGGACTTTTGAAACATTGTTTTAAATATCTAAATAAAGCGATACAGGAAAGCACAGCTTTTAGCTAATTTATTCGTCTACTGCCTACTGTTTGTTATAATCACAAAGTTACACTGCAAAACCGCGTCTCTAAACTTCCTATCTCAGACCCTACTATTTCTTCGTCTTGCCTTCAGCTTTTGCTAAGGTGAATCTCTTCGGCGCTGGTATGGAAGACGGAAGTGAGCTCGGCACATGTTACCTCAACTTCTGAAGAGCTGGCTCTACTTTCCCGATAAGTTAATAATCTGCGCGGTGGAACCCGCAGCACAGTTTCCCTTTGAAGGAAGTTCCCGAGAGCGCGAAAACTTAAAAGCTGTCGCTTAAGATCACCCCGCAGGCAAATCTTCTCCTGAAGTGTTGTTGGTTTGCATAAGCGTGAAAATGCACACGTACCGCCCTCGGCGTATGTACAACCCTGTGACGCCGTCCGGATTTATTTTCCTGGTAAATTTGATAAACGAATCCATAGATCTATATATTAAATGATATAAGAAAGGCATAGTGTGGTAAATGGAAACTGTACTGTTACAGTTAACAAAACTATAATTCAGGAAACGTTGGATATAACTCGGAAAGTTTTGAAACTTTGTGAATATGTTTGTTTTGGCATACTAATATGTTTAGATGCAGACGTTAAATGTTTTTAGATGAAAAAAGTGTTTTCCTTTTAATGCGCAACATAAAGAACTTATTATTTTTGGCATTTACACAGTTGGGACCAGTCATTGGGTTAAAAACAGTCAGGTGAAGGAACAATTGAATTCCACTTAGTTTCAGAGATATATTGGCAATAAAAGAAATTTTTCTTAGATGTAGCTTATAATGGTGCCGTGGAAACTAAAAATTGTGAAACAATATGCTATCTACCCATACATACAATAACGGTTACTTTTCAGAACTTCATTATTATTCATAGTTGTGCTAAAAAAGCGTATTTTTTAGGATTTTAGCGATATTATATTTTTAGATGCACCTATCTAAAATAAAATAGGTCGATTAAATTTGTGGATTTTATTTTATATTTTATGTTGGCACTAACCCCTTGCAATTCGGTTGCTATTAAGTAAATCTGATTTAACACAAGTGTTGGCATTGTTGCTTTAATTCGTATATTTGTGCTGCATATGTGTGTTGAGCTGGTCGCAAATCGGCGCCAAAAGTATGTCTGGGAAAATACTTGTTTTGGTTTTGTTCTTTTTTTAACAAAATTAATATAGTTAATACTTAAGTTGATAATTTTGTCGGGTTAAAGGTATAAGTCTCTAACATTTTGTTGTAATTTATTTAAATAAATAAGACAGTTAGTTTAAAGTAAATGCTTATAATCGCGTATCTTAAAGAGTATATAAAATGACTTAATTCTCTCGAATATTTAATTGTATTAGTTAGTTTTTGAAAAGAACAAAGTTTCCTGTTAACGATTACTTAATATAGGTTTAGATACAAAATTAAATTGATAAATAAATAATCATCTATATCTGGCTACTGAACTTGACTTTATGGTTCTCAGAGCATTTAATAATAAGTCTATATAAGTTCATTGGTTTTTAATTGATTGTCCATAATACCGAAATGTCTGCATTCAGTCGGTCATTACTCAAATACTCACTGAACGGAGAGTACTGTCTCAGAAGAACGCTTATGGAAAAAAATATGATTTTTATGAGCTAACAGCAAAGCAAGAAATCTAATTAATAATATGCGTAACATTCTACACTCTAGGCCAGTGATTCCGCGCCACTGTTAAGGAACGGAATAGTAGACCCTAGACTCTAGAGTAAAGAGCTTACTATGTATAAGTTTGGCGAATACTTCATAATATTCTTTTTAAGTCAAAAGAATGAGTTTTTTAATAATATTGTAACGTTGATCGTTTAGAGGCATAATATAATCCATTAGTAAGGTCAGCTTAGAATTCTTGTACATGTGTCATGGCCAGGGCATTTTTCTTCATAGCGCTGATTTCCAAGGATTAATATTTTGTATACAGTAATATGATGAAAAGCCTATTGTTTTGAGATATTGCTTATTTGTTTTGAAACAACAGTTTATAAAACATCAATTCTCAACTACTATCAATTTGTTTGATGTGATGTTTCGTAATTCAACTTAGCTGAGATAGATCTATCAGTTTAATATCAGAGAAACATAGAAATTTTATACAGGTATTTACAATGTTAGTTGACATCTTGTAAACAGTCGACCTACAAAAGTAAATTTTTTCAAAAGGAATTCTTTGTAGGTACGTTTCTAAAGTCTACGTATTTTTTACATAAAAATGTAGTAGTAATATACCATAGTGCAAAAATTAATCGATTTGGTGATAATTGATTTTTTCGGCAAAATTATGTGACTCTAGCTGTAAGCAGTTATTTCGAGATAGAGTTTGATACAAAAACTATGACAGGTGACCTCGATACGCTACCATTATGTAGATTTCGGAACTGTAACCAAACGTCTTCATTACGTCAAAGTTGTCTAATAAATTGGTAAATTAGATATTGTACTTGTTTTTGGTGCACTTAATGATTACAAAATGTTCGCATGGGCTTTCTCGCTCATATCAGGGGGCTAAATAATAAAGTAAAATAATTTTATCAGGAAATTACAGAGTTGTTTACAAGTCATCGTCCTATCGTACCACGGCCAGTGTAGCCAGATTGGAAAATTTTACTACTAACGCAAAACTCCCTGCGCCAGTTACCCCTTTTGAGAGGGGGAAACGCCGAAAGTCACATGTATTGATGTAACAGTCGTAAGCCATTGAATCGCCTAAGTAGCAACTGACTTTACATGATTATCCGACAGAAATACCTACATCTATGGCATATTGACAAAGATAATATACGATAACTCGACGTATTATTGGTGACATCGCTTTTCTTGTCATTCCCCCATCAAATTACGAATTACCGCTACATTATAGACATTTCCACATGACCGGCATGTCAAGCTCACAACACGCACATCAGATATTACCAACGTTAATAATCAAATATTCCATCGGACATAATCGAAAAATGAGGCTACGCACCTAACCTCGAATTATTTAACGATTTTTCGAGACGAAAATATTTCACGACTTTCACGGGTTTGTATACAACGGCAGGTGAATATTTATGTAAAACATCCTTCTAAACATTCCGAAATTTATAATATTATATTCGAGGTAGCGAAAAGTTTTAATTGCCCCTGTTGTAGGTCGCTACCTCCCGGTTCGTTATTACCATTCATAGAGTACCTAAAAAAAACATGATCCATCGAGAGAAGTGCTGACTTCGAACGCCCGATTTTGAAGTACTGTATACGTTCACAGTGTTCCCACACACTTATCAATATCTCACATACACCCTGTGTGCTAAATCGAAATTCTGACTACGGCTATGCCTTTTGAAGTACTGTATTTCATTGGATAAATTGTTCGCGATTTCTCCTAATGATGAATATACTTTTCGAGTGTTTACCTTTCAAAATGTTTCTTGTATTCGGTTTCAACGTAATATTTCATAATGAATAATTTTGTTTATTATACTTTCACGGTGTTCCCACACACTTAACAATATCTCACAAACACCCTGTGTCTTATATCGAAATTCTGCCTCTTGAATTGGTGGTTATGTGGTAAGGGTGGTGTAGGTAAAACCACGAGAGATGCAAATGAGTCATCGCTTAAAATCGTAAGAACAGACGCATGAAAATGCACGCTGTTTCTGTCTAACACACGGGAATGGTCTGTAAAGTATCACCAAAATAACAGCTGAAATCGATGACTCATTTGCAGCTGCCGTGATAGCACCTATATATGATACACATGAATGTAGCTGAATTTAACTAGATGGATGGAGAAGGAGTTTTCATTTCGATATACGAATAGGTTAATTTTAGTTTAAACTGAATGCTGGTTTCAATATAACCTACGTTATTCCTCCCCGTATTAAAGATTACTAAAAAATGGCAAAGAGCATAGTCTTTCAAATGGCAGAAGCAAATGCAATTGCTGTCATTAGATATCTAAGGGAGACTGTCCTTAGTTGGTTACCTTAGTAGATACCATAGCAAAAGTGTGGTGATGGCGTATCTGTGTTTAGCCATCTATCTAGCACTTTCAAGTGCAAAATTGGCCAAATGTATGAAAATAAATGGTGCATTTATTTATTGAATGACTTATAAAGACAACGGTTGTAATATTAACAACGCTTGGCATTTATTTATTTTGGTTTCACGTTTTTCACCATTCTCTTACACCATTACGGCTAGTTTGTTTAGTAGACATTTAAAAACTGGATTTTATTATATAATCACATTCACAATTAGTGAAAGAGAATTTTCAAAAAGAAATTGATAATTTTGGGGCTGATCCTAAAGATATAGGCGTTGATAATGAGGTAGAAGCAAATGATTTTAAAAAGTGTGAAATTGTTACCAAATTTGTGTTCGTGAGGTAAAAATGGGGAAACTTTAGGTTATAAAAAGACATTCAAACCAAATAGAAAATCTTTATCTTTCGCCAGTTTCCTGGAGGAAGCTCCAATGACTTCTGCAGTTAGAACAAGTCTTATTGCCAAAAAATAGTAGCGGTGGTATAAGTGATAATTCAGTGACTGATTAATTACAGAACTCATTGCAGGTGAAATTAGTAGGAAGTAGAAATAAGCAGTTTTAGAATTTGAATTTGTAGAATTTAATTTTTGGAATAATACATTTTTTGTTGAATTGTTTTGGTTAATACATAAATTTGTAAAATATTTACGTATTAACATATAGTGTACATAAATTAAAAAATAATTAAATTGACTAATTGTAGGTATAAATATATGAATGTAACTAATATACAGGCCCGGCGCTTGATATTTTTCTCGTGTGCGTAAAAAAACTGGCGCCTTTCCGAAAAAATTCAGTTACCAATCCACCGGTTTTATGGCACGATTAAAATTCTTACCTTGGTATCAATTGGGACTAAGATATAATCTGAAATTTTATAATTTGCATGTAGAATTGAAATACCTACTACAAGGCAATATCATAAAAAATAGTTTTTTTTTAACTAACCTGGGATGGCACAAAATAACGTAAAACCTCCTTAAGAACTTCAGTGAATTTTTATTCCATGGCGTACTTTTAACATCGGAGTTTTGCTGTTTAAAAAGGCAAGGCTGTGCGCAAAAACTACAATCAAAATTTTGGCAGACATTATTTAGAAGTTCTTTTTCATAGATCTTCATATTATTCTAAAATTAAAGATACCAAGTTGGCATCTTGTGATGTCACAATTTCTATATAAAATTAGGCAAATGTTTGTGTCATATTGTCAGGTTGTACATTGATTTTAACTCCCATTATTGTTATTAATGTCTTTGACAAGATTAGTGGCTTATTCTAGCTACTATAGATGATGCAATCAATATAATAGTAGCTTGTCGAAATTTCACATAAAAACTAGAATTATTAATTAACTTTATTAGAATAAAAACTTTACACTAGGGTCATTCCGCGAATTTTTCATTTTGGGTTACCAAAACCAAGAGATCGCTGTGCTGGTAACGACCGTCACGGCTATTTAAAAAGGTTTTTCATAAGACTTATCACTTTGAACATCTATCTACAATAATTCTAAAAGATGAGTTTTTTGTGCACCAAAATCATAATAAAAGCCCCCATTGCTTATGTATAGTCGTTAAACGGGTGTGACGGGTGTGACACGTTACTGTGGAATCACCCACAACTGGGAGTTTGGCATTTTTGAAAAATCACAATAAAAATTTGTTTCCTTCATTTACCTCAATCTGTGGAGATATACTGTACATTTATTTGTAAGGCAAACAACCAGCTTTAATTTTTTAAATTTAGCTTGTAGTTTGTCATTTTTATTTTACTGTGCCTTTTTAACTGAAATAATTGCCCCAACTATTCCATTTTTCCTGGTCAATTTACGTCATTTTTAAATTTCAAAAAGTTTCTATTGCTCTTCGCCCAGGCGCCACTTGCTTTCTCCCTACAGCGAATTTGTATCCAAAGTTTATAAACAACTGCGCCCATACACGTAATGCAAATATTTATCCGCGACGATAAAAAATCCTTACTGGGCGCCTAGGCTTAGCAACTAAAACAGGCAAAGTCAGTACAAGTCTGAATTTGGGAAAATCATTATTATAAAATCTGCTGGTGATTGTCTCAGGTATGATTAATGATGAACCGGTAAAAAATATAAAAAATTTGAAGATAAAACTAATAGTTTGCAACTTTAAATCGAATGTTCTGTAAACACAAATATCATGGCCATGTTTCAAATTACACCCATCAATTTTAGTGCCACAAAGTAGAGGATGATTCAACGATATACTGCAGAATATATGCATAAAATTTGCTACGATTTTGGTGGTTTTGTACTGAATAAAATACTAGTCCAGTTTTAAAGCTTTTGAATCAGGGCCAAAAGAAAAAATTTAATTAAAGTGTTGGCCACCCCAAAACCAAAAACATTGGTCCGCCAAACTGAAAATGTCCTTGATTATATTCTTCCATAACTAAGAAAAAACTTTCAGATGTTATGTGACGGTACGGATATACGCAATTCTAATCACCAGTAATTTGCGTAACTAAACATACTTTCGGCCAAATGTTTCGGCCAAACACTTTTCTTGATTTGATATTCTAAAAATGTTTACTTTTGGACCTCTTCCATTCATCGATTCAATTATCGCAATGATCTGAATCTGTCCTAGCCGATATCCTACCAGTTCTCGAATCCAATAATTAAACGCTTAAACGACGGAATGTCAGGGACACAATCACGTCTGGAACGAAAGGAGAGGAATCTGGTGACATCAATAGCATCTGCTGTTAGCGCCTGCCTCCGAGAATGGCAATTAAAATACAATTAATGCTACTACTGGTGCTCCCGGCTCGTGGAACGCATTGAAAAATTACTAGGCGCCAGATAATTGCTCCTGAGGGTCTGTAGCGTTAATTGTTTGCCTTAACGACTCCTTATTATCCTGATGACGTCGATTAATCGTCACCGTAAATTCGAAATTTTAGCTAGATTAAAGTATTAACCGAGAATATTATTATATTTAGATGCTGAAAATTTGAGTTGTAGTAGATTTTGTTAATTGCCATACACCTACACTCTGTTTGTGTTCGTTCAATCACCAACTCAATTCTTGTGTCATTACGGTTGTTAAAAAGTATCTGCAAAGAGAGGTTAAGGAAGTTCGCAGCTGACTTCAATATTTAACGTAGGTTTCTCGCACGTGGAAGTTTTAAGGAGGAAAGTTTCACATCGTCGTCAGCTCGCATCGGATGATTGATTTCTGCGAAGGTAAACAACGTTTTATTTTCGAATTATAAAACTTGGATTAATCCTTGGCAAGGACCTTCAAGTTATTTACTTCGAAAACTCTATTTCGCCGACCACCGATAAACTTAAGATTAATTTCTCTTGCGGTTCATACAAGTTGCGTATATGCTGTTAAAGTAAAGTTTTGCCAAGGAAAATGTTTTGAGATTGATAGGATTTAACAAAAAATCATCATGAAACGAAAATAAATAGATTGATCTAATAAGATTTTGATTCGTATTTATGCCACAATGCGGAACTGGTGTCGCCATCTGCCGCTTGCTAGTTGAACAGCAGACGATAGTCCGCTGTTGTGGAGGCTTGAAGGGGAGACGCGAGGAGCTTCTCCTACAGGAAGTTGCTGCTTGGGTAGTAAAGAACTGTTTTATCGACATGATTCTTAGGAATACACCCGCACAGATGGTGGAAGCAGTACGTTTTTTTGATGTTTTATACTTATTATTAAATAAAGCTGTTATATAAAAAATGTCAATTATAAGTTGTACCAAAGAACTTAAAAGCTTTTTCTGGACTTTTTTAAGCACTTAGCTTTCGTGTATTTCTAGAATGTAGTATACGTCGATTTCCTGATCTGTTGTGGCTGGCATTATACGTATATGTATAATGGTGTGAATGGTGAAAAAAATGTTTATCACGTATTCTTATATAATCTGCAAGCTTTTCTCAAGTTTTTTTTTGAATATCATCGCAAGGAAAACAAAACAAAACTTAAATTTCGCAAGAACGACTAAATTTGCAATCTTTGTCCATAAATTCAGATTCTACGCAGGATGGAATATCAGAATCAGTTGTTACTTCTTTCTTATTTGTTGTTGGCCAGAGTAGTCATTTAGCTTCCATTATTATATTTCCGGAAAAGTACCTTATTGGAAAATGCAACATCTGATACTGAAATTCGAAGTTTATTGATCATTTTTTATATATTTATTAAGTTTATAATTATAGACTGCACATTTATGTGCTTTTTAACTCTTTAAAGTTATTTGTTTTTTTCTTAATATTGGCAACCGATAGCAACAAATAAATACTGTTTTCAAATTATAAAAAATAATAATGCTTCGATTCTGAGCAAACAGTATTGAAGTAAACGCAATACAAAGCTTACTGTTAGCCGTTCTATGGGATAGTTTTATGCCATTTTCACAACATACATCAACTTATTCAAATCGCACTGTGGTCGCCATATCTAATTGATTTTACTATAATTAATAAATCGAAGATCTAAAGCGCTGATTTATTTTACCTTGCTTATCTCTTCTTGTCAACGAAATTACGCTGGTGCAAAATGCCAATATTAGTAAAGTTAATTAATATTGTAGAGCAAAACTATGCAGAACATGTAATTTAGTCGTGTTTATCTGCCAAGTGGAAACTGCCAGATGTAAATCTGGTTCATACCACACTCGACAGTAATTTGAACTCAATATTTTATGCAAAATATTCGCATTTTTATCCGCCGTTTTTACTGGAGGATGCTGACGTAATTTTCCATATATTTGCATATTAGTCAGTTATCGTGTGTTATTGACTTTTCCACAGTTCTTGCTATGAACGCACAGTAAAACAAGAATTATCTGTCGGCTGTATTAATCTAAGTTTTTTTTTAAAATAATTCCCCTATGATGCTTTCTTCATTCTATGAAGCATTTATTGGAGTTATTGATCATAGACAAGCGCGGCTCGGAGCACGGTTTCCGACGCCAGGCGCAACCTACGTTCTCCATGTCGTTTTTGAAAGGTTGTATAATCAGAATCATTAAATAAGTACTGAAGTTTAAAGCACTACTGGAGACGTGTGGCCCTGTTGCAAGATCATTATCATTTTTAACGCGACTGTCTACTTACCTGACAACCTGGCATCTTTGTCATATTGGCCAAGCGGTCAATAATATTACGGCATACTACAATCCTGAGAGTGTATTTACAATATGTTTGAAGTAATGGCTAATCAATATAGCGGAGTTAATCATTTCATTATTCATATATCAATTGCTGATTTTCTAAAGCTACCAATCAGTCCAGTCAACTCGTTTCCGAGGGTGCCTGTTCGAGGAAAATAAATATATAGGTTTTCCTTTCTTTAATTCTATATCTTTTTTTGGCATGCTGAATCCGAATTTCAACTTTGCTACTGCCCACTGATGTGGCTTCACAACGAAAATCGCAAAAACTCAAAACTATCGACGTGTTTTCAGTTTTTTACGAAAGAGTGATATGCAGTTTTCGAGGTAGACAATCCTATACAAAAATAAAGTACCTACATTAACTCTCAGTACTCCTGAAATACCTATTTGGTTGAACGGTTTGGTTATGCATTAAGTTAGGCTTTCTTTCAGCGCGGCCAAACCATTCAACCAAAAAATTCACCTGAGAGTGCCTTTTATAGGAAATTTAGTATATTTTATATTTGTATATAGTGGTTTAAGTCGAAAAGAGCAAAGTCTTAAGACTTTTTGGCAACAACACTGAAAAAAGTCGAAAGCTTTGAGTATTTTTGCGATTTTCGTTGTATAGCCATATTTGTGAGAAGTAGCAAAGTTTTCCGATTCAGCACTCCAAAAAACATATAGAATGAACGAAAAACTTCTATATTTTTTCCGGGCCAAAACCCAATTGATTGAACTAATAAATTTAAATTATTAACGAAAGAGTTAACTTCTTCTCGATTAACGCTTTATTATTTAGTTTTGGTCTGTTCATATTAAAAAAAAAAACAGATTAAAACGAAAGAATGTTTACAATAGTACTTCACATTCGTCGTATTCCCCAGTTCCGCCAGGGCTCAACTGTCCCAGTTAAAATCGCTCGCATCTAGCAAAACTTTATCGCGAACACTTTTATCGCCTTGGCTCCCGAATTGTTCGGTAATTCCTACATAAATTCTTCCGGGTTTGCGGGACCCCGGAGCGGCGGGCACCACCGCCCCTCGTACGTTCTGAATCGTTTGAGCCAATATTAGTTCTGGAGGTAATGGAATAGCTGAGCATCCCCCCCGATGCGAAGTTACCGTTTCTCCAGCGCGCGTAAAAACTAATCTTAAGTATTTATTCCCAATTGCTGCGACCGACCCTGTTATCCCTTATCCCGATGTCCTCCGCTAGATGGCGCAGGCGGTTGCGTTAGTTCGGAAACTAATACAAGTCGTCTGGGAAATTAATTCGCTTGTACATCCGGACCACTTCCCGCATCCCTCTCTATCCCTCCCACCCCGAACAAACATTACAAACAATTACTGCCGGATACTTCCGGTCGATTCTCTGCAAATTATCCGTCTCCGTTGCGCCGAGGTCGTAACCGATGCAATTTGACCAGATTTCATTTTATTGGCCGATGGGATTCCATGTTGGAAACTATTCGGGATGCTAAATTTACCATGGCAATGCATTCTCGGGGAAATTCTAGATAGACTAATAAATGCACGCTTTTGTGGATGGTGTGCTTGAGCCGTAAGTGGAATGAAAGTATTTTATACTTCCACATATCAAAGAAAACGGTTTTCGTGATTTATTGCCCATTTATTTATCTGGATGCATTCGTCGGTTTTCTGAAAAGAAATGGCATACGCGTCATCTATGAACTGTTGGTAAACTCTTTAGGCTACGGTCACACCACGATGGTGGCTACCGAGCCTAGCATTACACTTGTTAATATACGGTGTCTACTGTCTGTCATGGCACGCTGGATTGTATGGCTCCTTTATTATGATTAGAGGTAGAACGTCGGTTAAATTGACAAACTAGTGCAGGTTTGTGTACTGTCTAGTAATCAGTTGAGAAAACAGTAAAATTCCCTGCAATTTCAGAGATATAGGTAAGAAAAACAGAAATCGTCAAATCATATTTCTGGCCCGATTAAGATGCCATTTTGACATTCTCTTATTATTAACAATTAGAATATGTCAGTTTGTTTTTTTTTTCGCCATTGAGTCTCAGGAATAAAATGAAACTTTTGTTTTTGTTCTAGGCGCCGTATTGGTTTTATACGTATTTGAGTACTAAAGTGTTTTTTTTCTGATATAGCACGAGCCTAATGTTTACTACAATCTGATGTGTAAATTTACTGAAAATAAATATATGTGAAAGCGCAAAAAGAGATAATATGTAAAAAAATTCCTAGACAAAAAGATCGTAACCGACAAAAATAGTAAAAGGACTAAATGGATGAATAGGTCCGAGCGAAAGAAAGGACGTGAAAGATAAAAATGAGGAAAAGCACACCATTATCGGCAACACGGAAAAGCATTGTGTAAAAAAGACGGAAGGGAAAATGGACCTAAAAGACGAAATAGACAACATTGAAGTACTAAAGGACGAACATGACGAAAAACGTCGAAAACGACGAAAATGATAAAATGGACGTAGGGACATGAAATAGTGCATCAAGGATGAAAAATACAGAAGGAACACAATGAATAATAACTAATAAGGAAAACAAATAAAAGGACGTTGATGATGAAAAGTGCAAAACAGACGTAAACAAAATTGATATAAATTGCAAATATGTACAACAAAAATGACAAGAAGAAGAAACAGTTTCAGATTGTATTTTTTTTTTTACCTTTTCTGTTCATAGTTTTCATTCTTTTCATAGATATCGATGGCTTAAGTGCAAAATTTTGTAACCGATATCCAATTTGGTGGATTTTTCGCCTCTTGGTGTAGTGACATGAAGGTTTTTTACAGTTTGACGATTACGAAGTTTTGCACAACAAAAGGCTCAGGTTCGACATACAGAATGTCCCACGGAACATGATGTACATGAAGATTTTGATAAACGTCAGAAACTACAGAAGAAGTAAAAAACATCACTGCTTTCTTCAATTACTTCCATTTGTCAATAAATTGAATCGATACCTACTCAAATTTAGAAGATAAGGATCTATTAATTTGATGACAAAAGGTAACAAATTTGCCTATAATCCTGGACTACATCTACAATCTATTATCATTGAACAATGGAACTTGAGTTATCAAGTTTAGTAAAACAAAGAACCCGCAGTTGGTGTTCCTTCACTTATGGCAGTAATCCATGTATTGGGCAGTAATTATTAGAAAAATTAAAAAGCCCACCTCCGCATGTTCTTACACAAACACACAGATGCGTCTGTCCTACTCCAAACCCACAACCGTCGACACCATCTATGGCCAATGAAATCGGGCTCCATGGCTATTTCCAGGCGAGCAGTACATTAGTCTCACGCATCACATTATTATTATGTATTATAATGCTGCAACCATGCTGTAACGAATATTTTGTATCTACTTGTATTTACAATTTTGTCGGACATGAATGTATTTTATCTAAACCCAATACAGTCAGCCTTTCCGGATCCGACACAGAAACTGTTGACTGTGTGGTTAATAATAATACTCCATGTCGTCGGCACATTTTAGAGCCTAGCATCTTAAAAAACAGTCTTGACGAGCACATTGCTCCACATTTTACCGCAAAACTGTCACAATTTCTGTATTTTAGCTTCCGTACAAAAATAATCTTTATAGAATTCTAGACAGAAAAGCTGTTTACTACTTTTTACTATACCGTGTGTTCATTTCAAAAGTATCCACCCTTAATAACTCTTGACCTGATGGGATTATTGCTTTGAGTGAAAACACGTACGATTTAGATAATGAGGGGGAAGGTCAAAAATGGTATCTAGCGAATTTTAGGTTTCATCCCTTCGCCCCCAGCCACCCCACTTTGAAATTTCAAATGGCACCCCCTATCTTGTGATACATCATTTGAAAGGGCACAAAATTTTCTACTGAACCATGATAAAAAAGTTAAATCGATCGATTGGTTCTTAAGATAGACTACACAGAAGATGGAAGGTATGAAATAACTCAACCCTTAATAAATCTTGACCTGATGCGATTATTGCTTTGGGTGGAAACACGTTGATTAAGATATCGAGGGGGAAGTTTAAAAATGATACCTAGAGAATTTTAGGTTTCATCCCTTCTCCACCCAATCTCCCCACATCGAAATTTCAAACGGTACCCTATATCTTGTGATACATCATTTCAAAGGGCATAAAATTGTCTACTCAACCATGATAAGAAAAAATAAATCGATCAATTGGTTCTTAAGATAGACTAGAATAACGGCCACCATTATTTGCGTTCGCGAAGAGTTCGAAAACAGAATGTATTTTCGTCTAGCAAATGATGGTGGCCATTTCGAACATACCATAAAATAATTTCTTATGACTGTAATTTAATTCAACAGTGTATCCAGTGCGCAAAGTTGCGGTAATAATTGATTCTATCTTCTGCGTAGTCTATCTTAAGAACCAATCGATCGATTTATTTTTTTCGATCATCTAGCGCCCCAATATAGTTTCTTTTCCATAATTTAAACCCACTATTGCTGGAATGAGTTTATGAGTTCACAAAAGGAATTGGACGGATGATTTTGTTGAATATTTAATATAAAACTATGATTATTTATTGAATTAAACATAAAATTACAAACAGACGGAGATGTTGATATTAGCATACATAAAATATAAAAAATACTATATCATTATTTATTATAATGTACTACTATTTTGGGTCGCTACCAGTTTGAAAATTACTTCATTTAAGAAAAACTGGAATACACCTTGTCTGTCAAGAAAAGGATTAGTTTTGCACTGAAGTTAAATTTGCGAAATCGTGACCATTTTGCGGTAAAATGCAATAAACCGAAAACGTGCACGTTAGGGTAGATTTTAGGGCTTCCCGGCACTAATAACATTTGCGGATATTGAATATTGAACTCTACCATTTCCGCCTAGGAACCCAAAAGGGCAACTGGGACTTATTATGCCGTACTCGCATTAACATCAAAGAAGTGTATATTTGTATAGACAAAATGATAATTTATATTTTTCGGCGTCTGGTTTTGATAGCATTTTATTCTGCAGATGATTAATAACAAATATTAAGTTTACCAACGAATTAAGTAGGTTCATTCATTTACTACTTGGTGAATATGTATATACGAACTATCAACTATGTATATGAAAACTAAAATGTCAAAATTTATCTTTGCATCAATAAAATGAATAACTTTTGTCAGTTAAGAAAAAATTGCAACAATCTGAAGTCACATTACTTAGTATCGAAACATTGGTTTCGAAAATAAGGATCTTTAATAAGTGTGATAATTTAAGACCCGAAAAGTTCACGACCTAATTTCAACGTAAAATAAAAAAAAAAATCCACAAAAACGTGCATTCTTGCTCGTCAAGTACGCCCAGTCATGCGGTAACAATAATGAGGCAGTGCACGACGAAATTCCATCCAGACACTGAAAACAATAACGCGCAAACTTGGCGGAATTCCTGCTCGGAAATAATTGTAGTGGCTTCAGCAGGCCTTCAGCGAGTTTTTTTTGCCTCGTGATGCCGCCGCCCGATAGGGCACGGAACCGACCCCTTAAGTGGCCACAGTATAACCGATACGGTCGTCGCAAAATCAAGTCATCAAAGGCACGCAGATCCGCGCAGAACAATAGGCGACTCATCAACCCTCACTGCTTTGCCGCGTCAGGACCCATGGTCCTGAAACTCTCCTGAAACCTGAAAGGGGGCGGACAACGTAGAGCCGGGACAAAAAGTAAAGCAGCGCTTTGTGTTTTCGCAATAATTGAATTTGGCGCTGAGATAGGCGGGACGGTAATTAATTATTTTTGCGACGCTGATCAAAAGATATATTTATAATGATGTTATTGGTTTTTCTTCTTTTCCCATCTGACGTTGGTACGTAAAAAGGCTAACCGGTCTGTATTATGCCCCCTCCGCAAAGCGATAACTTTTATCTTTTGAAATTTAAGTATGAAATAAGCCTTTTAAATATTTTCTTTTCGTCCTTTGTCGTGCTATTAACAAAACATCGGTGAGGTGGAAATTCCTTTGAGCGCAAAAAGTTGAAATATGAAATTCTTATTAAATCTACCGTATTTAACAAGATTAGACTGACTTGTGAAGATTAAGAATTATTATATTTATACAGGATGGTTAATTTAAGTACCGTCATTTTTGTAATGTAATTTTACTGTAATTTCCAAATTATATGACGTTTGAGGTTCTGATTTTCCCATTTATTAATTATATGTAACATCATTCAACTTCGTCTGCCAATCCTTTAGAGCGAACATTTTCTACCTAAATTGTTATTAATTTTGTGGCTATATGAATATAGACACATTATTGCTTGTACTGTGGCGCGTATGAAGGCAGGGCTTGTACGATAACGTGTGTCATTAAAAACAAAACGAACAACTTGTCACATTTTCTAAAATAAGTGTTTCCTTGAACCGCTCAGTTGTAGGTTGATTCCTTTATATAACGATACTCTTGTGGGATTATTAAAATTTTAGTTTAGTATATACAGGGTCCAAGAATGAGAATAAGTATTTCGCTTGCCCAATCTTTTCCAAAAGTTTTTGTTGTTTTAGTCAATTCATAAACTCTTTTAATAATCGATATAGAACAAGAACTATAGTGCGAAGACTGAACCCTTGGCTACAAACATATCAGGTAGTAAGCTGTGGAATTCTTCTGACTACGTGTTTTATTTAGGGAAAGAACCCATGGTTTGTGATTTACTCATTTGTCGACAGAAAACTTTTTCTGGTTGGTTGTAGCAGTAGACGCAAAAATTAAGTTAATTTCCTGAACGAAATATGCTCTTAGTCTTAAAGATTCCCACAACCGACTACTGCTTTGTTTTCTATCACGTTCACGTCTCGCCGTTACTGTTCTTATTGTAAGATAAACGTCCCAAATTCAGACAATGTCCTAAACTCCGACATATTTCTGTTAAGTTGGATAAAACAAGAAATCTACACTCATCAACCCACAATCGTTTCTTATTCTACCAATGTTCTAACGGTCAGAATATAACCTAAAAGTTTGACTGATCTTGATAATTGAGTGTTATGCTAAAAGTAGATTTTTTTCTTATAAGGTAACTGCCACTAGACTTTTTACAGCGCTAAAGGATAATTAAGAAAATTCTAATAATATCTAATTAGGCTGACTAAAAATCCTTTATATTTTCATATTAATACGGTATACTACACTTTTAACCACTATTATTTACAGATTTAGACGTGTCGGAACTAGGTACATGTAAATATAGCACTTCCTTAACAGTATTATCTAAGTTCTTATAATAATGCTTGGAGAGAATATTTGTTAATAAAAAAGAAGAAAATACAAAACAAAATCTTTCTAGAGAAATAAAAATGGAAGCGAAAAAGGATCAGAATAAGAAGCTGCGCCGAGAAAAACAATAAAAATTCCAGATGCAAGAAACATTAAAATACAGATAAGGGAGAGAGGGCAGACTGAAGAAGACTAAGGACTTATTTTATACTTGATTCCTGACGTTAACTGGTACAAACCCGAGAATGTCACAAATTTTGATAAAACAAACACCTTTTTGTACATTGTGTATGCTCAAAACTAAAAGTAAAATAAAAACCACTCGCAGTGTTTAACCTGGTTTATGAGTTATGACTTACATATCACCAATAAATCTTAACGACAATTCCGGTTGACGATTATCGGATTTATATTTTGCTATTGAACGTTTAAAAATTCCTTCTATAAATCAATGTTTCTCCTGTTAATCAATTAACGGTGCTAATTTTTCTTTAAACAGATAGAACAATAATAATGATACACATTACGTATAAAACTTAATTTTATTGTAATAAATTGAACAACTTATTATTATTATATGTACGACGTATGTTAATCCTCAATCATTGCAGATGCACGTAAGATTATTACAAACTCCATGTCTTGGACACATTTCATCGCATTCTGCATCTTTATAACAGTCAACTTTAACTAAAACAAAAATATACCATTATTAGCAAATAATTTTAGGGCACGTTAATAAATAGTATGTTTGGTAATTATATACATTTAAACAAAATTACTTATTACTTACTGTTATAGATTAAGACGAAAGAAGCAATCAGCACTAACAGAAAGAAAAAGTATGCTCCCGTCATGATTCTGGTTGCTGTTGTGGCTTTACTATGACTAGAATTTGTTTATGCGACTATATAGATAACGACGGAATATTTCTATAACAATGACTATGTAATTTCTTCATAGAAGTAACACATACAAGTACAAATAACTAAATGTCACGAGTGCACACTGCACGCCGATGCAAATAGCGTAAATATTTGTTGCGCATTTGTTATTTTCTGTTGGTCGGCGAGGCCTTATACCAATAGTTATAATTATTTATCAATGTGCGTTGTATTATTTTTATCTATTGCACTTACGTATATTATGTATCGATAATTTTGTATGATCTGTAGAGTGGTATCTCTTCCTATTACATTATGCCCAATATCGTTTAATGAATATATAATAACTTGCCAATATTTCCTGCAGTGAGTTCATAATCTGTAGAAATGACAATTGCGGAATGTCCAAACATTCATATTTCGATGAGCATAGGTAGTCTCGATTTATTTTCTCATTTAAAAACAGCGTATTTTAAAAAATTACAGCATTATTTGTTACCGTGCGCCGTATAGAATTTCGTAAATTGTATCTGTTACCGGCAAAACCCGTTTTCAGGTAGAACCAGTTTAACCAAACTAGCTTAACCTGTAAAAAGTGGTATTGACTAGGACACGCTGATTTCGATTAACGGTATTGAAATGTGCTATTATACCGGGTGATTCACGCTGTTATATATGAAACCAGATGAATGAAATTTGGATAACTATAATAGACTAAAAATGTAAATTTTTGGGATATACTTGATAGTTAGCTTTTTTCGGGAATGGAAACTATAATCAGATAACCGTTCAACCATTTCTTGCTTTGTAACATAAGGGGTTAGAAAAAAAATATAGCTGAAAACATTATGACTTGCTTAGCATGATCCGGTATTTGTAGTTGAGTTTATGAGAGCTTGTTTACTGTTAACAGCATGGATAGTTTTATGTTTATTTGTATAGTTTCTATTTTTTAATAAATTTATATTAAAGTTCGTTTCAGTTTACTGAATTATTTTTTATAAGGCCCCTAAGCACAGCTCAAATTTTACGATGCTGGTTTGCATTCTAAATTTTATTTGCCATTTTTATTTGAGTTTTACAACTACTTTTATTTCCTAAAAATGCTACTCATTCCGTCAACTACTGTTTACTATTTTTCATTTATCGAGCCAGACGATGATTTTACTCTTCAAATCACCAGAAGTTACGAATAAATATCGCAGAACGAACACTAGCCAATCAGGTCGCAAGTGCAATTTATTATTTGTGGAGGTATTGATCTGACGCCTGTCGGTCTAATCTAGGTACTCATTACTAATCATTACATTTTCAGTTCAGTAAATCATCACGATTGAAAATACCGCTGACAAAGTATACCCTGCAGTTTACAATGTAAAATATCCGGAAAAACCGGAAGAAGTAAAAAATTGTCAATCGATGTGTTTCGTTTTTAGAATATCATCCCTACTCAAATTACTGCATGGAAAGTATAGTGTGCAGATTGCAGTTTCAAAGATAAAGCCCAATCCGGAAAAAAGACGGTCATACTAACAGCAAGTATATCCCAAAAATTTCAATTTTTAGTCTATTATAGCTATCAAAATTTCATTCGTCTGGTTCCACAAATAACAGCGTAGATCACCCGGTAAAATAGTACATTTCAATACCGTTAATCGAAATCAGTTTGGTCTAGTCCATACTAGTTTGACCTGAAGTGTGCGTTTACAAACCAGGTTACACTAGTTTGGCCTAGGATAAACTAGTTCGACCTAACGCGCACCGGCAGAACTAGTTTGACCTAGGTTAAACTGGTTCTCCCTAAAAACGGGGTTTGCCGGAAAATTTTTAAATACACAAATGTCTAACAACTATAACATTCATAAAAAGCTGTAAACCATGAATATCGCGCGAGGTCTGTAAGCTAGCAAAGTTAAGTTAACAAAGATAAAGAGTTTGTAAAGCTTTCTAATTATAACCGATGCCATGGTGATGTCCTTTTCATGCATACGCACAAAGACATCAGTCGTTCTCTGTTTCCAGCGGCAATGCGTCCTCTGCAGGGATATGACTTGGGCACGAACGTCCCTATTCGCATTTAAAAACTTTCGCCCACTTTAAATTCCCCTAATGTCGCCATTTTGTCACGGTGCCGAGACACGGGAACGACCTACGCGACAATTTATCCAGCGGGAAAACTGCACACTGCTACTCTCGCAGAGGGTGTTTAATTTATATTGCAACAAGGCTCAGACGCAACCACCACGTATAATATGGAACCTGCCGAAGTAAACTGTTGTTAATGTAAATTGTTGAGTTTGTGGCTTATATAGGGAATCTGCAAAGTAAACTTCTAAGTTGTATGACGTTAACAGAAATGTTTATAGACTCCTTGCTCAAATAAAATTCTGGGCTCAACGCCAGATGAAAACTTAATAATTGTAATAGTAAACATTAAATAAATCTTTAACGTAAGTTTTAGTGACCTCAAAGACTGCAAAATTATCTCCACTAGCGGTTTGATTATCCACAGGCTTCCCATAAACTAAACTTAACCAAAAATTAAAATCAGGAGGATTCAAATATGAGGAGCGCGACTATACTTTCGGTCCTACTATAACGAATTATTGTCGTATGGAACTGTAATGCTGCGAAACTGAAATATAGGGAACACTTTCCAATTGCAGTGGGAAATTTTTGTAAACTTAAAGTGACTCGCAAAAAGTGGAGTCATATCAAAACATCGCCAATAATGACTGCGTGGACAGTAGTATATTAATGAGAGTTGAGTGTCAACTCCCCCTCACTTCTCCTCACTCCTCCTACCACTACGCATCCGCAAACAGAACTCACTCAAATATGCTCGTACCCCAAAAAATCAAATTATCCCGCCAACACTAAAAAAAATAAATTTTTCCGACAACCCCAAAAAATCAACCCCTAATTTTCCTACCAACCCCCAAAGTTTCCCCGCCACCCCAAATTTTCCCGCCAACTCCGTAAATTCCCGCCAACAAACCAAATCTAGTAGGTCATCTTCTGATTTTAAGCGGTCTTCTTATTATAAATGAGGATTTAACGACCACCATCTTCTTATTTTAAATGCCAACCCCCTTTTATCACGTGCGCTCACCACTTACGATCGGGACTTACCGTCACCATTTTTTATTTCCGGTCCAGATTTTCGGTCGAGACATCCGGTCGTCATTTTTCATTTCCGGTCGGTACTTCCGGTCGTAATTCTCGAGATATAGGGTTTTTGTTGCTAAAAACCAAAGTCCACACACAAAACACTCTGAAGTTCAAACGGGGCACGAGCGGGTATAACCGTAGGGGCTAAGGTTGCACGTTTTGCATTTTAAGGTTTTGCACACTTGGGGGCTGAACCGTCTCTGAGCTGTTGAGCTTTAGACGTCATTCAAGGTCGTTCAAAGTAACGCGCCTGCTACTGTGGACGTAAGGACCAAATTCTATCTGATTACTTCCTTCCAAGAAGTCCAAAGAGCAAGATTTTCATCGCCGCAGATATGGTTATTATGGATATGGTTGCCGAGTCCAAATATTGATTTTTCAAGGCAAGAATTTAAAAAAAAACTAGGAAAAATGACAAACATCCAGGACAATATTTTATTTGCTAAAATAAAACAGAAAAATATTAAAATTAGGTCCAAAAACGGCCACACTAACTTCGAAACAAGCCAATATCTTTTGGTGTTAATGTTAACCATTATCTCAATGATTTCTACTCCTACAAAGGCTTTTTTGTGCTTATCTCAAAATTATAAAATTTTCATCAACAACAATAAAAAATTATACAACAGGTGACAACAGAAGTACTAATTAAATTCATTCAAATTAAAACTGCATGTTATTTTTATAAGAATCCGGACACATCTGAAAAAAAAACAATTAAAATTTGGAAACTATAAATTATTATAGTGGGAACACGGATTGTACGAATAGAAACCGAAATTTTTTAAATTTATTTCAGTTGAACCCAATGCCGCCGAAACTTTAAACGCTAGAACACTAAAAGTTTGTTTACAATCGTTTTTGAAAAATTGGCAGCTATTGTTTAAATGGCTTTAAACCAAAGTTAGCATTAATTAACAGTTTTTCTCGCAAATTTTCTTTCTGTATACCTAACCGTTTCGTGGATATAATATAGATTTGAGTATCAAAATTTAGTCTGTATACCAGTTGAATATGAACTATCCATAATTATATATCCTACTCGCTCTTGCACATAAGCAAGGTTCTTTATTTTTTTGCATAGGCAGAGCCAAAACTGAATTAATTTAAGCCTTAATTCAGGATATCCTCTAGGACACATGGCAAGTAGACAATTCCGTTTCTGTTGAACTCTACTTCGTCGCCCAATAGTGGCGAATAAATAATGTTAGGATTTTATGACGCATTTCAACAAGTATAATGATGCTGTGCCAATATTGCATATTATATCAAAGGATTCTTTTCCAAGATAACTCAGAAAAGAAGTTTTCCCCTGATGTGTAGAACCTGGAACCAAATTCTTGGCATCCATTTCTTCAGCAACTTGTACAGCTCTGTGGAATATAAGCTGTCGTATTAAAACAAAATGTCGTATATCTACGTTTTGTGAACAGATTTTTTTAAACTCTATTTATACTTTTCCGGTCACTGATTAGTATCCAAATTAGGCACTAATATTCCATTAGACCTACCAATCACACCCCCTTCTTTGAATGAAGCGATTACCCCAATTGATTTTTCATCCGCGCTTCAGTATTCAGGTCGCGTTTCAGCTATACCGGGGTGTTCCCGGCGCGTAACACATTGTTAGGAATCTCGTAAAATTTAAACTGGCGAAGGACTCACGAACGAGATGACCTTCGTGGTGGCGCACTGCCGAAGATTATACCGGACCGTTTTCACCCCTGCTGTCCCTGATTAGGATGTACGCGTCCAACACGTATACGTGTCTCCTGGCTGCTGCTGTCCATTTCCTGCCTCCTGGATATTCACATTCCGGTGGGTCGTCCTTTGGTCCTTGCGCGAGGATTACGCGTGATAGGATCGCGTAGAGGTCGTGTCTGGTCGCCGGAGAAGGGTATCATTAGGAGGCGGGGAAGCGGGCGGTAATACGATCGTCTTCTGAGCCCGTCCCTGGTTAGGGACGGTCCTGCTCTACCCCTATAATCGCTTGATTCATGTTGAAATGCTTTTATATAAGCCCCCGCTGCGGACGGGGCTAGTATTAGCATTGCGGGAATGTCGAGGGTCCGTCCCGCGCGCGAAAGATGGAAAAAGGATGGAAAGGTCCTGCGGAAAATTAACACGGTGGGTCGCGCGCGAGCTAAAGGAGACGCTGCCTTGGCCAAAGGGTCGTGAAAGCGTGGCCAATTAGTATTCAGGCCTCGGGGTACGCGTGCTTTTACGCTATCGAGCTAAGGAAATTTTTGGTATTTGTTAACCCGTTGGATTGTCATTTAAAATTATTCGCTAAGATTGCAAACACTTGCTGTATTTGCCTGCCAGCCTGGTATCATTCGTATCGCATCATAATTACTGTATATTCCAGAAGTGACTGTTTGGTTAGCTGTAGATCCATTTCGCAATTGCTGCAGATCCTTTTGGAAAAATCTTTAAAGATTTTTTTTATACAATTTTAATTATAATGAACAGAACATTGCAAAAACAATATACAATTTTTAGTCTTGATTGAAGAACGGATTCTTCAGATCGTGACAAAAATATAAACACATTAGTTAATTTGATGATACTGTGACTTTTATAATACTGTTATATAATGTGTAGTTTTACATTTTCTTGCCGTCAAATCAGGTTTGCGGATTAAGGAATTATGAAGAAAGATTTTCAGATTTTCATCATATTCATACAAATCACAAAAGCCGCTTATAATATTGTCAACTGGGAATGGCGCAATGGAGGCAGATTACAAAGAAAAATAAATCAGACGTATTGTTTGTTACTCGGTAATAGCATAGAACGAGCAAAGAGCCTATAAACTATTTTCTTGAAATTAATTTTATACCCTACTTTATTCTATAGTTTATCTTTACCTGAAAATCTGCGTGTTCTGACTTATTCATCTTCACACAGCACAAAAGGCGGAGGCTTAGAATATGAATGCTATGTTCTGTCATGGTGCTGTCAAGGTGGCTATGATGGTTCGACGAGACAGTTCTATACAGTTATGTAAAGCTAGTGTATCATATTGAGGCTGAAGCTCCAGTTTCTGCCAAAGAGTCTGCTGCACGCCCATGTTGCTCTTTTGGCCTTGGCAGTATTGTCAACGTGTTTTCCAAATGAGTATATGATCAAGGGTTAAATCAAGATACATAACTTCTTTGGAAAACTTTATGGTGGTTCCGTTCATTGTGTGAGCTTTAAGTTGTACCTTCCTTCTGTTTCTGAATGGAATTAAGACTGTTTTGTGTGGGTTATCGTTAGGTTCCCGGTCTGTGCACCATATGACGCATTTTCATGCGATTTGATGACATCATCTTAGAATATTAAACACGAAAAGGTTTTATTTACATTTTATTAGGGGCATGGAAACAATGTTCAATCAATGTCTTTTTTTACTAAAATTCGCAATTATATTCTTCTTCTTCCATATTTCTTACGACCTGTCAGTCTACTCCTAAGATGAGGGCGTCCAGCTTTCAAGCCATCTCTTTGGTGGTCCTCCCGGTTTTCTCGACGTAGATGATTATCTACTTATGACTACTTTTATAGCATGTCAATCTGTAGACTAGGTGTCTCTCTTTCGTTCTACTCTCTCGTTGTTGTTTCCATGTGGTTGTTCCTTAAAAATGCATATTTAGAATATACGGCTACTTTAATTGTTTGATCTTTTACTTGTTATCTGCCAACGAGATAAGCATATTGAAGTGGTAGGCTGTTATTTCGGACTTGTTCAGCATTTTTCTGCAAGTCGTCCTCCTTCTGAGATATAATGACAGTATCATCAGCGTAACACAACAGTTTAACTTCACTCCCGTTCAAGATACCGTACATATATTCCTTTTTAGAAATAATAAAGCACACGTTTTACGTTTTCAAGAAATTCAGCTATGAAGTATAGAAAATGTGGGTGATTTTCCATATATTTATAAATTATAATTACATTAAGAAGATTACGTAGTGGAATTGTCTAGCTTGGCTAACGTAAAAACTCTCTACTTATTTTACTAACAGACTCATGACCAAAATTGGTATGTTTTTGATAGTTCGATTTCCGGGTAGAAGTATCGTTGTTGACTTTAAAATATTCGTAGTCTTGCACTCTGTTGCTAGAAGCATCTTTAGGACTAAGTTTGAGCATACCTCGACTAAAGTAACAAGAAAACCCTGAATTGTTATTTTTTGGTCCCATGATTTAAAAAGGATTGATGTAATAAAAATAATTTTGGTTACAGGTTTACTATCTATAAAAGCAAATCTTGCAATGTTGTGTCATAACATTAATAACTAATTTTAAAAACAGACGCACTGTGCTTATTTCATTTGGTCATTTCACATGTTTAGGTGGCAAGTGATTTAATATAATAATAGTAATAATAATAATGATAATATCGTTTATTTCCTTAAGGCAACATTGTTACATAGGATAAGTCGGCAGTAAATGTACATTCGGAGATGCACAATAGTGTGTACAAAATAACAAATGCATACACAAAAGTTGGTATATGAATAAACATGCAGACACCAGGACAACAATTAGACAAAACTAAAATAAAGCATTCAATCTAAAGTGCATGTCTGGTATTTGCGAAGCAAATAAAAACATCCCTCCAGAAGGAGCGACTTCAGTTGCCTTTTGAAGCTACTCAGAGACTGTTCCTCTTTTAGTTTGGCAGGCAACATGTTGAAGAGTTTCGGGCCCAAACAGTTGGGAGATTTAGCTTTGAAGCCCAGCATATGGTACGTGCAGGTCATCCTTGTGACGGGTAATTACATTATGGATGTCTGACCGCTTTAAAAACGGCCTTCATTTTTAAAAACAAAAATACACATTTTATAAATATACACAGAACACAGAGTTAAAATATTAAAATCTTTAACATAGCTCTACAGGAAGTTGCATTGTCTACACCAGCCATGACACGAAGAATTCGCTTTTGTCCAACAAAAACATCCTGCACTGAAGACGACCCACCCCAAAAGCTAATCCCATATGAAAGTCGTAATGAAAGTACCTGCGCGTGGTAGAACTGTGTAAGTTGGGACCAAGACAGATACCGCCCTAACACCCGAATCTGGAACGCTATAGAACCCAGCTTTGAGGATAGCATCGAACAATGTTCGCTCCAGCTCAGCGCGCTGTCTATATGTAGGCCCAAATATTTGATCTTTTCCGCGGAATCAATTATTTTCTTGTGGTACAACAGGTCGAAAGCATCAACGTGCCGTGCCGTTGGGGACAATGAAATTGCACGAGGTGGGTTTTACTAATGTTCTGAAAAAGACCATTCACAGAAAACCAGTCGCTCAAAGATTCAAGAGCGCGTTGACTCGATGTGGCAACCTCTTCCTGAATTGATCCTCGAACGACTACTGTTGTGTCGTCCGCGTACAGCGTGAAATGGGCACTGTCACGGACTAGCGGGACGTCATTGAGAAAAATTAAAAATAATATGGAACCAAGGACGGAGCCCTGTGGGAAACGCAAATTGACCATCCTGTAAGAGGAAGCGTGTTGAGTAACAACTCCTTGAGTTCTGTGGCATACTGTTACGCACTGCTTCCGGTGCCTGAGGTAGGACATCACCCAATCCATAGGAAGACCTCGCACCCCACACCGTAGCAGCTTTCCTCCAGAAGATTATGGTCGACACAGTCGAAGGCTCGACTGAGATCGCAAAAGATTCCAGCATCGACCAGATCCAGAACTCTGTCCATAAACGAGTGCACCGCGGTTGAGGTAGATTTATTTCTCAGGAAGCCATGTTGACATACAGATATGATATGCGGTCCAAAAAACAATGCTCAAAAATCACATAAAACGGCTTTCTTATACACCGGGAAAACTTTGTTGATCTTTAACTTTTCAGGAAATTTGTCCACCCTGAACGACAGATTCACCAGATGATGCAGTTGATCCGCAAGGACACCAGCCAGTCTGCGAATTAGGAAAGCAGGAACCTATATGTGGTCTCTCAAATGTTAGTTTGTCTGAATTTAATTTAATTATTATAATTATTGTCCTCACAAGTCACAAACAAAACACAATCACAAACAAAACATTAGAAATTGCTGTTTTCCTATGGCATACCAAGCGGATCCGCTAACGACGAGACGTATGTCACAAGCCGTTTGGAATTACCGATGATTCCGTGAAACCTGGTCATAGAACTCAATGCCGCACGGTCACTATATAACCTGTAACGAATAGTTTTTGGGTCGATTTAGAGAAAGGGAGTCGTAGATATCTCGCCTCGGCTCATTGTTATTGCCGGTGGGGACCGCTACTATAACTTGTATCTTTTTCCGATAGGCGGCGCGCTTTCGGTTTCCGGCCGTTCCGGCGTCAGGGAAACTTGTTAGATTGGGTGATTTGCATAGAAAGTGCGAGGCGCCTCCGCCTTAATATGCGACCGGGTAGAGATCCCGCCGAGCAACGGATAAGCGACAAAAGGGAAATTTTTAAGAAGAATTTTTCCGGACCGCATAAATTCGCGCCCCGCGCGCGCAAAGTCTAATTTTATTACGAAACTTTTGTACAATGGATGACAACTTTTTGCCCAGTTCTACGAGGGCGATATACCGCGCCCATAAACTGTATTAATTATAGTGGGCCGGAAGTGTGAATAATGAAATTATTGCCGTCCGCCGCCAACTTTCGGCTTTTAAAATCAAAGTTTTAGTTTCGAGGCTGGTAAGAGATACGCGTATAAATTACGATTATGGTTGAAGTTATTGTCGTTGAGTCCGTTCTTACTTATTTTTTTTGTGTTTTTAATTCAGCTAGTTGGCAACGCGACATACTACATACTACATACATACTACATACTACATACTACATACTACATACTACATACTACATACTACATACTACATACTACATACTACATACTACATACTACATACTACATACTACATACTACATACTACATACTACATACTACATACTACATACTACATACTACATACTACATACTACATACTACATACTACATACTACATACTACATACTACATACTACATACTATCATCGAAAACACAAACTTATATGGGATTTTTACTTTATCATACGCAGTATAAAAAAATTTCTTACAGTAGGTAGTGTCAAACAAAGATTTTTTGACAATACGTACTCTCAATATCCAAGTATCTGCCAAATCCTAGCTAACTTGTTTTATTTTAATGCAGAAACGATCGATCTTGATCAAATAGAATCTCATGCAGCTAAACTACTAATGTTATATATTGTATGATAAAGTCATGTTGCTGGCCACATCAGATTTTTTTGAATATGTAGTTGAAATGTTGGCCTACTAATAACTCATTAGTGATTACTGATTAACTATTCAAATACATAGAGCAAAGCCTGTTATGGCATTTTAAGGTAAACAACTAAAAATTCGTACGGAATGAAACTTAACACCCGGTTCAAACATTGTTTTGTATCGCAAATGGCCAGGTTTTATTTTTGAATATTCTGTTTTTATTGGAGAAGAAATACACATTGATTCAAGAAAAACTACCTACTTTAGCAGCACTTCTTAACTTCGTTAAATGTAATGTTTTCTAAATTCTTCAGATTGTCCATGTGCGTTAGATAAAAAAATCAGTCTTGTAGTTCATTGATTCTAATTCCTGCTTCCCGAATTAATGCTGCTACACAGATGTTTACATTATATTGAATGCGAATGAAAAATAAATAGGCGTTTCTCTTTGCACTTAATACGAATCCGGACTCGAAAGTTACATCGGATATTTTTTTGCGTTTTTGGTGCTTGCTTTTTTCCGTTCACACACCACTGAAAGAAACACTGGCAGTCCTTTAGCGACATGTGCAAATGTGTCAGGATGTTGTGTAAAACAGCAAAGTCTATGATTTGAAACCCTTTTGACGGTTCAAACCCCTTTGGATTCATTCTCTGTAGCGCACAACAAATGTCAAAATAGGGCTCTCTTGATTGTTTGACTTTAATATTTTCCAGTACCTGAAGGGATGGTCAACTTTTAATGTCGAAATTGTATTTAGTGAAAATAAATCCGAAAATACTGTTTCCATTCCCAAAATTCATGTTCCGTCAGAGTTTATTTTTCATATTTTTCTAATTATTAATCATCTTTTTCTCGAAATTTTTCTGATATGAGGCCACAAAATTTTTATACCACTACCAAGACAATTAAAGGATATATTAATACCAAAAATAGTATAAATAAGAATACACGTAGAAGGATGGTTACTTAATGATATTCTATATGTTTGCTAATTGTTTTAGGACCACTTAACACCGCCTATAACTGGTGACTACGGATTATCGTTGGTGGGGGACAGGCTTACCACTCCCAGCAAAAAAAAAACAACGAAATTATTCGTTGCGATGTTTTCAGAACGTAGCCTTAATTCCTTTGACATTTTAACAGGATGATACGTAGAGGGCGGACTTATAAGCATTTCAAAGTGTAAAACGAGCTTTATGGCGTGGCTAAGCTAACAATTTTGGCGCCTCGCTAATGATAACAGCAACTTAGTAAGAGCGAGCTGAAAATGTGTAATGTTACATTTGGATCAATTTGATTCAGAATATTAAAATGTATTGTCAAAATTTCATTTGTTACGTGACACGGGAAACACCCAGCAAAATGTTTAACGCTGTCGCGTTTCAGTGCGGTGAAAAGAAGGACTTCATGTCCGCAGCAGGAAACCGCGGATAGAACGGTTAGCTAGTGTATGTACGTTTCACGTTAATATTAGAATAAACGCTCCGAGGTTTAGTTTAACTTGCTCTGGGACATAACTCCATTAAAGTTTGCAACCCGCCGCCATTTCCAATTACGTAAGTTTTGGCCGCGCCGTGAAAAATGTAATTTTAGATTACCGCCGCCGTCGTGCGGCACACAGTTCTCGCGGTGCACCGGAAACGTTGGCTTTTAATGCCCCGGCAACCGCAAAACTTACGATTCAGCTTATGCGCTTTCCGGTTAGTGCGGTGGTGTTAACATTCAAAACAATATAATAAAAATGAAACAATAAACAATAATATATGAAACAACAACTCATTTGTTTACATTGACGTCTATGGATTTAATTAGTAGTGTAGATTTACTTAGATTAATTAAGTAAGAAATCTCTTCTGAGTAAAGATAATTAAGTAAAGATTCTGTGTGCGTCGCTTGGCTTCCATCCCTTTCGAATTATGCCAGGTTCACCAGGTTTCTTATTTCCCTCTAGTTCTTCGATGCCTAGTTCGTTTTAAAGTCTATGATGCTTCGAGGAGGCAGTTGTACTAGTTATGTAAGCCAGACATTAAGGTAAACGTCCAAATTCAGACACAAGAATAGTTTCGAGGGGTGTGGCGCAGGGGAGCATCTTGGGCCCATTATGTTTCCTGCTTTACATCAATGATCTACCTGGCAGTCTACCCTTTTTGCAGACGACGAAGTCCTGAGCATCTCAGACAAAGCATTGACTAGTCTACGTTTACAAATGCCCTGCCTCCTGATCACGGCCGAGAACTGGTTCTCTGAAATCAACCTACTTCTGAATAAAACTAAAACCCAAGAGATAGTCTTCACATCTTCGAAAGGATGTGAAATCCTACAAAACCAGGAACCAGCTAAATACCTAGGCATACACTTCGACGCCAAACTGACTTGGAATGAAGAAATCCTTAGGGTCAGCTCAAGGCAAATGCAGCTCAAAGCGTAATCTATGCAATTCCGCCGGTCGCTTCGATAGCTGGAAAGGAAGCTGCTATAGTTACCTACCATGCAGTCTTCCACCCAGTATTTAGCTATGGGATCTCAGCATGGGGCAACTCAGCAACTCTTCTGCTTAAAAAAAAAGCAGTTCACGCTATAGTCAAAGCTAGCCAAACGATATCCTGCAAGCCACTCTTCATTGAGTTCAACAGGAAGAAAGAACCAACCGGGTACAATACCATTTTTTTTTCTTTTCATGAATTAGTCTAAATTACTTTGACATAAACTGTATTGTTGACTTTAAATACATTTCTATTTCTATTTCTATTTCTAATCCGGTGTAACTATACGCAGTTACACAATATGTGCCCCGCCGATTGGAGTGTTTAATCGCAGAATTTACAGATATCATATCATTTGTCTGACTCATTTTATGTAGGTTGTGTCTGAGTAGACAGTGTCCTGTGGGAAGGCCTGTAATCGTAGTCAGCTCTTCTTTTCGCAGCTCGAGATACTGTCTTGTCCTTATGGCAGAAAAACTTCGCTTGTGTTGTATTCTCGTAATCCATCCGTTACCCAAATCTTCTTTAAGAACTGGAGTACATACGTAGTATTTTCTTTAAGTCAGTTTAGTGCATAAACGCCCTTTGCACAATTGGTTGCTTAGGTGTTCCCTACAACCCCCTTCAGTTTGTCGCAATCTTTGTCGGACAGCCATCATCTTGGGGCTGAGGTCCCAGTTTCTGCCGTAGGGTCCAATTTTGATAGATTGCATTTACACTGCTTCGTGGTGTGATTTCACAAAAAGAAAAACATAAATCTGTACTTAGTTGCGTACAGCGTTGGGTTATTTTACTTCCACTCTTGCCAACTTCATCAATGACTGTATGATTCTATCAAACGTTAAAGGCTTTGTAAGGATTCCAAAAACTAATCATTTTGCATTTTGTTGTCGATTTTTCCTTCTTTTATTTTGAACCACTGTGTAATTAATATCTAATGATCATTAGTAGAATTTTATGGGTGAGAATACGTCTACAATATCAGAATGTCCATGCATTTTTTTTTTATTTTTTGAAGCTTGAGCTTATAGTGAAATCCAAGAAAGAAATATTTTGTGAAACACAAGTTAAAAAGATTTTTGAAAATTAGCATAACGTTATGTTCAATTTTGTCATTACTATCAGGTTTGGCCTCATTAGAGTTATATCAAAAGTCGATAATTGTAAAAAAAGGTGGTAAAGCAAAAATTATCACAAATTATTGTAAGTGCCTATATTTGGTGCATTAACAACCTTCAATGATCTGTTACATCTTTTAATTATAAAATCTAGTACGTAGAAGAGGTAATATAAAATAAATTCTGTGATAAATTAGATACGAAGACGACGTATCGTCGTCTTGAACCAAATTTGCACCCAATAACCCAGTTCCAAACATGCCGAGTAACATTAATAAAAACTGTAAGGAGTAAAACTAAATGTACGCCTTTCAATATCTGAAGTACTTACTACTAATCGACATACCATTATGTAGAATGTGTTAGCAACAGATGTTTCGTGTAAACTGCAATTCATGCCGGAGCACATACGTACGTTCTGATAATTTAGCTGGAAACATAACAATGCAACGTTTGCGGGCAATATGTGAACAATATATCAAGACAAAGATTCCTACCAGGAGGAACAGAGATAGATATAGGGAAGCCGTACACCCAATTCTCCACTCCAGGATATTCAAATCGATATTATGTCACTATTCCGTTACAAAATACATGTACCTATACCCTATTGTATACCCGTATTTATATAATTTTGAATGTTATGATTTGTGTAATAACATATTATTTAACGATATACATTTAATTACAAATATTGGATTTGTTATTATCGAATATTGATGTGTCGGTATTTTGGTTGAATAAATTTTAGGGATAGGAATTAATAAAATTTACTTACGGGTAATATAATTTATACACTCTGGGGCACAAAAAACAGGACGCGTAATATTTTGATAAACTTCAATACTAAATAGCTTTTGTGATCTTGATCGTGAAATGGCCATTTGAGTAAAATGCGCAGAATTCAAAGAAACGGAATGACTATGACGGTATCAACATATTTTCAGAATATTCAGCATTTCCGGGAACGCAATGAATATATTTCGTGTGTTTTTATCAAGGAAACATGGAGCCATGCTGACCAAGTGACATCACTGACAAATACGCAAAATAGACATCACAATTGTTGATGACGTTTAAATTTTTCTTCTAATTTTAATAAGCTTGATTAGTATTAGCACTTTGATTAGTTTGCAATCCTCATATCTTAATTGACCTCAATAGCATAAAATTTTTATATTACGTCTGTTCGCTTCATATGTACGTCTGCAGTTTTACAGTCCTCCTTTATGGTATTGTTATGTTTTTATTACGTCGTAAGGAAACGAAAGAGTAAAATGAAAAAGCTATACGACCTAGATCTGAAACCAGATATGTCCCATACAATTTGCCCTTAACGTCCCAATTAACACCTCACCAACGTGCGAAAATATTAAGTGTTTTACGAGGTTTTGCTAGTGTTTTACGAGGTCTACGAGGTTCCGTGAAAAAATACATGATAAAAATTGTGTAAAGACGTCAACTAGTCGAGAGATTTAATAATCACTAAACGATCTATGTTAAATATCACTTTCTTCGCTGATTATTTTATATGCTAAAATTCCTATATTACAATTACATTCACCTATATAACACACTTACATAGCGGCGAAAATGGTTTGTATATCTGAATCGACATACGTGATTTTTAAAGATTACTTGCTTACTTGCTTCTTCCTGTTTTTCTGGTGGTCGTTATCAACTTAACCTAAGTTTAGAAACTGCGTTTTAGGATATTTCCAGCTGCATTTTGCTCTTTCGACTCTATTATCAACCTACAAGGTCCAGGTAACTGTTGTTACTTTATTTATTCACTATGTGATTTTATTTATGCCAAATACCAAATAGCAAGTGAGCCAATACCGTTTTGGCAGCTTGATTATATATATATATATATATATATATATATATATATATATATATATATATATATATATATATATATATATATATATATAATATGACATACGGATAATTTTAAAAGTGAGCTTTATACCAATTTTCGTTTTATTGTTGTTATTTATTTTGTAATTTTACGTGGGAGCTATCAAAAACACTCAACTTTTCCGGATGTTTGTTCTCGACAGAGGTAAGTCAAATTAGTAAAATACGAATGACTAAGTACTGCTTGTGTAAAAAACTCAGTTTTTATGGCAAAATCAATATTATATTAAGCTGTAAAAATATTCTCGGGTTAAAATCAAAGTCTCCAATCTCCAACCGACATTTTATGGAAGAAACGAGTTAATTGTAGCCTAGTGTTAAATACATATCCCATAAGAGAATGCAATCAGAAAGTAGTCAGTAAGTGTTCTGTAAACTCAATAGATTATCTGGAAAATGTAATTATATTTTTTAGTTTTTCAGAAGAAATCATGAAAAGTCATATATATGGTTACTAAGATGTTGTTATTTTAGTTGCAAAATTAACAATTTTCAACTGCCATCTCAAAACGATTTTATTTTTCCAGTAGTAATAAAGTATGATCGCTGAAAATTTCAACTACAAATAAAGGAGGAATATCAGAAATATCGCAGACCACTTTCCTCATACCAAAAAACAAAATAGCTTTTAAACCAAAGATCAATATTTACGAAAAATATTAATACACATCTTAATGCACTGTAAAAACGCGCTGCACGCTGACCACGCGGGTTATCAGCTTACACCATAAAACATTTGTATTACCAAAATGTGAAACACTTTAAATAAGTTTTACAACACGGAATGCATACCTACCACAATTTATCAACATCTTATTGATTGACGACAAGGGCGCGTAACAATTCACCCTTAACACACATGTGCTGCGTAAAGGGCCGACTTATCCGCACCCTCGCCTCTACGTCGACACCCTTAGAACAGACGAATTTCCGTCCCGAAACTATGTAGGACGTTCCCAGCGACTTGTTATGCCGATGTCAAAACAGGACGAAATCATCCCCCAATTACGCCACCATCAGTGTGTTCACCTCCCCCGGTATCGGGACTGAAAACTACTCCCCGGAGCAATTTGTGACGGGCACGTGGTACGGAGTTAATCACGTCGTTCATCAAGTGCCGTGATGGATGAGCTTCAGGCAAGCCAGGAGAGATCATGAGACTCCCGAAGCGTCCTTTGGACTTTGCCGCTCACTGCCAGGACGATTGTATTTATAAGAGTTTTTGAGAGGATGGGTTTTTTATGTAAGAATGGATGTTTAGGGTCTGATCCAGTGTTTTGGTAGGGGGTTTCCCTGTTTTTATAACATATTGATTATATGTAGACCTCTCTCTCCAAAAGCGTCGCGATTTCAAGAAGCAATGACTAAACTAATAAATTAAACATTATAGAAAACTGTGGGAATTCACATCGTGAGTGTTTTCGACATACCACTATATAGTATAATTCTTTAAAGAAAGAAACATTTCTTGTTTTTGGCCTGAAAAATGCAATTTTATTTACATTTGAATGTAAGACTGCAAGCTACTCACTGTCAGGTAGTAACTGGTAGTAATGGCCGATGACATTTTGGCAAATGACCGTTCTTTTTTTGTCCCTTGTTAGGAAGAATCAAGGGAAGAATATGTCATTAGAAGATGAAAGTTCCATCATATTCAGTTCATATTGAGTGGCAGAAACCCAGCAACATCCATTAGACTATTTTTAATCAAATATCATTAGTAAAAATATTAAATTTGTTGAGATTTTCAGTAAATGTCGTTCAGAGATAGTAGTGTTATATAGACTTTTCGGGTCGCTTTTTCAATTCCTTAGATGTTTTAGCGTTTTATCAAACGTATATGCCTTTTTAAGGATTGAAAACACAATTAACTCTATATGAAACGTCTTACTCAGTATGTCATTAGTAACTACTGGGCAAGACAGCAGTATGAGAAAAAGAATTGCGGAAAGACTGGGATACCCTGCATAATCACTCTTAAAAATATTGATTATCTTAAAATGTTCGCCATTTTCTTGATTACATTTTTACAACGTCGAAAAGAGATTTTGACATTTTTTTGTTCATACCCAAATATATGACTTCACATAACAAAAAATTTTAAACGTTTGTCAAAATATGTTTGTTGTAAATTTAAGGATTCCACAATAATAACTGCAATTAAATTTTTTTTTGTGACGGGAAATGGGTTTGAAACTTTATCTTTGTTGACAGTTAATAAAATGACTCATTTTTATGAAATTACTTTTTTTCCCCGGGGTAAAAGTGGGTACTTTTTTTCCCGGGATATATTTATAGGTATATACACATAAGTAAAGGTAGACATTTCCTAAGCAACGCAGGTCTAATTGTGTACAAGAGCCTACTAGTTTAAAAATTCAAATGTTACACCGATTGACTTTCATATACATATTGTAGTTTTAAGTTTTTCAATATAAAATCATAGTTTTTCCGGGCCACTGAAAAAAATAGTACCTATATTATTATACACGGGAAAAATATTAGATTTTAGCTCTCGGTTTCAACAACCTCGAGCTAAAATCAAATACTTTTTTCCCTTGTATAATAAATAACTATTATTTATTTTTCCTGTTTCACGACAATGGGTTTTCCCCAAAAAAGGGCGGTTTATCGACATGCCCTAAAAAGTGTACAAATACAACTTTTTAAAATCAACGCTATTGATGGGTTGCAACTTGCAAAATTCCGTTCCTTGGCAAGAGGAAACTGCAGAAAAATCTTGCCATAAAGTAAAAGCATTTAAACCAGCGTAGTTGAACCGTAATGAGCTCCTGTATTTTTCTAAAAAATGTGATTTTGGAAGTTTTTGTTACTCTAGTGCGGCGTAATGTATGTGATAAAACAATGTGAACTAAAGAAATAGGTGATGTGCCTAAAAATCACCAGTATTTCTGTAAAGAGGAGATTCTTACACTACACCTACAACATATCGGAATCATGGATATACCTAGGTTGTTAGACGATGAGATGAGTGACATTCAAATCAAAGAGTTTTTTTTTCATAAATGTAAAATAATACGTAGTAGACACAACGAAACGTTGTCTCAATTTAAAGCAAAGCAACGGTTGTCTTATTTATACGCAAGAATATTTACCGTTCATTGAAGAAAACTGTTGTTTTGACTGGTTGTCTTACTTTAAGATTGTACAATTTTAAATGGATACTGTACTTATTATTATGACTTAAGAATTTGTTCTTTTAGTTCAAATGGTTGGGTAGTTAGATTAATCAGCTCACGTTCTTGAAATAAACAGTCACATAATTCTTTTAAATATGAACATGTTATTATGACAGTAAGAATATTTTACATGCAATGCAATTAACGCATCCAAAGAAGAATATTGTTATTTTCCAACTAGAGAAGACACCCGGTGCCCCTTCGTAATCTCTTTCCATCTATATTAGACTTGCTGGACATTTCTATGTCAGGTACAATGACGGTATAATAGCACAATTACTGATGACCCAGAGACATGCATGCGGTTATATACCCTCTAGAGTCTAGGAGACCTCTATTATGACGAGAAACTATAACGCCATATATCGGCATCCTTCATATTATTATCAGAACGACTTTCTTAAATCAAAATAATAGTTTGCTTAAGTCAAGTATTTAGGTTGTTTTATATTAAAGTAATATTCTTTTTATAAGTACGTGTTGTGTTAAAACAAACATATTATGTTAAGAGTATTATTTTCTTAGTATTAGACAACCATTTCTCTGTGTATATCTACTCTGTATTTCCTGAACTGGCACCTCAAATGTCTCTCAGACAGATGACTATCTATCTAATTTCTAGGGATTTTGCTCGAAACTTACGAATGCTGTCGTGCCATATAATACTTCAGCTCAGAAATCGTTCTAGGATTAGAACTATTTTCAAGCGACCTTTTTAAGTTTTAAGGACTGGATCCAGAACCCTATTCAATTATTCTTAGTTCCGTCGTCCTTTTCTTTTCATTTTCCCATGAACACTGAAATATACTTCTGTTTACTTTTATGTTGGAACTTTGGCCCTGCTTTCCACTCGCACAAAGGACGACGCGACGTAGTAATAAATTAAGAATACCACATTAAAGATTGCAAACAGAAATACAATACGGCGCTTCGCATCAATAAAAAACAACTCCACACTCAGCCACATATGTCTCCACGCTGGACGCCCATTTCAAAGGGTCCCCTCAGCACAACTCACATTTAATTATGTCTGCGTCGCAGCCAGTATAGCGATATTCACGATCCGTCCGTTCATTATGCGGATGCATGTGCCGGTCCGACGAGCAGGAGAGAAATTGCGGGGTAAGGGGAGCGTTCGCACGAGCGCAATTAAAAACTTAAGTGCGCCCTAAACATCAAATTCCGTAATTAAATTTTATTCGGCAGTAGCCCGGAGAGCTACTAGCTGGCCCGGCCACGTCCCGCCTGGCGCAGTAACAAGTGAATTATTCAGCCTCTGTTTTCAATTATTTAACGACAGGTTCGCAAATTGCTGCCCCGTTGTCCGGTCGGGTGGCCCGTGGACCGCGGCCCACCGCTGGAGCGCATTACCTCTACGCTCGCACTATGGAAGCGAGCTTTATTTTGGGGCGACGGCGTGTGTTGTTGTTGACGGGAGCGCCACTCGTCTACTAATTGCTGAACGTTTACTCGTCACAGATTATCGAAACGAATTTCGGCCTGAATTACTCATTGATGATCGAAAAGAAAGCCTATTTCGAATACATAGTATGTGGTGTAATGATTCGATTTTAAGGTAAACGAAAAAGAAAATCAGATAGGTTAAGCAATATTTGTTACATTTGTAACGGTAGATTTTATATTTATGTGGTGATAATGACTATGTCAACATTTTTTAAATAAATATTTGCTTCTAAAGATATCTGGCTATTAATTTTTAAAGAAAATTATTTGTGTGTTTTAAATATTGTTAAATAAGATTTATCATTAAGGAATGTTAAACATTTATGTTTTGCCATTTTTAATGAAGCACAGTATAAAATAAGTCCTTAGTCTTCTTCCTCTCTCTTTATTTTGTTCCTTTTTCACGTCCTGTGTTATTTCTCGAGAATGATGTCTTCTGCTTTCTTCTTTTTTATTAACAAATATTCTCCCCAAGTATTAGATAATAAAATTACAGAACCACAGTTTCTTTTTGACTTTATTTGGTTGTTTCAGGCTAGAATAATGATTTTTATTAGTGTAAATGGCATGGGTACAACTGCTTTCTCCAAAGGTGGTGTATTAATTCCAAAACTGCTACTCTCTGCTGCTAGTGTAATAGTTACGGATTATTGATGTCCGTGATTCCGAAACCTGTCGGAAATTCGACAAAATGCATACAATTAATTGTAATATAGTAATCGATGTAAACTTTCTTATTTTCTTATTGAAAGACAGCAATAGTTTAGTTTAGGTTATGGTTAATAAATATGTATTACTTCTAACCATGTACAAAAGTACGACACACATATCTGATTTCAGGACGTGGTATATTTGCATGTACCTAATTCCGGCACCCCTAAATTTGTAAATAAATATAGGAAAAAATCTACTTTTAGCAACAACACTAAATTATCAAGATCTGTCAAACTTTTAAGTTATATTCTGACCGTTAGAACATTGGTAGAATAAGAAACGATTGTGGGTTGACAACTGTAATGTCAAATCAACAAACCGGATGTCTTTAAATAAAGTTCAATGTTGTAGATTACTTATTTTATCCAACTAAACAGAAATATGTCGGAATTTAGGGCAGTGTCTGAATGTGGCACTTTTACCTTATATCACATGCGGTGGTGCTACAACTGCTTCACTAGTTGTCTTTTTTAAAAGCGTTAAAAAGGAAAACAATCTTAACATTCAGTAAATTGTTATTATAATTACAAAACTATTAGAAATGTGTACACAATGATGTTGGTACCTATATGTTTTTTTTTAACAGTAATTATAACTACAGCATAACATCACTAATATGATAATTCAATAAATCATATTTAACCATATTTATTCATATGTATTTAGCCATATTTTGCCGAATAACGATAAAATGCATTTCAAAAGATCCTGATTCCGAATCAGTTTAAAGATATTTTTCATGAAATAATTATTTTAATTTTCAACATGGATAAGTAGGAATGTTTTTTTTGTCGTCGAATTTGAAATCAGCGACCACATTATCTCCCAATTTTATAATAAACATATTTGAACAACCAGAGCAATCTAAGCCCAATTGATACATGTGAAATATTCAACGTTTATGTCAATCCATATTAAACTGGAATAATGTAAACATAAATTGTCACTTCGTATCACATTAATTACCATGAAATTTTCATAAATGCAAGACAAATTTATCCGACTATTTCTGTAATACATGTACCTATTTTATTATGTCCATCGTATATTTTAAAAAAAGTACAAGCAAATAGTAAATTTCATAATGAATATGTACAATTTTTACGACACAGTATGTATGATTAGATAATTCATTCACTTGTTATAGATGATCTTATGTCGAACCGTACATCTAATGACAATCCTGTCATAATGAATTCCTCCATATATTCTTTTACAATATATATTTTTTTATACAGGACAGGGAAAAGCGGACGCAAAGAGCAAAGCACATTTGAGATCCTACTCAGGATTGTAACGCCTCAGATTCATGTACTATATTCTCTAATTATCTAAAAAAAAATTTGCTGATTTTTTGACCTACGTATTTCAAAAACCTAACGTGATGGCCAACTTCTGAATTCAGATTCATATTAAG
Organism: Melinopterus prodromus; assembly: GCA_964023965.1. NCBI lineage: Eukaryota > Metazoa > Arthropoda > Insecta > Coleoptera > Scarabaeidae > Melinopterus > Melinopterus prodromus. The sequence goes on from OZ030391.1 coordinate 74,659,524, forward strand.
GGTAACAAAGTGTCGATAATAGTCGAATATATTTTGTAAATAAAAATGTAAACATTGATTTGAAATGTTAAAAATAGCAATCTTTGGTTAGTTTATATATAAAAATAATGTATACATTTGGGTAACTAAATTACAATAATTTCCGCGTCAACATGATGATTTATAGGTTAGCTTCAAAAAAAGATTGATGAAATGAAAGAAAGAAATGAAAGAAGATCAATGAAATCAATGAAGTTTTTAATTTTCCAAATCATACTTATAATAGTAATAAATATAATAAATACACAGAGCATCATGAAAAAGGAAATAAGTTGCCTTCAAAATACAATATAAATAATACTTATTCCACGTTTATTTGGTATATTTGATTAAGTTAACCCCACTAATTGGTGCAACATATGGTGCGATTGTTTTTCAAAAACTGTGTTGACGCGGACCCAAATATCAAGCTACAGTACGAAGCATTTTAAGATGAAACTAAAAAAAAAAACTACAATTTGATGATTTATTTCCATTTTGCTGAATACAACCCGCTACGTCACGACTTCTCTCCAAATTTATTGCAAACTCATTTTTTTAAAATATAAAATATTCTTATCCAGCGTGACGTCAGCTGCTTGTCAAACAGGTTCAGAAATTATAAACTGACATGCGCAGTACGCAACCTTCAATTCTATCATTCTTGAATTAGAGTCGCCAATTTTAGCTGAAAGGGACTGATTGAATACTATCAATATGATGTAATAATAAAATGCTTAATTCCAAGTAATAATAATTCTAATATTGCACGTACTGGAATAGGTATCAGAAAGAACACAACTTAACAAATATATTTTCAGTTAGAAGAGAGCTACGTGATGTCCATGGCTAATAACATTCGCAGCGGTAACCAAATGTCCCAGCGCTATACCACATGATATGATTGCAAGTTGCAACAAGTGTCGTAACGAATCAATTCGATTTTCCTTCTTTAATGTATATTGATGTTGACTGTACGGTTCTTAAGTACGGAATGCGTCGACGAAGCAATCAACAACAGACATTGACAATTTAGATAAATCGCTCGGTCGCGATAAGTCCATTTAGTTTATATTTTTAGAAGCACTCCATCTAGCCTTCCGCGTATATAAAATAATTGCGCGCTCTATGTCATATCTTACAATAGCGCTTCAAGAAAATAATAGTCCTAGAAATGTAAGTGGTGTTATTTATTACGTCTACCATAAAAAGTACTAAAAAACGTATGTATTATACATACATACATTGATACGTAATCGATTTGGTTAAAATGCGTTCTCAGCATTACATACGATATAACTACTTCTTTTTTATAATCCATTACAGCCATCCGAGTAATTTAAAATTACTATATCAGTTGTTTGAGAGCTATGTCTAATAATTGGCTTTCAATGACTACTTATGGATGCTTGAGGTAATCTCAAGAGCTTCTTCTTGTGGCACATATCAAGTTTCGGTTGATTAATTGACCAATTAGTGGTAAATAAGTGACACCCGTTTGAAGTTAGGACCAAGAAACAGATTCGTGGACTTTAATAATTAAAGCAAATTTGACGCTAGCTGGTTGTAGTGTTGCTAATTTTATTGCATTATTTAGTGTCCTCTTTCTAATGTACAAGATGTCTCAGTTTTAATGGTCGACGTTACAAGGTCATTATGTAAGAACATTCTGCTTATCGGAATAACACATAGTATCAAGTACACGTTGTTTGTACACGTTTGTTAATTTTTGGCCATTATCTTTAATTTAATTCATTGCTGGTACTAAATACAATAGTCAAACACACTAATCTATTATCATTGGCAGCAAGGTTTAGCAGCGAAACAATCATATCATCATATCATTGCAAAGGTTTACTTTAAATAGAAATTGTATTAAAAACAAATCTGCTAGTAAATTTCACATAAAAATATACGATTTCGTTTGAATAAACAAAGTTGGTTCCACGATAATTTAAATAAATTTTCTGTAAAGCAACAATTAAGTTACAATAATTATTCCTTACTATATTTACACCCTGTACATCTCATCTTATATTGTGGTAACTCCAAGTTCAGATTATCGTTAGTCACTACCACGAATTTGTAGCATTTTGTGTTACTAAAATTTGATTAGCTTAAATATGAACAATTTTGACTCTTTCTGAAAGCACTGAAAAAGTATGCGAAATACTCGAGCAGCTGTATAATACAAGCGTTATTCAGAATTAACATAAGAGTCAATTTACTAATTACAGTATATATGTATTTAGTTTGAAATAATTATAGACAAAAAGTTTTTAGTATAACACTTCCACACTAAATAATGCCATTTCGTATTTAAAAGCATTCTTATTAGTCATTCTTCATCTCAAACATATAACAAGTAATCAACTTGACATACGCAGTCCAAAATCTGCACCATGCACACACCTGCATCAACGGCATCAACAAAAAAGAAGCGTACCTGTATCCCCACCCGACCTCCTCAATCAGTTCATCGGGTTTATTGTCGCGTCATTGTTCGCAGCGTTTGAAATTTCAAAATGTTGGATAATTATCGCGTGTATTAAATCGAAATGAGTTATCAGTGCATCTATTTGACTGGCGAGCAACGATTTGAGATGGAGTGTGACAGCAATCGTATACCGGTGAGTTTATTTGTATGCATAATTAACCTCAATTGCAAAAATGTGATAATACCATATTGGAATGTTGCGTTGTTGACATTTCGTGTATTGCCGGTACCTCAATTGGGTGCATTTGAGAGATTTCGATTGTTTATTGTGCGGTTTAGGATTATTGGCGAGTATTTGCTCGTGTATATCTGCGTAAAATATCATACTTTATTACTGTTAATTGTCGCATTAGTGCACATTAACCTCTACGTCCTAAACTTACTGACCTTTCAAAACGTTTCGCAACAAGAACTTCGCCAACAATAAATTTTAAATTTCTTGTGGTACCTATAGATATTTTTATTATATAGACCTATTTATAGTGTATAATTATGGTGACCAGACGTCCTGCTGTTTGCGAGACAGTCCTGACTTTTCAAATTTTGCTCGCGTCCCGCGGTGGCCAGGTTGGTTCTTTGGTCTTTATTTAGTCCAAACTTTCTTGTTCAAATTGTGTGCTGAAATGCACTATAACAGTATATCTTTATAACTTTAATAATAGATTTAAATTAATAAATATAAATAAATAGAACTAAATGTACTAAATTGTATCCGCTATCGTCTAAAAGTGAGCGATTTTATTACAATGAAATATATGAATCTTAGGTAACTTACATACCGCAGTAATTATAAACTTAATATTGATTAATCATTTGTTATTGATATGATTTGGTTGAAAAGCCAGTTGTAGATACAATGGGAATTCGGAAGCTCTTCGCACTTTTTTACGACAGTAACAATGCTCAAAACTTGTTTTAGTTTAAGTTGTATACAGACAAATTAGCAAAAATTATTCCAAAACTATTATAATCAGGTATTAGAAACTATGGTGTTTCAACCATAAATTTGGTTGATCAGGTTCTCTTACCTTACTCTTACCTCATTGATCGTATACTATCTAACTAATTCTATCATAGAAGCAAGCAACGCCAACGGTAAACTGTGAACAAATTTCTAGCATCAAAGCAAAGCAGTACCTACATATTTTTGTTGATAAATTTATATATAATATTTATCTATGAATTTTGTTGACATTTTAATGTAAAGCCATTATAAGTTGCAATAATGACCAAAAGATTTTATTATATTTAATGTATCGTAAACTGTCTCATGGTGGATAAATGATATTTTTTTAGGTTTTTGAAAAATGTTATGTAATCAAAAAACGAACGGATTTTTGCGTTTTCTTACTCTAAATACAGGTCAAAAAATAATTGATCTAGTACCTTTCTCTATACGTGTACAAAATTACATAAAAAATATTAATATTTGATAATTTTTGTGGCATTATTCAGGGCCGTTGAATACGAATATTTGTTTGTTAGTTTGTTGGGCCTTAATATTTGTTTTATCCATAATAAAATAATTAAATTTCTTAATATATATTTATTAGTTAATAAAAAGTATTTGCAGTATTTATTACGTACCAATAATTTATGTTGAGCTCAAATTACAAGTTGAAAGAATAACGAAATAAAATTTCACTTGTATCCAACAATTTTTTTACTGTACTAGATATGGGAAAACTATAAATGAAATAAATATATATCGATTAAACAAGTATTTCTGATCGCCAACGAAAAAAATTTCTGAAAATTGTTACAAAGCAGTTAAAAGCGAATCCGAATTAAATCTCAATTTATTAAAATTGAAAATAATATTTTTTCAACAATCTATACGCATAGAATGAGTATTAGTAAAACTATAACACCAATAATATATACATAAACCAATTCAAAATAATACCCAACAGGTACCTGGTTTCACCTTTTATTCAAGCAACGCACTAATATGCACCTCCATACTATGCTGTGTCAACGTGCATTTGCAGTCCGTGCGTGCTTTTGTTTACGTCCATGCTAAACCGTTTGTAAACCCCTGTACGTAGTAGAATGGTAGCGTCATTCAATTTTTACGCGTTTCTCGGTGTTCACTGTCAAAACTATCGGTGTATAGATTTATAAACGTGGTAAATGTGTGACAATTGGTGTTAGTGATGTTCCCGTTGACTTTTTGTTCATTGTCCGTCGATTTTGAAGAGATAAATTGCCGGTATAAGGTAAGATTTTTGTCTATTGCGTAATCGCTTTCGATTTAATTGGAATCCTGGTGTTTTAAAGTCGTTTAAGTCGTGACTTTCGATAATATATTATTCCATATATATTTGGATTGGTGCACAGTGTGGAATTTTGGAAATTTAGCAGGACAAAACCCACAAAATCAATGAACAATATTTTGACTCTTAACATCAAAGATAATATTCTTAATAACCCATACCTTAGTATGCCTTAGTATCTATTAGGTACTCTTCGAAAGCCAAAGTTGTTATGCTGCTTTCATACGCGATGCTGAGTCTTTTCGTACAATTTCAATCGTATACACCTAGTCGTACAATATATATGTGTGTGATAAACTTCTACCATGGATAATTTATATCAAGGTAAGTACTTTATACACAGAACATTTTGGTATGCTTTTACGCGAATATACAGAGGACGATAACACAGGTCGATTGAAACAGACGTTTAATTAGAATAAGATCTTGACATGATCGTGACATAGATAGCGTCACTATAACTGACTCCAGCGCATCATAATGGCCTAGTTATAAATTCATCATACGCAAAAATCTCAGGCTACACCAGCATAAATTGTGATAAATTCATCACACGCTTGTCTTATAACTCCGTACAGAAAGAGTGTAAAAAGACCCCGAACATATATTATCTTAACCTGATGGCGGACACGGGAAAACGGACAGATTTTCTATCGGATAGGACTAATTATTAAAAAATTCCAAGCACAACATTAATCAAGAGTCGCATACAGGGTAGGGACGTTTATCGCAAGAGTCCGTAACACTTTTCATAAATCATCGTTACTACATATATATACGATACATGTACGCAAGCTAGCAACGGCGGCGGCGACGGCCGTTATGCTGATGTTTTCCAGCTGTCTTCTGTGTTCGGCTTCTTTTGTTGAATGTTCGTGCCTGCTCCATAAATATCTTTTTTTGTGTGTCTTTCATCGTTTTCATGGGAAGATGCAAATTCTTATGTTATGGGTCAGTAAAATGACTTCAAAGCTTTTAAAATTTGGCCGGTTATCAATTACTGTATATAGATAGTATTAGGTAATCAAAACCTTGCCCCTTTATTGTTAATATAACGAATCATTCGCCAATATTTTGTCTATCATTATTAGAAATTTCGAAAATCAAAAACTAAATTTATTGCGGAACTATCACTAGTCATTCACATAAATAATTCATTTTTAACGTTCCTGTTCAATGAAGTGCAGAATATGTCAGTTTCTTTCCAGTTTCTTTGAATAAACAACGTAAAATCTGTATTGTAGGCCATCATGAATATTTTTCTTGTATTCCACCAATCCCAATGTGTAAAACCGAATATAACAATAAACATACTAATTAATCACGAAAATACCAAACGCAATTCACGCTGGAACTAAGAGAATCGTGACAGATCAACGCATTAGGACCTCAACAAAAAATACATATAGGCACGAGGTAAAATCCAAACTAACTTTAACACGTGTTCACTATTATTTTACGGGTACGATTCGGATTTAAGACAGTTTCGACGTTCCGTGACGAACAACGAAGACCGACAATGTGAACTATTTCGTCTTGTAATTTTATACTGGGGTTGTGTTTCCTTTGATCAAATTAAAAATAGATCGCGGACAGAACAGGCACAATGGCAGCAAGCGCGTGCCCCAAAAGTACGCTAACGATGATATCGACTTTCATCAACCCTAATCCCTAAATCTCAGTGTTTGACAGGAGTTAGATTTCTTCACGCAAGTGTGTAGACTGCGGTAAGCAAGATACTTAACTGCATGTGATAGCCATAGAATTTTATAAGTACTGTATTGTTTTTTGTTCAGAAGTGTCACGTTTTGTAGACATTAATTAAGTTAATTATGTTTAATTCGCTATGAATATGTTACAACCGATAGGCCCTCAAACCCCTGTTGTTATTATTTATGATTACAAATTGACTAATTTTAAAATTGTTTTTGTTTAAACTTGTATCTAAGCAGCATCATGTTGTCAGTTTCTTTTCGTATGTATCATAACAATTTTTAAATTTGTTATTTAATCAAAATTAAAAAATCTGATGTGGCCAGGCACATGACTTTATCATACAATATATAAAATTAATTGTTTAGCAGCATGAGAATCTATTTGAGATGAGATCAGTCGTGTCTGCATTAAAATAAAACTAGTTAGCCAGGATTTAACAGATAAATAAATACTTTAATAAATACATAATTCCTTTATTAAAATAAGACAATATTAATTGCAACAAAATATTATTTATATTTAGGGCGCAGTTCAGTATACTTGTTTCCAAATTGCCTTACTCTTCCACTCAACCCCTTACGCAAACCATAATTGTAGCAATAATATAAAAATAGTTCCGAGAACTTATCAAAACAAAAACAAACAACAAAATTACTCTAGAGTCTAATTACTACGTAATTGCAGCAAATCCAACTCAACAAAACATCGCACCTGCCCATAAAAAATAAAAAGCCTCCAATGTGCGCTTGATGCCTAAAGTCCCCCCTGTTGAGCAAACAGCCAACGCTTCACCTTTCCCCCAAAACTGTTTCACGATAAATTTTTCATATCTTCCCTGAGACCAATATATATGTGACTGACCTGGTAAGAGAATGACCGTTTATACAGCTCAATGCGATGGGCAGGTGGGGCAAACAAACCCCCGAATCTGAAATTAAGGTTATGGACATACGTTCGACAGCATATCTTCCGCATGAGGTATTGTGGGATCCTAGTGGATAGCAACTTATGATACAATATTGCTGCATGCAACACCCTAGTGTTATCCATGTTCAACCACCCCAAGTCGCCCAGCCCATTCGATACATGATCATACTTCGTCAAACCAAAAGCAAACAGAACACATGCATTTTGGACACGCTCAATACGCTGGCTATCCGACGCCATCAGGCAAGGACTGTACACGGTATCACAATATGAGATCATTTGATACTATTAACTACGGTCAATATTAATTGTGAGATAATGTCAAAACATCAGCATTTGACACTACCGGTACTGTCAGCATTTGACACTACCGGTACTGTCATTAGCCTGAAAAATTTGCAAATCCTGGGTGACTATATAGTATTAAGTCAATGCAGATGCGACCGATCTCGATCAAATAGAGTTTGCTCTTGCAGCTAAACTATTAATTTTACCAAAAAATGTCATAGGCATAAATTATTCAAAATTTCCTCTGCTTTAATTTATTATTTAACTATTTTGACGAAATTACAGAAATTGCGGCTCATTTCTAAAATCCTTGAAAAAGGCTTCGAGTAGACACCCAGTTCCTTTGGACCCTTTTGAACCAAAAGCTTTTCAACTCTAAGTTTGGTCATGGAACTTCTAAATATGAAGTGCCGCGCGGATACCTTTAGTAGTTTCTCCGGAAATGAATTAACAAAAATTGGGTACACACACACACACACACACACACACACACACACACACACACACACACACACACACACACACACACACACACACACACACACACACACACACACATACACACACACACACAGACATTTTTTTGTACCTTGGTCAAATATGTTCAGGGGACCCAAAAGGACATATTTCCGCTAAAATCTCAAAAATTTTTTTCGGCACGATTACAATACTTTACATACTGCGTATGATAAAGTAAAAAGTTGTGGAGTGATTTTAGTTTGTTTGTTGTCGTCTATTTTTTTGGTCCATAGATGCATTTGATTACTAGCTTGCTATTAGATTCTCAAACAGTTGATTCCACTGCCATTAGAGGCGTATCATCTACGAAAGTGGCAAGTGTCACATTTTCCAGCTGTCGTAGGTCGCTTGTATACAGGGTCTCCCACGACGAGCTGCCATTAGAAGTATATGGAGAACCAAATGAAATGAAAGATTGAAAATTTGTGGACTTATATTGCTGGACACGATCGTCTCAACTAAAATATTTGGATTTTCCGGTTACTTCCGGTAACACCGGAAATGATGTCAACTTTTATATTTCAAATGGAACACCCTGTATTTTATCGCATTTTTGAAATCTTCATTAAATTTTAATTCACTTTTATGTTACATTTCCTATACCTAACATGTGTCATTTTTGAGATATTAATTGTTTTCATTAAAAAATGACAGCTGCACGGTTACTTTCAATTACTTATAAACTATCCCCTTTGATAGCTGGAAAAAAGTTGTCCGGCGAAATTGTTGTGAAGGTAACGTATTATCGACACATCGGTAGAACTCTTCTAAAAGTTATACAGGGTGTTCAAATTATAAGATCAAAGTTGAATTCGAGAATAGTACTAAAAGTCGATTTTTTCAAATGGCAACCCTAACATATTAATACATTTCTCAATTCTATGGAAAATTTTAGATCAACTTTGTGTACAATGTCCTATACCTAAAATGTAAATGTACCTACTTAAATCGATTTTTAAACATCACAGTGGAAATTGCACATATTGCCAAATCTAGATTGCTTTTGAAAGCAATTGAACAATTTGGAAAAACACAACTATATTAAACAAGTTTCTAGGTAATTTTTCATTATAATTAATTTAGTAATTATAAAATTATAAGCCTACAATAAAGCACACTATTAAAAATAAAACCAAGTCGTACGGTAATTAAAAAAAAAATGCTGTATTCAATTTCAATAAATGTTCAATAACGTTGCCGTTTTCCGCTAAAGATGCTATAATTCGTTTTAACGCATTATTGTTGGTGGCGTCCCTGATTGAGTTAGCACATAACCCATTGAAAGCAGCTCGAACTCTATCTTTCTCTATCTGTTCTCCTTATCAATTATTGGGTTCTCATAAACTACGTCTTTAATAGCTCCCGAAATTAATAAATCCATTGGCGTCAAGTCGGGCGAGCGCGGTGGATATTTGTATGACCCATTAAGCGGATTCCACCGATCACCGAATATCGCTCGTTAAGCAAGCGTCTTACTGCAACTGTTATCTGCGCTGGAGCACCGTCCATTTGAAACCACCCAATAATGGAGGACCCAATAACTGATAAGGAGAACATGAAAGATAGACTTCCAGCTGCTTTCAATGAGTTATGTGCTCACTCTATCAGGGACGCCACCAACAATAATATGGTAAAAGGAATAGTAGCATGTTTAGCGAAAAACGGCAACATTTTTGAACAGTTACTGAAATAGAATTAAGCGTTTTTTTTATTTTCTTACGTTTTCTTTTATTTTTAATATTGTGTTTTATTGTAGGCTTATAATTTTATGAATACTAAACCAATTATAATGAAAAATGACCTAAAAAAACTTGTTTTACTAAAAAGTTTTGTTTATTCCGACTTGTTCAGTTGTTTTCAACGCAATCTAGATTTGGCAATATGTGCAATTTCCACTGTGATGTTTAAAAATCGATTTAAGTAGGTACATTTACATTTTAGGTATAGGACATTGTACACAAAGTTGATCTAAAATTTTCCATAGAATTGAGAAATGTATTCATATGTTAGGGTTGCCATTTGAAAAGATCGACTTTTAATACTATTCTCGAATTCAACTTTGATCTTATAATTTGAACAGCCTGTATAACTTTTAGAAGACTTCTACCGATGTGTCGATAATACGTTACCTTCACAACAATTTCGCCGGACTACTTTTTTCCAACTGTCAAAGGGGATAGTTTATAAGTAATTGAAAGTAACCGTGCAGCTGTCATTTTTTAATGAAAACAATTAATATCTCTAAAATGACACATGTTAGGTATAGGGAATGTAACATAAAATTGAATTAAAATTTAATGAAGATTTCAAAAATGCGATAAAATACAGGGTGTTCCATTTGAAATATAAAAGATGACATCATTTCCGGTATAACCGGAAGTAACCGAAAACTCAAAATATTTTAGTTGAGACGATCGTGTCCGACAATATAAGTCCACACATTTTTAATCTGTCATGTCATTTGGTTCTCCATATACTTCTAATGGCAGCTCGTCGTGGGAGACCCTGTATAGTAGATACGGAATTGTCACAAGACAATACACTGCTTTTATTATTTTTAAGTTCGAGTGTTCATCCATCTGTTTTATCCTGAATGGCCTATCTGATATATACACTCTCGGCCAAAAAACAATATTTTAAATACTCGCATTTCCAATAATATTTACGCAATTCAAATATTTCTGTTATTTTTTGTATGGCAATGAAGTATTTTTGATAGTGTCGTATCAATTTAATGTGAAATGAATGGTGTATCAAAATCAGTAGATAACCACATTTGTTTAGGTTTGGTCATAAAAAAGCTACTGTTTTTATAGCGCCATATACAGGGTTATTATTTCTACTCAAAAAACATTGCACAAGCATGAAATACAGCCGTGTACAAGGTGTTCTTTGTGTACAGGCGGAAATTTTAAAACATCGTTTTGTTATTATTTCTTCTCAAAAACAGTGGCGTGGTATTGGAAGTTTGAAACAAAAACATTGCACAGACATGAGGTATCTAATTGCGTACTTTTCTTCATTTTCTATTAAGATGTACCTACCACAAGTGTTTTTTTGAGATATGTCCAATTTGAAACGCGTGTCACTATTTTTGGTTGTTTAAGCAAAGATTGGACCATAATTTTTCCGGAAATGTACAAATAAAAACCTATTTTAATCTGTTTTGTGGACCAAAACACAGAAAGACTATTTTTTTTATTTACACACTTTCATTAAATGTTCAATTTTGTAACAACATGGACGCATTCAACATGTCATATCTCTGGTTCAATAAAAGAAGATATTGAGTTTAGCTTGAAAAACCAAAAATAGAGTAATTTGTACAAAATCTACAAACATGACGTGTATTGCGTGAGTCAGGAACAAGAACAATCGCTCTATATTGTCATAATCAATCATGGTGCCCGTAAGCAAGCTAAAAGATGGATTATCCACCAACTTAAAAAATAATTCAAGTACCTGTAATGAAATTTCTTGTTCATGTGCAATGTTTTCGTTACAAACGTCCACTTGCACAACTTTTTGAGTAAAAACTATTAAAAAACGACATTTTTCGCTTAAAAATTCAGGCCTGTATACTAAAAATAATCACCCTGTACAGGTGCTAAAAAATCTCTACTATTCTTTTTTACCAAAACAAAACAAATGCTATTACCTATTCATTTGAATACACTTTTATTTTGCATAAAATTGATCCGATAATATACAAAATGCTGCATAACCACATTAGATTGAAACGATCTATTTCTGCGAATATGGCATGCTTTCAATTTTACCAATATATGCAAATTGATTTTTTTATGAAATATCTAAATTTACTAAATATTATTGACGATTTTGACCGTTTCCTTTTAGCCCACAGTGTAGGATGTTAACAGCTCGACGTATTCTGGCGGTAGCATTCTTTGTGTATTAATCCTTCGTGTCACACCTAATTGCAAGATCGTGTTATATCAAGGAAAATTGTTGAGAAAATGAGCATTTTCTAAGGCTTTTTTGTTATATCCGTCATTCTGTGGATGCTTATTTCATTTACAACCGCCAATGTGGAATGTTTAATTGTAAATATTTAAGAACATCGAGTTTGCAATTATTTTAGAGCCAGCCCAGAGCTTGATTATAGCATCCAAGACTAAGTGCCCGTCCTTTTTTAAGAGTGAGACCTATAGAAATCAGGATGATAAGTTTGAAACATAATTAATTCAATTACAAATAATTTCAATAGAGTGATTTTATAATAGTTAAATAACACTAATTCTTAATAACAAAGTAATAAAGAATATAGAGGCAAAAATATAAATCCGAAAAATCAACGAAAAACTTCTTCTTCTTGAAATCAACTAATTACCGCCAATATTCTAGGATCGTATTTATTGAACCTGTAAAAATAATTTTTAACAGTAAATCAGTAAACAATAGAAAGGCAACATGAAGCAAGGAAATACTTTTTCAAATCGTAGTAGGTTACAAATTAAGCAATAGTATATTACATTACAAGAGCTGTAACTAGCATATTACGTGCGAGTGGAAAGTTAACATACGAGCCGCGAAGCGGCGAGTTTTGTTATTTTTCACGAGCACGTTATATGCGTGTACAGCTCGAGTATTGTACATAGTTTTACCTACGACCGACAATTTCAATAAATTGTATCAAAAATGACAAATAAATAAAGGTAAGGATATTTAATGGTTAACCAATACAGTGGCTATAACAAGACAGTGTGGACAAGCGTGGTCTTAATTTTGATTGGCTGTTCGGTCACGTGGTACAAATCTGCCATTAGTGTGCCAATTTATTTGTGTTATATGGTGTTTTTCTTTAAATAACCGACTAATAATTGCGATTGCTCCACAAAGATTATCTAGTTTGTATTATTATGTTGTATAGCAGGATTATTTGCTAGTTAAAGTAATGACTGGTTCCCTTTTTAGGTCATAAAATAGAAACATGTCTTGTTGTGCTGCCATCAACTCAATTAACTCCAGACCAATAACAGAGATGAAAATGGTCTTTCAAACCGTTCCTCAAAGAAGAAAGGACATTGAGATTTACACAAGATTACTTGGAGAATTTATTCAGTAGAGTAAGAGTATAACAAATAATTCTAACGGCACTCCAATTTAGGAGCAATCTAAAATTAATATGTGTATCACAATATCTAGAAGCCGTACCTATCGAAATTTGTAGATTTGGTACATTCCACATATAGTAAAGAACAAACTGATGAAGATCTTGCGGAACTTAATAATGACGAGCTCCGAGCGGAGGTTAATTCTAACAACAGTGAATTAAATTCGTTTTATCGCAGTTAGGAAAAGGATGACCGATTGTTTCTATCGGAATTTTTAAATTTGGTAGATTCCACACGTAGTGAAGAACAAACCGAAGAAGAAGATCTTGCTGAACTTAATAATGAAAAGCTCTGAGCGGAAGTTAATTTTTAACACAAGTGAATTAAATTCGTTGTATCGCAGGATATTTACTAACTAGTATTTTACGAATATCCAGAACATTTATGCATGACTTCAGTAGAGTAAAAAAATTTACAATGAAAGCTATAATATGTATGCCAAATGATCTAAAATAAAACGTTTTAACGATAATTTATTATTTTTCTGTAAAATAAAGGTTTTGCGTTATTTATATGTTATAATAAGATATTTATAGTTGTTAATTTTTATCTATATTGGTGTGTAGGTTTATAGATGTATATAGTATAGATTGAATAATGGATTCCTCTTGTTTGTATACTTCCTTTATATGTATGTAACAATAAAATATATAGATTTATTTCGAAACGGAAGATTCCAAAGGTATTTTTATTTCAGCAGTGCCACTTTAATTAACCTTTATGAAGTAATCCTATTATTTAAGGTAAGTAATATAAACAAAAATGATTCCGTAACTACCAAATTTAAAGTATACAAACTATTTTAATCATATTGTTAAATATAAAGTATGTATTTAAACTTTAGAGTTTATCCTTATATACTCGTATATATAAAGATATATCTATTTTTACATAATAATATGTCGGCGTAGGTTTACAAAGCATTTATGTGATAATATATTTGTAACACGCGACAACTATTGCAGCTACGGCACACTTTGTCTGAAGTGTCGACCGAAAATTCCAATATAAATTCAACATACATTTTTACGAGAATGTAATATATGTTACAGCTCTTGTATTGCACTTACTTACGACCGAAAATTTCAATAAATATAAATTGTTCAAAGATGACAAATAAATAATAAAATTTTCATGCGACGTCTATTATGGCTACGAAGAACTTTGTGTAATGTGTCAACCGAAAATTCAATACAAATTCCACATAAATTTTGCCAAATATGGCCTCATTTATAAACTCATTTACTTATTTTGAGATTAATAACAGAATTGCATCAGGAAATAATAAACACTTTTTATAATAACAATAATTTATAATAAACATAATATATTTACAACTTGTTAACACTTAACTTTAGATTAACTTAAATATTTATAGTTGAGGGGCTATCGCCTGTGAAGTGTTGAGGAGGGTGCAATGAAAAGCTTGTCAGTCTTTGATATTTTATTCTCTGGGCTATTCACATTTGCCTACGTTTCGCCGATACTTGTCTTCGGCTTCTTCAGGGCTAGTGTGGGTGTGAGATTTCGTCAATGGTTGGGGGTGGAGGCCTTTGCGGAGGCAGTCATGTTCGAAATTTACAAACAGCGGCATCAAGCCAGTACAACTTTAGTTTAGTGTGAACTAAACTAACTAGAACTAAACTAACTAAACTAAAGTTGTACTGGCTTGATGCCGCTGTTTGTAAATTTCGAACATGACTGCCTCCGCAAAGGCCTCCACCCCCAACCATTGACAAAATCTCACACCCACACTAGCCCTGAAGAAGCCGAAGACAAGTATCGGCGAAACGTAGGAAAATGTGAATAGCCCAGAGAATAAAATATCAAAGACTGACAAGCTTTTCATTGCACCCTCCTTAAATATTTATAGTTTTACATTAAATCTTATAATAATTATTTATTGTTACAGAGCAATTATTAAAATTAAAATTTGACTGTTTCATGTGATTCGTCGTCTTAATAATGTCACTTTCCGTTCTCACAATTTTGCTCGGTTGCGATTGTTCACCTATATCACTTATCGTTTGAACAAGATTGTTTGTGTGTGATGATTCATAACTTGCAGCTATATTAGTTATATCATTGAAAGGTGTTGTCGTTACCCCACTCGACGTTGATGGTTGCGAGTAGTCCTTTGGAATTTCACTGTTAATCGCTGCACAAATTTTTTCTGCAATTATTGTTTTTGATGCAATTGATGAATCAACGTAACCTTCTGCAACTGTAGACGATCGCCAACCTCCATGTTTTTTTAATTGAATTAGGTCGCCACCTGCATTCGCGAATATAGTAGCAGAAGACCATCTAAAACTATGGCCTGTATATTGATTTGGATCTGGTAACTTTAAAAAAGTAGCTACAAGTTTTGGGATAGATCCTATTTTGTTTATACCCACTGCCTGCAAGGTGCATTTAGCACGTTGGTAGTTTAAAAAAAAAGGTAAATTTTTTGCATCGGCAGTTGGTGGTCTAAGTGCCATATATTTTTTAACGACTTGGTAGTATTGCTCCGGAACCACAAAAGTTCTATCTGTCTTTGTTTTTGTTTCTTTTAGTTTAAATATTAATCTTTTTCCGGTATCCTCAATATCCGCAGGTGTTAAATTTCTAAGTTCGATTTTTCGGCACGCACCGCTGATACCTATTATCAATATTACCTACAATTATAATAATACATATAACAAAACGTTCGATTAAAGAAAAACATTAGTCTCACCTTCGCTAAAAGAAACATATCGTCAGAAGCGTTTTGCAAAAATGTCTTAATATCTTCAGGAGTGAGTATTTTTGATTTCTTGCTTTTGTACGTATCATTTTTGCGTTTTAGAAAAGCAATTACTTTTGTGTAATTGGAAATGTCAATATTATGTTTAATGTTAATCGTAGATTTTAACATCGAAAAAATTGCCCACAGCGAGGCACCGGCATAGGTTTTGGAGAGATGATCCATATACACCATTAAAACATTTTCCGACACACTTTTAATTTTCATTTCTGTGCGCCACTGGCAAAATTTCTTGTATGTATCTTCGTAGCGGAGACGCGATTTGCTGGGCAGAAGATCAGCATTTAGTTCGATAGCTTTATCTCTCACATCTGGTGGTGTACTTGAATTAGACATACTACTAAAACAATACATATAATAAGATGTAGATTCATTTAAATTAATCACTTACTTTTAATAGAGAAGAAATACGGAGACCAACGGAGACTGAGACGTAGATGTATTTATTAGGTTAGGTTATTCGCGCGACATCTATTTCAACTGTGGGAACTGCATTTGAACTGTTGTGACGTAGTAGACGCCATTATAGTATTTCGAATAATAATTGCTAATGACTGAATTGTTAATGTACATGCAAACTAATATGTGTCACTATCACGTTTGGAGAGAAATACTATAATTTCGGCTGCTACCACTAACCATTACCACCAATCGGAACGCATCTTTAGTCGTGCGTAAAAAACACAAACGCACAGCCAAACGCACACGTATGTTATAAGCGATATACCTACGAGCGAAGCAGTCCGTGACGTAAGGGACGTTTACACGTCGGTCGTAGGTAAAAATCTTAACAACACACGACTAGCCTTGGCACTGGAAAATTAAAAATAAAAGCTAGCTACCTATACTATTCAGCTAAGACTGATTACTTTACCAAGTGGTCCCTAATTATAACTTATTTCATTTATGACTGCTTAACCCGCATACACATACAAATATAATAAGAACGCCCTCCCCTAATCTACGAAACAGAAGAACTCGAAAACTCGCCCCTTCAATTCACTAAGCTCGTAAGTGTGGACACAGCTTCCAGGATCAGCACAGCTGTACTATACTTCTCGATATAACTGTATTATGAATGCCTTGACATACCATATTGTCGGCGAATATACAGCAGGCCTTGCTTGGTGAGTGGGTGGTCCTCATATCAATTACTTTATTTCCTCGAAATGTATATTTAACTGTTACCCCAAGGGTGACGCTAATTGAGTGGAACCGTATCTTGTCTAGATGTGGTCGTAATGTAGCTGAGCACATTTGCCGCAGCGGCTTTCAAATAAATATGATTTTTATTCGTGGTAATGGGAGAGTGATGATGGTGTGTTCGCTGTCTCGCATGAAGGGTGATTTCGAGTAAATGTGGTTGGTGTGGGGTGGTTGATATACTGGTGGAGTGTTTAATGTCAAGAGTAAATTAAATTTCAGAATGTTTTCTTAGTGTAACTCAAGACAGATGACAGATATTAACTTTACTTTTCCTTGTTTTCTACTTTCGTGGGATGCAAAAACGGATTTAGTCGACGGTTACGTTTACAACTTAATCGATCTTTAAAAAAACGTGAAGGTACATTCCCGAAACTATATGTAAGTTACGGGCAAACTTTAACTCTTTTTACCGACTGAAAGATAAAAATTAAAAAGCAACAAGTAGCCTGAAGGGTGCACATGTATAAATCTCTAAAATTCACGTCAAAGTACAGTTTAAACTTTACTTAGAGGCTATTTTACAGATCTAAGGCTGGGTTTGTTGCTATAAAATTGCAACTAAAACAAAAAATGTCTAAATTATATTTATTTCATTACGATCTCAATTTAATAAAAAAACGTGACGTGGTAGAAAACTATTGAAGCCGGGTTAGTATTCAGAGCTAAACAATCTAACAACAACATCTCCAAACTTATTCTCTTTACAATATGATTTATGTCCACCATTTTAACGTCATCGTGTTTTTTTGTTCTTTTGCTCGACCATCTATAATTCATACAGAGTGTCACACGGAACATGATGTACATGGGAACCTCGGAAACTGTGTACTACAGTTTTACTTTTAAATGGTGCATAGATTACTAGATATTACGGAAAAAGCTAAAACTGTCAATTTTTTTGAAAAAATGCTGTTAGGTGGCCTGACAGATCACCCGACTGAAGCCAATAGATTTTCTTTTGAATGTATTTTTATAAAAGCCAACGTGTGGACGTTCAGGGAGTAGTGGAAAGGGCTTTTGGGGATACCTAATAGAACTAATAAAAATTTTTACTTTATCATACGCAGTATGTAAAGTATTGTGATCGTACCGAAAAAAAAAATTGAGATTTTCGCGGAATAAGTTCTTTTTGGGTCCCCTGAACATTTTTGACCAAGGTACAAGAAAATGTCTGTGTGTGTGTCTGTGTGTGTGTGTGTGTGTGTAAACGATTTTTGTGGAGACGATTCCGGAGAAACTACTGAAGGTATCGGAACGAAAGTTCATATTTAGAAGTTTCATGACCTAACTTAGAGCTGAAAAGGTTTTGGTTCACAAGGGTCCAAAGGAACTGGTAGTTTATTCTAAGCCTTTTTCAAGGATTTTGCAAATGAGCCGCCGTTTCTGTAATTTCGTCAAAATAGTTAAATAATAAATTAAAGTAGAGGAAATTTTGAATAATTTATGCTCATGATATTTTTGGTAAAATTCATAGTTTAGCTGCAAGAGCAAATTCTATTTGATCGAGATCGGTCGCATCTGCATTATTATGAAAGTACATAGTAGCCAGGATTTTGACAAATATTTTTTTGTGTTGTCTCATTCGAAAACAGCTGATCTCATCAGAGGCTCGCAGAGGCTATGATCAGAGGTTGGAGAACCACTATGGAACGTTGCCGCTCTAGTGCGGCAAATTATAAAATACAAATTTCAGATAAAATAAGATCACCAATTGTTTGTTGATAAGAAATATCAACCCGTCTTTATATCTAATTCTAAAAACGATAAATTGAGAAAATTATAAATAAAGAATAGCGATGAGTGAACAAATATAAATCTGTCAGAATTTGAATTACCTTTTTAAGGTGCGTTTTCATTAGTGATAATGGCAGTGGTAGCAGACGTCATTATAGTATTTCCAATAGAAAATTGCTAGTGACTCATGTTTATGTACATGCAAACTAGTATGTGTCAATATCACGATATGTAAGAAATACTATAATTTCGTATTCTACCACCGCCATTAGCTACCATTACCTACCAATCGGAACGCACCTTTAAACTTGACGTTTCGTCAAAGTGGTACCAACCTAGCATTTACTATACAGAAATTTTTTATTTTTTTTTAATACGTATTTCTTAAAAAGCAACACAATAAACGTTGATGTCGCTCCTGCCAAAAACTAGATAGCGCGACTCGCTCACATGCGACGGCGACACTCCGCCTTCGGTGACGTGCCGCATCACCGCTCGTCGCGCTATTCCGTACTTTCGGCATTTGTGACATAAATAACTATTATTCTAATGACGTAGTGTAGGTAGTGTCAAATGCTTATGCTTGACAATACCTACTATTTATCTCAATAGAATAGATTCTCATGCAGCTAAACTATTGATTTTATATATTGTATGAGTCAATAGTCATACAATATAGTCAGTCATGTGCCTGGCCACATCAGATTTTTTAGAACTACAGTAGCGACCAAATTTTAAAATGTGTATCAAATACTTCTTGTTAATGATTTGTTTGCTAAAAAAATTTACTTAGGGAGTTTTTAGTTTTTAATTCACAATAATTAAAGTGTTGCCTAAATAAATAATGTTATTTTGTCAAATTAAGTAAATACCTATGTGAAATTATAAGGTTGCTAATTTTTACGTAAATTTGTGAAAATTCTATTGTATCATAAACGTGTTATACCTACACGCAGTTGTAAAGCAATGTCGATATTCTATTTAAATCTGTAAATATCAAATGGAGCCTCACCTAGTTGACTATTATTTGCTCTAAACAAGAATTAAGAATTACCCTAAAGCCCTAGTAGCCTTCTCTGCTGCCGCCTGAAGCCTCTGTACAGTACCACAGTTCATGGAAGCTAGTTTTTATGTAGCTCCGAGGAAAAAAACCAAGAGGTCTAAGTCGGGCGATCTGGCGGGCCACCTAATGGGACCTTCAATGTATTTTGTGATAATGTTATACACGTCGTATACATGGTTGTAAAGTTTTAGCAATATTCGATTTAAATCAGTACAAATTCAATATGGCGTCCATTAGAAATAAAAAATATTTCTTGACAACAAAAATAGCTTCAATAGCAGCACAGTAGCTTCCTATTTATCGTAATAGCAAAGTTATTCCGAGACCGCCATCTACCTACATCATGTTCCGTGAGACACCCTTTTATTCCCATGAAGGATCTTTATAATATCATTATGACCACATAATATGAATGATAAGTGAAATTTTGTTAGGCGATTATGGTAAAGTCTTTTATTCTCTTAATAAGAAAAATAATATGTACCTTACATCATAAATACCTTACATATACCTTACATAAATACCTTACATCATAAAATTTTAGAATATACCTTATTGTAAAAACATTCTTTTGCAAGAGACAATTGAAAATTCGGACTTTTTTTATAACATTGATAACATCATAACAATTTTGTTTAATAAAAAGTTATTAACTGGTTTTGTAGAGATCATTGCGTTCAATACGAACGTTGAAATCATAATAAAATATCCGTCTTTATACCCTCTGTGTTTTTACTTTATCATACGCAGTATAATAAAGTATTGTAATCATGCCGAAAAAAAAATTGAGATTTTAGCGGAAATAGGTCTTTTTGAGTCCCCTGAACATTTTTGACCAAGGTACAAAAAATTTCTGTGTGTGTGTGTGTGTGTGTACCCGATTTTTGTGGAGACGATTCCGGGGAAACTACTGAAGGTATCGGGACGAAAGTTCATAATTAAACTTAGAGCTGAAAAGCTTTTGGTTCAAAAGGGTCCAAAGGAACTGGCTATTTACTCTTAGCATTATTCAACGATTTTGCAATTGAGCCGCCATTTCTGTAATTTGGCCAAAATAGATAAATAATAAATTAAAGTAGAGGAACTTTTGTATAATTTATGTTTATAACATTTTTTTGTAAAATTAATAGTTTAGCTGCAGGAGCAAATTATATTTGATCGAAATCGTGTCTGCATTAATAGCAGGTAGCCAGGATATTTTGAATCTTTTGACAGTATTCAGAACGTCACCGGTTGGGAAACGTCAATTCAACACGCAAATGCATGGAGAATGCGAGAACGCGCGGACGTACAGTGCAACAATATTAAAACAACTTGGTGTCAATGTGTATTTCGATTGCGGATAGCCATGTTCTTATGTTTTCGCGAATAAATACAAGAAAGATTGTAAGACGGTACGGCAACATTAAAACTTATTTGGAATATTGAGCATAATTCTTTATGAACTTTTGTAGTTAGCCCTGAAAACGGGGTAAAACCCATCTTCAAATTATAGTATGCTAGAAGCCAATATAATATATTAATCATCAGAACCAATAACCTTTTTACTTTATCATATGTAGTATGACAAGGAGGTTTAGTCTTAGCATTTTTAAAATATTTTGGAAATAAGCCGCTATTTCTGGAATTTCGTCGAAATAGTTAAATAATAAATTAATGTAGAGGAAATTCTGAATAATTTATGACTATGAAATTTTTTGGTAAAATAAATATTTTAGCCGCATGAGCAAATTCTATTTCATCGGGATCGCTCGTACTGCATTAAAGCACTAGTATTAAAACTAGTTTGCCAGGATTTGTCAGATATTGTAATTCTAATGATAGTAGGTAGTGTCATATGCTAATGTTTTGACATTACATACTGTAAATATAATCAAAATATTTGTCTAGTTCTAGCAGTGTTATTTTAATGCAGACGTGGCCGATCTCGATCAAATAGAATCTCCTGCAGCTAAACTATTAATATATGGTATGATAAAGTCATGTGCCTGGCCACATCAGATTTTTTGACGTTGTATTCAGCATTAAACAATTGTTCACAAGGGTGCTATGAAGCACTGACAGAATTTGTGTATGACAGCATTGACAGCGTGCGGGCACGCACTAATAAAAAATAAAGAAATGTGCATATGGTAACTTTTCAACCACCTGTTGCAATGTCTATTACACAAGACATTTGCACCAGTTATGTGTACGTTTATTAAATATTTTATGTAGTGCGATTTTTGACAGCGTGGAATTTTTACGATGACTTTTGGGCCTCTATATGACTGGGTGAATGTGCTGTTTATTCTGGAAACTTTATGAGAAGAAGGGGAAGTTTGTAGGTGCAAACTGATCGTACATGAAATACTACACTAATCTATCCTCACGCAATATTAATTTCTAATTTCAAGCTTTATAAAATTTTATGTTGTTGAGAAAAAATCTATTTCAAACTGAAGCAACGGCTTACTATGTTTTGGTGCTTTGTAATCATTAAACGATAAAACACGATTATTTTTAGCCAAAATCAGTAGCAAATGCAAGTAAATATTAGTAACAAGCAAAGCATTTAATTTCTATCAATATAAGTAGAATACACTAGTAAAACATTACGACTTTTTGACATAAACTATTCCCGCACCCTGCATTTGCTCTTTTTGTGTCAATACAGATTTAGGAGGTCTTTCTGGTATTAATTCTTTATTTCTCCAATCTGTAAACACATGCTGAAAAACGTTAATGTATACTTAGGGGAGTAGTGGTGTTCATAAAAGTATCAACCGCTTGCTAGCGACATTAATTTCCGACTTCTTCTTCAAGTGCAGAAGCGAGTTTTCAAGCTCAGAGCATCAAGTGCATCGCATAAATCTCGATGCTGGTTAAGGTGCACGTATGGAGCAATATATACATCGGGGCTTTAGGATAAATTTATGCCGAATTTCGGGTACATTAGCCGAAATTGCTCGCATATATTATTACGTACGCGTTATGAACGAGGGCGTACGTAATTCTGGGCAGACGTGAAGCGCACTGCTTACTGCAGACAAACGACCGAGGATATTAGAACTGTTATTGGGACAAAGCCATAATATATGTATATCCTGCACAATTGTCGTTCTAGCAATGCAGGATAATAATATAGGAAACAAGAATATGTTATTTTGTCTGTACATTTTGTATATATGTTACAGTAAAAGTACAAACTGGAGTAAATGTATACACTTACTAGTGAGTGTATACAGTTCCTGGCTATTTTAGTAAAAGTATCAACTCTGTGTAAAAATGCATACTATTCCTAGTAGATATATACCCTTTCTAGACACTGCATACACTTACCACAGGGTAGTTAAAGTATCAGTTAAATGTACTGATACAAATCTAACTTGTTGAAGAATATATTACATTATATTATCATCATTACTTGAATCTGTATGCAAAATAAATGATTGTGAGAACAGTATGTAAATGAACTGATAAAAGCCGGATGACAAAATTATTTCGTTTCATTTGGTACTTTTGATCATTTTGAATTTGTTGCACTCTGGATTAATTAGCAATGTAGTGGTTAAAATTGTTACCTCTCTTATCAGATGTTTAAACAAATTATCAAATTACCTTTAGCCCTGTGTCATAAACAATTGATCCTATATAGGAACAACGATATATTATAAACAAATTTAGTGTATTGTGCATTCATTTGTAACTGAAACAATACATATATTAACATGTGGCAATTTATTCATGGGCTGCAGAAAAATTATCAAAAACCGGTACATGTCCGAATTTTTTTTGTCCATGAGTTTATTAATTACAATACTTGATTAACAATACAATATGGTTGGGTACTTTGAATGCAATAAACGTTTCATTATGTTGCTTTTGGTATTTTGCAAAACATGTTCACTGGATGTTCTGGGGATAACTCTTGAGGTGGAGTGTTTGTATTGAAATTAATTACTCAGGACATACCTGCACTGCATGAGAACAGGACTATACTTTTAAGAATGCTGATCAACATATTTATTTCAATGTTTTCCTTCGTATTGCGCCACCTTTCGATCATAATTGTTTTGTTCTGTTAAGAATTAGCTTAGGTTATGACCACAGCGGGTGCCAATAGAATTCGAGGTAATTTTGTTCTGTACTTTTACTAGTAAAAGTATAAATTTAAATTACAGCGTGTTTTATTTGTGCATACTTCTACGAAAGTTGATTAGAAAATGTATGCATCTCCTGTAAAAGTGTACTTTTTATTGGTTGTGAATGACTGACTAGTAACTGTATACATTCACGAAGTTGATGTTTTTACTGTACCTAACATATAACATATAATTGTATATGTTGTGTGGACAAATTTAGTTTTTATTTCTTATTCTGCATTAGTGATAAATCCATTTCAATTACATAATAGTTTATTAAAATGTGAGTCCTCTTTCAAAATAATTGGCACATGTATTCTTTGATACCATTTAAAAATGCCGCGGCCTGATGGAAATCTGTAAGTAGTCTGAAATGCAGATTTAAAGTTTTACTTCAAAAGTAGAAAGTAACAGACATCCTAAAATACTACTCTTGCCGAACTAAGTAGGCCGAAATTAGAGCTTGCAGCTTGAATTTCAAAGTTAGGACAGGAAATGTAATTGATTTTCCCTTGACAATTCTTATTTCAAGGTTTAAAATCCTACCGACATATCATGGCCTGACAGAATACTCTAAGTAGGCTGAAATAAATTTGTAATCCGGAAATGTAATGTTGGTATTCATATACTGGGTAATTGGGAGACAGAGGAGGTTCTTTGAACAAATGTTATTTTTTCTTAATGCTACAGGTGCACAGTAATAACGAATGGACATTTTCACAAATGTTAATAATGCATTTTTATACGAAAATGTTATGGACACACGAAATATGTTTGTTGCCCGCTAGGCATGTAATGAATAATTTTCAAGTATAGTAACGAAAATAGTTTACACAATGTAACCACCAGGCGACCTGTCGATCCAATAAAAGCACACGTCAATGTTGTTTATATGCCAAAACCAGGCTGTCAGTAATTCGTCTTTAGAAACGGATTAATTTATTACGATTGCGTTTTACAGGATAAGAAAGTATTGTACTCATCACGCCCAAAAAGTGATTTCCTTGCCTTGTACTATGGGTCGACTGTCTATCTGTTCTCTCATTCCTGTAAAGAATCACTTTCGTGTTATATTAGACTTTTATACATCTTTTAAAAGAATCTACTTCTTATTTAGAAGTATGAGCCTTTATGCTAAGTATTTTGACGTAAACGCACCAATACAAAAGCCCTATTAACCGCGGTCCTTCATTTTCTGCAGTTTTGGCAGAATATGCTTGGATGCCGAATGGAACTTGCTAAGCGTCGACATTCCAGGCCAAAATGCGATTATACGTTAATAGGATATTCATGTATTCATGAGACCACCTTGTCGCACAGGGTGTACGTGTGGATACTATGGATGTAGGCCAGTAATCAACAACGGGATCGCTAATGAAGATCTAATGAGCTCCTCATGATCGCGGAATACTGCGAATGCTGCATTGTTACAAAGTACCTACACTCGCAGTTGCACAATCAATTTTCTAGCTGCAGATGTATTCTGTTTATCTCAGCGTTGGTGAAATATCTGTAAGATAATCTCTTAAACAAAATAAAATATAATAAATAACATTTTCCCGCTCTGGACTCAGAAAGTAGTCGTTATATCTATGGCTGCGTTTAGAAAAGGGATAGGCAACTAAATATACTTCCTGACTGTGAATGAGCTGTACACCTTTCGGTATTTGCATTCAAACTAAACGTTAGAGTTTGTTACTCATTTTATCAATAATAGAATATAATATGAAATGCGTCTGTAACCACAATGAAAATTGACAAAAACACCCATACGTGTGTTGTCCTCGTCGCTAGAAGATAAACATTATTTCAGTTATTTTAGGCATTTGTTCTACGCCTAAAGCTAAGAAACTGAGACCGTCGACTTGGTACGGGATGTAAGTGTCAGTTGTCGAGTATATTTAGGGCCAATGAAGCTGCTACACTGATACAAAAACGTTCTCG
The DNA here is from genome assembly GCA_964023965.1 of Melinopterus prodromus. Classification (NCBI taxonomy): domain Eukaryota; kingdom Metazoa; phylum Arthropoda; class Insecta; order Coleoptera; family Scarabaeidae; genus Melinopterus; species Melinopterus prodromus. The sequence continues at coordinate 74,685,759 of OZ030391.1, forward strand.
ATGGCACGCACGTTACACTGTAAGTTATCTATTTAAAAACAATTCTCAAATTGCTCGGAAGCAATGGGGGAGCATTATATTTAGGGAAACGTCGAGGGTTTTGTACATTCCATCCGTGATAATTGATGATGATTGAATTTACAAAGCCTGAGTTATCAATAATGTTGTCGTCGTGAATGTTTCTAAAGTTTGGTATTCATTGATGGCATGTAGTATGGTAGAGTTGGGTCCTTTGGCATCTGTGCCTGTCGATATACAGGTAACTAAAAGAGCTTTTGTATTTGCCTCATACTTTAAAGTCCTTTGATGTTGAGCCTTTTCGCGAAGATAGTAATTGTTCGAGGAATAAGTTGTGTCAGTTCCGTTATTGTGTCTATTGCATACGTTAGACATTAAAGAATGACATTTTTGTGACCCCAATTCAGTTGGTGATTCAATTACCATCAATTTGCTGTTAATTTAAATATAATGGCTACTTGGATGTCTTAATGATGCTTGCACTAGAAGGAGTAGAGCTATCCACCAAAAAGCGTTGAAACTTAAAATAGTTATTCTTTCGTTTTTATGTACGAGTTACAACAACGGTCAAGTCTAACTCTAACAACGCGAAGAAGCCGATTAGCTTCAGATTTGGTGTTTTTAATACACTTGTTGGTTAACCGACGATCTATAAGAGCGTGTTATAAAAAGATGAATAGTGTGCAAATGTAATACGTAAAATAGGCAACCTCACATGTCTTATTACATACCTATGTGCAAGTATAATTATACAATGCATGAAATAGGTGGGTACTCGTTCTTTCCTCTTTTTTTACGTTTTAAACATGGTAGCTACCGCTAAAAATTATTCCAATTTACACCACTGGTGAATGCCGTTGACTCTATTTTGTACCCTTTCAACACCTGCCATCCCCACGTACTTTGGAATTTTCTATGGCACCCAACAAAACTTGATTATCGGTTCACCAGTTAGTGAAACGAAGCCAATTAGTTATCAATGCACATTGAGGCCGGAGCATGTAGTGCGCCGTGGCATGAACCGGTACGCGTCAATATAATAGTACATAAGCTAAACGACCGAAATTCAGATACTGTCCTAATTTCTGAAATATTTATAATTAGTTGGATAAAATAAGAAATCTACAACATTGAACTTTATTTTAGGACATTTTGTTTGTTGATGTGACATTACACTTATCAACCGACAATCGTTTCTTATTCTACCAATGTTCTAACGGTCAGAACATAACCTAAAAGTTTGACTGATCTTGATAATTGAGTGTTATGCTAAAAGTTGATTTTTTCCTTGTAAGGTAACTGCAATGTTCCTTCTTTTTACATTGCTACAGGATAACAGTAATTATGAAAATTCTAATAATATCTAGTTAGGCTGACTAAAAATGCGTGTGGGTGTGAAACAAAATAAGTTTGTTTTATTGCAAACTAAATGTTTAGTAAGATATTAAACTCGAGCGCTTTCGGCTTGTGTAGCCATCTGCAGGAGTTTAACGTCAAAAAGGATAAAATAATAGCACATATTATTATTATTGATCCAGCCGTGATACCATACCAGCGACTTTAAGCAACAATTTTCGGATTCACGTGTCATCACTGCTTGCTATGCTGGTGCTATACAGCAAATATAAATTAGCTTAATTTCAGTGATCCTAGGTTATGGCCAATAATTGTCGGCCCTCCAGTGTTACCTGAAGGTTGAATGTTAATGTTCTTCATGTCCTCCAGTATTAACAACCTTTTCTTTTATAGCCTAATAGTGATTTGAAAAACAGCTGCTAGTGCATCTTATTAGATTCAAGCACTTGGAACTGGTAATCCAATTTTGAGAGACTTGTCATTATCAACCAAAAGCTTGGCTTCACTAGAATTCAGTGGTATTCTTTCTTATTTCCAATAACCATTTCTTGGAGCTCCACAAATAACTTTTCCTGCTTGATTCATCATCATTCATCATATTGCACAGTGATCACACATATCGTGCGCTATGTGTGTTAAATTTGCACCATTATTTAACTTTTTGTCAGTCGTAGCCGCCATTTCAGGTTTATCAAAAATATTTGTATGGCATTGATTACGTGTGGCTTCTTTTAAAGCTCGTTCGTCTTCATGAGAACATGGAACAAAAGACGTTTCTTACATATCTGGATGCAGTATAAACTACTTTTTAAATCAGAAATTTAATTGATCCCACTGCTTGCAGCAATCTAATATTGTTAGTTTTCTTAGTTCCTTCTAGCTGAGAAACATTTTAAATTCTAGCGAAATGCCGGACTTATGTGGTAAATAAAAAATTAAAAATCGTTGAAGAAACTATCAACATGGGTACCAGAACGTCAGAAGTTATTATAAAAACGAAGCACCACATAATCCAACATTTTATTTTCAAGAACTACTCGCAAGAAGATCCTAAAAAAATACCACTTGTTAAAATTGGATAACGCCGGAATATATTTCTCTCTCTCTCTCTCTCTTTCTCTCATACGACGATCCCATATATCCCAATATGCCTAATGAACCCCACTCCCGGTCCGTCTCCACTTGCACAAATTTACATATGCAGAGTGGGTAGGTACGTAAGCGTACTACATGCATACCTGGGACGGCCGGTAAAACAGAACGCTGCGCTATAGCTAACAACGAGCGTCTGCAGCGGTCCGTAAATTCGCACACAAAACATTTCACATACGTTTGCCGTTAATTCGGCAGCGTCGCTCGCACAGTAAACCGTATCCGGTTACATTTGTGTAATATTAGCTTAGATAAAGCGAGCTGCGATCTAACGAGCTGGTAACCCCGCAACGCATCGAGATAATCCAAACTCGACGCTCGGTTGAACTTGTGCCCAGTCGCTGCTCTTTCTGCGGCCAACCGGTCAAATTGATCGTAACAAATGTTTCACCCAGGTGGACGAGTCCTTTGTTGTACCGAAAAGAAATCCTTATAGGTATTTGGGCACCGAAAACAGACGAAGGTAAATGAGTATTATTTCCATGAAGAAATAATAGTGTATATTAATTATATTTATATAGGCGAGCAATGCACCGGGAATTCGGGTTTTATCCGTAATCAAAGTGTAAATAAATAAAACAATAGGAATGTGGACTAGAAACACAATAATAAATAATTGGATTCGCGTTAAGAAAACGTGTACTCAGCAACAATACGAACACCAGAGAAAATTGCAAATGCTAAACATGCAAATGATCAAAATATGTGTTTATTTAAAGTATTTTAAGATTATTTTTAATTTAAAATTTAAATAAAATTTGATCTATTACTAAGTGGATTCGCTACGTGGACGATGTGTTTTATGTGTGGGTGGTAGCAAGGATGAGCTTAACAAGTTTTTGAACTGTATAAACGGATTACATAATAAGTGAAATTCACTTTAAAAATAGAAAACAACCAAACCTTCAATTTTCTTAAATGAACCTAGACTAGGACTGATGAATTTTAATATTTTTATAAAAACTTCTTCCGTTCCAACAATAATCCCTTACGATTCAGCACATCCTTTGTGTCCAGGTGTCCAGGTGTCTTACATATCCTTTAGAACCTGATTCTAGAATTAAGGAACTCAATTACCATCTTGCTTTGAAAACCTTTTTCCCTACAAAACCTTAGAACAGATCCAGTTTTCGTTAATGAAAAATACTAATAGATAGAATATACAAACCTTTCACCTACAATAAAATAACCTTTAAACTTAATAAAATTCTTCCTAAATATAATATCTTTTCTGCTTTTAAGAGTTCTACTCAGATATATAATTTACTATCCAATTTCAAAACGCCTACCCCTACCGTTGATTGATCTGGCGTCCACTCGATCAGCTTGTCTGTTTGTTCTTCGTCTTACATAAGCCAGACTGGAAGGTAGATCTCAAAGAATTAGAGAGCATAAAACCAGAAATACCTCAAATTTGTTCAAATACAGATTGGAAACTGGTCACACTTTTGATAATGAAAATTTCAAACTTTTGCACAATGGCAAAAGTCATAAACTTGATATACTCGAATAATGCGAAATCGACAAGCTAAAATCAAATAAAGCCGTCAAGTTGGAGCGGAGGTGGCCGAGTGGATAAGGCGAATGCCTTCCACTCAGAAGTCCAGGGTTCAAGCCCAGGTTAGGCAGGGGATTTTTCAAATACTCCGTCTCTCCGACTGCCGCACAGACAAGCCACTGGCTTTGTGCACAAGGTAACATCCCCAAAAAAAAAAAAAGAAAAAAAAGTTATTCAACGATCAAATTAATTTTCCTTATCAACCACTTTTCAAATATATCCTTTAGTCTGGCCTCTGTGGGACGAAATACAAAACTTTAATGTCTGTGATGTTTGTTTGTTGCATACCCAATATATTTATTGTTACGATTTTCGTTTTCATTTACGTTGCAACTCTGTAAAGCCATGCACGTCTTTTTATTATACGAAGATTATAATTGTTTTACTTCATATCTGACCGTAAGTTATTTGTTATATTTACCCTACTTATTTACCCTTTATCTTTTGATAATTGTTTTTTAAAAAGTTATCTATAACGTTCATAACCTTAATTTAAATAATTTATAATTGCCTCTGGGTTTTGAGATTTAGGCTGATCTAACGATCGAAACCGGTACCTAAGGAAATAAAATTCTTCAACGGATCAACGAGGTTTTTAATTCTACCATCGACTATACATGCAACCTTTGCAAGTTATGGACTCGACTAATACTTTTATAAAGAATACAATTTTCTGAGAACTTGATAATAGAAATGTAAATTGTTAATCAACACACCTGATATATGGTTATAATTTCGTATTTGATGACCTCAAATACTTCTGAATTCTTTTTCAAATTACATTTTTCAATGGCTTTTAAAATAAAGGTACTTAAGTATTAAGAGTTTTTCGTAGTTTTGGTAACACCCTGTACATGCAAGCATATAATTACATTATAATATGTGCATATTAAGTTTAAGAAACTTGGAAATAGTTAATACAAGATGGTACCTTTCTGCAATAATAACATCCTTTATTAGGGTTAAGGCACAACAGAAACTGTTTACCGAAATATTTTTTTTTTATAAATTGATAAAAAAATGCCAAATGCGTCCTACTGTCTAATGTATAGAATGATGGTCAGAACTGTAAAACCAGTGCTGAATTCGGATAAATCCTATTTGCTATGACATTGGTACCTGCCTAAATCCATATGTGCACTGTGCAGTCAAATTTTTAACATTCAAAATTTCCGATCCAAAGATGTAGAACAAAAAAAATAAAAGAAAACTCATATGAATCTTCTTCCCTGTGCTATTTCACTGTGGCGTGAATTCTCATGTATTGCCATCGTCAAAATTGACAGTGCAAATCCTGTTTGGCGATCAAAAGAGAAAGGCTAGTGGTACGAAAAAATGGCGTTCATATATTTTAGAGAAAATATTACGAGGTATAATATAAATTATTGTGATTTATTACTATTTTTCAAAAAGTTACTTGTTCAGAAATAATTGCAAAACACTGATTGATCTCCTGTAAACCAATAAAAAGACAAACAGGCTTTTTGGCGGTCTTCTTACGGTCACCCGATAGAAAAATACACGAAGCATTGTATTGTACCGATAATTATTTTATCCAGTTTATGATTTTTTGGTTGTTCGCAAATGGATTTTTTATTTGAGAACTTTAGATATAAATTTTTGGAGCTTACGCAAACCCGTGCACCAATTAATTAGTGAAAATAAAAGTATAAAAGTACCGTTGTGTATTATAAGTGCTTTATAAGCGGATACAAGTTCAAACGGTAAAATAACAAATAATGTTTGAAAGAGTAAAGAGACATAAATCAGATAGTGTCAGCACGAGTTCACATAAAGAATGAAAACGGGAAGTCGACGTTCTACAATCGCCGAGGAATACGAGTTGCACCCGCAGTAAGTATGTATACGCTAATTCTATACATATTCGGTATGTTTTCAAAAGTCTAGCGGGCGACCTATATTTATGACCGATTGTATCCAGCTCTATCCTATACACACACTCACACGTGTACGCTGACAACAAAAGAACGCTCGGCGCGTTCCATAGTTTACCAGAATCTGTGTGTACGTTATGTATATCAAAACTTGAGCTTATTTTTCTTTCTTGGCCGTCAGTTTGTCTCTAACTTTTCGAAATAACCGAACATATGGCGTACGAATACCGCCAGAATCTTTTATATCGCATATATGCAACGCTAACAATGTACTTCGCAAACTAACAAAAGCATCTTCTTCCTCGTGTTATTTTATTTCGCTCGTACCGTAGGGGAGCAGAAAAGCGAGCATACACTCGAATATAAAGCGGATAATAGCGAGTTTACATGAACTGCACTTCGTTACATAAATTTACTGTGGGACTATATTATTTGACTGTAAGAGGGTTCATAGAAGATTGGAAATTAACTGAACCTAATATTAATAGTCATGCGGCAGAACAGTGGAGACAAGCAGTTAATAGAGAACTAGAATGTTTCAACAAAAATAAAATTGTATGTTGTAACGCTTAGACGTTAAGCGGGTCTATAAAAAAAAGTTAGAAAACATTTACAACGCCAGATTAGTATGTCGAGATTATATTATTATATTTATTTGCCTGTACCTGAAATGCAAACATTGCAAATTTTGTTATCAGATTGTTGTCAGAAAAAAATTATTATAGAACAAATCGACGGTAAAATAGTTTTTTAAATGGTAAAGTTGATTGAAATTGATGTAAATCAAGCTAAAGGAGGCGACGATGGGACAAATAGAGTTTGTAAGCGAGAAAAATCACTTTACAATTTAAGGGAAACTCCCGGTGTATATTATGTTTGTTCCGGTGAATTTTTGAAGGAGTTGCACTTTGAAAGAAGGACGTATGATTATAGTATATATAGTAAGAAAGATGTGTGGCACTTATTCACTACTATTTGTTGACGATCTATTGATATCTTGTACAAATCAGAAAAAATAAATAAATATATAAAATGTTTATTAACCGCCAGGTTCAGAATGAAAGATCTATCTAGGTGAAGTCAAAACCTACCTTGGAATTAACATTGAATTTGAATACGTGAACAACTTCGTGGACTTCGAGGCATGATAATTAAATTGAATCTTAGCCGAGAAATGTAAAATTCAAAATTCAATGGAAGTAACACAGCAATGGAAGTAACTTTCAAACTAGAACCTGCACAAGAGATATCTGACAATATCAAGTATAGAAATCTGCTATAAGCCAGATGCAGTGTTAACTATTTAAGTAGGTTTCAAACTAGTTATAATGAAATGTATTTTAAATAAGCAATGAGAGTTTTAAAACACATTTTACAAAATGGTTTAAGATGATTTACAGTTTGCATGACTAGACTTTTTTATTAAGATTACTATTTTTACTTTATCATACGCAGTATATACCAAGTATATAGAAGAGCATTATCATTTTGTAAACGATTGTTTTATGAATGGAATTACTGGTATCGTTATGGTAGATTCAAATGATAACATGGCAGATATTTTACAAAGTTATGACGTAAATTTAAATTTGAGAAATATAGAGAAATGCTATAACCACAGTAGAATAAAAAAATTGTAATACGGTGATTTTTATAATATAAATATAAGGAAGTGTGTTAGAATAATAGTACTTTTAATGGTGATTTAACACTAAAATGTAACTAAGGATATGTGTCTATTTAAAACAAGTTTCTTAAATCGTTATCGTATGTCACACCTAATTTTATTTATACGAAGATATTTTTCTAATAAAGTGTTAATTAAAGAACACGGCTAGTTATTCATCAGAATAGTTGACCTAAACTTGTCAGTTTTATCGTTTTGTTTTCATTTATGTGTGTGTGCTTTATGGTATTGGCACAGCAACACTAACGTCCACGTTAAGTGTGCTCTCGCAAGTTGGCCCGTATTGTGGCCGCGGTCTTAACATACCTCCTCTGATTAGTGGTTTCTGATTATAGAATTGACTAACCTTACCCATAGTGATTTCCTACCAATAGAAGTATAGTCTAGATCGGAAATTTCGAAGTAATCTAGCAAATCCGTCGATGTCCATCGATGTTAACTTCGTTAAGTTACCATTTGGAAATCAGTCTTTGTTAATTAAGCAAATGACAAAACGAAACTTTTCCATTGTCTTCTTTGGTGTTTTGAGCTGGTTTCGACTTCATTAGCGTCGACGAAGAAAATATTCCCCAACTATCTGGTTCGCTATAATGTATTCCTCAGGGACCAGTGCTTGGTCCTTTGCTCTTTAATATATTAGCTGCTGGTATACCGGCCAATATCAGACGATGCATGAGCTGCATAAACAGTGCCTGGTGCATAGGACAGCTGGTGCTGAATCTACAAACTTAGCTAATTCTTACTATTTGAAAATAGTAACATACTGTCCATATTTTTTGTTATGTTGCCTTACACTTTGTATTACAACCGTCGTTTGATGTCAACAACGCTTACCCACTGAAATATACCTTTCAGGTATTCAACGTTCTGGCTTGACTACCTTACGTAATCGGTGACGGCACTAAAAACAGAAGATTTAGTCTCCAGAAATACGCGTCTGAAAATTATATAAAGTGGAACGCCGGTGCCTCTACTACTAATAATAGTAGGCAAAATGATTCGTTTAGTCAGCGCGTACTATAGCAAAAACAGCTGATTTTGTCTAATTTTACTCGACATTTTTTGGGCGCTGCTTCGGGTTTAGGTTGTTCACATTGTACGATCTCGCCTGAGGTGCGAAGATCCGAAATAGTTGGGTCGACCCACGAAAACAAACTTGTTATGCATCCGTAAGCTATTCTTAGATCGGTAGGTAGATTGGTGACATAATTAATGGGTTGACATCGGGTAGTGCATGCCAAGAACTAATTTGCTCTTAAGTGGATTTACGAAAACAAAAAATGGCCAAAAAAGTAAATTGTTCTACCTACATATGTGTAGTTTATACAGTGTGTCCACGAAAGCCCGCACCATATGGAAAACTTTTTATTGTGTAGTTCTCAGAAAATTAAATTCTTTATGAAAGTTGGCGGCTCATATGAAACCAAAACTGCAACAATCAAATTTGTAAATTTCGGCGCCATATACCGAGCGATTCAGAATATATGAAATTGTGATAAGAGTAAAGTACCTTTATTTTCATTATTATCGATAAACTTTATTTGGAAATGTTGTTTAAGTAAAAATTATATTCAAATATGGAGTACCTTGAAGAAAAATATTTTTTTCCTTTTTTTTCTTAATATTACTCTTGTGAAAAATATTAGTAAATGCTAGTGATAATAAAAGGTACTTTTTAAACTATTTTTTAGAAATTTGAATACATTTTTTATATTTTTTGTTATTTTGATAAGATAACTAATGTTTGTTTAGAGCTAGCGCAAAATTACTCATTTTCTTGGGGCAAAGTTGCAATTTCACCCTGTACAATAACTAATTCAGGAGCGTGACTTACCTTTTATTTGGTTAATATTAATGACTGTGAATAGGTTTATAATAGTAGTTATCCATCTACAGCGAGCGATTCTCAAGTGGTGGTACGCGCGGTACTACCACTTATGAAGTTTTATTTGCACTGATAATATTTTAATAAAAATAACTAAAGCATCAAACATCTATTGTTTCTTGAATTAATTATGACTGTCTTACCCGTTATTAAGTTAATAACTATTATGAATATGTTAATAATGCTAATTTATTATCTATGAACTTATTTTATTTCTACTATTTACAATTACAAAAATACATACATTAATACAAATTAGTTTATGTGCTGTAACTTTTAAAAGAACGCTTACACTCTAACAAAAAGTTGAAATTGATTTAATACATGGAGAAAATAGACCGCACCGAGATGTTGCCGTTATTTTCAATGAAAGACATCCACACAACCAAATTGCCATTCAAACATTTCCAGCATAATGAAAAAATTCAAACAGCCTGGGTCTGTTGAAAATAGCTTCAAGAAACCTCACAAAAGATATGTTGCCTAAAATGAGGAAAAGTTTGCCAGTGTTGCAAGAAGTAATCGAGCATAAAACGACTTCTGTTCACCAAATTGCTGCACACAGCCAATGTAGTAAATCAACAGTACCTATGCAATACTAAAACTAAACAGGTATCACCCTTATAAACCAAAATTTATAAGTACACTAAAAGAAAGAGACTTTGACATCAGGTGTACTTTGGCATCTGATTTGAGGGGCAAATGGAAGAAAACAGATTTTTTTAAATATTCTTTGGACAGACGAGGCAATATTTACGTCAAAGAACAGTCCCATTCTTCCCAAAAGTGCCGGTGGTGGGCACATGAACCCCCGATCTTTACAAGAGAATACCGAGATCAGTACCATTTTAAGACTTATGTGCTGTGCGGAATTAAATCTTCATTCGTTCCCAATTATCAAAAATGATGCTGAAAACAACCATTTTACTATGTTAGAAATTTTGAACCCAAACTGTGTCCGATCTGATCGACCGCTGTTGACGGTTCAAACGGTATCGGATGGGAAATTGGCCGAGGAATTCATTTCTGAAAGCCGCGTTGCTCTAAGGTGCGCGGTTATCGAGAAAAACGCGATAAACCGCGGACATTATTGTTTCCCACTTTCTGGCCAAACCGTACACGCTACGGGAAAACCGACGTCACCGCTGAATTCAGCACATCCCAATGCATATGCATGACTACATTGGAACGCTCTATCTCGCAAAAAGTTATAATTGTTTTTTCGGTCTAAATTTAACACTTTTAGATAGAAATAAATTGAACATTGCAACCGTTGGTGATAGAAAGGTTTACCCACTACCAAATGATACCTCTCGTTGAGTCTATCAAAAATATGTATACTTTTACATGCCTAACACTTACCATTTTCATGTTATGTGCTCCATTTCGCTTATTTTTATATTATTTGAAAAACCGTAATTTCAGCACTACTCGGTAACCAGTAGAGACAGAGACTTTTCCTATGTAAATTTGTAATCACCGCACCCATTTTAGTAAGATAGCAAAGGTTTCATGTTGATCCGGGTCCTTGTTTTTGAGATAGGTGTGCTACTTCAAAATTGTTGTTTAAAATATGTGATTTTTCACAAAATTGTAGCCAGTCGGCAAAAACCCAACTACCTTCAATCAAATTAAGGTTGTGGTTATTGGTACAATTTTTGACGTTGATTACGCCGGTATGATTTGATTTTACTTATTTGGAACGGTTGGGCAGTTATTACGTTCCCAATTATCAAAAATGATGCTAAAAACACCCATTTTACTATGTTAGAAACTTTGAACGCAAACTGTGTCCGATCCAATCAACCGATGTTGACGGTTCAAACGGTATCGGATGGGATATTGGCAGAGGAATTTACTTCTGAAACCCGCGTTGCTCTAAGGTGCGCGGTTCGCGAGAAAAGCGCGTTTAACCGCGGAAATTATAGTTTCCCACTTTCTAGCCAAACCCTACACGCTACGGGAAAACCGACCTCACCGCTGAATTCAGCACATCCCAATGCACAAGGCTGACTACATTAGAATGCTCTATCTATCAAAAAGTTATAATTGTTTTTTCGTTCTAAATTTAGCACTTTTGGATAGAAAAAAAATGAACATTGCAACCGTTGGTGATAGAAAGGTATACCCACTACCAAATGGTAGCTCTCGTTGAGTCTATCAAAAATATGTATACTTTTACATGCCTAACACTTACCATTTTCATGTTATGTGGTCCATTTCGCTTATTTTTGTATTATTTGAAAAACCGTAATTTCAGCACAACTCGGTAACCACTAGAGACAGAGACTTTCCCTATGTAAATTTGTAACCAGCGCGCCCATTTTAGTAAGATAGCAAAACTTTCATGTTGATCCGGGTCCTAGTTTTAGAGATAGGAGTGCCAGTTCAAAATTATAGTTTAAAATACGTGATTTCTTACAAAATTTTAGCCAGTCGGCAAAAACCCAACTACCCTCAATCAAATTAAGGTTGTGGTTCTTGGTACAATTTTTGACGTTGATTACGCCGGTATGATTTGATTTTACTTATTTGGAACGGTTGGGCAGTTATTACATTCCCAATTATCAAAAATGATGCTAAAAACACCCATTTTACTATGTTAGAAACTTTGAACGCAAACTGTGTCCGATCCAATCAACCGATATTGACGGTTCAAACGGTATCGGATGGGATATTGGCAGAGGAATTCATTTCTGAAACCCGCGTTGCTCTAAGGTGCGCGGTTCGCGAGAAAAACGCGATTAACCGCGGAAATTATGGTTTCCCACTTTCTAGCCAAACCGTACACGCTACGAGAAAACCGACCTCACCGTTGAATTCAGCACATCCCAATGTACAAGGCTGACTACATTAGAACGCTCAATCTATCAAAAAGTTATAATTGTTTTTTCGTTCTAAATTTAGCACTTTTGGATAGAAAAAAAATGAACATTGCAACCGTTGGTGATAGAAAGGTATACCCACTACCAAATGGTAGCTCTCGTTGAGTCTATCAAAAATATGTATACTTTTACATGCCTAACACTTACCATTTTCATGTTATGTGGTCCATTTCGCTTATTTTTGTATTATTTGAAAAACCGTAATTTCAGCACAACTCGGTAACCACTAGAGACAGAGACTTTCCCTATGTAAATTTGTAACCAGCGCGCCCATTTTAGTAAGATAGCAAAACTTTCATGTTGATCCGGGTCCTAGTTTTAGAGATAGGAGTGCCAGTTCAAAATTATAGTTTAAAATACGTGATTTCTTACAAAATTTTAGCCAGTCGGCAAAAACCCAACTACCCTCAATCAAATTAAGGTTGTGGTTCTTGGTACAATTTTTGACGTTGATTATGCCGGTATGATTTGATTTTACTTATTTGGAACGGTTGGGCAGTTATTACATTCCCAATTATCAAAAATGATGCTAAAAACACCCATTTTACTATGTTAGAAACTTTGAACGCAAACTGTGTCCGATCCAATCAACCGATATTGACGGTTCAAACGGTATCGGATGGGATATTGGCAGAGGAATTCATTTCTGAAACCCGCGTTGCTCTAAGGTGCGCGGTTCGCGAGAAAAACGCGATTAACCGCGGAAATTATGGTTTCCCACTTTCTAGCCAAACCGTACACGCTACGTGAAAACCGACCTCGCCGTTGAATTCAGCACATCCCAATGTACAAGGCTGACTACATTAGAACGCTCAATCTATCAAAAAGTTATAATTATTTTTTCGTTCTAAATTTAGCACTTTTGGATAGAAAAAAAATGAACATTGCAACCGTTGGTGATAGAAAGGTATACCCACTACCAAATGGTAGCTCTCGTTGAGTCTATCAAAAATATGTATACTTTTACATGCCTAACACTTACCATTTTCATGTTATGTGGTCCATTTCGCTTATTTTTGTATTATTTGAAAAACCGTAATTTCAGCACAACTCGGTAACCACTAGAGACAGAGACTTTTCCTATGTAAATTTGTAACCAGCGTACCCATTTTAGTAAGAGAGCAAAACTTTCATGTTGATCCGGGTCCTAGTTTTAGAGATAGAAGTGCCAGTTCAAAATTATAGTTTAAAATACGTGATTTCTTACAAAATTTTAGCCAGTCGGCAGAGACCCAACTACCCTCAATCAAATTAAGGTTGTGGTTCTTGGTACAATTTTTGACGTTGATTACGCCGGTATGATTTGATTTTACTTATTTGGAACGATTGGGTAGTTATTACGTTCCCAATTATCAAAAATGATCCTAAAAACACCCATTTTACTATGTTAGAAACTTTGAACGCAAACTGTGTCCGATCCAATCAACCGATGTTGACGGTTCAAACGGTATCGGGTGGGATATTGGCAGAGGAATTTACTTCTGAAACCCGCGTTGCTCTAAGGTGCGCGGTTCGCGAGAAAAACGCGATTAACCGCGGAAATTATAGTTTCCCACTTTCTAGCCAAACCGTACACGCTACGGGAAAACCGACCTCACCGTTGAATTCAGCACATCCCAATGCATAAGGCTGACTACATTAGAATGCTCTATCTATCAAAAAGTTATAATTGTTTTTTCGTTCTAAATTTAGCACTTTTGGATAGAAAAAAAATGAACATTGCAACCGTTGGTGATAGAAAGGTATACCCACTACCAAATGGTAGCTCTCGTTGAGTCTATCAAAATTATGTATACTTTTACATGCCTAACACTTACCATTTTCATCTTATGTGGTCCATTTCGCTTATTTTTGTATTATTTGAAAAACCGTAATTTCAGCACAACTCGGTAACCACTAGAGACAGAGACCTTCCCTATGTAAATTTGTAACCAGCGCACCCATTTTAGTAAGATAGCAAAACTTTCATGTTGATCCGGGTCCTAGTTTTAGAGATAGAAGTGCCAGTTCAAAATTATAGTTTAAAATACGTGATTTCTTACAAAATTTTAGCCAGTCGGCAGAGACCCAACTACCCTCAATCAAATTAAGGTTGTGGTTCTTGGTACAACTTTTGACGTTGATTACGCCGGTATGATTTGATTTTACTTATTTGGAACGATTGGGCAGTTATTACGTTCCCAATTATCAAAAATGATGCTAAAAACACCCATTTTACTATGTTAGAAACTTTGAACGCAAACTGTGTCCGATCCAATCAACCGATGTTGACGGTTCAAACGGTATCGGATGGGATATTGGCAGAGGAATTTACTTCTGAAACCCGCGTTGCTCTAAGGTGCGTGGTTCGCGAGAAAAACGCGATTAACCGCGGAAATTATAGTTTCCCACTTTCTAGCCAAACCGTACACGCTACGGGAAAACCGACCTCACCGTTGAATTCAGCACATCCCAATGCATAAGGCTGACTACATTAGAATGCTCTATCTATCAAAAAGTTATAATTGTTTTTTCGGTCTAAATTTAGCACTTTTGGATAGAAAAAAAATGAACATTGCAACCGTTGGTGATAGAAAGGTATACCCACTACCAAATGGTAGCTCTCGTTGAGTCTATCAAAAATATGTATACTTTTACATGCCTAACACTTACCATTTTCATGTTATGTGGTCCATTTCGCTTATTTTTGTATTATTTGAAAAACCGTAATTTCAGCACAACTCGGTAACCACTAGGGACAGAGACTTTCCCTATGTAAATTTGTAACCAGCGCACCCATTTTAGTAAGATAGCAAAACTTTCAAGTTGATCCGGGTCCTAGTTTTAGAGATAGGAGTGCCAGTTCAAAATTATAGTTTAAAATAGAAAATTTTAGCCAGTCGGCAAAAACCCAACTACCCTGAATCAAATTAAGGTTGTGGTTCTTGGTACAATTTTTGACGTTGATTACGCCGGTATGATTTGATTTTACTTATTTGGAACGGTTGGGCAGTTATTACGTTCCCAATTATCAAAAATGATGCTAAAAACACCCATTTTACTATGTTAGAAACTTTGAACGCAAACTGTGTCCGATCCAATCAACCGATGTTGACGGTTCAAACGGTATCGGATGGGATATTGGCAGAGGAATTCATTTCTGAAACCCGCGTTGCTCTAAGGTGCGCGGTTCGCGAGTAAACGCGATTAACCGCGGAAATTATGGTTTCCCACTTTCTAGCCAAACCGTACACGCTACGAGAAAGCCGACCTGACCGTTGAATTCAGCACATCCCAATGCATATGCATGACTACATTGGAACGCTCTATCTCGCAAAAAGTTATAATTGTTTTTTCGGTCTAAATTTAACACTTTTGGATAGAAAAAAATGAACATTGCAACCGTTGGTGATAGAAAGGTATACCCACTACCAAATGGTAGCTCTCGTTGAGTCTATCAAAAATATGTATACTTTTACATGCCTAACACTTACCATTTTCATGTTATGTGATCCATTTCGCTTATTTTTGTATTATTTGAAAAACCGTAATTTCAGCACAACTCGGTAACCACTAGAGACAGAGACTTTCCCTATGTAAATTTGTAACCAGCGCACCCATTTTAATAAGATAGCAAAACTTTCATGTTGATCCGGATCCTAGTTTTAGAGATAGAAGTGCCAGTTCAAAATTATAGTTTAAAATACGTGATTTCTTACAAAATTTTAGCCAGTCGGCAGAGACCCAACTACCCTCAATCAAATTAAGGTTGTGGTTCTTGGTACAATTTTTGACGTTGATTACGCCGGTTTGATTTGATTTTACTTATTTGGAACGATTGGGCAGTTATTACGTTCCCAATTATCAAAAATGGAAATTATAGTTTCCCACTTTCTAGCCAAACCGTACACGCTACGGGAAAACCGACCTCACCGTTGAATTCAGCACATCCCAATGCATAAGGCTGACTACATTAGAATGCTCTATCTATCAAAAAGTTATAATTGTTTTTTCGTTCTAAATTTAGCACTTTTGGATAGAAAAAAATGAATATTGCAACCGTTGGTGATAGAAAGGTATACCCACTACCAAATGATAGCTCTCGTTGAGTCTAACAAAAATATGTATACTTTTACATGCCTAACATTTACCATTTTCATGTTATGTGGTCCATTTCGCTTATTTTTGTATTATTTGAAAAACCGTAATTTCAGCACAACTCGGTAACCACTAGAGACACAAACTTTTCCTATGTAAATTTGTAACCAGCGCACCCAGTTTAGTAAGATAGCAAAACTTTCATGTTGATCCGGGTCCTAGTTTTAGAGATAGGAGTGCCAGTTCAAAATTATAGTTTAAAATACATGATTTCTTACAAAATTTTAGCCAGTCGGCAAAAACCCAACTACCCTCAATCAAATTAAGGTTGTGGTTCTTGGTACAATTTTTGACGTTGATTACGCCGGTATGATTTGATTTTACTTATTTGGAACGGTTGGGCAGTTATTACGTTCCCAATTATCAAAAATGATGCTAAAAACACCCATTTTACTATGTTAGAAACTTTGAACGCAAACTGTGTCCGATCCAATCAACCGATGTTGACGGTTCAAACGGTATCGGATGGGATATTGGCAGAGGAATTCCTTTCTGGAAGCCGCGTTTCTCTGAGGTGCGCGGTTCGCGAGAAAAACGCGATTAACCGCGGGAATTATAGTTTCCCACTTTCTAGCCAAACCCTACACGCTACGGGAAAACCGACCTCACCATTGAGTTCAGCACATCCCAATGCATAAGGCTGACTACATTAGAACGCTCTATCTATCAAAAAGTTACAATTGTTTTTTCGTTCTAAATTTAGCACTTTTGGATAGAAAAAAATGAACATTGCAACCGTTGGTGATAGAAAGGTATACCCACTACCAAATGATAGCTCTCGTTGAGTCTATCAAAAATATGTATACTTTTACATGCCTAACATTTACCATTGTCATGTTATGTGGTCCATTTCGCTTATTTTTGTATTATTTGAAAAACCGTAATTTCAGCACAACTCGGTAACCACTAGAGACAGAGACTTTTCCTATGTAAATCTGTAACCAGCGTACCCATTTTAGTAAGATAGCAAAACTTTCATGTTGATCCGGGTCCTAGTTTTAGAGATAGAATTGCCAGTTCAAAATTATAGTTTAAAATCTTACAAAATTTTAGCCAGTCGGCAGAGACCCAACTACCCTCAATCAAATTAAGGTTGTGGTTCTTGGTACAATTTTTGACGTTGATTACGCCGGTATGATTTGATTTTACTTATTTGGAACGATTGGGCAGTTATTACGTTCCCAATTATCAAAAATGATGCTAAAAACACCCATTTTACTATGTTAGAAACTTTGAACGCAAACTGCGTCCGATCCAATCGACCGATCTTGACGGTTGAAACGCTAGCGGATGGGAAATTGGCCGAGGAATTCATTTCTGGAAGCCGCGTTTCTCTAACGTGCGCGGTTCGCGAGAAAAACGCGATTAACCGCGGAAATTATAGTTTCCCACTTTCTAGCCAAACCGTACACGCTACGGGAAAACCGACCTCACCGTTGAATTCAGCTCATCCCAATGCTTAAGGCTGACTACATTAGAACGCTCTATCTATCAAAAAGTTACAATTGTTTTTTCGTTCTAAATTTAGCACTTTTGGATAGAAAAAAAATGAACATTACAACCGTTGGTGATAGAAAGGTATACCCACTACCAAATGATAGCTCTCGTTGAGTCTATCAAAAATATGTATACTTTTACATGCCTAACATTTACCATTTTCATGTTATGTGGTCCATTTCGCTTATTTTTGTATTATTTGAAAAACCGTAATTTCAGCACAACTCGGTAACCACTAGAGACAGAGACTTTTCCTATATAAATTTGTAACCAGCGCACCCATTTTAGTAAGATAGCGAAAGTTTCATGTTGATCCGGGTCCTAGTTTTAGAGATTGGAGTGCCAGTTCAAAATTATAGTTTAAAATACGTGATTTCTTACAAAATTTTAACCAGTCGGCAAAAACCCAACTACCCTCAATCAAATTAAGGTTGTGGTTCTTGGTACAACTTTTGACGTTGATTACGCCGGTATGATTTGATTTTACTTATTTGGAACGGTTGGGCAGTTATTACGTTCCCAATTATCTAAAATGATGCTAAAAACACCCATTTTACTATGTTAGAAACTTTGAACGCAAACTGTGTCCGATCCAATCAACCGATGTTGACGGTTCAAACGGTATCGGATGGGATATTGGCAGAGGAATTTACTTCTGAAACCCGCGTTGCTCTAAGGTGCGCGGTTCGCGAGAAAAACGCGATTAACCGCGGAAATTATAGTTTCCCACTTTCTAGCCAAACTGTACACGCTACGGGAAAACCGACCTCACCGTTGAATTCAGCACATCCCAATGCATAAGGCTGACTACATTAGAATGCTCTATCTATCAAAAAGTTATAATTGTTTTTTCGTTCTAAATTTAGCACTTTTGGATAGAAAAAAAAATGAACATTGCAACCGTTGGTGATAGAAAGGTATACCCACTACCAAATGGTAGCTCTCGTTGAGTCTATCAAAAATATGTATACTTTTACATGCCTAACATTTAGCATTTTCATGTTATGTGGTCCATTTCGCTTATTTTTGTATTATTTGAAAAACCGTAATTTCAGCACAACTCGGTAACCACTAGAGACAGAGGCTTTTCCTATGTAAATTTGTAACCAGCGCACCCATTTTAGTAAGATAGCAAAACTTTCATGTTCATCCGGGTCCTAGTTTTAGAGATAGGAGTGCCAGTTCAAAATTATAGTTTAAAATACTTGATTTCTTACAAAATTTTAGCCAGTCGGCAAAAATCCAACTACCCTCAATCAGATTAAGGTTGTGGTTCTTGGTACAATTTTTGACGTTGATTACGCCGGTATGATTTGATTTTACTTATTTGGAACGGTTGGGCAGTTATTACGTTCCCAATTATCAAAAATGATGCTAAAAACACCCATTTTACTATGTTAGAAACTTTGAACGCAAACTGTGTCCGATCCAATCAACCGATGTTGACGGTTCAAACGGTATCGGATGGGATATTGGCAGAGAAATTTACTTCTGAAACCCGCGTTGCTCTAAGGTTCGCGGTTCGCGAGAAAAACGCGATTAACCGCGGAAATTATAGTTTCCCACTTTCTAGCCAAACCGTACACGCTACGGGAAAACCGACCTCACCGTTGAATTCAGCTCATCCCAATGCTTAAGGCCGACTACATTAGAACGCTCTATCTATCAAAAAGTTACAATTGTTTTTTCGTTCTAAATTTAGCACTTTTGGGTAGAAAAAAAATGAACATTACAACCGTTGGTGATAGAAAGGTATACCCACTACCAAATGGTAGCTCTCGTTGAGTCTATCAAAAATATGTATAGTTTTACATGCCTAACATTTACCATTTTCATGTTATGTGGTCCATTTCGCTTATTTTTGTATTATTTGAAAAACCGTAATTTCAGCACAACTCGGTAACCACTAGAGACAGAGACTTTTCCTATGTAAATTTGTAACCAGCGCACCCATTTTAGTAAGATAGCGAAAGTTTCATGTTGATCCGGGTCCTAGTTTTAGATATTGGAGTGCCAGTTCAAAATTATAGTTTAAAATACGTGATTTCTTACAAAATTTTAACCAGTCGGCAAAAACCCAACTACCCTCAATCAAATTAAGGTTGTGGTTCTTGGTACAATTTTTAACGTTGATTACGCCGGTATGATTTGATTTTACTTATTTGGAACGGTTGGGCAGTTATTACGTTCCCAATTATCTAAAATGATGCTAAAAACACCCATTTTACTATGTTAGAAACTTTGAACGCAAACTGTGTCCGATCCAATCAACCGATGTTGACTGTTCAAACGGTATCGGATGGGATATTGGCAGAGGAATTTACTTCTGAAACCCGCGTTGCTCTAAGGTGCGCGGTTCGCGAGAAAAACGCGATTAACCGCGGAAATTATAGTTTCCCACTTTCTAGCCAAACTGTACACGCTACGGGAAAACCGACCTCACCGTCGAATTCAGCACATCCCAATGCATAAGGCTGACTACATTAGAATGCTCTATCTATCAAAAAGTTATAATTGTTTTTTCGTTCTAAATTTAGCACTTTTGGATAGAAAAAAAATGAATATTGCAACCGTTGGTGATAGAAAGGTATACCCACTACCAAAAGATAGCTCTCGTTGAGTCTAACAAAAATATGTATACTTTTACATGCCTAACATTTACCATTTTCATGTTATGTGGTCCATTTCGCTTATTTTTGTATTATTTGAAAAACCGTAATTTCAGCACAACTCGGTAACCACTAGAGACACAAACTTTTCCTATGTAAATTTGTAACCAGCGCACCCAGTTTAGTAAGATAGCAAAACTTTCATGTTGATCCGGGTCCTAGTTTTAGAGATAGGAGTGCCAGTTCAAAATTATAGTTTAAAATACATGATTTCTTACAAAATTTTAGCCAGTCGGCAAAAACCCAACTACCCTCAATCAAATTAAGGTTGTGGTTCTTGGTACAATTTTTGACGTTGATTACGCCGGTATGATTTGATTTTACTTATTTGGAACGGTTGGGCAGTTATTACGTTCCCAATTATCAAAAATGATGCTAAAAACACCCATTTTACTATGTTAGAAAATTTGAACGCAAACTGTGTCCGATCCAATTAACCGATGTTGACGGTTCAAACGGTATCGGATGGGATATTGGCAGAGGAATTTACTTCTGAAACCCGCGTTGCTCTAAGGTTCGCGGTTCGCGAGAAAAACGCGATTAACCGCGGAAATTATAGTTTCCCACTTTCTAGCCAAACCGTACACGCTACGGGAAAACCGACCTCACCGTTGAATTCAGCTCATCCCAATGCTTAAGGCTGACTACATTAGAACGCTCTATCTATCAAAAAGTTACAATTGTTTTTTCGTTCTAAATTTAGCACTTTTGGATAGAAAAAAAAATGAACATTACAACCGTTGGTGATAGAAAGGTATACCCACTACCAAATGATAGCTCTCGTTGAGTCTATCAAAAATATGTATACTTTTACATGCCTAACATTTACCATTTTCATGTTATGTGGTCCATTTCGGTTATTTTTGTATTATTTGAAAAACCGTAATTTCAGCACAACTCGGTAACCACTAGAAACACAAACTTTTCCTATGTAAATTTGTAACCAGCGCACCCAGTTTAGTAAGATAGCAAAACTTTCATGTTGATCCGGGTCCTAGTTTTAGAGATAGGAGTGCCAGTTCAAAATTATAGTTTAAAATACATGATTTCTTACAAAATTTTAGCCAGTCGGCAAAAACCCAACTACCCTCAATCAAATTAAGGTTGTGGTTCTTGGTACAATTTTTGACGTTGATTACGCCGGTATGATTTGATTTTACTTATTTGGAACGGTTGGGCAGTTATTACGTTCCCAATTATCAAAAATGATGCTAAAAACACCCATTTTACTATGTTAGAAACTTTGAACGCAAACTGTGTCCGATCCAATCAACCGATGTTGACGGTTCAAACGGTATCGGATGGGATATTGGCAGAGAAATTTACTTCTGAAACCCGCGTTGCTCTAAGGTTCGCGGTTCGCGAGAAAAACGCGATTAACCGCGGAAATTATAGTTTCCCACTTTCTAGCCAAACCGTACACGCTACGGGAAAACCGACCTCACCGTTGAATTCAGCTCATCCCAATGCTTAAGGCTGACTACATTAGAACGCTCTATCTATCAAAAAGTTACAATTGTTTTTTCGTTCTAAATTTAGCACTTTTGGATAGAAAAAAAATTAACATTACAACCGTTGGTGATAGAAAGGTATACCCACTACCAAATGATAGCTCTCGTTGAGTCTATCAAAAATATGTATAGTTTTACATGCCTAACATTTACCATTTTCATGTTATGTGGTCCATTTCGCTTATTTTTGTATTATTTGAAAAACCGTAATTTCAGCACAACTCGGTAACCACTAGAGACAGAGACTTTTCCTATGTAAATTTGTAACCAGCGCACCCATTTTAGTAAGATAGCGAAAGTTTCATGTTGATCCGGGTCCTAGTTTTAGATATTGGAGTGCCAGTTCAAAATTATAGTTTAAAATACGTGATTTCTTACAAAATTTTAACCAGTCGGCAAAAACCCAACTACCCTCAATCAAATTAAGGTTGTGGTTCTTGGTACAATTTTTGACGTTGATTACGCCGGTATGATTTGATTTTACTTATTTGGAACGGTTGGGCAGTTATTACGTTCCCAATTATCTAAAATGATGCTAAAAACAACCATTTTACTATGTTAGAAACTTTGAACGCAAACTGTGTCCGATCCAATCAACCGATGTTGACGGTTCAAACGGTATCGGATGGGATATTGGCAGAGGAATTTACTTCTGAAACCCGCGTTGCTCTAAGGTGCGCGGTTCGCGAGAAAAACGCGATTAACCGCGGAAATTATAGTTTCCCACTTTCTAGCCAAACTGTACACGCTACGGGAAAACCGACCTCACCGTCGAATTCAGCACATCCCAATGCATAAGGCTGACTACATTAGAATGCTCTATCTATCAAAAAGTTATAATTGTTTTTTCGTTCTAAATTTAGCACTTTTGGATAGAAAAAAAATGAATATTGCAACCGTTGGTGATAGAAAGGTATACGCACTACCAAATGATAGCTCTCGTTGAGTCTAACAAAAATATGTATACTTTTACATGCCTAACATTTACCATTTTCATGTTATGTGGTCCATTTCGCTTATTTTTGTATTATTTGAAAAACCGTAATTTCAGCACAACTCGGTAACCACTAGAGACACAAACTTTTCCTATGTAAATTTGTAACCAGCGCACCCAGTTTAGTAAGATAGCAAAACTTTCATGTTGATCCGGGTCCTAGTTTTAGAGATAGGAGTGCCAGTTCAAAATTATAGTTTAAAATACATGATTTCTTACAAAATTTTAGCCAGTCGGCAAAAACCCAACTACCCTCAATCAAATTAAGGTTGTGGTTCTTGGTACAATTTTTGACGTTGATTACGCCGGTATGATTTGATTTTACTTATTTGGAACGGTTGGGCAGTTATTACGTTCCCAATTATCAAAAATGATGCTAAAAACACCCATTTTACTATGTTAGAAAATTTGAACGCAAACTGTGTCCGATCCAATCAACCGATGTTGACGGTTCAAACGGTATCGGATGGGATATTGGCAGAGGAATTTACTTCTGAAACCCGCGTTGCTCTAAGGTTCGCGGTTCGCGAGAAAAACGCGATTAACCGCGGAAATTATAGTTTCCCACTTTCTAGCCAAACCGTACACGCTACGGGAAAACCGACCTCACCGTTGAATTCAGCTCATCCCAATGCTTATGGCTGACTACATTAGAACGCTCTATCTATCAAAAAGTTACAATTGTTTTTTCGTTCTAAATTTAGCACTTTTGGATAGAAAAAAAAATGAACATTACAACCGTTGGTGATAGAAAGGTATACCCACTACCAAATGATAGCTCTCGTTGAGTCTATCAAAAATATGTATACTTTTACATGCCTAACATTTACCATTTTCATGTTATGTGGTCCATTTCGCTTATTTTTGTATTATTTGAAAAACCGTAATTTCAGCACAACTCGGTAACCACTAGAGACACAAACTTTTCCTATGTAAATTTGTAACCAGCGCACCCAGTTTAGTAAGATAGCAAAACTTTCATGTTGATCCGGGTCCTAGTTTTAGAGATAGGAGTGCCAGTTCAAAATTATAGTTTAAAATACATGATTTCTTACAAAATTTTAGCCAGTCGGCAAAAACCCAACTACCCTCAATCAAATTAAGGTTGTGGTTCTTGGTACAATTTTTGACGTTGATTACGCCGGTATGATTTGATTTTACTTATTTGGAACGGTTGGGCAGTTATTACGTTCCCAATTATCAAAAATGATGCTAAAAACACCCATTTTACTATGTTAGAAAATTTGAACGCAAACTGTGTCCGATCCAATCAACCGATGTTGACGGTTCAAACGGTATCGGATGGGATATTGGCAGAGGAATTTACTTCTGAAACCCGCGTTGCTCTAAGGTTCGCGGTTCGCGAGAAAAACGCGATTAACCGCGGAAATTATAGTTTCCCACTTTCTAGCCAAACCGTACACGCTACGGGAAAACCGACCTCACCGTTGAATTCAGCTCATCCCAATGCTTAAGGCTGACTACATTAGAACGCTCTATCTATCAAAAAGTTACAATTGTTTTTTCGTTCTAAATTTAGCACTTTTGGATAGAAAAAAAAATGAACATTACAACCGTTGGTGATAGAAAGGTATACCCACTACCAAATGATAGCTCTCGTTGAGTCTATCAAAAATATGTATACTTTTACATGCCTAACATTTACCATTTTCATGTTATGTGGTCCATTTCGCTTTTTTTTGTATTATTTGAAAAACCGTAATTTCAGCACAACTCGGTAACCACTAGAGACACAAACTTTTCCTATGTAAGTTTGTAACCAGCGCACCCAGTTTAGTAAGATAGCAAAACTTTCATGTTGATCCGGGTCCTAGTTTTAGAGATAGGAGTGCCAGTTCAAAATTATAGTTTAAAATACATGATTTCTTACAAAATTTTAGCCAGTCGGCAAAAACCCAACTACCCTCAATCAAATTAAGGTTGTGGTTCTTGGTACAATTTTTGACGTTGATTACGCCGGTATGATTTGATTTTACTTATTTGGAACGGTTGGGCAGTTATTACGTTCCCAATTATCAAAAATGATGCTAAAGGGAAATTATAAATTATTGTTTAAAATATGTGATTTCTCACAAAATTGTAGCTAGTCGGCAAAACCCAACTACCTTCAATCAAATTAAGGTTGTGGTTCTTGATACAACTTTTGACGCTGATTACGCCGTTATAATTTGATCTTAATTTTTTGGAACGGTTGGGCAGTTATTACGTTCCCAATTATCAAAAATGGTACTAAAAACACCCATTTTACTATGTTAGAAACTTTGAACGCCAACTGTGTCCGTTCTAATTAACCGATGTTGACGGTTCAAACGGTATCGGATGGGAAATTGGCAGAGGAATTCATTTCTGAAAAACGCGTTGCTCTAAGATGCGCGGTTCGCGAGAAAAACGCGATTAACCGCGGAAATTATAGTTTCCCACTTTCTAGCCAAACCGTACACGCTACGGGAAAACCGACCCCATCGTTGAATTCAGCACATCCCAACGCATAAGGCTGATTACATTAGAACGCTCTATCTATCAAAAAGTTATAATTGTGTTTTCGTTCTAAATTTAGCACTTTTGGATAGAAAAAAAAATGAACATTACAACCGTTGGTGATAGCAAGGTTTACCCACTACCAAATGATAGCTCTCGTTCAGTCTATCCAAATAGGTATACTTTTATATGAATAACATTTACCATTTTCATGTTATGTGGTCCATTTCGCTTATTTTTGTATTATTTGAAAAACCGTGATTTCAGCACAACTCGGTAACCACTAGAGACAGAGACTTTTCCTATGTAAATTTGTAATCACCGCACACATTTTAGTAAGATAGCAAAGGTTTCATGTTGATCCGGGTCCTTGTTTTTGAGATAGTTGTGCTACTTCAAAATTATTGTTTAAAATATGTGATTTCTCACAAAATTGTAGCCAGTCGGCAAAAACCCAACTACCTTCAATCAAATTAAGGTTGTGGTTCTTGATACAACTTTTGACGCTGATTACGCCGTTATAATTTGATCTTACTTTTTTGGAACGGTTGGGCAGTTATTACGTTCCCAATATTATCAAAAATGATGCTAAAAACACCCATTTTACTATGTTAGAAACTTTGAACGCGAACTGTGTCCGTTCTAATCAACCGATGTTGACGGTTCAAACGGTATCGGATGGGAAATTGGCAGAGGAATTCATTTCTGATAATTTCATTTCCTCGATAAACCGCGGAAATTATAGTTTCCCACTTTCTAGCCATACCGTACACGCTACGGGAAATCATCCTTTCCGACCTCACCGTTGAATTCAGCACATCCCAATGCATAAGCATGACTAAATTAGAATCTATCTCTCAAAAAGTTACAATTGTTTTTTAGATCTAAATTTAGCACTTTTAGATAGAGCTCTTACATCCTAAAATTGTTCAAAATTTTGCATTTTTGTAAAATATTTCAAGAATTGTCACGGCAAAACAACTTGTTTGATCGAGCGAAATTTTCAAATTTCCTTATTCATGCCATTTTGATGTATTTTTGGTTTTTTCTTAAGAGAAAATTGGATTACTTTAGAATTCATATGTCATGGATGTTTATTCATGTGAAGACGTTATTTATTGTTCAAAATTGATGAAATGTTTAGTGCAACTTCTTAGAATATTAAATATTGAATTACTTGTCATGAAAAAAAAAAAAATGGCCCGTGCGACGACCGGCGAAGCCGCCGTCCGCCTAATAAAGTCACGTTGTTTTGATACTTGTTCATTTTTCGGTTTTCTCAAATATAGTTCAAATAGCCCTACCGTACATTATAGATATTTTTATCTAAGTGCCCTTTCTGACAAAACTTTTCCACTAAAAAAGCGATAATTGTGCGATGAAGAAATGTCAAAACTGACCATATTTCCTCTGTTACAGCTCATCACAAACTCGAGATCGCTTCGTATCAAAATATTAATTAGTTGATGGTAAAATCCTTAAACTGGAAGAAACTGATTCGCTATATTTTATTGCTTATTTACTAATTTTATGTTCTGTAGAACATCACTGAATCCAGGTAAAGAAATCCGCCATAAATTTATTTATTTTTACGTTTATTTTTTTCCCTGTTGTGAGGGTAAAGTAACTAAAAAGACTAAGGCAAGTTGAAAAGGTTTGTCTCCATATCGAATTATATCTAGTACTTGCAAAGCTGCTCTTCCTATTATAGCAACATGTTGGTGTAAACGAACAATTTGTGCTTGATACTTAATTTAATCAGAAAGGGTGCTGGTATAGACTGATATTCACACTTAAAAATAGCAGCTGAATTGATTTATTGTTGGTCAGTGTCCACATTTCGTTAATTAACAAAAATAAGATCATAATTTAAGTTAAATTTTTTAGGATCCCGGGATTTAGATTTATAATCCCGGGATCCCGAAAAGACTCATTATTTGTCGGGATCCCGGGATCCCGTAATCCCGGGACTGGAAGCCCTAGTATTAATTTATGTATATTTGTAATTGTAAGTAGTAGAAATAAAATAAGTTCATTGATGTAAAAGAATAAAATTTTCTGAGAAATACACAATAAAAATTGTTTCCATATGGTGCGGACTTTCGTGGACTCACTGTATACGTGGATTCTACATAAACCTACTAAAACCTGAAATGGAGCAAAAAATACCGTAAAATTTGAATTACCATTCAGTTACTGTACTTTCTAAATAACACTTGTGCTACGTTTGGTAGTGTACTTTATGTAGTAATTAATTTCTTGCACAATTACTTATTGTTAATAATTCCTACTAACACAGTATATTATGTCAGGATATATAAAAATGGTATATAGATATAAAGTTTTTTAAACTAATTATTTGAACAGCTATAAATAAGATTGAAGCAAAAAAAATATATTGGGAGGCTTAGTAGATTATTATTAAAGCTAAAAATTGTGTGCAGTTTATCACATACAATTTACGTAATTTTTAGTTTTTCTCTGTGATTTTATCCTAATTATCGTGATTTCGTTGTTAAGCTATAGCAGTAAATTGGTAATCAGTAACCGTATCATTGATCAGTAAGCTGGGCAAATTCACATCATTTGAGTAAGAGTGTGAATATGAACTCATGTTTATATACAATTAACATTGTTTACATTTCATATCCCAACTCACCACACACGGAATTTGTATGCAGAAATGATGGGCTATATTTATTCAGTGTATAATAATTATCGTTTACAATAAATCACCCTTTTGCAAACATAATATCTATAATAATTCCACATGTATTTCTACACTAATACAATCCTCGGCAATCATCTGTATCTACATATTTCCGAACTTTCGAAAACGATAAGAGGCAGTGATAACAAGATGTTCGGATACGTTATAGCACAGTAACAAAGTTTTCACTTATGGAAAATTCAATTTCAGACAGTGGAGAAGTTAGCCATAAAAGATAGCCATAACTTTTTCTTATATGACCATTTGTCATTTTATTAAATATGTGCGCATAACTTTTTGCAACAACCCCATAGAGAAATACGCGTTACAAATTCCGAAAACGCATAGAATTTTGCATCCAATATTGGTAATGGGAAGGTGCTACCCGTAATATCACCTACCGCCATACACCTATAATACAAGAAATTGGGGCGCCGTTCGACTAAGAAGTGCTATTAATGAACATAACTCACGCTAAAATTATTGCCTAACTTCCCTATGTCAAATTAAATGTACTATATACTCTTGTACGCAACCGTTCCCGGCGGCACTCATATGTTGTTTGGTTGTTGCAGGAAAATGTTTGCAACTTTTGCAAATATTGTTACATAACTGTCTATCATATATCAAATTGTAGGTAATTAGAAAAGCTTCTCATCGTTTGCTGATCGGAGTTTCACTCCATGTTGATCTAAAATTTTACATAGAATTGAGAAATGTATTCATATCTTAAGGTTGCCATTTGAAAAAATCGACTTTTAGTACTTTTCTCGAATTCAACTTTGATCTTATAATTTGGACATCCTGTGTAACTTTTAGAAGAGTTCTACCGATGTGTCGATAATACGTTATCTTCACAACAATTTTGCAGGACAACCTTTTTTCCAACGGTCACAGGGGATAATTTATAAAAAATTGAAAGTAACCGTGCAGCTGTCATTTATGAATGAAAAAAAAATATATATCTCAAAAATGACCCATGTTAGTCATATGGATTGTAACATTAAATTGATCTAAAACTTAATGAAGATTTAAAAAATGCGATAAAATATTGTGTGTTCCATTTGAAATATAAAAGTTGGCATCATTTCCGGTGGCACCGGAAGTAACCGAAAACCCAAAATATTTTAGATGGGACGGTCGTGTCCAACAATATACAAATTTCAATCTCTCATTTCACTTGGTTCTCCATATATGTATTTCTAATGGCAGCTCGTCTGGGAAAAAGTGTAACCATGGTTTCAAATCTACGCTAGTTTTGAAAACTCCCATAAAAAAACAAGTGGGGTATTTATATAAAATATTTTTTTATTTTCAAGAGCGTATACCTAACGAAAACGGCCAACTTTTGACTATGTTTATTCTTTTAATGATTGATTTATATAAAGCTTCTTATATAATTCCTCGGTGAATTTTTACGACTCGGAAGATGACATCCTGGCCTTTCAGCGGCATTGGGTAAAAACCATTAAACATTAGCCATTAATTAATCAATCAATCGATCTAGTAATAGGTAAAAACGTTTGTGTGTACGAAACAATCATATCACTTGCGTTGAAGAGGATTAGTGATACTCTTTCACGCACTTACACTGTTTCTAGACCAAAGAAAGGCTGAATATTATTTATTATTATAGGCTGAATTGCGACTTCAGGATCTGCAATACAATAGATGGAAGTTTGGTAACTAGGGATCTCTAAATATTTATTGCAACAACTCATATAGATGACTAAATTAACTAATTTAGAAAATTTATTTTAAAATTTATAAATTGAATTCCACATTACTGACCAGATTACGTAATAACCATTTTACCTTGAAGTTCTTTGTCATGTTTAATCCAAGGTGTTTGCAAAAGACCTGCTATTCAAAATGTTTCCCAGGTGAATAGCGTTATTTGTCTAATGCCACTGCACTATAAGTACGCCAAATAGATATAAGACACATTTTTCACCACCTTGTGAAAACGATTTACAACCATGTACCAATCCAACGATATTCCACATGTGCGTACATACAAGCGTAATGACAGCTTTTTTTAAACACCGAGAACGCTACAGAAGTACTCCGCTCGACACAGGAAACCGCCTTGTTTACAGTCATCCTCGATCCATAATAGAAGATATTTTCCTGGCACGATGACAACTTTATCGAGTTTACAATTCCCTCGTCGATTGATTCATTACAATATCCTTTTTTAATTCCCTCCCTTGAAGTTCTTTCCTCCTAAATTCCTTTTCTGGAATAGCAAACAATTAAACTTTATGGGACTTCAAAAATAGAAAAGAAAACACATCGCTTTCGTTATGCATACACGATAACTGCCTTCAGTATCTACAATTTTTACAGCACGCGATGGAAGCCAAATGTTTGCTTGTGGAGCAGCGGTGTGAAACGGTATTTATTTACCTATAAAATGCAGGACTAAGTAGGTATTAACCTAAATTTAACGCGGAATGACATGTGGAACAAAACAACGAACGTAAGTACCTACGAGAGATTGTATAATTGACGAATTTGCATAATGCTGGTTTCCTGTCGTTAAATAACATAAACGTTAATAATTACTTGTGGTATAATTATGAATTCGCAATTAATTATTATAAACTACTTATTCTTTTATCTACAAACCGTATGAAGTCATATTTGTCTTTTTAAAATGCTCTCCTTCCAATGATATTAATATGATTTCTTTAGGGAAAAAGTTTACGTACCTTAAATTATTGTATGTTATAAAAGACGAAAATATTATTTGTTCTGAGTGTCCAGTGTGTCCCACTTATGACTGTTATAGTTTTTAACCGATAGTTAATTATTTCTTTTATTATTTTTTTGAACATCGAACACATAATTATTGTCAGTTTGTTTACTTTGTATTTGGTTAATTTTCCAATGGCTATGAACACTTTTTCCTTATAGTTATTTCGCTGCCCAAATATGGGTTATTATCAAATCTAAATTCATATTTATCAACGACGCAAACAATATAAAAGAATTCTTTGGTGTCCAATAAGCTGTCGATTAAATACAAATTCACGTGGTAGTCCTTATTAGTTTATTGTATGGTCGCTATTTTATGGCTTATGGTGTATTTGTGTGTGTACCCGTTTTTTATGGCGACGATTCCAGAGAATCTACCAAAGGGATCGGGACGAAACTTCATATTTAAAAGTTTCATGACCAAACTTAGAGCTGAAAAGGTTTTTGTTTAAAAGGGTCCAAAGATGGATGTTTACTCTAACCATTTTTCAAGGATTTTGCAAATAAACCGTTATTTCTGTAATTTCGTCATAATAGTTAAATAATAAATTAAAGTAGAGGATATTTTCTATAACTTATGTCTTTGTCATTTTTTGGTAAAATTAATAGTTTAGCTGCATAAACAAATTCTATTTCTATTCTATTCTAATGACAGTAGGTAGTGTCAAACGTTGATGTTTTCACAATACTGTCAATAGAATGAAAATATCTGTCAAATCCTGGCTAACTAGTTATACTCCCCACATTTACCTAGGTTTAATTTTGCAAGAAAAATTGGTTAACTCCATTTCTATTTCAAATTCACACGATAACGGCCGTAATTTTAGTGCAATTGATCTGAAATTTGATATACATGCTTATGTCTTAAAATCAAAGGACAAGTTCGCGAATGGGCATAATCGGTTAACAATTTTTTTTTATTTTTGCAATGGTTATTTTCTTTGGATTGTTATTTAACATTGTATTCAATGTAAAACCAAATATTGCATGATTTAAGAAGTGACATTGTACATAATATGTAATAATTAATAATAACTTAATTCAAAAATGATATTATTATTATACAAACCTATTGATTTGGTGCGATTATATCTGGCAAATTATTTATGCTATGCTCAGTGATGCTGAGCCTTTTATTATTAGAACACCGCGCAGCCTTAAAAAATGTGTAACCCAGATATTATAGGAGAGCAGATCTGTTTACGTTTTGCGTAGTCTTCTGGCCATGAAAATGTTGTGTGTTTTTTATTCGTTCGCACTAAAAAAGCTATGTTGTAGGTGACTGACTTATTACTATACTTTTTCCTTCGTCTCTCTCTACGTGTTATATTTTGCATTGAGTGATCTTTCGGTTACGTTAATCATTTCTAAAATATTATTCAAAATTCTTAAAAAAGTACAAATAACTCGTATAGGATGTAATGAAGCGGTGATCGCTTTATAAATTTCCATTTACCTAAATATTTAGAACATTCCGTACTTGGCTTAAAACCAAGCTATTCTTTTTTGTTTCCAAGCAGTCAAAATTGGTTTCGGTGGAGTCTTTATGGACTGTTTTAGTTGACCGTTTACCAGATGTAATTTTTAATGCCCTAAGAAATACTTAAAGAAACCTACAGTTATTGCAGAACTTCGCCTGAACTAGTGCTAATGCGGCTTGATTTTGTTTATAGTCAATACAATAGCAACAATAGTAGCTTTCTGTTCCTTGGTATAATACTTAAACGTACCTTACTTCGTCCAAATTATAGAACAACATCAACGTAAATAGTGAGATTAAAAAAATGTGTCGTTACTCGCTCATGGTAGACGATCATGCAAGAGCTATTAAAATCTGCCTATTTAATAAACTTACCAAAAGTTTTTTATTCTGTAAGTAAATTCAAATATTTGCCTTCATTTAATCTCTCTACAGATCAAAGTAAATCACTTTATGAATATAAAAGCGTTTATGAAGAGCACCACACCACCTATACCTTCACGAAGTGCTCTTGAGGTAAGAGATCTCTGGGTACAACTCACCGTCCAGAAATGCTTCACATCCTGTCCGGAGACGCAAATAACACGGATACCCGAACGAAATATGAAGTTCCCTGGAAATGCACTCGAGCGATGGACGATCTTGTGTGTCGCCTTTCTATAAATAAAGACATTTAACTGACTCTCGCACAGCAAAAGAATAGGCCGCATACACATATCGACGCTAGAAGCGCTCGGACGTTTTAGGCTTGGTTAGTTTGAATAGGCGGGAATGTATTTTGGACAGCGCGAAAAACCGCGACGCGCGAAAAATTTTCAGGAGTTTCAGTGACATTCGGAGGACAGTTTTGTGTTTGTGCGTGAAGTGTTGAGTGATGGGTTAAGTTTTATGTTTGTTTTTTTTTTGTTCTGTTTGGTAGTTGGGTAATTAGTTTGTTGTGGTTGGTTCGAGATTGAGTGAGAACAGTGAGAAATGTCGGTAACACATGTAATCTATCGTATGGGTAGTGCGTTTGGATTATCGACTTTTGTCGTACTCCTGTCCATTCTTCAAAATGCCCACGGAGCAGCAAATAAGGAATTCCAAAAGACTTGTAAGTTTTTATGGATGTCCAATTTTATTTCATTATTAATCAATATTATTAATATATAGATAGAAAGAAGTATGCAGAGTGATTTAAAAGAATGGTAGACCATCAACACTAATAATTTAAAAGCATTAAATCTTATTATTATTATACAACTATACAAAATAAAATAGTGAAATATAACTTGTATAAACTAAAAGTTAACAATTTGTCATGTAAATAATAATATTTCCCACTTAGTACTTAGAAAATTGTGCTGAATCTACAATTTCAAACCGCGATCCAAATAATGCATCACCTTGTATATTGTAGTATTTGGCCATTCAGACTATAAAAAATGCAAGTATGTTGGGATAAAGATAGATAAATGATGTTAGTGCGTGGCAAAAAATATCGACAACAATCATTTTTAATTACTTTATCTTGCATTCCCATTTACTGGCTGACAGTTGTTTGTTTATGTCAAAAATGACTGCAATGCTTGGTATTCGAGGCAATTTAAATTTCGATATACCATTTTAGCTCGTCAATACACATTTTGCGTTGTATTGGTAAAATAACTGCATATAATATATGATTTGCCAGAAAATACTACAAACTGCTAATTGCTTTTTAAATCCGTCATTAAAGAAGAAACCGTATACACGTGTTTCGGACTTGTTTGTCGTCATCACTACGGTATAGCCAAGCAGCAAGGTGGAAGCACAATGGAGAAAACATACAAAAGGGAGTCAGATATGCCCGACAATTACCTTCTACTTTTAATATTTTACCGCCAATAAATCAATTTTCGATTTGCAAATACTTTCTTAAAATTACAAGTATACTAAATAAATTATGAAAAAAGTATTAATAAAGTATTAGCTTTGCTCATGTTAATTTGTTCAATTTTTTGAAAGGCGATACTTCTCAATCATATTTTTTAATCTATGACGTAGGATTTTTTGAATCAACAATATTTTGTACCTTACCTGTCTTTTGTTTTTGGTGTTTGTGTGATTTTTTTATCTTTTCACTTATGCATCGTTATTTTGTATTTTTAGATGTTTATTACAAGGAAAAACAGGAATTGTGGCAACAATCCTATCAAAATTACTTTATGATAACTTAAAGGAAAGTAAAATTACAACACACAAATCTTCAACATCTTTTTTATTATTACTCTTTTTTAAATACCTAACAAGAAGCATTTCTAAAATGTCCTAAGTGTCTAACTATTACAAATACTTATAATTTTAACATTTTCAATGTCAATATAATTTTTTTTAACGTCTAGTTTAATTATAATTTAAAAATGTGATACCGATTAGATTGACTGATGTTCTGTACATGATACAATGTATGTTGGTCAGACTGGAAATTATTTAAAAACTAGAATTTCGTTTCATTAGTCGTATATATTAGAACAAATAAATAAAGGTACTAATTAGCTCAGAAGCTTTGTAGAAAAAAAATATTTTGTAGATGCAATAATTGACTAATGAGACTTTGTTTGCTAATATAGTTATGGCAATTTAATAAAAACATAAGAGACATTTTATAACAAAATGTAAAGAAAAATTGGAAAGAGTGGTTTGGGTGAAATTTTGTAGTTCTGTTTCATACCATCCAAAGTACATAAAATGACATTCGTATACATGACAAACGTACACATACGTAAACGAACGTATTCTTCGCTCACTAACTGAAAGTGCACTAATAATAACTGCACTTGTATCACTACTTTATTACTGGTCTTCAATTAATCTTTATTTATTTAATTTTTTTCATTGTTTTAAAACTTCACCACTCAATTATTTGAAGTCTTCAACTTAATTGGATGATACAACTAGAAAAAGATATAACTGAAGCCAACTTTTCGTGGATCTTTAAGATAATCATTACCACTTAATTTTATTCTTACGAAAGACAAACACCACAGAAAGAAGTTTTCGTAAAACAAATCTTTATCGGGATTATATGCACACTAACAGCTCGTTATAAAAAGATCGTTGCGCTTTATTCTACTTAGCCTGGGATTAGCTGAATGTTTTTCGGAGGGTTGTTACGGCCACGTAGTCCTACGCTATGCTCCTCTACCGTTCTGGCTGCAACCAACCCCTTTGCTGGGAGCGACTTTATTATAGGCGAGGCATTAAAGTAAGTGGTCGGTAAGGAGGCAGATTTATATCCAGTTAGTGTTTACTTTTACAGTACTTCGGGCCCGGTTTTACACTTGCCCCATAAAACTTTTATATTAAGTAAATTAAACGGTAAACGGAGTGGATCCGCATCATTAAGAATTCATTCGGCGCTGAAAGTTCCGCGACGGAAGTTGGTATATGAAAAAGGGTGGAAAAAGCGGCCCTAAAATTTTGATCGAGATGGGTAATTTTAACTATAAAAGTTTTATGGTTTTTATGAACAGAATTCCGGTGACTCAAAATGATCACTCCCTGTTGAAAGTATCTTGATTACGTTAAGAAAATAGCCAAAATATACAAGATTTTTGTAGCAACCATTCGGATTCAGTATGGTTTTAGAAAGGGCAAGTTAACTACTATGGCAGTGATGACTTTTGTGCACCTCAATATGTGTAGTCGTCGATCTGAGCTAAGCGTTTGACTGCATTCCCCATGAGATATGTCTTCGATAACTAACTACACTACTACAACTTTTATCCCAATAGCTGTCATCTGATTTCCTCTTATCTTGCAAACAGGACCAAATTAGTATAAAACCTGGGATAACATAGAGAAAGCTTGCACTAGATCATGGATCACCCCAGGAACTAATGCAGGACCCCATTCTGTTTCTGTTTTTTATAAATTATTTATCTAAACTAATCCAAAGCGTTGGGGTTACTTGAGTTACTTGGCAGACCAATGGTTTCTCATGTAATGATATTCATGTATACTATCAACGACAAGAATTTGTATGCTGTCAAATAAACAATATCGGTAACAAAACTATATTTTAGCGACATGATTGAATTAGTACGTTGTTCAAAAATTAATTTTCATATCCATACATCTACGAAAAATTTAAAAGCGTGTTACAGATGGGCGACAGTACACAAACTTTGCTGGATAGATTAAATCAACGTTATAAACAAGCCAAGGGAAACTTGTTTGCCATTGATTGTACCCTAATAAATTTGTATTTTTTGGGATGATAGAGCTAAAAAAGGGTGACCTTTTTTTGTCCAATCTTTCGCCAAATCTTGTTGGCTTCCTCAGGAACTAAAGTTTTACAACAATTGACAACAACAGAACAATCTAAAAGCGGATTGTACATACCTAATAAATGGTCTTAAAACACAGCGACAAGCATGGACGTTCATAACATGTCAACCAACTAAACAGAACGCACACA
Source organism: Melinopterus prodromus (assembly GCA_964023965.1). NCBI lineage: Eukaryota > Metazoa > Arthropoda > Insecta > Coleoptera > Scarabaeidae > Melinopterus > Melinopterus prodromus. The sequence goes on from OZ030391.1 coordinate 74,722,893, forward strand.
CAGTGGTTACGGACATTCAAACTAAACTGACGGCTGTGGACAACGACTTTTTCATTCAAAAAACCGGATAACCTCGCAACCTGTCCCAATAAAATATCGCAAAGGTACTATACTACGATAACAAAATACTTTTACACAACCCGCACAGTAAAAATACAAATCACAATTGTACATTACAAAACACCGAACTCTAAAGGAACAACTCGCTTAAGTCGCTCACACCGACAGCTATATCATTAAAAACTCTTGAGTGATTATAATCTAAATTCAATAAAAAGATGTAGATGTTGCTCAAGTTTTCGGTGTCCGACCGAAAATTCATGGGTTACTGGTCTGGTTTATAGCTATCATCCCAAAAAAGAGTCTTTCACTGAGAATACGTATCTTGAAAACTATAATAATGCTGTCAAAATCAACATTATGATTTTCACCAACAGCATGTGGGCGCCAGTGCGCTAGTAAGCTTATTATTTCTTATATCCAGTCTATGCTGGTTCATCCTGGTCTTCAAGCAATTTTCAATCTAGCCCACATAACTAGCTTCACATCATTGTTGTCAATTGTTGTAAAATTTTTAGTTCCTGAGGAAGACAACAAGGTATGGACAATAAATAAAGGTCTAACAAAGAACACCTTTTTTGAGCCCTACCATCCCAAAAACGTACAAATTTATTAGTTGTAAACAACATGAGGAAAGTTATCGTGCGAGGTATCATTAGAAATCTTTTTTATAAACCAAATAAAGTGGCGTATCCTGGTATTGCGGGATAGATATGCGATATTTGTATGAATGTTTGGGGCCTAGGTTTTCTCATAGCCTTGAAACCAAAGTACAACAGAAATTCTAGCAGCAAACCTATTAAAAACGACAATATCTATAGATTATTAGTAAACAAAAAATTTGCGGACACTACTGGAAAAATGGGCTGTCACACTGATCTAAAGAATAACAAAAAAAAAACTAAAAAGTTTATATCAATTAAGGCTCAAACTACAAATTGAATGCGAGTATTTTCATAATTAGAAAATGAACAGCCTTTCATATGAGTAGAATCAACCAAGACCTGCAACAAGTTTTGTTCCATACTTACTCAAGATAAAAGAAAAATGCTTTGAACACGCCGCATTTTTTCGGGCGTTGTGGTAACTGTTTCCTTTGGTTCTCACCATGAGATACAAACACCATTCTCATCCAATACACCAAATTTGCGATCACCGTACTGTTCTCACTTAGGCCACCTTCCCCTACTTAATATTCTTATGTATTGACGAGGTTGTATCGTATACCTACAAATTTTCTGGCACCAGATGGCTTTAGCGCGTCTATTATACTCATGATAATATGGAAGTAATTTTTCTGAAATATCTAGAGCAAAATGTTTGAGAATTTATCACAAATGTTTTGTCTCATTTAACGTACCTACTTTATATCTATTATGGATAAAATCCTCGTGTGTATTATGTTTTGCGAGGCACTGTAGATCTATAGCTACTAAAATATAACCTTGCTCAAAGCTTCCTTGTTCTAACTGCGCTAATTTGTGTGTTCAAATAAGCAACAAAACTTTAGACAACCCGATGAAGAATTCCGCTCTCGATTATCGAATGATCAGACTGACTGTGTGCTGAGAAACTTGCTCCCATTTGATGTTACCCCTCTGTGACTATGGTAGAGGAGCACACGTTCACGCTGTCAATTTGCTTGCTTACTCACAGCCCATATTGTACATCTAAGGGAAGGAGACGCAGCTTTTAACTAAAAAAAATTACATAATGGAGAAGGGACTTCACTTGGGTACTTTTGCAGTACTTATGTATATTCTTTCCGGGTTTGTTAAACTCTTATATTCCGAAATATTATAATCTACATAGTTTTACAAATTACGTTTATATTTAAAATGACTGTGTTCTAGTACCGATTATAGTACTTTTTTTTCAATTCCTGATCCTGCGTCAGTGCCATTGTTTCTTTCACAAGCGCTTGTAATAAAAACTGCCGTAAAGAATTTTATTGCCTCACAAGAAACCTTTTAAGAAATTTAGAAGAAATTCATTATAAGAAAAAATGAATAAAAGAAAAACAAACGGCGGTATTATCGAAAACAGGACGTATTTTCTTCCAAATGTATCGTCATAACATTCTCATCTCCAAACTATCTGGTTGATTTTGACATAACAAAATACGTCAATAAAAATTCGACCAGTTCGTAATTATTTAGCGTAACTAGTCAAAGCTCCTCAATCAGCTGATCGGGAAACTGTGAACTTCCTCAATGGTTTCGAAATGTAAATATTTGGTTCCGCGAAAGTGTAGTTTATCAAATCGGATACCTTGTATATATTTGATGTATTTTCGTGCTGAGTAAGCAAAATATAATGACCACGTTGCCGTATCCAGCAAAGATGAACAAAATATTCAGAAATATTGCCAATAATCTTTCCTGAATCTTCGTCGAGCTTACACCATAAATTTTCTATGTTTATTTGGTTTTGTTTAAGACTTCTTAGGTAATATGGCAAACAGAATTATAATCGTTAGTTTATCTCGTTATTTTCATCACAACAAAACTGTTAGCTTGCAGCAGTAAACGCGCGGTGGCAAGAAACTCTCTCCTCCAGCTTATTAATAACAAGCGAGGGACCGAAGATCTTCCTTCGCTTCAGACCGTAAAATCGTTCACAAAACTATTTCTGAACGCACATCGGTACGCGTGAAATTGTTCAGGTTCTCGTTTAAGATGCCTTCCTAACCCTAGAATCACAAATTTGATTTATGCCTCTAACTTTTAGTTTATTTTAGAATTTTATTACATTTAAGTCCATACGAGAGGTTGTGATTAATTTACCTAAAAATAGTTTCTTTCCACTTCCGAGTTTAGAAATACTGCTTGCTTATGATATATTGTGTTCAGATGAAATATCAGCTAAAATCGTCGGGTAATAAATCTGTCTATGATGCAAGTGTAGCGTGCGAGTGCATGCCATGTAATGCTAGTCAATCGGCAAATACGTCAAAAGGCTTTTATGTTGTATGCATGTTACGAAATGTGGACCATTAGTTTTCAATGCAGTAGTGAAATGTACTATGTATGTAACATGTAGTTTTGTTGATGTTATTGTTGTAAACATTGCTTAATATAATTGGTTGGGAGTATATCATATTAGGAAAATTGCATATTATTGTAATAAATAAAGACTTATGTTTAGTTATTTCAGAAGCTATTTAGCTATTTATTTATAAATTATTATATGGTGGTTCCTACTTTACATATCCTAGAATCTAGATGCCATCTTATAGCACTGACGAAGAGCATTTTCTGTATTTATGTAAAAAATTGTGTGAAATATTTGCAACTGTATTTTTAAAATTGTTACCTGTCACATTTACTTTGTTGTTTTCTTATAGTTGGGGCCTGATGACGAGAATAGATCTCGAAACAGGTAGCCAGAAAAACAAGTTTTAAATAAACTTTGGTAAAGTTGCACAATTGCTTTTAATTATTTTCAAACCAAGTTGCTATGCAAATATTTATTGCCCTAAAACAATGTTGTTGAAATACTACATGAACTGGTAAATTAAGACTGCGTTTAAAGAGGAACGTTCACTAAACTAACTAACTAAAAAGTATGTACAAAGTTGTCCTCAATTATCTGTTCGTGACATTTCAGGTGATTACCAGTTTCCCTTATTTACTTTTGAACAAAGTATTCCCCTTTAATTGTCTCATAATTATGTCATAATCTTCTTATCTCATTAATCAGTAGAATTGCCATTTCATAGCCACCATGCCCTAAGGATCCGCCAGGACAATTATGTAAAATGTCGTAGCAATCTCATGAAATCAACTTTGACTTTATCAACTTTGGCAATATTACTGGAGCGGATTTCAGCAGAGCTCTATTAACTTGCAGATTTATTACTACATGTAGCACTTAAATTGTTATTTATTGTCATACATGCCGATTTGTTTAATAACATATACTCGCTGGCGTGGTAATCTCTCAGGAACTGGTTGCCTAGGCACTACGATTCGAGAAATTATTGAAATACTACATTATTACAGTCATAACGTAACTACATATATACCGCGTGTTTTACTTTTAAATTAGCCTAAAATAATACGGCTTCAATTTCCCTACATACGCAATTTATGTCAATTAAAATGCAGTGCTGGCTTAATATATAGTTATAGTGGATATTTCTTATAATATTTCTATATTCTAGCCATAGGATGTTTACTTTGTATTCAAAGCCATTAATTTGTTCGTCCTTCTTCTCGTTCTTGTTGTCGTGCTGTTGTGCTATTGCCTGTTTCCGCTTGAGCTGATGCTCAGGCTGCCTCAGGCTGTGCTGGCAGGCAGGACACATCAGCATCATCCATTAACCTGAAAATGTCCTTTTCATCGTTTCTTTTTCTGTCTTCTTCGCCACTTCTTCTATTTTTCATTTTCGTCGCTTCATTGTTCGGTATTCTTCTTTCTTTGAACTTTTTTCATCTTCATGGCGTCTTCTTCTTGTTTCTTCTTCTTCTTCTTTTCTTGTTGCTGGTTCTTCACTCTTCTTATTAATTAATCTTCTTTCTTCTTTGCTAGAACTTCTTTTTTCTTCTTCGTAGCTTCTTCTCTTTGTTTCTTCATGGCATTTTGATCTTTCTTCTTCGTTGTTACTTTTTCTTTTTTCTTCGTCGCTATCTTAATAACCCATAATGTTTTTTTTTTATCTAGGTTCTGCTTATTGTGTAGTTTTTACCTTTGAACACACCAATATCCTCCATTATGCAGCAAAATTCTTTTTTGTCGGTTCGTTAACTTTACTGTTTGTTTCCTCTTGTCTATTCTTTTTCGTCGTTCCTTCTTCTATCTTCTGTGTCGCTTTTTCATCTTTATCCCTCGTCGCTTCTTCTTCGTTGTGGTTGGTTTCCTTATCAGCCAGTATGGTTTTGTATGTAAACAGAATTTTGAATTTTGATCAGAGTTGTATGTTCATCTGGGGTTGCAGCAAAGATCGTAGATTTTCCAAAAGCAGTAAGACTCTCGCAACTGATTATACAGTTTATTTGGTGAATTGGTTACAATGTTATTTTACCGCAAATCTTGAAATTTTTTTTAAAACAGCTTCTCAAAAAATAAAATTGGTGTATCCTACTTCCTACCCTAGACACTATACGTATAATTTCCAGGTCTATAGATTTTTATTAATTTAATGCTTATCAACCTCAAGAAGATAGGAATATGCGACACTGTTTATTATGAAACAAGCTTGTTCGGATGGCTTTTCAGCGTAGAATGGCGCCCAAACTCGAATTTTTTAGTCCCGTCCCGTGCCCGATTTTATCGCGCGGATTCAATTACAACAAAATAGATTTAATTAAATTAAAGCGGGGCCCATTACGCCTACAATGAAATCGCGTGACGGGAATTCGATTAAAAAGCGGGACGCGCCGCTCCGTTCGCATGATAAATTACGCAACAAAAATAAATAAATGCCGTAGTATCCCCCGCGCTAGTAATTAAAAACGCCTATAAACAAATACGTATCTTAATATACAAAACGTAAAGTGAACCGATGTTATAAATACCGATTATACGTAAGCGTAAGCTTAATTATTACTTCAGGGTAAAGCAGCGTAATACTGAAAAGACTAATTTAATTATTTGGTGATATATGGATAATTTATGTGATATAACCCGTATCCTTGGCGAGGGTTAATCCTGGATTTAATACGCAATTGTTTTATTTCATGTAATCAGGGTTCTCCTTTTAGTTTTCAGATAATCAGTTGTTTTTATTAACATTATTGAATTTACGGTTTTACAGTTTTCTTGCATCTTTTGGTAAATTTGGTGTGTGAAAATTAAACTAAAGCAATAATAAATAACAATAAAATGCTCACTTGTGTAGTATTATCCCCTATTAGCTCTTCCATAGTTTGTCTAAATAATATGTTGGTCTAGTTGCATTGGGATTTGAGTAAAGATTTAAGAAATCCAGTATTTTTATTAATTTTATTTATTTTTATTTAATTTTTAGCCAATGCTAACCACATCATGTTTCACGACATTAAGCCAGACCATGAGTATACTTTTTAGATTATGCAAATCTTTTATAAAGTATCACTTTCAGTCCAGAAATTAAAATAAAACCAAATTGAAAGAAAGAAAGAATTTTCGTTTTTAGTCTGTATGCTTATTGGGAGGCGTACCTAGATTAAATGGCGCCTATGGCAAACACAGATTTGCGCTTAAATTTTTCATAGTTTTTTTAAAAGTTGTTCGTTTCTGCTTTAAAATAGCCCTTCCATAACAAAGGCAAACCCAAATTCTTCATTCAATTGAATTTTTCAATTCATTGCATAGACGGTAGACGATCCCTTTCATATCTTCTTTAGCTGATAAACTAACATCTAACATCTGAACAATAAATAACGTTTTTATTTGAAAATGTTTTTGAGGAGATGTAGAACTGGGTCTTAAATCTAAAGCTGCATTATGCAAGTTCATTTTAGGATCCTGCAACCTTTTTTGAACGCGGTCAATACCAATGTCTTGTGTCCAGCAATAGTACTGTGCCTAGCACTGTGACCTGCAATCTTGTAAATTCATGTTGTTTTTCTCTAACTTCTTCAATATTTCTTGAACCATTTCTATAACCTTGCAGCGCCTTTATCAGTTATTTGTATAAAACCGAGAAATGCTTCTTTAATCTGAACAGTTTTTTTTTTTCTAAAAATGTATGTCATATTTGTTAGTACCTCATCGATTTTTATTCACGATGGCTTGACCAGGAGTCCAGTTAAACAGTCTGTAATACTTTGCTTTACGTATTATTTCTAGCAAACTATCACAAACAGTGGATGCCATGATGTGAATAAACTCGTTCTGTATTTTGTTTTGTGAAAGATATGTAGTGGATGCATGACGGCTTTCCGCAAATCTTATGTGGTATTTTATGAGAGGGTCAAAATTAGAAATTAGTTTCAATAAACCAAGAAAATTTCTTGTATTAAAATGTGACTGAAGGACTCACTGTAGCCTCACGAAGGCAAGTTTTGTATCACAAGGTATTTGATGCAGTGTCGTTTCAAGATACCACTTCTGACTTTCTCTTTGAACAAAATCGCACTTATAGACACAAAGAGGCCTAGAGAACATGGACAAACAAACGAAAAACGAATGCGTGCGGTATTCCTTGGACGTTTGCTTCGTCTTCTTCATATTCAGTCTTTTAATAGACATATTTTTATCTAAATTTTTTATTTCGGTTTCGTATTTATACGTTTGGCGAATTTTTGGGCCCTCTTTAGTTGGCGCCCATGGCACGTGCCATGCCTGCCATACCCTAGTTACGCGTCTGGTCACATGGAATATAGTTTATGCATTCATTTATTATTCCTGTAGGTGTTTAAGTGTTTATTAAGAATTCTGTAATTTGTATTCCAAATGTTGATCATAACTACAAACTAGGAAATTAGTTCCGTGGTCGTAAAGTTCAGTTCACGATTTGTAGTAAACCACACAAACGTTACGGACAGGTTAAATTGAACTATATTGCCGCAGAGTATAATGTGACTTCCCACAAGGTCGTCCAAGTTGATTCTCGTGTCAGTCAGTTTTTGAGATATGGGGGGATATGACTATGTAAATCGACAATTAGATTAATGCAAAATGTATGTACGTTGATTACCGATGACATTATTATCATTTCTAGATGTGCATATGAATGTAGTTGATCCACACTGAATAATAAATCAAAGCAAAGCAGCAGGAATATTACTGGACGGTATTGCAGACCATGATTTTAAATTGTTCTGAAATATCAATCGTGTTAAATGCAGTTAATAGTTATGTAACCAATAAGTATATTAAAACGAGCGATTAATGTTCGAGACTGTTTAACGCACGAGCGAATAGCGAGTACGTTATTTGTCGACATCATTAACCGCCAATTGATATTCGAGTTGGCTAAAACAATTTTTCGTCTATCGTATTGTTCTGGCGGCGTCTACATAGATTTTTCTACGCCTACGGCTTTTGAGGTTATAAGACAATTTATGTAATTTGACACTGACAGTTCTCTACTGCGGTTGTGGATAACGGAATGTTTCGATTGGATGGTTTCATTTTCCGTATGTTCGGTTGACTATACTGAACTCGTTTATATACTCATTAGATACTCATTAATAAACTATTGACGAAAATGGAATTTAAACGAATGTCTTCCTGATTTACTTAAGAATGGAAATTTTGCGATAAAATTTATTATTACCGGCCGCAGTGATTTGACGTTATGTGGTATTTCAACTAAAGGTGACGTGGTTGCTTTTTGTCTTAGGGAACAGCGGTTTTAAATTTAATGGCATGTGCGAATGTCAAATTGAAATAATGTATCTCAAATCTCAAATATTAGACCAGTTCAGGGCAAATCGGTGAACCGGCATTTCAGTAGTTAAAAATGTTAGAGGTTTTAAACAAATTAATAAAAAAAGGAATTATAACCAAAATCAAGCCAGTATGCAAAAATTTGATTATTCCCATGAGACGCCACAAGCTGTCAACTTGGTCCTTTTAAGTGTAATAAAGAAAATGGGTACAAAAATACTTTCTAAATAATTTATAGAATACGGCACAACACTTATTTTGTAAAAATTTGTATCAAAAGTACAGTACTGTTTTGTACAGTTCATACTGACTTGAACGACTAGCCTTCAAGAGAACAAGTTGACATGTGTCGTCATATATTATGTGAACGACAAAAATAATAATTTGCATAGCATTTTCTTGTAGTATTTGCATTCTAATTCCTGATTCCAAACTTTCAGATAATTATTATTATTAATTTCCTAGAAGAAAAATGCAATTAAAATGAATTAAAAATCTCGGAGTCGTAATGCTTATTGTTATTATTTTAGCTCACTTAATAGTAGCAGTAAAACATTATTAAATTAAATTGTACAATTTTTCTTTTTACTCATAAATGTTAAGTTCAAAGACATACGATAAGGTAAAATATTAAAATTGTGATACAACATTCATATTTGATACCTGACCATTAAACTAATTTTTTTTTAACAACTTTTCTCAACAATTTAGGTTTAACTGTAAAAAACTAATACTTTCTGCCTGAAATGTTTAAGGATATCCGGATTTTGCCACCCTATATATTAAATAGAAATTTTAGGTATAGAATTTAGAACATACAAACTTTATAAATAATGCAAATCCTGAAGTGACAAATAAAACCTATAAATTTCCATCGCCTCTGTAGCTCAACTGGGAGAGCCGGCAATTGAAGGGTTCCTGGTTCAAATCCAGGCGGAGGTGTTTCTTCCAATAATTATCCTCACCTGGGTTAATTATCATTCGCTTCTTTAGTTAATTTTATATTACTGACGAGTTTACGTAATAACCATTTTCCCTTGAATTTATTCATCTATATGAGCTGTTTAGCAATAAACATTTAGCGATTCCTAGTTACCAAACTTTCATCTAGCCCAATAGGTGTCACAACGGGTTTGTTTAATTCGAAAACTCGGATTGCAAGTCCTGAAGTGACAAATAAAACCTATAAATTTCCATCGCCTCTGTAGCTCAACTGGGAAAGCTGTCAACCGGCAATTGGAGGGTTCCTGGATCAAATCCAGGCGGAGGTGTTTGTTCCAAAAATTATCCTCACCTGGGTTAATTATCATTCGCTTCTTTAGTTGATTTTATATTACTGACGAGTTTACGTAATAACCATTTTCCCTTGAATTTATTCATCTATATGAGCTGTTTAGCAATAAACATTTAGCGATTCCTAGTTACCAAACTTGCATCTAGCCCCAATAGGTGTCACGACAAATAAAAGTGACAAATAAAACCTATAAATTTCCATCGCCTCTGTAGCTCAACTGGGAGAGCTGTCAACCGGCAATTGGAGGGTTCCTGGTTCAAATCCAGGCGGAGGTGTTTTTTTCCAAAAATGTGTCCTCACCTGGGTTAATTATCATTCGCTTCTTTAGTTGATTCTATATTACTGACGAGTTTACGTTATAACCATTTTCCCTTGAATTTATAAATAATGCATAATCGGATGAAGAAAAACAGGTAGCAAAACTGTAAAGTAGAAGACAAAAATCATTCACTGTTCGGAACTAAATTTCATTTTAGTAGACGACTAGTTTCGTCCTAACGGACCTTTTCAAAGTCTACGCTAAAAACAAAAATTACAGAATCACAACCACAAAGTTAATGCAAACTTTATAAAACTTTGCAAACTTTCTAAACTTTTGGCATTAAGTTTGTGGTTTTGATTGTGTAATTTTTGTTTTCAGCGTAGAATTTGAAAATGTCCGTTAGGACGAAACTAGTCGTCTACTAAAATAAAATTTATTTCTGAACAGTGAATGACCTTTGTCTTCTAGTTAATTTAATAAATAATTACTCGAGTAATAAAAATGTTACTAGATATGAATGTACGAACATAGCGTATGATACGGACTTACCGTAATGATGAAATTAATCAAAGTATAGAAAGTGGCTGTAATTTTTAATTTATTTAAAATTTACATCCCGCCTGTATATCGCCATCTTATATACTTTGATTAATAAAAATGTTGGTTTATTCTACTGCTGTGTTTAGCATAGAGGTTATATCTGCAAATTTGTTCAGGTTTTATTTTTTCCATAAAATCAGAAAATGGAATAAGCGAAATAAGCTACAAAACTTTTCTGCGTAAACTACTTAGCTATTCCTTCCATAATACCTGTAGTTTTTGCGGTTATTCCTGCACTTTACTTTTGATCTGGTCTACTTTTGAAATTTCATGATATTTCAGTGCTTTTCAGTTTAAATACGCCTATTTCAGATTGTCATTTATGTGTAGGTATATCAAAGGTTACTTAAAATTAGCGAAACCCGTGCGAAAATATTGGCCGCTACTCTACAACGAAACTGAAATTAGATAATTATATACGAGCTGTAAACATATAATAAGATGATGATGTTCTAAACTTAGCTCTACTTTTGAATCGCACAATTTAGCACAGACATAAAACTTTTAATGTCGTCAAAAATACCTTATTATCGTAGTAACCATTACCATTAAGTTAAATTTGGATGGCGTTTAAATTTATTGCATTGTCCTTTAGAGTACAAAAATAGCAACTAAAACTAACATTAGATTCGATGGTACTTTTGTAGTTTGTTTAATACTGAAAAATAATAGAATATTATAATAAAAACAACGAGCCTCACAGAACGCTGATTAGAAACACTGATCTAACAACGAAAGAATTTCAAGCGGTCTATTTTGAACACCGTTCAACGCGTCGATATATTATCAACAGCGGATTACATTATGTGCCAAATGGACACGTCACATCAACAAAATCAGGAATCCTAGCATTTTCGAAGGAGATTCCCTCGACGTGAAATTTAAAATAGTCATCTCCTTGCGTCATTATGCTAACGTACGCTATTATCTGTAAGTGATATTTTATGTGGCCATGTTTTGTGCACTTGCCAGGAAACAATGCTAACGCCACTCAAAACAAAACAAAAGCGAGTTCAGAGGTGATTCCCCCTGGCTTGCTTTTCGATGTTGTTGCGGATCGCACACCTGAATCTAGTCTATTTTTATGCGCATTGTTCGCTATAACTGTCTTGCCAAAATATCCTATAGCACTTTCATTGATAAGACACTCCAGAGAACAGATGTACAACACATGCCCGGTGGGTGACGAATAGGAACGTTCTTTTTAAAAATATCTCAGGCGGCTCGTTTCACAATCATATCGCGCCGAAAACGAGAAGGCGAAATAGGTTCGTTTAAAGATGAAGACACACTGAAGGTGTAGTTATTTTATTGGCCGACAGTATACTAAATTGGGTTGAATATCAAACATGTAGCATACTAGGACACACTACAGGAGTAGTTACTTAAGTTCATTGATGTTTTACGAGCAAGTTGTCGAAAAAGGAAATTGACAAGCGATGTCAGAGGCTAAGCCAATTGACTTTATGCAGGAGGTGAATAATGGCACTTACAATTAGTGAAAGATTTTGCCCAGATGTATGATCAACATATTCATACGCAGGCCTTAGACGATACCTTTAATACCATTTTTGTTAGTACCTAGCTAAAACTTTGAGATAGACGTAGATATACGTAGTTTGAGCAACATTGCTTCTTTGGCCCAAGCGGATATGCCTCTTCAAGGTTAGCCGTTATTTCAGAAACAGCCCTTATATGTGTATATAACGAAAATAATAATAAGTTCGTGTGAAGTACCTCAATTATGCAACATTTGTGTTTGCAAGAAAAAACCTCCTCCATATTCCTATCTTATTCCAGTTAATTTTGGATAGAAATAATTTTAATGCTAATAGTTTTTTCTTTGGTAATTTAGAGTTCTCATTTAGTATTGCAATATACATATAGGTCTACATTTTTAGAATGATTTGTAGCTCCGAAATATTTACCTAATATTGCGTACCTACTTTACGTTTCGAAACCGTAGATGAACGGATTTGGTTTTTCGCCGCAGGTATCAAACAGAATTCTTAATTCTCCGGTAGCTTACCCACCGGTAGCATTTTTTATAAATAATTTTCTTAATTGGTTGCACAACTGTGATCCGTACATTCAACATACTTTATTTTCCGCGTCATTATGCTACACTTAAGCTGCATTATGCTACTCATTATGCTGCACTATGAGATTACATTAAATCCCTTTCAATATTTATCTTCACCCTCGCAGTTAGTTTGTTTTTTATTTGATTCAAGTCCCCTTTTGCGATATCCATGTGTTCCTTAACGTTTTTATATAGTTGTTGTTTTATATTTCGCTAATAAACTGGAGTTTCTGGTACTGGATCAGAGATGTCGTCGTTGAAGGGAAAGGTCGGTGAAGGATTTCCTCAAAGTTTATTGAAGGATGTTTATACTTAGATGTAGATAGCTTTTGCAGGTTTTCTTTTCACTTTTCTATGGTTCACACTCATAATCTAAAGTAGGTAGTTATGGAATATTGTTATATAAGTTGGATAAGTTGGTAATTTTGATAAAAACATAAGAATCAGTATAGGTGTGTTGCCTTGCTCATACCCAAATAAGGTTTGGCGGAAACTTTTTTGTAGTCTCACTTAAGCAAAGTGATCAACCACTGTAGAAACAGTAGGATCTCTTTATTTATGTTTTTTTAAACCTCTTGTTTCAGAGACTTGTTAAGGACGTCAAATTAAAAAAAAGCACTGGAGCTTTCGCCGCAACACGACGTTGTCACAAAAAGAAAAATAAAAATGTATATTGGATATTCTGCATAATAATTTTTTAAAGCATGGAATTAGTTTTATATAAATTTTTGGAATACATTTGGAAAATAAACTGTTTCTGGGTTATGAGGTGGGTAAAAATCCGCAATTTTTGATAGTTTAGCGAACCATGCTGTTAGGTTCTTCAGAGCTAACAGAATAGTATAGTATTAGGTAAGTTAATTCAGTTCAATTATCTCTGAAGAAGCAACAACATTGTTTGCGAAAAAGTGATAACGAACTTCGGTGCACGACCTAACCTGGACACAATTTATTTTCTAAATTATTCTAGCCGAAAAAGCCAACATATGTTATTTTAGGATACAATTTATACATACAATAACCACAATATTTTGTCTCTAAGGTAGTTTGTCGTCCATTAATTTAAGTTGTTTTTCAACTCAAATCAGTACATTTATGAAACAAAGAGTAGACAAAGGCTTGAACTGAAAACAACCCATAAATAACTTCACCTTTTGTTGTTTTTATTTCACAGTTTGATATCAATTTCCGAGATTTTTCGCCTTTTATTAACTTGGATAAACTAGAGCCCAAGAAATAATGCAAGAGCACCTACTTAAGCATCAAAACTGTTGACAAAAGAAGTCCCTACTGTGGCGTAGTCTAGTATTCTAGAAGTTATTAAGAATATGTTGTTGATAATGCTTTAAATTTCAAATTTTAGTTTGAAAATTTTTAAAAACGATGTTAATTAAAAAATTGTTTACAACTTGGAAGTCTAATTAGTCCAATTTTGACTCCATCTTTTCGTCACTGCCTCATTGAAAAGTCCATTAGACCAAGTTTTTTTACTATGTTTCTTATGTTCTCCTATTGAAGATAGATTATACCTTCACTGCCCTCTACCAACTATTTTAGGTTTATTTTAAATTAGAAAGTTAATTTTTCCACCAAAACTGTAAAAGAAAACTTATGGTACCAGTATTCCTTCTTCTCATACCCATTTTCTAGATAAAACTACCCGAGTATATCAGCACAGATGGTCGACACGATATATGACAAATGTCGATTAAAAACTACATTTTTCCGCAATTACTACCATTGTCCTTACATTTACTGGAAGGATATTGCAGCATTTGCTCGCGGGGATGTGCAGATATGCTTTACCCGGTTATCCGACATTCCTGCTCCACTCCTACATATCCATTTTATTAAAACAGAAAGTCGCCCGGTTTTGGGCTCGACGCCAAATGCGGCTCGCGACACTCGCTTTGGTGAGTTCAGGGAGGGATTACCGCTCTCGCGTTCGCGTTTTTATTTTTCTTCTTTTAATTATGCTTTACAGCGAGAGCCGCCGTTGCCAAGTGCCCGACTATTATTAGAATGTATTTCGGACGGAATTCTTGACAATTTTTAAATGTTACAGGTTGCGCACAGAAAGACAAAAAAATAACCCAGGTAAACATGTGTGTTCTGCCAGTTATCTGGAACAACCAAAATGAATGTCTGTTGCTTGTTCGCGTTTTATTACTAAACAATGTTACCTACCTTTTGTTCGTCTTGTTGTTGGAAAAGTGGTGAATTGATGGTTAACCTAGGAGAGAAGAAATGTACTTATATATTTTGGCTATAGATGGGATGATAAATTTTATGCAAATTAGCTTTTTTAAACACAGTAATAGCTTAGTGACTTGAAAAATGGAAACTGTGTTTATAAACAGAACAAAACTAATAACAAAATAATGAAAACAAAATCGTGACATCGTTAACTCAGAAGAAAGAGTGTTAATAATAAGTTAAAAATAAAATTTTGTTAATTAAAATGCATTTCAATAAAAAATAAAAGGCTTTTTAACTAATATAAACTATAACTGAAAAAGTTTATAAATTTAGTTTTATTTTTTTCAAATATCAATCAAATTATAGTTTTGAACATAGATGGAACTAATTTTAACAATAATCTTATAGATGGGCGTATATTTTGGTTTATATATTTATTTTTACTTTATCATACGTAGTATGGTAAAGTATTGTAATCATGCCGAAAAAAAAAAATGAGATTTTAGCGGAAATAGGTCTTTTTGGGTCCCCTGAACATTTTTGACCAAGGTACAAAAAAATGTCTGTGTGTGTGTATGTGTGTGTGTGTGTGTGTGTGTGTGTGCGTATGTGTGTACTCGATTTTTGTGACGACGATTCCGGAGAAACTACTAAAGGTATCGGGACGAAAGTTCATATTTAGAAGTTTTATGACCAAACTTAGAGCTGAAAAGCTTTTGGTTCAAAAGGGTCCAAAGGAACTGGTAGTTTATTCTAAGCCTTTTTCAAGGATTTTGCAGATGAGCCGCCATTTCTGTAATTTCGTCAAAATAGTTAAATAATAACTTAAAGCAGAGGAAATTTTGAATAAGTTATGCCTATGACATTTTTTGGTAAAATTAATAGTTTAGCTGCAAGAGCAAATTCTATTTGATCGAGATCGGTCGCATCTGCGTTGATAGGAAACTACATAGTAGCCAGGATTTTGACAAATATTTTTTTTTGTGCTATCACCACAGAAATGTCTATGGCTGTCACCACGCTGTCACACTCGGAGAACCGCTATGGAACGTCATCTACAGTGTCATGAACGAATATATATGTGTCAGAATTTGAATTAGCTTTTTAAACTTGACATTTCGTAGAAGTGGTATCAACCTAACATTTTCTATACCGAAATATAACCATTTTAAATTTTTTTTTAAATACGTATGTCTCAAAAAGCAACACAAAAAACGTTGATGTCACTCCTGCCGAAAACAACATAGCGCGACTCGCTCACATGCGACGACGACGCTTCGCCATCGGTGACGCGCCACATCACCGCTCGTTGTGCTATTCCGTACTTTCGGCACTTGTGAGATAAACAACTATTATTCTGATGACAGTAGGTAGTGTCAAATGCTGATGCTTTGACAATACCTTCGATTGATACTATTGACTATCAAAATATCTGCCAAATCCTGGCTAACTAGTTTAATTTTAATGCAGACACGATTTATCTCAGTCAAATAGATTCTCATGCAGCTAAACTATTAATTTTATATATTGTATGATAAAGTCATGTGCCTGGCCACATCAGATTTTTTTAAATAATATTTAGTACATATTTACATTCTATCAAAATTCGTCGAAAATTTAGAGCTAACTTCTACAAGCTAATATAAATTTTTGTAAATTGGTTTTGTAAACAGTTTTCAGTTATTTGAAACATATTGCTGTCAAATAAATACAAAATATTAATATAATAAAATGTAATGATACATTCATGCTATACAAATACATACTTATTTCTGTTTATTAACTTAAACACTGCCAAATATCGCTAAAGCTAAATATCTCGAAATCACCAGTAAATCACAAGTAATAAATTCCCATAAATACAACTTTAAAGCAATTTAATTTTAATTTATTTCTGTTTTGTGAATAAATGTTAATACATATCTTCTGAAATAACCTTCAGTAAAAATATTGACAACAATAAATTGAATTTTGTGTTTATTAACCCAGAAAACCTATTAGATGCAATAAGTGTGTATAATTTGTGGTGTTTTATGGATAATCTTGAAACGAGATTTTCATTTCATGTAATCGAAAGCTTTTTGTTTATTAATATAAAATTAACGTTATATTTGATAAAAGCACAATTACATTGCACTATAGGAATAACATTAATTAATTACACATTAAGCTAATAAATAGAAACATATAAATCATTATATAATATAAAATTATAAATAATGAAATATAATGATCAATTTATTGTAAATTATTAAATTGTTATGTTGGACGTTGCTCTGTACAGGGCGTAATAAATTTCTATTTCTAATTGAAGGCATTCGAACAAGGTTTTGCAAATAATAAATTTCCGATATACGAGTGTGCAGCGTAAACGGACAATTTTTTGCATTAGCGGTCGAGCGGTCGATCAGAATAACAAAAAACTCGTACATGGATGTATCATCGACACACTGCTGAAATACTGATCCGAACTTAATTAATTTCAAGACTGTTCCCAATAGCTTAAAAAGAATGTGAGAGTATGTACAATTTCTTTTGGTATTCTGTTTCTATGTTGAAATTATTTAGTATGGCGCATTACTCATGCGTGGTTAGTATTCAATGATGTGGGGTAATCGTGAGAGATGAGTAACTTAATCATTACCCTTTGTGCCAAGGGGCACTCATGTTTCCCTACTTAAGAAAATCAATATTTATTTAAATTATATACTTAAAGGAATATTTAGCCACGCGATGTCCATTCCTTCCGAAACAGTTCATAAATTTCAGTCTATAGTGAAAGTTATACGAGTTTATTCTTGCCAATTATTTATTTTGGAGCCTTGATTAAGTCATAGTAATATGCACCACTGACAAAACCTCGTCATTCTTGAAGGAGCTGGCTGCCAATTATGGGAATGTGACACAAAAATACTTAATAATTTATGTTCCGTTTGGATACTACTGTAAAACAAAATGCCCAGGATAGCATCAAATATTGAAAAGGGGACAAACAGCAACAAAGAAAGTTTGGCACTTTGTCCTGGAACCTTTGTCATCGCTTTCTCTTATAGAGGTCATCCTGTATCCGTCAAACTCTGACTTAATTTCGCATTCAGGATGGGTCCCAGCTTAGACCGTCCTCCTCTTCGGGTTATCAGCGAAAGCCGAGGATAGTGTTTCGCTAATTCGAGCTAATTATATAACGGCGAGGGCCAGGCCGTAATGATGTTATAAAGTAACCTTTTACGCTCAAGGTGATGTGGCAGTAACTGCGAAAAGTGCGCAGCGTTACACGTAAGAGCTTTCAGTAGGGGTGCTTTCTCGCATTTCAGGCGATGGGATTTTCAGAAAGGACGACCGTAAGGCCTTACGCAGGCACCTTCTTCGTTGGCGTAGCGGTTCGTCTCTCTGTCGGCAAATTAGGTTTCCTCTCTTCGACGTCGACGTAACTCTTTAATTACATTGGTGCGATTTGCTCGCGAATTTTCGATCCCAACCCGAACCCGCTTAAGGGTTCCGTGATGATCGTAACCGCGGCTCCATGAATTACGCATTTACTTAATTCTATTACATAAACTGTAATTTTAATAATTCGTTTTATCGCTTCGTCATCAATTAGATGTTTGCATTTTAACTTTATCTAATCTAGTATATCCGTCCCTCTATCAAATATAGACCAGGGTCGATAATTTTTGAAACCAAAAAAATAGTAGTAGAATGAAACCCATTGGAAAAGGAAGAGAATAGAACAAAAATTAAAGGAGTCGGTGGGCTTTTTGTTCGCTGAAATCTCTACTTTCTGATGGTGTAAAAAATATACATTACTATGGTAAAGTTCTCAAAACATCCAAAGAAACGAAAAAGCTCGAATCGGAATTTTTTTAAATCATTATGTACAATTTTGAGTTATTTATAAAAATGTATACTTTAATTACTCGAAAGAACGTAAGATTCCATGTTACATTGATAAACAAAAAACTACAAATCCATAAAACATGAAGATTGCAAAAAATATGCGAAAATAGTTGTTCTAAATATATTTAAAGGTAGGATTTAAAGGGGATTTCATTTAAAAAAAATCTGACTTCTGCTGTTTTTTCAGTAAATAAGTTGATTTATTAAATTACTATTTACATTTATTACTATCGATTACTTTTTATCCCTTTGATGGCATTTCTTCATCGTTAGATTCGACAAACCTTCCCAATTCTAGTAGATCTTCGAAATCTTCAAGACCATCACCGACTTTGTCTCCAATATTATTTGCAGTCTGCATTGGTTCTTCATCCACAATTTCATCTGAATCGCTAATGTCCTCGTAGCTTTTGTCTTCCACATTGGAGCATTTTTCAGAATAATGACAATTTGAAATTATGGTTTTGGCAACCACATTTTACAATTTTACAATTTGAAACCATGTTTTTGGCAGCCACATTTTAAACTGTTACATCCAGTTTCACAGCTGCAGCAAAAAGTTTTGAGCAATATTTCCGGAATTAATTCCTTTTCTGTAAATTTGGGCATAATGCAACGTTGATGTTGCTTCCAACCCCAATCTGTTACTGTCTGTTCGTTACCCAGCCACGTTTGAAGCAGATAATATGCCCTGTAACAATGTTGTTCGATTAATTGTAATCCTTTTTTTCGATATCTTCTTTGTTTGCATCATTTTTTACAAAAATATTGACCAAATTTGACTAATTCTCATCGTCTAATAATGAATTTACGATACTTTTCTTTTTTGTTCCGGCAAATCCAGATGTTGTATCGCAACCAGAAAAACAATGTAGAAATGCAACGGTGTTTTTGAAGCATTCATATTGGAAACTATTAGACGTGAAAAATAGTTCCTTTTTATTTCCAGAACCTGGTTTGAAAAAATAAATGTCATGATTATTTGAATTTAATTGATTAAAAAGGACCAAAAGATCAATATCTTGACCCACAACAATGACAGTTTTATTAGTATCTCTGGCAATAAATAGCCATCTACGCAAATAATTTAAAGAAGATTCTGCAACTTTCTCAAAATATTGTACAGGTCTTATTAATTATTAACTTTATTAACTTATTTGGTTAAATGATAATGATTAAACAAATCTGGATTTGAGTTTTTTTCGTTTCTTTGCATTTTTTGATAACATTTACCATAGTAATGTCTATTTTTTAACACCATCAGAAAGTAGAGATTTCAACGAACCAAAAACCCACCGTTTTTTTAAGTCGATATTTTGAATTGCGAATTTTCGATATTAAGTCAAAATAAGGTGAAAAACTTAATATATTAAATCCAAAAAATTACAAAAATTACACCAAAAACTTGGTTATTTGAATTTTTCACATACATTTTGAGGTTAAGTGAAAAAAGAGTGAATAGAAAAGTTGTAGATCTTTTTATTACCTACAACTTCGCCATTTAACTTTTTCCATAGGACTTGTAGTTTTGCCGGTAATCGAGATAAAGTTTTTTAACCTTCAAAACTCGCACTCTTCCACTTCCTGAGCTCAGATCGCCCGTAAATTATTTTTCCTTTCATTTTTTTTATATTCTCTTCCTTTTCCAATGGGTTTCATTCTACTATAATTTTTTTCACTTTTTACCTTTTTCAAAGGCTTCACCACTGGTCTATTACTAATTTGAAGGTTTAAGGAATCTAAATTTTTCCCACGTAAATAAGAGACGCAGCTTCTTAATTTGAACTCCTTGACTACATTTTGAATACCACTTAATACTATAAAATAAGCCATTACATCTAGCGTTTTAGTTTACATCAATTGTTTGATCAACAACAAAGTGGTGGCCTATTTTTGTATACAGCCACAGTAATATGGTTTGAACTTTTGTACCTACGGCTAATTAGTTCAAACAATTGAATATAGCTCGATGTTTGCGACAGACCGGGTCATTAATAATCCATTAACGCAACAATCAGGTGGCGTACCGCTAATCTACTAAGGCAGCTGTAATGGGATATGTACTTAATAACTGCACCCGAAGCCCATATACATTGATTAGACTGTTCAGAGTCCACAGAGAGACAACTGAATCTAATTCAAGTTATTCTGCGAGTGTAAATATTGACTATGGTTGTGTAAAAGCTGTTTTTAGCGGACCGAATTTAATAAACGCAAGGAGTCTATTGACTTCTGGGTAGCAATGAATGGTGGGTAGTATTTTTGTAGATATCTTTGATCAATATTTACCTTTTAGTTTGCGGTATATTCATCCTCAAAATAGTTGTACAGTTTCAAACAGAATAATCCGGATTGAATATTATGTGAATTTTAGTAGGCGGTAGCGGTAGGCGGCGTGGCCGAGTGGTAAGGCGTTTGCCTTGCACTCCACAGGTCCTGGGTTCGAATCCCAGGGTTGACATACGGATTTTTCACTCCGCCGCCGTGCTTCGGCAGGCACGTTAAGCCGGTGGTCCCGTAACCAGTCTCGATAATATTGTATTGGATGGTGTCACTTGATAGCGTGCCTCACAGAGACAGGCCTCGGGGCTTGGGAAAGGTTTGTGACATCCATCGCGGGGAAGCAAAAGGGGCCAACTGTGGCCTAGGGTACTATAATAGCTATACCCCACATATTCATATATTTCATATGTGAATTTTATTATTCTGTATGACTATGCGCAGAAGATGATGCTCAACCCAAGTAATACATGATAGAGCGGTGTATCATGATTTCTTTTTAAAGTAATTCAGAACGTAAGTGTATTATCTCTTAGCCAAGACGTGGTGAGATTCTCTTGAATATGCCGGTGGTCTTTCACATAATCCTATCGACTGCGCCATTTATAATTTTGGATGTGTTATTAGTAAGCCATGATATGATTTTAATCGTCGCTGTATCTCCTCAGTCAAAGTTAGAAATGAATCTAATTGAGTTAAAATGTACAGGTAAAGAGGGAGGCTTTTCAACTCAATATTTCAGCACTCGGTTTATTATATTAAATGAAGTATAATGGGTATTTAACCAAACCATCCACCAGAACACTAATTAACCGCAAGATATTTCTCCATCTCCCCCTCGTGCTCGTTATCCACTGTAAATCCTCACCACCAAGGACGTCCACAGTCCCAAGAAACGTTACCACCTTCCGCAAGAAGACAGCAGGGCAGTTTGGGAATGGGGGGAGTCAGGGAGTAATTCTCGACGATGCTCAGGGTGCAGCTTACAGGTCACGCGTTAAATTGGATTAAACAATCCACCCACAAGGCTCCGGACAACCCCCCAACGTTAACTGGAGTCCTTAAACGGTTCGTCGGCCACGGACAGATAATCTAAATTAAATAATACCTACTAAACAGTGGAGGAGAGTGGACTCACGGTCCGCCACATGAACCGGGATCGGTTTACGTTATTACGCGGACATTAATTCAATTAGGGTGTTGTATGGTGTCAGGGCCTGGCGGTTGGCTCCGTGGAAGTTTGGACTGACCCCAAGGCGTGATGTGGGTCGATCGTGGGCTTACTTTCAGTGATTAGTTGTGTGCGATGCGATGCAACCGGGAATTGGTTGCTCCCGAAGTGGTGTACGTCAAACATGTCAGTACAGATGCATCATGTATACATACCCATATGAGCATGTAGATGTGCACTAATAAGGCGTTATTTCTATAATGAGGGAACGACTATGAACATTATCATAACCAACCAATACTTGATTATTATCATAACTAATATACCAAGCCAATCTGAAAGGTACCATTCAGGTTGTGAGCTAACTTAAGAATTTATATTAATTTAATTTTTAGTGTGTGTGAAATGCGTTTTTGGGTGTGGTTGACCAAATAATATTCCCGTGTCGGCTTCAAACAGACCAATCATAACGGTGAATCAGGGATTAATGCTCTGTTCAGACTTTAAATGCCAGTCCAGCCTCTACTGATAGGATAAGGGTCGCATATGTGGGCTGCTTGACCATATTCATTCCTTCTTTCAAGAACGATGTAATATTTTGATTGATTTTCTTCTAGTCCTCTTCTCCTGATTCTTTTCCTGCGAATTTATCTTGACCCCAGCAACAGCTATATTTGTTGTTGTAACCTTTCTGATATTGTCCCTTCTTGCGGTTTCAGATACTACCAGCATGTAACTCTGATTCATGTTGTGCATTCTGTTCTTGTGTCTATAGTGTAGGTAGAAATACTGTTTTGTAAGTACTGACTTCTGTACTTAAATGAAATAATAATAATAATAATAATACGTTTATTGTTCTACATCATTCTACACATATCTGTACATACACACTTCTTAACAAAGAAAAAATAAACAATAATGAGAACAACCATGGTGAACCCATGGTTAATCTTACACTATACCGCAAATATGAAATATTTCCACGCAAATTGATACTTATCGCTATTTTGCAGACAACTTTCTAAACTGTGCTAAAATGTATTCAATTTACGAAGCTTTTACAATGGCTTTTAATACATTACATAGTTTTTAACCCCTGCAGTGAGCCATACTAACAAAATAAACAAAAAAGATCTTTTTCATTTTCAATTTTCCGTCGCAATAATTGGCATATGTGGTTATTTTTTTATGGATTAGAATTGCCATTGTATTTTCTTCATGATGGTGCACCAGCTCCCTTCAGCAGAGTTGCTCGTATATTTTTGACGGTGGCTTATATTCGAATTAGTGGATTATTGCAACTTCGCATAATTCCAGACAATTCAAAACACGTCCGGTGTTTTGACCGCTTCCACCAATTTTTAGGATGGTGAGGAGAAGGCTGCATTGAAGATGGCGGTGGTCATTTTCAATTTATTTATGGTCTACTTTTTATTGTACGTACTACAATTACAGCATTGCTATTAAATCTCCCTATAACCCAAGTAATTTTGGTCATATTTTTATATGAACTTTTATGATCAAAATTACCCACGGAATCAGCCCTTAAAGATTGTCGCATATATTCAGAAATACCTGTTCAGTGCCAAAGTAATATGACAGAGAGAGAAAGCGATGGATTATCGTAAAAAGTTCTACACAAGAATGAAAAAAAAAATAGCATAAGCGTCTACAAAGCATCACAGACCAGGACGCTCAACAAATTCTACACCTAATTGTATTTGGCCCCATTACTTCTCATGACATCTATGCTTTGAAGGTACAATGACTGACAGATATAATTGATAATGTAATTGATAGTTGTGGTCTTTCTTTGCTTATGGTTGCAAATATGAACACAATCGGTTCAAAGGTGCCTTCGTAATAACAAATAAGGCGTTTGAAAAGTTGGAAGCAGTATAACGAAGAACTACATAATATATAAGTTGGGTCAAATCGTAGATGCATCCCAACTATCTATGGTTAAGTCCAGTCCATCCAATTACTGGACAACACGGCACAACCAGATTTAAATAACAACGTAATTATCGGTTCGAAATACCAAAATACTGAAAGTTGGTATTTAAACATTTCCTTTATGCGAAAGAAATTTAAATTCCTATGTAATCAATCATTCCTTACATAACGACTGATAAATGTCAATGTTATTATATACTAATATTTAAACATTCTAGCATATGGATATTGGTTATATTACATTTTGTTCCTTCTATTCAGATCATCAAAAAAGAAAGCTTGACCGTAAACCACCCTCCAGCAATATATGTAAATTCAAAGTAATCGGCATATTTCAAGATGATCAGAGGCAAACCCTCTTGGGAAGTGAGAGGGCCTGTCACAAAGATGTACCTGCACCAACAAATCAAACGTCAAGGAACCGACACAAAAATACATCTTCAGCACTCCCAGAGATCCCCGTCTCGCTCTATCCATCTGTTCATATGACCTGGGCTATTTTTACCGCAGTTCATTCAGTCTCAAACGATTTCCTCCTTTTTTCCAGTTCCTGTGTCCGTCCGTCCGAAATAGATTTTTCTAAGAAACCGAGACTCCACCCACCACACCTTTTAGCGGCGTTGGCGAAATGTTTTATTTTTAATTTCACAACAGCACGGGTGAAAATAATTTATTTCCGCTCGAATGGCCGATTATAATTGGCTCGAGGGGCTCTGTTTTAAATTTCAATTATGGTGGTAGGGGTGGCGAAAGCCGAATTGTATCGCCCGCTGGATTTTCGAGCGCAAAGGCGTTCCGTGTTGTGAAAAGAAACGATAATTTTGCCGGGAGGGGAAAATTTGGCGGGAATAGCGGTGACAGATCCAAAATTTACGAGCGGAGATTTCGGAAAGCACGAATTGTGTTTTCGTGACGTCGAATAAGGTTTATGGCGTACTGCATTTCACGGCCCATTTGCACAACATTTTTGATAAAAAACCAAAACATTAATATACTTACGAAGCAAATTAACTTTTTCTTAGAATATCACAGTCAAGAAAAGTCTATTTTTAACAAATAAAGGAATAAATCGGCAGGCAAACTTTCTGATTATGTTTGATAAAACTGAAATATTCAAAATATCAAATTGGATATCTGAGCATTGTAATAAATTAAAAACAACTTCTGCTATGATATAGTTTTATATATAAATATGTCTTGTACTGCAACCAGCCTGTATACTAAATCAATATTTGAACAATGGCTGTGGCATTATGAAAACAAATGACGTAAAAAACATACATAATTCAAACTGTACTCATAAAAAATTATAGTACGCTAATTTTGATATAAATTCCGGGTAGCATACAATAGGAAAAAAACAACTGTACAAATTTGACGAATTTTACAACGCGTATTAACGATTCCGGTAGACTACATTGGTAATGACTGACTATAATTGGCAGCAGCAAAATGTCATGTTTTTAATGATCTTGTAAGGTTTTAAATTTAGCATTTTTATAACGTATTCGGTTTTGTTGTTATGGTAACCTCTGCGAGTACTGAAATGATGGTGTATTTTATCTCTGAAATTCAGTACACGATTTGATGCTGAATTTAATGATTGTGCCATCAACGAGTTTGTGAATTAAATAGCGTTAGCAGTTAATGGTGCCACAAGTGCTATTTGAAAACCAACGTATAAAGCTATAATATGCAAGCCACCAATTTGGCTTTAAATTGTCTTTAAAACAAACTCCGGAACTACATACTCGAAGAATAAATAACTAAAAAGACACTGACTTTTTACTTTATCATACGCAGAATGAAAAGTATTGTAATCGCGCAGAAAAAAAATTGAGAATTTAACGGAAATTGGGTCTTTTTGGGGCCATTGATCATTTTTGACCAGGGTACAAAAATGTCAGTGTGTGTGTACCAGATTTTTGTGGCGACGATTCCTGAGAACTACTAAAGGTATCGGGACGAAAGTTCATATTTAGAAGTTTTATGACCAAACTTAGAGCTGAAATGTTTTTGGTTCAAAAGGGTCCAAAGGAACTGGATGTTTCTTCTAAGCAGTTTTCAAGGATTTAGCAAGTGAGCTGCCATTTCTGTAATTTCGTCAAAATAGTTAAATAATAAATTAAAGTAGAGAAAATTCTGTATAATTTATGTCTATGACATTTTTTGGTAAAATTAATAGTTTAGCTGTATGAGCAATTTCTTTTTGATCGAGATCGTGTCTGCATTAAACTTAGTTAGCCAGGATTTCGACAATTATTTTGATTCTGACAGTAGGTAGTGTCAAACGCTGGTTTTTTAACAATACTTACTGTCAATATTATCAATCAAAATATCTATCAAATCCTGGCTACTTGTTTTATTTTAATGCAGACACGATCGATCTCGATCAAATAGAATCTCATGCAGCTAAACTATTAAATTTATGTATTATATGCTAAAGTCATGTGCCTGGCGACATCAGATTTTTACTTTATCATACGTAGTATGTTAGTCATTTCGGTCACTTTGTCAAAATAGTTAAATAATAAATTAAAGTAGAGGAAATTTTGTATAATTTATGTCTATGATATTTTTTGGTAAAATAATAGTTTATCTGAAAGCAAACTTTAACTTTGAAAGTATGTATACCAGTATGTATAGCGCTCTGTGCGTTATGTATACAGGGTGTCTCACGGAACTGGTACATTAGAAGTTTCTCATGCTCTACTATTGCTGGAAACTTGAAATTTTGGAATTACAATTAACTCAATCTGAACTCTTCAGCTAAAATATTCTCAAGTTAACTGTCACGTCCGGTCACCGGAAGTCGGTATCAACTTCGTTATTTTAAATGGAATGATATAATTTTTATTGTATTTGTGGTTTCTACGTATCAAAATACATCATTTTTGATAAGGTTTCCCTATACCTAAATATCACCATTTTTTAGTTTTTTTGATTTTACTAACTTTTTGGTGATTTTCGCGGTTACGTTTAAAATTGAATATCTCGGTTATTATTGAAACTAGAATTTTCATGATTGGTGGTCCGAAACTAGAAATATAACCAAATAAGACGATGTTTAGTTCATCATGGTACCTTATACAGGGTGTTCAAAATTTACAACACAACAATTGAATTTTCAAACGTAAAAAACTTTTTTTTTTCAAATGGAACACCCTGTATACCGATACGCCATTCGATAGGAAGTCTTATTCCCTATCAATCAATATAAGGGTTCCCTATATCTAACTTTAATAGTTTTTGATATATTGACACTTTTTCTTTAACTCCATTTTGTATACTCTTGGGTTGTATAAGGAGGCCCTCATATTTTGGCAGATAAACTATTTCATTATCAATAACATTTCACAACATCATTTTTATAAATTGGCATTTAATGAATTGCAGTATTTAAATAATAAATTGTATTTGAATACAGATATATTCATACTTTTCATGTCTTATTTTGGCACATTTGCAGTGCTCGGGATTTATCGTGTACGCACGATGGTGGTCGCCGCTAATACACTGCTACCTTAATTTTGATAGGTCTTTACATTTGACAGATGTTTGTTTGTAAACGCAGACGGTTATTCAAATAGTGACATTTTGAATTTATTCTTCATTCACGGAGAATGTAACAAAATATTGGAAAGGCCATGTCAAATTTTCAATCACAGATACCCAGACCTACCGCCAATGACAAGACGTAAATTCAGGAAAATTGAGTCAAACTTTTTGCGCTTTGGAAAAGTAGGAAAACAGAAAAATTTTGCAAGTCTTGTTACGGGTAATGAAGAAAATGAATTAAATGTTTTCGCGTATTTTATTGCTTTCCGGAATAGCTCTACGCGAGCTGCTTTTATGGATTTAGGTATAGCTTATAATTAAAAGCCTTGCAGTACAACTTTCTACAGAAATTGTTTACATGATTTTTAGGTCTATCACGTGCATCCATCCATAGAATTCTTTTAAAACACAAAATGCATCCTTATGCCTACAATATTTTACAATCACTCTTTCCTAATGATTATGCACGGAGAGTTGAATTTTGTGAATTTATGCTGGTAAAAATTCAGGAGGACCCGTTCTTTTTATCAAAGATAATTTGGATTCAACTTAATCAGATGTTTGAAGATAGATGGTTCGGAAGTAGGGGACCCTGGCGATGGCTACCAAGGTCACCAGATTTAACACCATTAGACTTTTATTTCTGGGGTCATGTGAAAAGTCAGGTCTATTCCACACCAGTAAATACTCTAGAAGAATTGAGAAACAGAGTAGTAGCCGCCATTAATGGAATTCCGCGACAACAAATCCGAAGAGCGACGATGACAGAAGTACAGCGAAGAGTCTTAAAATGTTTGGAGCAGAACGGGCAGCATTTCGAACAGAATAATTAAGTTTTACTTGAAGTTAGATATCCCAAATATAGTGTTTTAGTTTTAAAAAACCTTTCAATATTTTTCTGTTCCAAAGTTCCTATACATTCCTATAAATGAAGAATAAATCGTTTTGTATTTAGTTTGGATCCTTTTATTTTGACAATATCTCAAAAACTATTAAAGTTAGATATAGGGAACCCTTATATTGATTGATAGGGAATAAGAATTCCTATCGAATGGTGTATCGGTATACAGGGTGTTCCATTTGAAAAAAAAAGTTTTTTACGTTTTAAAATTCAATTGTTGTGTTGTAAATTTTGAACACCCTGTATAAGGTACCATGATGAACTAAACATCGTCTTATTTGGTTATGTTTCTAGTTTCGGACGACCAATCATGAAAATTCTAGTTTCAATAATAACCGAGATATTTAATTTTAAACGTAACCGCGAAAATCACCAAAAAGTTAGTAAAATCAAAAAAACTCAAAAATGGTGATATTTAGGTATAGGGAAACCTTATCAAAAATGATATATTTTGATACGTAGAAACCACAAATACAATAAAAATTATATCATTCCATTTAAAATAACGAAGTTGATACCGACTTCCGGTGACCGGACGTGACAGTTAACTTGAGAATATTTTAGGTGAAGAGTTCAGATTGAGTAAATTGTAATTCCAAAATTTCAAGTTTCCAGCAATAGTAGAACATGAGAAACTTCTAATGTACCAGTTCCGTGAGACACCCTGTATATGTATAATAAATAGTTTAGTGTAGCGTTAGCAGTTTTTCGATCCTACGCTAACCCGTCTGCAGACATTAAACATTCTATTTGATCGACTTCGCTCCGCGCTCGTATCTGCATGGCAACTAGTTTGCCAGGACTAGACAGATATTTTAATTATATTATATTATATGACACTATTGACACTGCGGTATAGTATGATAAAGTCATGTTCCTGGCCACATCAGTTCTCTTTTTGTAAAATAAAAAATTTGATGTGACTAGGCACATGACTTTATCATAAGTACTATTCAGCAGTATTTGCCAACGTGAGGCCTACGCCCCACAGGGGGCAATTGGAGTGTTCAGGGTGCAATATAAAGTTCAGGAGGCCCGCAAGTAATAGTCCTATCTTTTCGAATGCTCTATTCTAAACGTGACCGGAGTATAGTTTTAATGCAATCACGAGCGATCTCGATCAAATATAATTTTCTCATGCAGCTAAATTATTAATTTTACCAATAAATGTCATAGACATAAATTATACAAAATTTCCTTTACTTTAAATCAGTTATTTAACTATTGTAAAGAAATTACAGAAATGCCGGTTTATTTACAAAATCGTTGAAAAATGCTAATAGTTTAGTCATAAAAATTCAAAATATGAAGTATCGTCCCGATACCTTTAGTAGTTTCTCTGAAATCATTGCTACAAAAAAAGCTTACACACGCACACACACACAGATTTTTTTTGACTTGGCCAATAATGTGCAGTGGGCCAAACAATACGTATTTCCGCTAAAGTCTCAAAACCTTATTTTTGTAACGTTTACTATAGTTTGTCATACTATGTATGATAACGTAAAAAGTTAAAGCTATTATAGTTATTTGGATCTACTAATTATGAAAATAGCTATTATACCGATACTACGCCACGCTTATAAAAACGGGTCTAAATAACAAACTCATTCTTCTAATGCCACTGAATTTATTGAAAATTATCCATATTAATGAGGACATTATAAATGTATACATAAACACAAAAGCACATAAAAATCGCCCTAAGATTTATTTACGCACCCGTAAAGTATAAAAAAAGGCAGTTACGTCTATATTAAGACCAGGTTTACTGTTGGCAACCTATGCTGCCGTACAACATACATACATTTTACTCCATTCAACTCCTGCAGCACACCGTATCCGTTGAACGCATTCATCGTTACGGCATTTAAGCCGCTGCCATATTTAACATTAGGCATGCCCGTGTAAATCTTTTAACTTTATTGAGGCACTTAGAGAGGTTTTAAATGCTCAGCGTAGTCTACTTACTCTTAGTTTAACCTTACCGTCGCGCTCAACATTGTCCGTAACCTTTGTGTTAAGGTTAAATCATGTCGTATTATTTCGGGAATGAGTTTTTAATGAGTATTTACCAGACTAGTCTTTGTTAAACGAGCATCTGGTTTTTTGCTTACCGAGACAAATTTGTAAATACTCTTATTTTTCGTTTCGTATAAATAGGACAATTTTTTCATGTAGTTAGTCATGGACCTACAAAGGTTGAAATAAAAAGGAAAAAATAAAGTTAAAAACGTTTTAAGTAATTTTAAACACTGGTTTCGAATATATGAGGCATCCGCAGCTTACATCTACAAGGAGTAAACGTAATTACACTCAATCTCTCCAAAACGTGATAAAAAACATAAAATACATTGCCATTTTTTAAAGAACTTACAAATTACGCTAACACACCAAAATAAAATAAATTACATGTGTATTTTATATTACATATTTTTTAATACATAACTTACATAATTTTACACTACAAGGTGGACGTTACCCATACATAATCAGCAACTTCCCTTTCCCTTTCAATATCCCTTTCCAATCATAAACGCTTCCCAGAGTTACTAATTGTATTTTCCAATTTTTTTAGCGCTAAAACACATTGAAGTTAGAACAAAATATATTTAACTAAATTTTTAAGAAAAAATATACCACCTGTCGAAAATGTCTAACTTCCTCACGTTTATAGTATAAAATAACCAATTACGTTTACTTTCTACGGTCACAATCATCCTACTTGGCCAATAAGAGCCGTGAGTCTTCTATAATCGTTTCAACCTTTTATACCATTCCCAGCTTTGCTGATGTATGTACTTTGTACGTACGTTTGGTATTCAGACATGCACTTCAATCCTTTTGATATCCCATTATATGCTGTCAAAGGAAGACATAAAAATAATCATGGACGTATTCTCCTACTATTTACTACCTTCTATTTACTATTAAGGTAAACGCCTCAAATTCCGATAGGTTAAGGATCGATGGGTTAAGGATAATGACTATCAATTTTTTTTAAACAAATATTACCTTCTAAAGATATATGTGAACCTAATTCAGACAGTGGTCCTAAATCAGACACTTGCGGTACATTATTTCGACCAATCTTAAGTGTTTTAACTATTGTTAAATAAGATCTATTATTATGAAATGTCTCCATCATCTGTATTTTAATGTTTCTTGCAGCTGGAAATTTTAGTGCTCTCTTGGCGCAGCTTTTTATTCTTTTCCTTCTTTGCTTCCTTTCTTATTTCTCTAGAATGATCTTCTTTTGCGTTTTCTCCTTTTTTATTAACAATTCTCTCCAAGCATTAGATAGTAATGTTACAGAAGAACAGTTTTTTTGTTACTTTATTTGGGTGTTTCAGGTCAGAATAATGATTTTATTAATGGAGATGGATGGCATGGGTTCGACTGTTATCTCCTAAGCTGGTGTATTAATGCCAAAGATGCTACTCTCTGGTGCTAGTGTAATAATTAGGGATTATTGATGTCCGTAATTCTGACACTCGTGTCGGAATTTGGACAAAATGAACAATTAATTGTAATATAGTAAACGATGTAAAATGTGTTATTTCCTTGTGTAAAGACAGCAGTAGAGCCATGTATATTACTCCTAACCGTGTACACAATTCCGACACACATGTCTGATTTAACGACGTGCTATATTTACATGTACCTAATTTCTACACCCCTAAATTTGTAAATAATAGTGATTAGAAGAGTAGTACACCGTAGTATTATGAAAATATAAAGCAGTTTTAATCAGCCTAAATAGATATTATTAGAATTAGTTACCTTATAAGGAAAAAACAACTTTACCATAACAATCAATTACCAAGATCAGTCAAATTTTAGGTTATATTCTGGCCGTTAGAACATTGGTAGAATCAGAAACGCTTGTGGGTTGGTAAGTGTAATGTCAAATCAACAAACCGGATGTCCAAAAAAGTTTAATGTTGTAGATTTCTTGTTTTATTCAACTAAACGGAATGAGGTCGGAATTTAGGACAGGTTCTGAATTTTGGACGTTTACCTTACTGTACTTAGAGCAAAGTCTGTATAAGTAGAAAGTTTCAACCGAATTATACTCCAGTTTCGCTTTAAAGTGTTGTTTACTGCACGTTACTGTAGAGATGGAAGGGAACGGACATCGGCCAGCTAAGATTCGCCCAGATAGCGGATATCCGGTTTTAACGTAAAACCGGATTGGCCGGATTTTGTTTCTGCAAATTGCTGAAACATTCAGTGTGATTACACTGAAAAATAAAAGCACTGTAAAAATAAAACACACGTATCAAAATTTAATATTTTGTTAATATTTCCTCCAAAAAACTTTGTAAATATCATTTTTGAGAAATTGTTGGTTCCCAAAGGAATCATCTGGAAATAATCGTAAAAAAATGTACAATTATTTTCTGTAAACGCGCATTATCCTCAAGAAGTAAATTACATCTATTTAAATCTATATGCATTACTTAAAATATTTACTCACTTTGTCTTAGTCGATCATGTCCCACAAAAATAAAAACGTCGTTGATTTCCGAAATAATATTTTATTTATGATCTTTTAGTCTAATATAAAAATGTCAGATAATGATCATATAATATAAATAAATCTAAAAAGTAATCATATTTTGTTCAACACTCTTTCGAGATTTAGAATACATTATAGTTTGTAACCGTTTTTGTCGTGCTTTTTAAAATTGTATTCCTTTTATGGATCAGACCACGAATCAAATTTCCTCGAAAGCCTTTAATGTTGCAAAAATTACTTAATCATTTAATTAAATTAGATGAGTTCCTCCATTCCCCATGTGTGTTGACCTAAATCGTAACTTTTAAAGCTCGTATCATCCAAACCACGCATTTTGCTGTTGTTTACGAATCACTCGCTCCAAAGAACATTATTTCGTCAAAATAACAGACCTTAAAATTTGCGAGAATTCTCCCCGCACGCACAACACCGAGCGAACGGGACTAGGCAGAATCGAGCACATAACGATGAATTATGCCACAACACAAATGATTCTGGCAGATTACGCCAGTCCTGTGCGAATCGTCCCTAATGCGATTATTAATCCGAAAACTGGGTAAAGCCATGAAATATTGATGCTATTTGAGCGCCCTCTGGCTGTACGTACGCGGAGTTTACAGTTCCGACGATCGGTCTTCGCCTTTTCGATCCTCACTCCATCGAGAGGTAATTTCGGTTCGCCATACATACATATGTCGTCCGCTCGACGTTCAATCCTCTCGTTTGAAGAGATAGATTGTGTATGAGGTTCGTATCTGAATACACCATTTCGAGTGAGGTTGTGTTTGCTGTATTATCGGTATTTGAATAAGCGGATATCTGGTTGATGATAGGCCTTCACGATGTTACTTAACCTAGTTAGTTATTGGCAATTAGCGATAGGTGGTTTGCATAAAAAGTTGGATTTGAAGTTTTTCCTCCAGATAGTATATTAAATGCTAGTGTTGGGAATTATTTTATTTGTTGGATTAAATAAGTTATTGCTAGGAATTTTATCACAACTTCAAAGCTGATTTTCTCTTGAGCCAGTAATCCGATTTTTATGATTCGTTTACTTAGTTAGTACTAATTTTCAATGGATGTTGAGGACGAATTTCCTCAAATTTGTCAGAGAAGAAACAAAAACCAACGGAAAATAATCACTTTTATCCAAATCTGAAGATCTGAGTGCATGGACTGCTTGAATATTGTCAGATGTAACTTTAGACTTTTAACAATGGTGTGGCGTGGTCCACTGATATCTGGGGTTCTGGTAAAAGTATCGGGTGAGTTTTCCATTCGACGCTGAACATCCTCAATACAATCTAAAGTTCTTTTTCTAGGAGCTTCTATCCCTGATTTCCGACTTACCGACCCATATTCACGAAATTCAAGTATTCGAGTATTCAATTAGCTTTGAAGAAGCAAGCAACATGGTTCGCAAGACGTCAGCATTAACCAATCTTGACACACTGCATAACCCGTAAGCAGTTTATTTTCTAAATGATTCTGGCCGTGAAAGCCTACGTACTTATTTATTTTATTTGACTTATGTCTATTTTGAATAATGTCCCGCTAGATTGGCAAACTCCCACACTGTACGCCGTTGTACTGCAACTGGCGACAAAACAATGCCGCCGGCCACATATCGATCTCTCTCTGCTCAGGCGCTTCTCGGTTACGGTGACATTGTCTTGTATTGTGGGATATTGTGGAATCTTTATGTAGCTGGGTGTGTTTCTGTAGTTATTAGTGTACCATCAGAGACGGCAATTGTGTGCCCCGGATGACTAGTATGCGAAATAACTTTGATTGGCCACAGCGCGCAGATGTTGCATTAAGTTGGTTTGTTTGACAGAACTCGCATTGCAGGCCTTAAACTGTTTGTTTAATACAATGTTGTTAATACTTAAAGCTTTGAGATAGACTATGCGTTATTTGACTAAAATTGAATTTGTAATATGGTCACAAACAATTTCTCACACAATCTAAGTAATGCACAAGTTAAAATTAAACCGTCACCAGTTTTGTTATGAAAAATGTCTACCGTTGAGCGCAGGCAAAACCACAACCGTAACCAGAATAATCTGGGCAAACGTCGCGATATACAACAACAGTAGCCGGTTCTACTAATTCCCGCCGGATATTAAATACGCAGCGGCAGTCGCGGTCTGCTACCAGCAGCCAGCAACCAGCAACCGGCAGCATAGGTGCCTCAATTGCGAGCGTAAATCTATTTTAAATTAAGGTAATTTATAAAGGGCCCTTTTGGCTTAGATTCACCGCAGCGGGATGCATTAGTAGCAGGTGCGCCAACGTACACACGTAATATACGTCCATATTTTCGTTTTCATTTCGGCCGCCAGTATTGTTTATGCCCGGGCAAATGAGGTTGTTACTTTGTTGCCTGTCGCCGACAGCGACATCTACCTATTTTGCAAACATAAGCCTACGAATTTTTCTTTTTAATCGCGGAACATTGAGGATTACCAATTCTCCAAATGTCCAATAGAAGTTCAATATAGATAGAATATAGAGCGCTGTATTTAACATGCCTTATTGAAATATGTCGAAAACATGTATAATAATAATAATGATGTTTGTTTAGCTAAAAGAAACTAGTAATCATACTAAATTTGGTTTCCTTAGTAGGTACTAAAGTTATCAACTACTTAAAATTTGCCAATATATAAACTAGACATGATATTTTAAAAAGATTTAGCGAACTACTATTTTTTTTATCAGTTGGTAGGTTGTTAACCATCTTCAGTGCTTTATAATAAAATGAATTTTGCGTACTGCTTTTTGTATATTTTGGTAATCTGAAATGACACTTTTCTAGGGTATTGTATTCATGCTGCTGACTATTGTGTGTTAAATACTCATGTAATTTGGGAGTGTATTATTTATGCATTTAAATACCAAGGTGAATGGCTGATAAACCGTCCCTTGTTGAACAATTTTATTTACTCAACATTGACTCAATACTGGTTAACTTGGAGCTTTGTAATAAAATTCTGAATCTTTTTAATGTCTTTGTCTGTACACAAAAATAATATACTGCTGCAATAATTAAAATATAGTTCTATAATCGTATGGTACACAGATATTAGAGTTAATGTAAAGTTATTAGATATTCTTCCTTAGTAGCTAATCTTTCAAACTTATTTTCTTTATACCAATTTGATATCGAAACCAGTTCAGAGTTCGATGTCGCGATTACATCAGGTAACCTATCTCCTGCAATTGATATTAGTGTATCGTCTGCAAATAGGTACCTACATATCATAAGATTTAGCTAGTGAAGCAACATCGACTATGTACAAATTAAATATTACTGGTCCCAGACCAGAACCTTGTGGTACCCCTAAGCTGTTTTAATTCACTTGACTCATTTTCTCCAATGCTAACCTTCTGTCTCCTGTTTGTTAAATAGTTTTCAAAGCATTTCAATTCTATTCCTCTAATTCCGTAACTTTCCAATTTTTGTAATAACTTTTGACGAGAGACTGTGTAGAAGGCTCTTCAAGTCTATAAAAACTGCAACTATCATGTTACCGTCTAATTCTCCTTTCAAATTTACCATTACCAAATTTAGGGCTCTCACATGAATGCTGAGCACGAAAACCTGCCTGTTGGTCAGTAATAAATTCATGTTTATCTAAGTACTTACTGAGCTGATTCTCACAGTAATCACATGTTTGAAATAAATTCTCTGTGACGCGAAGACCAAAGTGACAAACAAAAACTTGGGTTTTGTGATTTTTTGTCGTTGTCAGGATGCAAAAATAAAGGTGTGAATCTCGAATGTCATTCATTCATTCTCATGTGCACATCAAGCTTATTTTCTTATGTGTTAGATATGATGCATTTTCATAATTGGTAAATATTATCAAGTTCTTGAATTTGCAAGAAAGATCGAATATAGTTTCAGCCTGATATTTGTCGATACCGTGGCCAGTTATCTGTTTTTGACCAGATTTGAAATGTTCGTCAACTATTGACAGAAATGACAGATCTGGTATCCAGTTGTTTTAACTTCAAAGGTAAAAATTTGTCAAATCTACTAGGTAAATAAAAAAATCTGATGTGGCCAGGCACATGACTTTATCATACAATATATAAAATTAATAGTTTAGCTGCATGAGAATATATCCTATTGAGATAAATCGTAGGTATTGTCAAAGCATCAGCATTTGACACTACCTACACTACGTCCTTAGAATAATAGTTATTTATGTCACAAATACCGAAAGTACGGAATAGCGCGACGAGCGGAGATGCGGCGCGTCACCGAAGGCGGTGTGTCGCCGTCGCATATGAGCGAGTCGGCTATCTAGTTTTTGGCAGGAGCGACATCAACATTTATTGTGTTGCTTTTTAAGAAATACGTATTTAAAAACAAATAAATGATTTCTGTATAGTAAATGCTAGGTTGGTACCACTTTGACGAAACGTCAAGTTTAAAGGTGCGTTCCGATTGGTAGGTAATGGTAGCTAATGGCGGTGGTAGAATACGAAATTATAGTATTTCTTACATATCGTGATAATGACACATATTAGTTTACATGTACATAAACATGAGTCACTAGCAATTTTCTATTGGAAATACTATAACGGCGTCTGCTACCACTGCAATTATCACTAATGAAAACGCACCTTAAAAAGGTAATTCAAATTCTGACAGATTTATATTTGTTCATGACACATCCCTACCAACATACTAAAATAAAACTACACTCATCGCTATACTTTATTTATAATTTTCTCAATGTATCATTTTTAGAATTAGATATAAGGACGGGTTGATATTTCTTATCAACAAACAATCAAATTGGTGATCTTACTTTATTTGAAATTTGTATTTTATAATTTGCCGCACTACAGCGGCAACGTTCCATAGTGGTTCTCCAACCTCTGATGAGATCAGCTGTTTTCGAATGTGACAACACAAAAAAATATTTGTCAAAATCCTGGCTACTATGTAATTTCATATCAATGCAGATGCGACCGATCTCGATCAAATAGAATTTGCTCTTGAAGCTAAACTATTACTTTTACCAAAAAATTTCATAGACATAAATTATTCAAAATTTCCTCTACTTTAATTTATTAATTAACTATTTTGTCGAAATTACAGAAATGGCGGCTCATTTCCAAAATCCTTCAAAAAGGCTTAGAATAACCTAAAAAGCTAAACTATTAATTTTACCAAAAAATGTCATAGGCATAAATTATTCAAAATTTCCTCTACTTTAATTTATTAATTAACTATTTTGTCGAAATTACATAAATGGCGGCTCATTTCCAAAATCCTTCAAAAAGGCTTAGAATAAACTACCAGATCCTTTGGACCCTTTTCAACCAAAAGCTTTTCAGCTCTAAGTTTGGTCACAAAACTTCTAAATATGAACTTTCGTTCCGATACCTTTAGTAGTTTCTCCGGAATCGTCGCCACAAAAATCGTTTACACACATACACACACACACACACACACACACACAGACATTTTTTTGTACCTTGGTCAAAAATGTTCAGGGGACCCATAAAGACCTATTTCCGCTAAAATCTCAATTTTTTTTTTCGGCACGATTACAATACTTCATCATACTGCGTATGATAAAGTAAAAAATCTGATGTGGCCAGGCACATGACTTTATCATACAATATATAAAATTAATAGTTTAGCTGTATGAGAATCTATTTGACTGAGATAAATTGTGTCTGCATTTTGATAGTCAATAGTATCAATCGAAGGTATTGTCAAAGCACGCTACCTACTGCCATCAGAATAATAGTTGCTTAACTCACAAGTGCCGAAAGTACGGAATAGCACAACGAGAGGTGATATGGAGGTGATGCGGCGCGTCATCGATGACGAAGCGTCATCGTCGCATGTGAGCGAGTCGCGCTAGGTAGTTTTCGACAGCAGTGACATCAACGTTATTTGTGTTGCTTTTTGAGAAATACGTATTTTTAAAAAAATTAAAAAATGGTTATATTTCGGTATAGAAAATGTTAGGTTGATACCACTTCTACGAAATGTCAAGTTTAAAAAGCTAATTCAAATTCTGACAGATTTATATTCGTTCATGACACTGTAGATGACGTTCCATAGCGGGTCTCCGAGTGTGACAGCGTGGTGACAGCCATAGACATTTCTGTGGTGACAGCACAAAAAAATATTTGTCAAAATCCTGGCTACTATGTAGTTTAATATCCATGCAGATGCGACCGATCTCGATCAAATAGAATTTGCTCTTGCAGCTAAACTATTAATTTTACCAAAAAATGTCATAGGCATAAATTATTCAAAATTTCCTCTGCTTTAATTTATTATTTAACTATTTTGACGAAATTACAGAAATGGCGGCTCATCTGCAAAATCCTTGAAAAAGGCTTAGAATAAACTACCAGTTCCTTTGGACCCTTTTGAACCAAAAGCTTTTCAGCTCTAAGTTTGGTCATAAAACTTCTAAATATAAACTTTCGTCCCGATACCTTTAGTAGTCTTTCCGGAATCGTCGTCACAAAAATCGTTTACACACGCACACACACACACACACACACACACACACACACACACACACAGACATTTTTTTGTACCTTGGTCAAAAATGTTCAGGGGACCCAAAAAGACCTATTTCCGCCAAAATCTCAATTTTTTTTTTCGGCATGATTACAATACTTTATCTTACTGCGTATGATAAAGTAAAAAATCTGATGTGGCCAGGCACATGACTTTATCATACAATATATAAAATTAATAGTTTAGCTGCATGAGAATCTATTCTATTGAGATAAATCGTAGGTATTGTCAACGCATCAGCATTTGACACTACCTACACTACGTTATTAGAATAATAGTTATTTATGTCACAAATGCCGAAAGTACGGAATAGCGCGACGAGCGGTGATGCGGCGCCTCACCGAAGGCGGAGTGTCGCCGTCGCATATGAGCGAATCGGCTATCTAGTTTTTGGCAGGAGCGACATCAACGTTTATTATGTTGCCTTTTAAGAAATACGTATTTTAAACAAAATAAATGATGTCTGTATAGTAAATGCTAGGTTGGTACCACTTTGACGAAACGTCAAGTTTAAAGGTGCGTCCCGATTGGTAGGTAATGGTAGCTAATGGCGGTGGTAGAATACGAAATTATAGTATTTCTTACATATCGTGATAATGACACATATTAGTTTGCATGTACATAAACATGAGTCACTATCAATTTTCTATTGGAAATACTATAACGGCGTCTGCTACCACTGCCATTGTCACTAATGAAAACGCACCTTAAAAAGGTAATTCAAATTCTGACAGATTTATATTTGTTCATGACACATCCATACCAACATACTATACTAAAATAAAACTACACTCATCGCTATACTTTATTTATAACTTTCTCAATGTATCGTTTTTAGAATTAGATATAAAGACGGGTTGATATTTCTTATCAACAAACAATCAAATAGGTGATCTTACTTTATTTGAAATTGGTATTTTATAATTTGCCGCACTACAGCGGCAACGTTCCATGGTGGTTTTCCAACCTGTGATGAGATCAGCTGTTTTCGAATGTGACAACACAAAAAAATATTTGTCAAAATCCTGGCTACTATGTAATTTCATATCAATGCAGATGCGACCGATCTCGATCAAATAGAATTTGCTCTTGAAGCTAAACTATTAATTTTACCAAAAAATTTCATAGGCATAAATTATTCAAAATTTCCTCTACTTTAATTTATTAATTAACTAATTTGTCGATATTACAGAAATGGCGGCTCATTTCCAAAATCCTTCAAAAAGGCTTAGAATAAACTAAAAAGCTAAACTATTAATTTTACCAAAAAATGTCATAGGTATAAATTATTCAAAATTTCCTCTACTTTAATTTATTAATTAACTATTTTGTCGAAATTACAGAAATGGCGGCTCATTTCCAAAATCCTTCAAAAAGGCTTAGAATAAACTACCAGTTCCTTTGGACCCTTGTGAACCAAAACCTTTTCAGCTCTAAGTTAGGTCATGAAACTTCTAAATATGAACTTTCGTCCCGATACCTCCAGTAGTTTCGCCGGAATCGTCGCCACAAAAATCGTTTACACACATACACACACACACACACACAGACATTTTTTTGTACCTTGGTCAAAAATGTTCAGGGGACCCAAAAAGACCTATTTCCGCTAAAATCTCAATTTTTTTTTTCGGCACGATTACAATACTTTACATACTGCGTATGATAAAGTAAAAATCTGATGTGGCCAGGCACATGACTTTATCATACAATATATAAAATTAATAGTTTAGCTGTATGAGAATCTATTTGACTGAGATAAATTGTGTCTGCATTTTGATAGTCAATAGTATCAATCGAAGGTATTGACAAAGCACGCTACCTACTGCCATCAGAATAATAGTTGCTTAACTCACAAGTGCCGAAAGTACGGAATAGCACAACGAGAGGTGATATGGAGGTGATGCGGCGCGTCACCGATGACGAAGCGTCGTCGTCGCATGTGAGCGAGTCGCGCTAGGTAGTTTTCGACAGCAGTGACATCAACGTTATTTGTGTTGCTTTTTGAGAAATACGTATTTTTAAAAAAATTAAAAAATGGTTATATTTCGGTATAGAAAATGTTAGGTTGATACCACTTCTACGAAATGTCAAGTTTAAAAAGCTAATTCAAATTCTGACAGATTTATATTCGTTCATGGCACTGTAGATGACGTTCCATAGCGGGTCTCCGAGTGTGACAGCGTGGTGACAGCCATAGACATTTCTGTGGTGTCAGCACAAAAAAATATTTGTCAAAATCCTGGCTACTATGTAGTTTAATATACATGCAGATGCGACCGATCTCGATCAAATAGAATTTGCTCTTGCAGCTAAACTATTAATTTTACCAAAAAATGTCATAGGCATAAATTATTCCAAATTTCCTCTGCTTTAATTTATTATTTAACTATTTTGACGAAATTACAGAAATGGCGGCTCATCTGCAAAAT
Organism: Melinopterus prodromus; assembly: GCA_964023965.1. NCBI lineage: Eukaryota > Metazoa > Arthropoda > Insecta > Coleoptera > Scarabaeidae > Melinopterus > Melinopterus prodromus. The sequence goes on from OZ030391.1 coordinate 74,764,992, forward strand.
CCTTGAAAAAGGCTTAGAATAAACTACCAGTTCCTTTGGACCCTTTTGAACCAAAAGCTTTTCAGCTCTAAGTTTGGTCATAAAACTTCTAAATATAAACTTTCGTCCCGATACCTTTAGTAGTTTTTCCGGAATCGTCGTCACAAAAATCGTTTACACACGCACACACACACACACACACACACACACACACACACACACACACAGACATTTTTTTGTACCTTGGTCAAAAATGTTCAGGGGACCCAAAAAAACCTATTTCCGCTAAAATCTCAATTTTTTTTTTCGGCATGATTACAATACTTTATCTTACTGCGTATGATAAAGTAAAAACAATTTTAATGCATTGAAAGATATAGATTGTTAAAAAATAAAGTTTTGATATTTAAAGGCAATTTATGATAGAAAGGGAAGTACACCTATCAAAAATTAAATATATGTGTGTTTCTATAAGAGGTCGCATTGCTTATGATATTTCGCGAAACAAGTAATTGTTAAGAAAATAAACTGCTTCCGCGTTATGCCGTGTGCCAAGATTTGTTAATGCTGACGTTTCGCGAATGTTGCTATGTTGCCATGTTGCTCGCTTCTTCAAACCTAATTGAATACCTGTATTTACACCTCACTGCGCACATCTGGAGCTACCGCTCCCATGTGCTTATCCAGCTGACCGCGTTAGGATCGATTTCCAGACCCTACTAATGTCAGTACCATCCTCGCCATTGATGTTGTTAGGATGTTTGTAAATTTCGATGGCTTCTCTAATAAGCCTTCGATGGTAATTACCAACCCTTGCCAACATCTTCACGTCATCGAAAATCATTGTGTGTCCCGACTCGTGGCAGTGTTGAGCAACAGCGGACTGTTGAATCTTGCGTAGCCGGGTGTCTCTACTGTGCTCTTCGACTCGACGTTTGTCACTTCGTCCTGTCTGTCCTACATAGCATGTTCCACACTTACATGTTATTTTGTATACCCCTTCGTTCTTCAGGACGGGTGTGATATCCTTTGGGTTAGGCAAAAGATCCTTTACCTTTGCTGGTGCTGTGTACCTTACCGTGATACCCGATTTCTTCAGTATTCTACCGATTCTTTCTGATACCCCACTTACGTATGGTAAGCAAGCGAACCCCTTTGACCCTTGTCGCTTCTCTGAGACTTGCGGTTGCCTTTGTGTGACACCTCGTATGACAGACTTGTTGTGTCCATTCTGACGTAGAGCCCACTCCAAGTGTTTCCGTTCGTCGTCCAAGGTGTTGGAGTCGCACACCTTCTCGGCTCTGTTGCACAGAGTGTTAATAACACTTCTCTTCTGTTGGGGATGGTGGTGTGATTTGGCAGTATTCAGTATTCAATTAGCTTTGAATAAGCGAGCAACATGGTTCGCGAAACGTCAGCATTCACAAATCTTGACACACGGCATAACCCGGAAGCAGTTTATTTTCTAAATGATTCTGGCCGTGAAAGCCTACTTAAGTGATTGTTAATTTTGTCATATTTAAAAATTGTATCATTTTAACTAGTAGTATGTCTGCTAGTCAGTCAACATTTTCGCAACTTGTCTTTCAACTGAAATCAAAAAGAGGGAAATACATTGGCCAGAAGATAACATACATGATTTACACATTTACTTATTTTTGTTTTGCTTTTTTCTATTTTATACTTTATTTATTTCTTTGTTTATTTTTTTATTTAGTATATTAACTATACATGTTTCACCCTTGGCATAAGAAACTTATACCAGGGAAGAACATTTTCAAGAAAATTTGCAAGATCACCGAATAACCACACAAATAACATTTTGACGTTACAAAATGTATCTAACAATAACTCATATTTACCACACCGCATTACAAATTCCTTGACATCAAAAACATCAACTAATACCGAAATCTAAAGAGTAAAATGCCATCTCGGTTGGGTCGGCTCGCTTAATGACCGCAATTAGAAGTACAAATAAACAGACGTGAAAACGACTATAAATACCGAGTTAGGTCCACACATGCCATCCGCCATTTTCAAGTCGCATCTCCGCAAACGATCCAGATTTGTAAAAACACTTTCGCACAAAGCAGCGTAGAGGGAAGAATTCGGCTTAGGCCTCACACAGCCGCCCACGCATGCCGCTGAGTAAACCGCATCCTCCTGGTCTCATAAAGAATGATAAACGACCAACCGCACATTCTTGATGTGTGAGCTCTCTTATGTACCAGTACTTTGTGTATATGTACGTGGAGAAGAGGCAAAATTACCAAGGGTGCCCGCGAAGACAGACTTGCCGTGACGATGTACGGATGTAACTGATGATGTTGCTTTAATTTTAAATGTTTTAGGGCTTGTTTTGTATTTTTTTATTTTAAAAGTATGGGGGTAGGGTTGCTAGACATAAAACCTCGATCTCCATGCCATTTGTGGACATTTCATGGACATTTCAATAGAAGGGGAACCTAGAACCACATATTATGGAAAAATAACGTAAATTAAATTTTTTTAAGTTGTTTATTTGCAAGGTAAACGTCCTAAATTCAGAACTGTCCTACAATCAGACCTAGTTCTGTTTTGTTGGATAAAATAAGAAATCTACAACATTGAACTTTATGTTAGAACATCTGGTTTGTTCATTTGACATTACACTATCAACCCACAATCGTTTCTTATTCTACTAATGTTCTAACGGTCTGAATATAACCTAAAAGTTTGACTAATATTGATAATTGAGTATTATGCTAAAAGTTGAGTTTTTCCTTATAAAGTTACTGCCATTCGACTTCCGTTTACATCGCTACAGGATAACTGCAATTATGAAAATTCTAATAATATCTGTTTAGTAATAATATCTATTTTAAACTCGACTTTGAGGCTCTTGGTGAATGGGTAAGTATGTTTTTATCAATCCTAAATTCTACATTAATTAGATATGGATACAAAGGAACAAATTGAGAGGGCACTGCCCAAAAACCCCTATAATAATATATAACCAAACACAAGAAAAGTAAAAAGGAAGGTTTCTAGTTTTATTGTAGATAGATAGAAAAAAATGGAGATGCTATTTGCAATAATTGTTCCCCAAAATACCTTTCTACTCCCATAAGTGACAGTGGATAAAGAAATCATATTGCGCCTAGCGCAGATAGGTCCGTTATGCTGTGCTCTGGAGTAGGTATCTGACCGTAGGTACTGGTTAGCTTGTTTTATTCGGTGCGAGGGAAATTATTTTGACATCATAATTTTGTGAATCATCCCAATACTTGGTTAAGTGAGCAATTCTTTCCAACTTACAATTGAAATGCAACCTAAATTTCCTCAAAACTTCCACTACTATTAATATCGTGCGGTAGCGGCATCACATTTGTTTGGCCAATATTGTTTTTTAGATTCTTACAGATGCTTTCAACAATATTTCAGATACTCGAAACAGTATGTAAGGTCTATGCTTGTTGGTCATTTAGAATGTAACAAGTAGAAACAGGTGCGAAGTAAATTTAAAAATCAATTAAAAATTAGGGGATGAGCCCGGAGTCAAACAATAATCTTCTCCCTTGCCGGGGTTACTGCCCAGGACCGTATTCACCTAGTTTTCATTTCGCCACAACTCTGTTAATTTAACATTTTCTTTGCTTTGAGGTAGGTGAGCCATGTATAGATTATAGGACGTCTCCTGAACAAACGGCAGACAGCAGCTTATTATTAGGACCACCTATGGGGCACCGGTATTATATTGCTGTGGTCAAGGGTTAGCGTAGCAATCAGTGCGCTTGACATGCCCTCAAATTGTATATCTGTCAGGGATTAATGTAATCCGATAAGTACTTAGGCGAGATGTTTAATCTCGCTACAAATCATCACGTGGCAAGTGCTATGTCAAAACTGCCTAATATTGATGTTCATAAAGGCACAAGGAATCAGAGTATGAGATATAAATGATAGTAATATTTTATTATAGCAATTGGCATGATGCATTAAAATCTGTTTATTAAAATTATGTATATTGTGTGTAGCTTTCCAAAATACCTATGATTTACATTTACAACTCACCAAAGTAGCAATAAAAATTGAGAAACTGCGTCGGCACTCATTTGCTGGAACAATTCGAATGTTAACTGCAGTTAAATCTATATTCGGACCGGCCGTACATTTGATCGTTTTATGACAAATCGTTAAGGGCACATTTCGATTAACAACTATATTTTCTTCGGCTATACATACATATATATTTTTGCGGCCGCAATTTCAACGGTGTTACAGCAACATTCATTTTCGCCATGAGGGCATATTTTACGGCCGGTCACGGGTGTTACTGCGTTCTAAACTCGATTTCGTACGGCACTTAAAACATTTTTACTACCCGCATGGTTCGCTATTATACTGTAGACATGAGGTGCGGTGATTCAGTTCTATGAATGAACTGAACTCGGCCAGCCTACAAAGGTGAGTAATGCATACTCACTCTGAACACTTTTTCGAATACAATTCAATGGACTTTAAACGAATTTTAATTTTCATCACTTGTTTTATGTCTTTTCCGTCTTTTCAACTATATACGTGGCACCTGGTGTTATACAATTTTTTTTATAGTATATTATAATGCAATTACATAAGACGAAAATTAGCGCACGAGTTGTAGCAAGGAGTGCCCAAATGGAACGAGTGCGCCAATACGTCTTATGGAACGAGTGTTATATACAATTTTTTCTAGTATGCGACATTATTTTTACATAAATTTCGAAAATTGCGATTGTGATCTTATAGTCTAGTGTTAGTGGTATATTCACCAGTAGTAGTGGTAAAACTGACAAATACGTTTGAGGCGAGCCAATAGCGATTATGATGTCATTATTTAGTGTTTTCATAACGACACCGGAAGCGGTTTGGTTGTGATTTTATAACGAACGCAAATTAGAAACAATTTATTATATATCATTTTAATGTTTTGCAGTAGCATATTTTGCGTATCTGACATTCATCTTTGTACCACCATCTTAACCCATGTATTCATGCCCAGCGCGTGATATTTTTCTTGTGTGCGAAAAAAATGCTGGCGCCTTTCGGAAAAATTCAGTTGTCAATCCACCGGTTTTGTCGCACGATTAAAATTCTTACCTTACTATTAATCGGCTCTAAGATATAATCTGAAATTTTATAATTTGCATGTAGAATTGAAATACTACAAGTCAGTATCATAAAAATAGATGAGCTGTCACAAAACAACGTAAAACCTCCGTAAAGAATGATTATGAGTTTTTATTCCACTGCGTAGTTTTAACTTCAGAGTTTTGCTGTTTAAAAAAGCAAGGCTGTGCTAGGAAAACTACCATCAAAATTTTGGTAAAAAAGTTATCAAAGTTTCTTTTTCATAGTTTCCTACAATTATGGTATTTACAATTAAGGCTGCATCTTCTGATGTCACAATATCTACATATAATTAACAAAATGTTTGTGTGACATTGCTATTTTAACTCCCATTATTGTTGTATTGTTGTAATATCTTTGACAAGATTAGTGGCATATTTATATGATTATTCTAGCTACTACACATGATACAATCAATATAATAGTAACTAAGTACACGAAATTTCACATAAAAGGTTGAATTATTTAGTAAACTTTATTAGAATAGAAACTTTACACTCAGGCAATACCGCGAATTTTTTATTTTAGGTCACCAAAACCAAGAGATCGCTGTGCTGGTAACGACCGTCACGGCTATTTAAAAAGGGTTTTCATAAAACTTCAGTTTGAACATGTATCTACAACAATTGTTAAAGATGAGTCGTTTTCTTGTTATAATATTGCATCATAATAATAATAATAATATATACTATCGCGGCCATATATTATGTCCCTTCTTTTGACGTCCATTTTCTCCGAGACCTAGGGGCGAAAAAATTTGAAAAAATTCTGGTGCTGTCCTTGTTTAATATGCTACAACTCATAAAAAAAAGCTGTATGTGTTGGCGTTTTCCCGATTTTTCCAAATTAAGAAGCATTGGCGCTGTTTTTGCCACGTAAATTTTATTCGTTTAACTTTAGCAATTAATTACTCCGGAAATAATACATATATTTGAACGAATTAAAAAATAAAATCACCTGCGGAATGCTAGCTTTCAATGTGCATTTTTGTAAAATCATTGCATTAGTGCTTGACCCACAAAAAGCTATATTATGGATTGCCAGCAATTCCTTTATTAGAAGAGCTAGAATAATGAAATATAGACTATAGGCTACCCACAAATTCATAGGTTTAAAGTTTATTACATAATCATGGTTTATCTTGCATTTTCCCTACAAAAGATCGAGTTGAAGCATCTCATGATTGCTGCAGTTGACGCGGCGCTCTACGGACCGAGGGGGCGAGCGGGGCAAGGGATCGACAGCGACGTTACTACTGTTTACGGAATACATAAAACATTAATACATAAAACGACACGGCGATTATGCCTCGCCAAAGAAATTTGGATATCCGGCAGCAGATTACCGAATTAAAACATATTGGCAAAATAAGTCAATAAGATAACAGAACCACGAACAGGCGGAAGTCCCATGGGAATTCTTAGCAATTTAAATCGGGGTTCGGGTTTAACATTTAAAATTAATTCGTGATCTGCAAAATATTCTATGTGTCTACAAATTTACGATGCTAAATTTGAAAAATATATTTTTAAGTTTTATACGCTCAGAGCTGACGTTTGTAATATATGTAATATATCAAGAGTTGTATTTATTTTATATTGTTTCTGCATGTATTTAAATATTAATAAATAAGCTGTTGAAACTGTTATCATAGTTTGAATATTTATATAACAAAATCGGGCATACTTTTTAAATATTTATCAAGCATGCTTAATTTAGTATTCACCACTAATCGGAAAATCTGCTAACTCCATATTGTTAGATTTATCCGCTTCCATCAAAATCTTGTTTACAACTTTATTGTATAAAAACTGAAGAAAACATAAACGCCAATCGATAGGAGAGATTTCTCTCATACCGGGTCACATATTATAATCAAAATTATGCAAATATTAAGAATTTAATTGTTAGTTAAAATTATTACCTAGACAAGTTATCGTTCTTTTTGTGTATTGATAATATGCTGTCCGGTTCTCCCAGCTGTGTTGGTTCTCTCCGGCATGACTGCACCGCTAACGCCTCTCTTCCCCGCTGCCCCTCAAAGACCGTAGAGCGTCGGAATTCACGCGGAGGTTCAGCACGATCTTTTGTATAAAAATGCAAGATAAACAATGATTACGTAATAAACTTTAAACCTATGAATTATTGGGTAGCATATAGTCTATATTTAATTATTCTAGCTCTTCTAATAACCGAATGGCTGGCATTGCATAATATAGCTGTTTGTGGGTCAACTACTAATCCAATGATTTTACAAAAATACACATTGAAAGCTAGCATTCCGCAAGTGATTTTACTTTTTAATTCGTTCAAATCTATGTATTATTTCCGGAGTAATTAATTGCTAAATTTAAACGTATAAAATTTACGTGGCAAAAACAGCGCCAATTCTTCTTAATTTGGAAAAATCGGGAAAACGCCAACACGTACAGCTTTCTAATTTTTATGAGTTGTAGCATATTAATCAAGGACAGTACCAGAATTTAAAAAAAAAAATTCGCCCCTAGGTTTCCGAGAAAATGGACGTCAAAAGAAGGGACATATATGGCCACGATAGTACCTCAATCCATGGAGATATACTGCATATTTATTTGTAAAGAACATACATACAACTTTAATTTTTAAAATTTCTGTGGTAGTTTGTCATGTCTGTGCATTCGCCTTTTCAACTGAAATAATTACCTTAACTATTATATTTTTCTGGTCCATCTACGTCATGTTTAAATTTGGAAATGTTTCTATTGGTCTTAGCCCAGGCGCCACTTGTCTTTTTCCCTACAGCGAAACTTTATCCGCCGTTACAAAAATAAAAAAAATAAAAAATACTTATTGGGCGCCTACGCTTAGCAGGCAAAGTCGTCAGCACAAGTCTGAATTTGGGAAAATCAGTATTGTTTAATCATCATCATTGATTTTTAATATAAATACTTTTCTCTTGGACTGGGGAATGCCGATTTTATATATTTGAACTCAGTTTATGGTTTAAGCTGGCATTGAAACCTCGAGCATTTAGCGCCTTTTTATTAGAGCGCCTGTATGCCCCGCACACTTCGCACATTCCTCTCACCGGCCCTGCATGTATTGTTCAAAATATACATTTTTTAAGTAGCAATACTTAGTCAATTTTTATTAAACACGTCAATGTTTACTGTCTTATCGTCAGTTAAGAATTAATTAATTATGTATCTAATAGTTAAAAGAAGGACAAAAAAATAATATTAAAAGGTATACGGTTTGTTGATGATGACAGAAACTGAAGAAAAATATTATAATTCTGCGAGCTTTATATATTTAAAAATGTTCAAATAAAAGTGCTTTGTTAATAAATTCTACTGCAAGTGTTAACATTATGTTGTGTTATTTATTCAGTGTTATTGCTATATCAACTAGCTTAGGATTTTCAAATGGAACAGTATTCTTTTAGCTGATATTTACTGGATTTTCATAAACAAAAATTAGGGAAAAACACTTCAAAATCATAAACAATTGAAAACTCTGAGGAACGCGGATATTGTGAATGGAAAGTAAATTTGCTGTTTCGATTAATTGATCTACGGTGAATTCGAATACGAATCCAAAAGTTTGATAACATTTCATATCACGTAAAGTTTTCGAAAAAGTGTAGGTCAAACTTACATTTTTGACATTTTTAGCGGATTTCTAGAATCTTTAAGGCACCCCAAAGTAAACCTGAAGCTTACTTTTATTGACATCCTGAAACTATTATCAGTACCCTTAAGGAACTGACAGCGTTTGAGAGACAGCAGTTAAACACTGCCTACCTGACATTCATAAAAACCATGTTCCCTAGTGTAATCAAATCAATCAATATTTTAGCATTTTGTACTACAAATGATTAACTACTCATTAATATTGCAAGAAGTAATATTACCCATTATCGACACATGCTGAATGACGCTTCATTGTTCACTAGGTAATGTAAATGCGAGTGTAAATATGTTTACATGTGCACAGAAGTACCACTTATGTCGTAAATGAATAAAAAGTTATTTTTGGTTTAAAGAGTACAAAGTGGAATAATATAAGCATGATCCTAATTTCCAAAGAAAATGACTTCATGAAACGTCAGCTCTGACGTCCTTCCATAGTACGTTATGAGTTGTTTACGTATGTTTTATGTTTACTTTATACGTATTTTTATGCTATACAATAGGTGGAATGAATCATATTAAAGAATTTCAAGAAGAACCGCCCACGTGAACTACATATACATAGAAAATCAGTTATTATCTAACATACTTTTCCTTTTTAATATTAATCTGGCCAACCCAAATTGTCCCAAATTGACCGGTCTTAAAATAAACCCAAACTTAAGTAAATCAACCTAGGTAATAGATTCCGTAAACAACTTAATTCCGCTGGACTTCCGGCCTGGAGAGCCGCTAATTTTTCATTTCTACCCCGGGAACCACTTAGGGGCCGGGCAGCAGCGCCGCTTACCCTCTTTACGTGGCCGCCAGTCATTAGAAGAACATATTGACCATTACGAGCGCTAGTAGTAGTGGCAGAGGAACGCCACGAATTCCAATTTTACAGAACACACGGCCGCCGCGTGTCCGTTGTGTGTCCATTTCGCACGCAACCGATAGCATGGAGAATTTTACCGAAAGGCCTTAATTAGTATAATTCTCGAAACAAAATATGACAAATGAAGATGGATGTTGGCACGATGAATTGCAGAAATTTGTTCGGTCAGCGTGTAGATGAATGCATACCGATGGTTTAAACGTAAAAAGTCCTGCTCTTTTCTGTAATAATGGGAAAGTTTATGATCCGCTAAAAATTTTCTCATTTGATCCATAAACTAAGTGCTATAACCAGTGACGGATTAAGGATAGTCGGGGTCCTTAGGCAAATTATCTTTGGGGCTTCACCGCACCTTAAAGTAAAACAAACAAAAACAATAAAGAAAATGGAGGTAAAAAATAAATATTTCTTTTTGTTGTGTATTTTTTTCTCTTTTGTATCACAATGCGCACATTGTAACACTGTTTTCGGTGTTACAATTAACAAATTCTAACATCGTTTCTAGTAACTTTTTTCTAAGATTCGTACACAGTACACATTGATATCAAATGCCATATCTCAAACGCACAACACATAACCACACACTATCCCTCTTTTTAATCACTTGCTATCGCATAAACTGCGAAATATCAATATTCTATACATATTTAAACATACGTGTAGCCTGCTATAGTATGCCAAAGGATTGGGGCTTTCTTAGTTTAGCAGTGTTCATCAAAATACGCCAGCATGACTTTTCAACTAAACATCAAATCCCGTTTTCAGATATAATTCAAGGACCGCATTTACTTTAATAAGGTATTATGCGAAGATCAAACCTACATCGTACATATGAACGATTTTCATTACTGCTGCAAGATTGTATATGCCCAATAAATGCTTTATTGAATATCAGCTTACACGTAGGAAGCTATAGTACATTTAAAATGTTGAGGATTTCTTAATTTATGTAACGCATAAGTTTTCGGTAACATTTTGGACCGAATTCTGCTCGTCAATACCGTATTCGTTTTTGTACGCCGCTTTCGACTTCGTCTTAATTCTGGTTGTGTGCAACTTATTTGTATTACCTCCATTACATGTAATTTTACTAAGTATAATTTATTCTAATAAATTGTTACACTGAATTTAGAATTTGGTTTCAATTATAAGCCAGTGGTACTAGATAGAAACTGCTATTAAATGTAATCGTTATAACAATTTTTTAGTAAGTGCTTATTCTTTGAAGTAGCTGATCAGTTACCGCCAAACACGTCTATTCAGATTATTATACTTATTAAACCACTCTATTAAAGTTACTTTTTAGGTTATCTTTCATGTATTTATCACAGTACGGTTAAGTGTTGCCCCAAGCTCCATTATGATCATAGTTGCAACCCCGCTGATTATTTATTAAAACGTATAGGCTAAAGTAGAGTAAAATTATTCACAATTAGATTTTGTCATGATTTTATCCCATCCGTACGAAGTTGACAGTTACTACAGTACTGCCACGTGGTACCCGCAAAATCTCCTAGTTTCTAATTTAGTGCAATACAATAACCACAATTTCTAAATGTATATAACGTTAAAGACGCAAAGTAGAAAAAATAGTGTATTACACTCGTTTTATAATAAAAAAACACTGGTATATTTTCCTGCCGTTTTTACATTCACTGTGCAAAGTTCAGACTTTACAAATTTATTTATAATTCCTGTTTCCATTTTTTAATATTTGATTAAAAGTAGGGATAAGGCATTATTTAAGCCCTCTTGTCCCATTACAGTCCGCTTTATTTTTTTATTACTGCCATCATGGAAGACGATCGTTCTTTCATATACTCCACATGCAAACGTCAAGTATAGTCGAAATGCGATACTAACGTTTGGACAACATTTTATTACCACAAAACATGTGTATTATCAATAAGCTGTTGGGGGATGTTAAGGCGTGGATAAAATTATTATTATTTGTTATTAATATCTGTGAGTAGATCCGGAAGTTATATTGTCCTACAAGATTTAGAGAATGGGTACTGTAGGGTTCTTATTCGTCCAGATTATTCATTTTCTTCATTTGACTTCTCACTCCATTATATTTTCTTGTCATATTTGCTAAGTTGTTTTAACTTTTTTGATAGTGCACTGCCTGTGTGACCAATAAACAACACTTTCAAAAACTCAGGTATACTTGAAATGTACTTGCATCTGCATTGGTATCTTATAAAAGTCAGCTGATCGACATGTTGCAAATCCGGAGTGAAATTTACTTCGATGCCCTAGTAATTGCTGCTTTAACTTGTTTTACTACGTAGTTTCGTAACAATTGAATACATTCGTCACAAATAGTTGAATAAAACACAAGGAATTTCCACTCCAAAATTTGCGTAATCAACTTAAGCAACGTATACAACAAAGTTTTGAAAACCTTTTTGATTAAAATAATCTAAATTTCATAGTACTTATTGAAACACAGTTTTTAAAACATTATAGGAAAAATGTCTGTGCTTTTAGGTTTTCATGGTCGCTGAAATCAACAAGGCGCCGATTAAAAAATTAATATGGCGTATATAAGATTTTCGATTAGTCTACAAATCCGATGAATCGTATTAAGACTAGGGGTAAATTGAGAATTTCTATGAGAGCATGGAGAGCCCTATTAAGAAGTATTTCATTCTTATTAATACTTTAATTCTTAATTAATGCATGGGTAAATTATTATGAATATATTGTATGTTGCATTTCTTTCTTAATATAGCATTACTAAATCTAATTACACATTTTCTCATTGATTATTACTAAATTTTAATACAATTATTACTATAATACAATCCTTCGCGAAATTTATACCAGGTGTTTACATTTGTGCCAATTTTGCAGTAAATCTATTAGAATGATTTACATTGCTCTCCATTTTAATATTAAGCTCATTTGTTAAATCCGCTATTCCGCTAATTTGAATTTAATAATTTTGAAAGCAAATTCGTACTACATATCGACCTGGACTAATACAATAACTCTAAACCGAAAAATTAAAATAGACTTTGTTTCGAAAATCGTAATTTAAACTATATGTGGGTACATAGATACAACTAGAATTGAAATTAGGTTTCCCAAAAAAAAAAAAAAGAAATTTTGGTAACCCTAGTATTAACCGCTTAATGCAACCTTTCCTCAATTAAATTCGTATCTAACACTTTTTTAATATTTTTCTAATGTAATTGGTTCTTTTCTTAAATGATCTAGCGACTATTAATTCTAAGTTCAACGATTATTTAATGCTGAGGTTAACTAAATAATTTTAACATACAACATATCAGATATTTGCGGTAACATTCAACGTTTATTATTTCAAAACGTTAAATGCATACATAACAGACTGTCAAAATTTCAACACGTTATAGCCTTTATAACAATTGCTTTCTCATACATGCACGTTCAATTTTATCACCTTACCACCGCTCATCCATCACTGTCGTGAAAAGGCAAATTCCATTCAGTGGAGACAATTCATATGATCGATCGGCAACAGAACAAAAGGATAAACCGCATTGCACTTATTTATCCAGATGACACACACACATACACACACACATGCATGAAATATGTAATACGAACTACATGCATCATTTTGAACTGCATAATACAGTTATTCATTCATTAATATTACTTATATTACATGTTATATGGATGGTGACAACTAGACTAGAGTGTTGATTTCAGGATTTCTAGAACGAATTATATTTTTGAATAAAATGCTTTAGGAACAAAGTAGTATATTATGATGTCATGCGATAATTCTGGAAACAATTAGATAAATTGCGACAAACAAGCAAATAAATCAGGACCTAGTTAAAGTTTCCGTAAATAAATTTGTTTTTGTTACCTATTAGCCACATTTGGGACTTTTTCAGTCGGATCATATAGAAAATCTTTTTATTTTCAACTGGTTTTAATACAGGACACCTAGTTACAAAATTCCCCACACTAACCAAAAGTTAGTAAATACGAAGCGCTTGCCAGTCAGAATTTACAAGTGACACTCACGCCCACCAAAAATGTGTTCCTAATTTACTCAACAAAACATTTGTACTCGCACCGCGGGACGGCGCTACGGTCGGCATATCTGCTTTCATACCGCTCCAAACGCCTACAAAAACTTCATCTCCAACTCGACTACTGTTTTCAATTAACACCAAAACGACCATAGTGACGTTCCCTCATTTACACATTGACACAATCCATCGTCGGGTCGGATCCCTTTACTGACTAATTGTGAGTGGAACACTCCTGTCCATTTTAATCAGCGTTTCAAGGAGATACGGGAACGGACGGATGGAAAATTAGGAGTAGGAATCGGAATAATTGGTGTTTAGCCTCTTGACGGAATTGAGAACCAAGTCGTAATTGGGCGGTTATTGTTTTGAGTGGTGTATGTTTAGGTTTTCGGCGGATTACGAGTTTGTGGCACGTGGTTCGCTCGGCCTGTGTTACAGATTTAAGTAAGATGTCGGTTGGCTGATGATGATGCTAAATATTTGTCAATCTTAGTTTGCTGAAATTAGTCTGTGTAAATTAAGGACACCCATCTGCTATATTTAATTTTTAGTGGCGTATAGTTAATTTGCCTCGCTAGTTGCATTCGATGAAAGGGAATATATGATATAAAAGTGGTGATGATTGTGGGTGTTATTAATGTATCACAATCTACTTCTTGATTGAGTTTCTATGGATTGAGTTGATAAAAGTCGAATTTATTGGATCTAGGAACTAAACAAGTGTCTTTCTGCAATCCTTGTTCTGATAACATAACGCTATTAAACGCGTTTCAAATTCTTTCAAAATAATTTAGTATACTAGTCTTTCCTTTTTTACACTCCTGTACAAGACTGTATCGATTTATTACAACATATATGTTTGAAATGACATTTTAAAATATTAAACCATACATTATCGTCTTATACAGGGTGATTTATTAGTATTCCGGGGGTCGATAGTCATCAAATCGTTTCAGATAGAAAAAAAAATTAATACAAGAGTTGTTAGTTAGACTTTTTAGGTTCTATAACGTAAAATTCTTTTCATTTATACAGGGTGTTCCATTTAGGCGGGACGGAAAGTCAGTAATTTTTTTTATATGGTACTCCTTGTATATCATACCAAATTATGAATACTAAGGAAGTTGACTTTCCAACTGCGTAAAAAGTGTTACCTGTGTAAAGTAAATTGTTTCTTAGAAATTACGTTGATACTACATTTTTGCAGATATTGTCTTATAAATTTTGTCACTTAATAACTAAACCCATAGCTAGATGCTGATGAAAAAATAGATGCGCTACAGGGTGATCGTAGCATGCACTCGTTTTTAAGTAGCTATTTCTTGAGAAATGACTTAAATTCTTTGTGATTTATATTTACTACATCGTAGGTATATCGTAGATATATCATACTTAGTAGCTTAATGTTGCTCTGTATACAATGTGCTGGGTAAAATGATGTAAAATATTTAAAGGGTTATAGAAGAAGTCATTTAGAACCTATATAACTAGATTTATTCATATAAAAAGTATTGCGGTTATCAAGGTATTACACCGTTTTATAAGTATGTTTTGCAATTTTTACAACCGTACAGCGAGCGAACCTGAATACCTAGTAACTTCAGTTCGGGTTCGAAGCGAACCAGAAACAGTGTAATTTTAGGGGGTCTATCGTGAAAAATTGTTCACGTGAGTGAGAATTGTGCGGTGACGTTTCATTGTAAGAGTAGTCCGCTCATACAGAAAAAAAAACAGACACGCTAAAACCTGTCTTGATGAGCTACGTTTGAAAACTGATTTGTATTCAGTAGTAAAACAACCAACAATATCTACCTACTATTGTTAATTGGTTTAAAATCGGTTCTTGTTTTGGAGAGATAATTAAAAATTGGTATAATATGAATGATAGTAAGAGTAATATTGATAATGTGAATGGAAAGTCGGTTATTTGGAAGGGTTTTGAATAGATTTTGTTTGCTATGAATGAAAATCTGAATCTAAAGATGCCTGTGTTTTATGTTGCATATTTGGTTTTGTGTGTAAGCACATCAAACAAAATCTGATGTTCAACACTCGGTTGTCAACAATTTTCACGATAGTTAACTTGAAAGTACAGGGCTTAAGGTTTTCTTTAGCAATAATTTGGAATTTTTAAATCGCGTGTTCGGTTTCCATACGACAGTCAGAAAATAAACTTAAAAAATTTCATATAAAATTGTTAATATGTTGATAACGATAATACTGTGTATAAGGATCAAGCTGGTTAAATCATTTATATATAAAGTATCTCTTCTATCACTTGAAGACTACTGAAACTACCAAATACTTTATTCACAGCAATATTCAAATTTACAATTGCATTACTTTTTCGCTAAATTGCAAATGTCACAAAAAATAGTAACATTTGGTGTATGACATACTAGATGAAAATTGGAACGAAATAAAGGGTTATTACAGCCAATACATATTATAGAGGCTGTTCCATTTAAAAAGCTCCTGAAAAATCCATTTGAAAAATATCAAAATTTACTAACTTCAATGAACCGTGTTTATCGTATATAATATCTTTGGATACTATCATCTACCTACTGGCTTTGCCTATTGTCGCAGATAGTTAAAGGAAAAATCGGCAAAAATGTCGTTTTTACATAGTTTTTAAAAAGATCCTGCAACGGGCATATTTTGGAAAAACAGCTCTTTTCGAACTATTAACGCAGTGACTTAGCAAGGTACACGGTTGCATAAATAAATTTAGTAGTACTCATAATATAATAAATAATACAGGACATTCCATTTCAAAAAGTACATACTTTCCGTCACACCAAAATGCAACACCCCGTATAAATGACAATAATTTTCTCAAATTATTTATTAACTTTCTATCGCCGGGATACTAATAACCTGTATAAGAAACTCACAGTTAATTCGAGAACGATTCGAAGAAACTAGGCCTGTGCATTAAAGGACACGATTTGTAGCATAAAGTTTAACTTTAATTTTTGATACTGGTATGCAGTTGAACGAAAATGGCCTTAATTTATAGAAATAAAATTACCATTTAACGTTTGTACACAACATATCAACATATCATCATGATTCTTCTTTTGAGTTGTAGGTTGATTCATCAGTAACGAAATTGCGATAGAAATTTATATTTAATTTTCAGGTTTGTGCAAGTACAGGGTACCAGAACAAGGATAACGGTAGCCCAGTGTGTTTTCTTGTAATAACTGAGATACAACAAAAACAGCAATGACAAGACTGAACAACAAACATGACAGGTAGTAGGTCGTGGACATACAGTACAAATAACAAAATTCCTCAGGATATCTGAAAAAATAGTGAAGGCATTTTGGCGCGCTGCGCTTTGTATAAAAGAGCAAACGATTTAGAAATTAACAAACATCGAAACATCAATATTTACAGCAATAGTCGACACTTATTCTGTTGTAGTACGGCTTAGTTCGGACAGTAGACCCGAACTTAGGCAGAAAACTGACCGATGCGATAAGCGACTTGCGATACGCGATTTCTATACAAACATATAGACTGTTGTGTATCGCCGATCTATGTATCCATAGAAACATATAGGATGTCGCGTATCGCTAGTTGCTTATCGCATCGGTGAGTTTTCTCCCTTAGTCTGTAGTGACTTTTATTCATTGTTACATCTTTATATCTACAGCACAAAATGGTCTTCTTTTTGCCAAAACCATTCTTATTTTTCAAATAAAATCCCCCTGTCTAATCAAAACAGATAAAAAAACATATTAGGGATTATTGTTCGAAATTTTTTACTAATAGTTAAGTTGTTCTGAAACCTAAAACGCAATGTTTCATAAATATTAAAAAAACATTGACAGATCATTTTAAAATTTGGTGACCGAGAGCAAGCGATGTTTGCCCAGCTTTGGGCAATTTGTGTCCCTTATTTTGATATTAAAGTGGGCTTTATAGATATTTTTAGATATTTTGTTAGTAATAGGCTGTTTCTTGAAGTGAGAACAGAAAAAAATGCTAAAAACTAAAGGGTTATAAGGGTACTACACTATGGTGGCACTGAGTATATTTTGTATACAAATTAATCCTTATTCAAATTACTATTGCACATATTTAGCCGTATGTGTGCAAGGCAGCTTAACCTAATAAATTTTAAATGAGAAAGGGGCACAGTAGACAAGTCAATTAAGCGGAACGAGCGTGGTATACTATTCTTGTAATAAGTGCAATTTACACATACATGGCTACAAATTGCTCTGACCTCGGTCGAGGTTTCCTGATTGTAATTTCTAAATTATAGCGTTTCTAGATTGTAACGTTGACATTGAATTATAGCCTCACTGATGAACCCAAGTGTCATTCGTATGATTTATATCAACATTCTTTTTTTATTATACACAAGATTATAAGTAACTTATTATACATTATATAAATAAGCAATGGAATAATGCACACCAGAAAACTAAATGCTAATCTCACTCCAGCCAAAAGTTCGTTTGAGTCATTTCATAATAACAAACCGAACCGACAAATTTTCTAATAACAGTGACGGCGCACAAAAACTTTGACATCGAAATTACATCAACAGACTTGTTTATTATTTCTTCCAGTTTCATCTTTTCGTTGGCCACGTGGCATTGGCGGCGGCCGCCTCTGCGACATAATTACAAAAGTTTCGAGTTTCGTAGCGCCAATCGCGAAAAAAAAGACGAACGAAAACGATAAATATTCCCGATAATGAAAGGACGCCGAACTGCAGAAGAACAACGATTGATCCAAATGAAAATCCAATTTTGCCAAACCAACTTCGCCTCTGTGCGCCTTTGTAAAGTTTCCTCTTTAATCTTGAATATTCACCAGGCGAGTTAAGTCGAAATAAAAAAAAGAACGACAGCAGAATTAGCTACGACCCACGATCATCGATACTGATGCGTCCGAAATTTGTCGTCGCGAGATTGTGAAATTGATGGTGGTTTTATTGCCTCTCAAATAATCTGTGATTGCAATAAAATTACTGGTAGGGTGCTAGGTATGTACCAATGTCAATTTGGCAGATATCCGTTTGGCAAGAAATAAGAGTTATTTATGTACCAAGGGCATTACATGTTTATGCCCCGAGGGTGATCGTTTAAAAAGCGGATTTTAAGTTGCCCGAGTGAATAAACAAGAAGTAATGCCCGAGGTGCATAGAAAATTTTATGTCCCACAATGGTTTTGTTCCTCTGTTTGAATTATCAAGTGACTTGCGTATCTACGGAGTTAAATAACAATACAAACAATTCGGAGTTGACTGACAATCCAGTCAATTAATTGTCAAACTTATAACGTCACCAATAATTGACATTACCGAGTGACAGTACAGACAATTATTTGTCAAACTTATAACCTTAATCGCCAATAATTGACATTGACGACTTAAAATTTACAATTTGAATGACTAATATTTGATATATTTGACCTATAACCATGGCAACCCTTAATGCCCGCGCGGGCGTTAAGAATCCTTAACGTCCTCGCGGGCGTTAAGAAGCAGTTTTTGCCCCGGTATCTAACATGTAAAATGACACTTTATGATCATATAGAACATAAAATAATCATAGTTATTTTTAAAATTTTTTAGTTAACGTATGTGCAAGGAAGGAACATGGTTCAAATGATGGGCATATTTTTGTCGTATGTCGTTATTCTAGTGTTAGAAGTTAGTATTCTTCTATCCCTAGTCTTTTTATCAGTAGCTTCTCCATGTGTACTAAGTGAGGAATATTCTATAGCTATAACATCTACAAATTGTTCTAAATGAGACTTTTATTTACTATGCTAAATTAGTAACTTAAATATAAATACATAGATGCCGGATTTGCAATTGGAATCTATTGAAAACAGATTCAATTCCAGTCACAAAATCCAGTCACAAAATCAATGTACCCCAGAGTTATTTTACGAGAAAATGTCGTTTCCAGAAAATATCGTTATATTGAATTTGAATAACATTGAATTCCAAACAAAATCTCTTGCTTGTAAGAACACCGCAAGTTATAACGTCATAAGTCAGCACAATATCAATTCAAAAATATGCAGGAGAATCAACAAAAACCGTTTTGATTAAACATTCATGTAATATCTTACTAGTTGTTATCACAACTAACAGGCTTACTGAATATTCGTTTATACTGTTATTCGTTACACTAATTTTACCCTGTGTATTATAATATTAGAGTGTTTTTGAGGATCGGGAACTCACATTGTTATTTCTGTTATGTAACTTTCAACCTAATATTGTTTTTTTTTTAATTATTCCGACCAAATTTTTACGAAAAGGCAACTAGTCGTTCTTTTTTCCGGAAACTAAATGTTGTTAACTTTTTATATCTTGACAGAAAACATAACTTAAACACTTTTATAAAAATCTGAACGTATTCCTCTGGTTCCAAATGTTTTTGTTTCTAAATTGCACACAACGGATAGTAGAATTGTACTAATTATTAAAGAGATCATCCAGTCACAGAAAAGGAAAGCGATTTCTTGATAACGAATTCAAATCTCTCTCAAATGAATAAGAAAATAATATTTATTTAGATAATAGTATACATACAAATTTTTATTGGTGTTCAAAAGGAACAATTTTGTTAAATTTATGCTTTATATTGCCTTTTTATGTGTGGGTATTGCACGGTATTACAAATATAATCCGTTCTGCTGGCAAAATACATTATTGCCACTTCTTTTATTAATAATATAATAGAGGTGCTTCTGTATTTTATTTTTTATTTGTCATCGTAGGAAAAAGAACTTTCAACTCAAACCATGCAACATCTTTACATTTCCGCACACCCAGCTCGCCATGCTTGGATACGCCACTGGTGTTTAGCTTATGATAAGTTTAGGAAACTGTCACAACTTGCTTCAAATGCAAAAGGTTGTCCAGTTCCGTCCGTTGTAATACATCACCTAACATCTTCAACCAAACATAAACCAAATATCTTCCAATTTGTTATAATCCAATATGGCGTCCATAGGAAAATCAAATATAAGCCATCTTAGCGATCTTTAAAGTTATCTTAAGGGCGTTAGATTAACCATTAACGTTAGATGGGAATAAGCACATCATAAAACGTCGTACTTGACTCGCACATAATAGCAATAAATAACTCGAATGATTATGACGTCCATTATCCTCCTGAAAACGATAGTTTATTATTTGACAAGGATATAATACTATTGTTTTCAGTAATAATATAACAAGAGAGTGAGAATAAATTGAAAATAATTTGACAGATTGTTTGAAAACTTGTTGCCAGGCAATAGTCACGAGAGCCCGCAGGGCTCGAGTGGCTATTGCCAAATGGCAATTTGACTAGATTATTTTTTGATTCACAAATTTTTACAATAAAAAAGATCAATAAAACTATCATAAAATTATTGAAAAATTTAATTTAATTAATTATTACTTACAATATATGAAAATATCGTTGACACATTGTGAATATATTCAAAAAATTAACAATTTAAATTAGTACAATGAAAAACGCAATTATTAAAAATATTTCGAGACTCATTATTTATTGAGGATTTGGAATTGCTTGTTATATTAAGTGTTTCCTCCTGCGTATTTTCTCTAAGACAAGTATCTGACAGTTGCTAGGCAAATAAAAGCTACAGTGATTATTCCCGAGAATAATCACAAGAGATTTATTCCCACTATAATAATGACATAATTGGTTGAAACTTACCCTTGTGACAAATAAAGAAGCATTTCATTGGTTTTAAGAAACGTCAAAAAATAATCAGTAATAATATAACAAGAGAGTGAGAATAAATTGAAAATAATTTGACAGATTGTTTGAAAACTTGTTGCCAGGCAATAGTCACGAGAGCCCGCAGGGCTCGAGTGGCTATTGCCAAATGGCAACAAGTTTGAACAAAATTTGTCAAATTATTTTCTAATTTATGGAACTCTCGAGTTATATTTGACTAGATTATTTTTTGATTCACAAATTTTTACGATAAAAAGGATCAATAAAACTATCATAAAATTATTGAAAAATTTTATTTTATTAATATTACTTACAATATATGAAAATATCGTTGACACATTGTGAATATATTATCTGACAGTTGCTAGACAAATAAAAGCTACAGTGATTATTCCCGAGAATAATCACAAGAGATTTATTCCCACTATAATAATGACATAATTGGTTGAAACTTACCAAATAAAGAAGCATTTCATTGGTTTTAAGAAACGTCAAAAAATAATCAGTTTAAAATTACTCACAAAAAAAGTTGGCGAATTATTTTCGAATCAATTAAAAATGCAATTACTGTTGTTGTTCTCAGCAAAATCGATAAAAATCGCAAAAAAAAACTAACACGAAAAGCAGAAAAAACTAAAATAAATGTTTATCCCGAACGCAAATATACTGAACCTGCTGTGTGTACACATAGTGCATACCTGTATAGGATTCATTGATCCACAATTGTATTCTGCTGATATTGTTGCCAGTTTGCAATAAAAAGTTGAAATATTGGCGAATGAATTTCATTTTACGCGAAATAATATTGAAAATTTATAAATGGTACTGCGTAATGGCTTTTTTTTGTGAATTACCACTCACGAAATGGAAACATGAAAATTATGAAATATGATCCGTTTTGAAGGAACTAAAAACTCCGCGCTGCAATAAATGACAACATGTATTAATTACTAATTGCTGAAATCACTCTGGAATCAATATTTCTCTTTCATTGCTATACATATTCATTGCGATATCATCAACATTTGTAAATTATAAGAGCGTGTTTATCATCATAATAAATGACCCATTATACGCTATAAATTATGTGTAATAAAGCAAGGAAACGAGGTATAATTTTTCATATCTCGTCACGGCCAAACTGTGAATTATTTATAGATTAAAAACAGAAACTCCGTGGAATATTTCTTTGAGCGTTGCGCAGTTGTTCACATCAAAATTGCTTTCATTTGATGCCAAGATTCCAACCAATTCAAATTATTTCGTGACAGCAACATTTATAATAATTTATGATATTCAAAGATCCTATATGGAGGTGTAGACGGTTTTTGGAGTAAATTTAATGGATGATTCAAGTTTTTTTTTTTTTTTTTTTGGGGGGGGGATGTTGCCATGTGCACAAAGCCTGTGGCTTGTCTGTGCGGCAGTCGGGGAGACGAAGTATTAGAAAAATCCCCTGCCTAACCTGGGCTTGAACCCTGGACTTCTGAGTGGAAGGCATTCGCCTTATCCACTCGGCCACCTCCGCTCCCTTATAGAATATATTAGAGATATTTTTAATCAGGTATGATCTTAAAGGCTATATGTGAGTAAACAATTGATATTTGACGTTTGTTGACCGTCAACACCTGTTTGTTGGGTTAGAGCTGCTCTAAAATTATTACTCAATTACAGTCAAAAATACTGATCTTCTGTTTTTAATTCTTACCAACCTAGTAATTTTTATAGTACATTAATAATAATAGTAAATATTAGGCAGTTAAGACAGTTGTTCAAGCAGTGACCAATAATTTTCAAGTTTTAATTCGAGCTCTCAGTATTTTTTAATCATTCTGGTTTTCATTTATATTCAACGCTATTACAAAAAAATATCACTAGTAACATTTTGTCAATTATTCCACCTTCGTCATCACAACGTTTTTAATTATCTGGTGTTTAATCTGCTCTATTATTTCAATTGCAAATTTTGTCATTTCATCTTAACTACTTATTTCAGAAATTACTGAATTTTGTAAACGCCGATATGTATTGCCTGACGATGACATATCTAGCTAAATATTAATTTACTGAAAAATTCAGTTTATTGACACAGGTATTTGAATTAATGACATCATATTTATTGCTCCGTTACTATGATCTGAAAAGGTTTTTTAACAAAAAGGTCCAAAGGACCTGGCATTTTTCAAGAATTTTGCAAATACCTGTAATTTTGTCAAAATAGTTAAATAATAAAATAAAATCAACATTATCGACATATCTGTCAAATCATGGCTAACTAGATTTATTTTAATGCAGGCACGACGATCTCGATCAAATAGAATCTCATGCGGGATTTTTTCTGAAATAAAGAAATACGTCTTTCTTTGTTTCTAAAAACAAATACACATACGGATTTTCATAAAAAATCACCCAGTATTTATGATAATCTTCTATTTACCAGTTTTCACTCAATAATTTGCCTTTGCTCACTTACACTTTTTATTATCTTCTCAAATTTCATTTAAATTGTATGTTCATAAACAGGGCGGTTGTGCTCAATAAATCAGTAAAAAAAAAAAAAACAAACTGTTTTATAGATACGATTGTGAGTGCAACAACTTTCTTTGTTTTAACAAGAAATAAACCTTAAACATAACAAACCAACCGATCGATTTTGAGGTATAAAGATAATGATTTGATAAGATTTAATCTTCAAAGGCTATATTCAGAAAAATCGGTATTTAATCAACTAAGTGATGCCATTTCAGTCAATTCTCAACATCAATAATATTATATATCTTAACTGCTAGAAAAATGTCTTGCTTATAACCACCCACACATCGTTTTATTTTAAATTCCCCATACCGTAAAACCAAAGTAGCGGTCTGGTGCGGTGCTGCCGCCTATCGACGGATCTCTACAACGCGAGATTATCCCTCCGAGCTTGACGGGGGTTGGACCCATATACGCTATTTACTGCGTCGGATAACAATAACGAAGTGGATTTTACGATGCCACTTACCAGTCGTCGCGGATCCAATTTCTTTCTCCGAATGGGTTGTAAATTGCGCGGTTTTTTATATATATATATATATGAAAACGCTTATAACTTATCTCGAAACTGGAGGGCAAACTGAAAGCACTCGTACTGGTGATTCTTTCCCGGTCATTTCTTCTTTCCTGTACCCTTATATAGTCTTCTATATCTATATATGGAATACGGATAAAGGGAAGTTTTAAAGTTTTTTTAGCTGAAATACAACGGATGCGAAGGCGTACTGTTTTGCGTAACCCCAATAAAGGCGGGACATCTTTATATGCGGGATATGCAAAGCAGATGAGATTCTGGGTCGCTAAAAGGGGAAATCTGGCCCCATGAAATATGTTAACTTTTATAATGTGCATATGTGGAACGTTTTTTTTTGTTATTCTTTTATCTTTACTGATAAATTAGTAAACGCTAAATGCCTAAACAGTAAACACGTATTATTCGAACATCTACTTTTATTTTATAAAACATTAGCGGTTTTATGTTTTGGTTGGTGAATGAC
Source organism: Melinopterus prodromus (assembly GCA_964023965.1). NCBI lineage: Eukaryota > Metazoa > Arthropoda > Insecta > Coleoptera > Scarabaeidae > Melinopterus > Melinopterus prodromus. The sequence continues at coordinate 74,789,970 of OZ030391.1, forward strand.
TAGAAAGTAGTTAGTTTTAAATAAAACAGTAAACAAAATTAAATGAATTTGCTTATTTTATGAAAACTAAAAGAAAAGTCAAGAAAATTGGTTAATTTATACGTACTGTTAGTTTTTAGTTTTTAGATTTTTGAAGCCCTCAGAACAAAATGAGCAACTTGAAGCGTTGTTTACAATGATTGTGCCAGAAATTGAATAAAAACACTCGTCCTTATTGTGTTAATTTCGGCTTTTCAATGACCTGATATTGATATTTTTGATGGATTTCAAGCAGGTCAACACGACGCCACAGAATCATCAAAAGTGTCGTCAAAAGTAATTGTTAAACATTATACATTATATACATTATACGGTCATGGATCGCCCATGACATTTATGTAATCAACATAAAGAATTATGGATTTCAAATTTTTCGTTACATTAAAAATGCCAATCAATACTTTTTAATCAAGCACGGTTTGTTGATAAATACATATTTAGGAATTTTGTGTGCCAAAACTTTGTGTGCCACGCCTGTACCTACACTAACTTTAGAGTCTGGATTTACAAAAAGTGGGTTACGATAGTCTTCGTTGCATGGGTCGATATTTTGTTCATATACGTATAGTTTTTATGAAGATTATATTAAAGTTTATTTTTTTCAGTATCATAAAACATCAAAAACTTTAAACATCCAGCTCTTTTATTATCACTTTATCTCTTGCGAATCACCAGGTTTTAACAACATTTTTTTCGCTAGAAAAGTCCAATACAAATGCTAAATAAAATGTTGTTTTGTTTACCAGTTATCAATATGGTCACGAAAAATATAGGTTTCCCTAAAGTGGCTAAGATTGGTTATGTGAAATAGTTAAGAATGGCAAAATAGCCAATAAGTAATTCGATTTTGTCAAATATGCGCAGAAGTTATTCGAGGACATATTTTTTAATACAATTAATATATTGCAATTACATATACGTAACTTCTAAAATTTACTAATTTAAATGAGTGGTTGCTTAATGCTTGGAAACTTAAAAATATAGGTCGGCATAAGAAATAAGAAGTTTCCTACCTTAGTCTGGTATTTCATGACCAAAAAAAAACTCTCTATGTCATATGTAATCCACATGAAGTATTAACATATTAATTTTTCATACTATCAAACAATCTCTTAAGCTTTATTCTAAGTGTATGTATATATTATCATTTGCTTTCTTCCAGTGCCGGCCAAAGTTGTCTGGGGAGTTCCTGGCAAAGATGTTGAGCTGCCTTGCGACGTGACACCGCCTCTCCCTTCAGATGCTGTCAGCATGATTTTCTGGTTCAAGGACATGTCTGTGATGCCAATATATAGGTACGTAAAAGGTCTATTTATCATACCCATTAATTATAATTCACTTTAGTGAATGTCCACATCTGCATTTGATTAAGATAATAACTTATCTGGAAACTACACTGCAGGGAATTACTAATTATTACCCATCGCTCTGGTATCAGAATATGAATCATATAGTACCGACTATATTTTTCTGTCCCAAAAGATTAGATAGATGAATTTGATTGGTAATCTATGACATTTTTCCATAGATTACCAATTCTTAATAAAACGACTTGGACAGATTTAAATTTGTTTTTACATTTTCAGTAATTTCAAAAAAAAATGAAAAATGTTAGAATATCCTAAGGAAGCTAAAATGATAGCTTTAACCTTGAACTTTAAAAATGTTTAGCAAGTTAGCACGTACCAGCTCTAGGACTTGGCCGCGTTTGTCCATCACCACACATATTTTTTTCTGGAGTAAGAGATAAACATGACAGACATAAAATTATTTAGTATTATCATTGTCATTATTTATTAAGTGCAATACAAGCAACAGTGCCACGCATTTAGTCATATATTTCCACAAGTATTCCAAATATGTGTATCTATCATATTGGATATTTTATAGAAGTAACGACATGTTATCATATGATTCAGTCATGTTGGCAGCATGTACAGGTAAAACTATTATATTCATTGTGTAAGTAAAAAAACGAATAAGCGGGTTAATATCATTTGAATTGTATTCAAGTTCCAATATATTTATAACACTGCAGCCATCAGTGCAGACTACTTACCTTTTACTTGGGAAAACGAAGATTTTAGTTTATGGTATATTGATTTCCTGGTGGAAACGGCGTTGTTACTTTTCATGCAGTCGACGCAGTCTGTTACTGTTTGTAGCACTTAGTTCGATATTTAGTGGTCTTGCCATGCATCTTGCAACGCAGTGCGAAACGTCGACTGCTTCAAAGTAAACAACGCGGTTTCCACCCGGAAATCAATATATTATTGTCTATGACCGCGGAAGTTGATGAAGCATATTTTTGTCCACGGTGAAGAAAATTCCAATGTTTGCCCATGGATCCCAAAAGTTTACTCTGCGTTTTTGATAACCCTAAACATCATACCAGATCTTTAAAGTTTCCTTGTGTTAGAAATGTGGTTTATCAGTAGAGGTGTATGCTTTACACATTGGATCATCTTAATCAAAATTATTTAACAATTTAGAATTTAATATCTTTTCGGGGTATAGTTCTGATGTAATTCCGAAATTCGGCTGCCATTTTGAATCCGTAATTATTAAATTTTAATTTATAGTACGAAATTCAAAATTAGCCACACAAAAAACACCCAGTAGTACCAGTTTTCATGTATATCCGGTTATGCTTGAACATTTGGTTAAACTTTTTAAATTTTTAATTTACTACATCGAATTTCAAATCAGCGACCTCATAAATCTCCAAGTACCTACCAGCTTTTAAGCACGTACCTGTATTTTTAACCCGGCGCTTTAAATTTAAAATTTATTACAGCAAGTTTAAAATCAGCGACCGCAAAATGTTTGATTCACATTTGATAAAATATGGAACTTTGCATTGTATTTGTGTCAATTTTGCCAGAATTGTGCCATTTTACACAGTTGGAGACGGTTCAAACTTTCAATACACCGTACTTTTTGAATTCTATCACTTTCCATTATCGTTTTGGATGGTATGTAATTGGTATGTTTTTGGTAAATGTAGCAAAAATGTGCCTTTTGTTATATTTCCAACTCGACTTTTTCCAATGTCTGACGTGATAAAGATTTATGGTTACTTTACATTACTTTTGGCTTGGCAGAAACTCTATTCAAATCCCCTATCAATACCTGTTGGAACAAAACCATTACATGCCGGTTCCTTACAACAGATCTGTTCCCGACAACCAAATATTCCCCGCCTAAAACCGAACTTTGAGCTGCGTTTGTTTAGTCTCGATTCTTCTTTATCACGCGTCTGTTCTTGTAAATGAATTTGTGGATCACAGCTTGTTAAAACAAAGGCGATACACTACATAAATATATTACGTTACTTATGTAACAGTCTGTCTAGCTATTGAAAATCCCATTACCTTTCCAATAATTCACACCGACGCAATATGTAGGTACTTTATGAACCTGCCCAATGAGTGATACCAGTGCCGCATTATATAGAGCGGCCTGCGGATGATTTGTAATAACCCGTATAAATACGTTATTAATATATTGATTAAAATTTGCAATTACTCGGAGCGGACATTTAATTTCGTCGTTGTGTATTTATTTTAATTGATTTATGCGATATTTATATAATGCCGGACGCTAACGCCGCGAACACGAGCCGGTCAGGTTTATTAATTTCACAAATTTCGAAACTGTTTTCTGCGCCGCGGCGCTGTGTAATTTGTCGAATCGAGGACGATAATAATAATTTTCACATAAATTCCAACGCCCAACAATTAAAACTTTAACGTTTTACGAACGTTTTATTTATTCTGATTGGCGGTGATTGCATGAATTATCCACTAAATGACATTTATAATTAACAATATAATTTGAATAATGGAACCGATATATCGGATATTATAGAACTTTTATGCATATACAGCCGAAATAAAAAAATATATAAAAGTATATAGCGGCGTTATACGGTATAGGGGTATCAGGACTGCGGTCAACCCTCTTCGCTAGGGAACCTGAATATAATAGGGTACACCAGAACCCTCCGCAAAACATTTTTTAAGAAAAAAATCGGTTTTTACACAGTTATAATATTAAAATCGGTCTCATCTCTTTAAATATGACTCAGACCAGAACGCACTGTGATTGGTATGACGTAGCATGCTTGGTCGAATGCCATGTGACATGAGCTAGTTACGATGCGATTGTCATGCCTTCACTTTGTCTACGACATGTGAAAAGATTGACTTATTGATTGTCAAAGATCCGTTGACCCAGCTATACTTATTCGTTAACACAACGCACATAATGTCCTCGAGATTACTATACTATTATAACTATACTATACTATTTTGATGCTCCAGTGCTTTTTCCCAATTTGAATTGCTTACATACAAATTGTGCATGCGAACAGATAGAGAGGGTTAACTACATTAAATATTTGGGAATTGTGCTGGACGAGAGGTGTTCCTGGGAGAAGCATATTTCTGGTCTACATAATGGGATGAGGAGGTTCATTGGGACTTTTTATTACTTGCGGAATTATTGCGAAGAGGTTTTGCTTAGATTGCTGTACTCTGCAGTATGCTGTGGTTTGTGGAGGAGGGATATTTAAGACTCTGATTGATCGGTTGAGAGTTACCCAAAACTTTCACATGAGAATCATCTAAAAAAAAAAACGGGGACCACTTTTCCGTTGTATAGCAGATTGAGAACGTAAACCCACCCAGAACTTGTTTGTGTTTTGAGTGCTGAGAACATTTTATAGGTTGTGTGGAAATACTGGAAATGTAAAAAAATGTAATCAAGAAAATTTTCAGAACCCCTGTGCGCGCACACATATTAGTCACGTTGGAACAAAACACGTTTAGAAAAATCAAAACCTTTTGAGTGTCGCCCTCTCCCACTGTTTCAGTGTATCGCGTATCGCTAATATACACGCAAAATGTACGTGTTTTGTTCCAACGTGACAGTTTTCGGTATTTTGTTGTAACATCACGCTGGCGTGGCGGCTTCTATTTTTGATTTGGACTAGACTAGTTAGGATTTACTTTTATTTTAAATTTTGCATTAACAGCAGGTAGCCAGGATATTCTGATACTTTTGACAGTATTCAGAACGTCAGCGGTTGCGAAACGTCAATTCAACACGCAAATGCATGGAGAATGCGATGTGGAGGAGAAACACGCGCGCACGTACAGTGCAACAATATTAAAACATCTTGGTGTCAATGTGTATTTCGATTGCGGATAGCAATGTTCTTATGTTTTCGCGAATAAGTACAAGAAAGATTGTAAGACGGTATGGTAACATTAAAACTTATTTGGAATATTGAGCATCATTCTTTATGAACTTTTGTAGTTAGCACTGAAGACGGGGTAAAACCAGAAAATATAATATGCTAGAAGCCAATATAATATATTAATGATTGGAACCAATAACCTTTTTACTTTATCATATGTAGTATGACAAAGAGGTTTAGTCTTAGCATTTAAAAAAAATTGTAAGAAGGCCGCTTATTCTGGAAGTTCGTCAAAATAGTTTAATAATAAATTAATGTAGAGGCAATTCTGAATAATTTATGACTATGAAATTTTTTGGTAAAATAAATATTTTCGCCGCATGGGCAAATTCTATTTCACCGGGATCGCTCCTACTGCATTAAAACACTATAGTATTAAAACTAGTTACCCAGGATTGTCAGATATTATGATTCTAATGACAGTAGGTAGTGTCAAATGCTGATGTTATGACATTACATACTGTAAATATAATCAAAACAGCTGTCTAGTTCTAGTAGTTTTATTTTAATGCAGACGTGGCCGATCTCGATCAAATAGAATCTCATGCAGCTAAACTATTAATATATGGTATGATGAAGTCATGTGCCTGGCCACATCAGATTTTTTTGCTGAATATAATTTGTGTTTAAGTTTGGGGAAATAAATTTCATTATTTCATATATTTATTTCGATGCCGTACTCGTGCCCGTAGGTCTTGTTTTTTTCGGCCGCTCTCTTGGGCCTAGGCTCGCTAAACTTCTCAGCAACGGTATGACGTCACGGAGCGTTTTGACGCGCTCTTAGTCGGGTTATAACTTTGATATTCAATAACAATTGAGTGCAACAATATTAAGCGGAAATAGTTTACGCACGGTTTTCTTACCACCAAAGTATTTCATTTGTTAAGTTAGGTAAAATCATGCAAGACCCCTATTCGCTCATCCGGAAGTAAAATATACAACTCGAGAATTGAAAGAAAGTTTGTATAGTCTACATCGTGCATTCCCTAATATTAATTCCCGCGCTCTATTAATAGTGGTTCGGTCATAAAGATAAAACTGAGTCATACATTCCAATTAACATAGGTATTAAAATAATCTGAAGGCACGATTATTATATGTTCATTTGTTTTGACTAAAAATAGAAATATTTAGATAGGTATTGCTACCGAGTGTCAAAATTAATAAAAAAGTATAATATTGTATTAAGAAGAGACCCAAAATAATCCGCAAACTTTTCAATGTAAATTGCAATATATTTCGAATATTTCCATTGTCAATAATACGATAAATGAATCTAAATGATTACTATGAATACTAATAATAATTACTAATAATCGACAACTTATTCTGTTGTCCCTTTTTGCATGGAATCTGCATCTGAATAAAGGAATTGTGAATTAAGTCGACCATCTAAGAAAATCAACGCCAAAAGCAAAAATAAAACTAAAACTTGACTCAAAAACGTAGATACGGTTCCTCAAACGCTCAGATGATTTTAGGAAGGCACTTTGTTTAAAAACATGTGTGTAGTAAATCAGCCAATAATATTACTTACTCTGGAAACTGAACAACAAATTTGGATCTTTGTAGTCTTGACCCGTATATTAGTACAAGATATGCATCTCATTTATATTGACGAAACCTCATTCAGATATTCAGCCCAATAAAATTGAACATATTTTGATGGATTGCAAAGTATGTCATAAGAAATATCCATTTATGTATATACATATAACGTTTTAAAAACCTTATTTCACACTTGTCTATTCAAGGTTGTCGACATTGCTCCTTCTCGTTGTCAATAAGTAATACAGGAGCGCGCAAAATTGACGTGTCGGTAATGGATTGTTTAACGTCGCAATAAAATATTTTCCATTGGCGTGCGGCTGTCGTAACTGCGCGCCATCGGGGTCCGATAATTCGCTGAGCGTGCAGAACCCATCAACGGCTTCGCTCGGCAACGAGAATATTCGGATCGCTTTTATCGCCCGCAGGGACATGCGGAGAAGTGACTGCTGGCAGTGGCTGCTGGTTGTCTTCGACGGGTTTCATTTCAATATCGTCGCAGGTCTTCCGCGCTCACAAATTTCCTCTCCATCTCTCTTACACTCGCTCGTTACCAGCCCTTCAATATCCGAGTAGGCGAGATAAATATTGTCTACTCGCGCGTCCATAGATGGAAATATGAACGGTTAGGGAATTTTATTATGGCGTTCAACCTCAAATAGCTTTTTATGTGCCTGCGTGTATGTGTGTTTGTTCCGCCTTTAACTAAAATGAAGGGGCGATATTGAAGAGGCTGTTTTTGTAGTGTTGTAAATTTTATTCTCTTTGTTATGAAATCGTTTGTGTGTGACTTGAGTTCTGGGGGTCTTCTGAAATATCATCTTTTTTTTTTAATTTATATCACAAGTAACAAATTTAATAAAAAAATAACCACAGTCTTTCTCAAATATGAAACTGATTATTTTACTTTAACACCATCAATAAACGTTAAACATAAACGACACACTGACAACAGTAAATAAAATAAAAGAAAAATGCATCTTGAAATCTTATTTTAAAACTATGTATGAGTCAGCGACCTGGAGCAAGAAATCAGTACGCCCCCTTGTCTTTCGGATGTGAGTATCCCACTTTCATTCCAATTTTTCAATTCCTGATTGAATCAAAAATGGCGTTTTTGTTTACAAAATTCTTAAGAAACACAGTTTAGTGTTTTATGATAATAAAAAACCAATTAGTTAGTTAACAGCTGATTGTTTTCGATATCTAGCTAATTAAACTAACCCCAATATTCTTCAAATGCCAAAGTATTTTTTATAAGTACCGGCATCGTGTTTTAAGGAATTTTTCTAAAACTAGTATCCTTTACTAACGTAGATTTAAGAATCTTATAGTTAGTTACACTAACTGGGACGCGGAATGGATCGCCCAGGATACAAGGACGTTATACGTGCTTTTGACGTATTTTCAGACGAAGTACCTAAAAACACCAACCGTGAATAACTCGCGACTCAAACACGATATCGTTGGGAACTTTTGACACGTTATTTCTGGTGCCCAATAAAAGGCATAATTAAAATATCAGCTGGGTTTGAATTTTTTCGAAGTGAATAGCTTTATTTGCTTAATTTCACTGGGCTAAAACCAGTCTAGTACTCCAGTATTTTGATTTAGCAAGCTTGCATTTAGGGCTTGTGGCGATATTTTCAATGTGCTGTGAATAATAAAATTTTATTGCCTCTGACGAAAATTTTGAAATTTCTAATATCTACAAAGTTACAACCGCAATATACAAAGGCAATAAAATAAAATTACCATTAATGTGATAAAATAACTTACAATCTTGAAAACATTTTCACAGTTGAGGTGAAGGTTGCTGGAGGTGCCACAGTACGCATTTCTAAACCCATTGAAATGATGTTTAGGGACATTTTTCAAGTTTCCTATAGAGATTTTTTGTTTAATTTTCATAAAAATTATCTGTAATTACTTTCTTTTTAAAATATGTCATGTGTTTCATATTAACAAGAAAATACTGAAAACCACTTTCATACTTATAAGTTTATGAATAAAGACACACCAATTAAGCAACATAATAGCCGTTTAAAAATCATGACTGTCATTTAAACTGAACAATAAACTACAATACTACAGGCAATAAGTAAATAAATATGAAGGGCGCTTGCTTAAAAAAGCGAACATTTGCAGAAGTTAACTACGCCCCTGGATGTAGGTATCCGTATTTATTTTATTTTTTCTTCCATTCTAATTGGGTTTTTAGCCTTTCAGCATTTTCAGTATCACATTAAGTGTTTTTAAGGGGGGACCAACAATTCTTAATACCACTAAGGCGGGACCGACATTTCTTTCTATAGATACAGCATTGTTGTATCATCTTCTGAAAATATTCAAAAAGCCATATTATTATACTTTGACACAGTATCTGTTATAATAACTTTGAAATTTACTTTGCAAAATGTGTATTATATAACCTAACCTTTGACGATTATATCTACAAAACTGTTAGTTGCGAGAAAACGATAGTGAAATTAACGACTGATCTGCGAAAGGGAATTGCATGAGTATTACCACGTCTAGTTTTTGAAGTTTTATGTTTAAAAAGCGCCTCTGCATTACCTAAAGACCATGCTTTCTGTCGGTTCTTCCAAGACGCTTGTGAGAAAACGTTTAATTTTTAAAATTGCCAAAATCATATTTTTTTTGGTTGTCACCCGAGGTAATTGGGTCGCTATGGCAGTACTGTAAACTGGGCTTGAGTTAGGAGGAGGTCGAAGAATAAATCGATGTTATATGATGTTTTTTTTTCAGCCACAATTTTATATTTGTTCTTATTAGTTGATACGTTCATACTAGCACACAGTTCATTACAGAAAATCTGTTGCACGGAATATCAGCGCTTGTGTTATTTTAGTGGCTCATTGTAACTTTGTTTGATGAAACTATATAAAAATACGAAAACAGGAGCACCTTAAAATCATTAAAAGTATTCGGCAATTAATGTTGCATTAATAACTTTTATATTGGCCATTTTATTAAACAGTTATTTTCAAATTGAAACAAACGAAGATAGCATGAAAAAAAAAACTTTCACTGTTTAAGGGCAAAATCTCTACGCATACAAAGAATTCTCGAGTGGGTAGGCAAACTCTATCTCCCACGCGGGCCGGGCTATCCACCCTTACAGTTCAAGTCGTCGTCGACGTCGCCGCCTTTGTCATGCCTTTCAAGTAACCTTGAGTAAATATTTTGACGCACTTGTACTAACGTAATTATCGTGCCGCTTTCCATTTCATTGTTTCTAAACGGGCTCATTATCTCTCTTCCAATTTGAATCCCGGATGAGATGTTTGTTTGTTCAAACGAGGAGTATCCAGTCGGCTACCTGTTCCACAGTTTAACAAAAAAAAGCGAATACGAAATAAACGATTTATTTCCTTTCGAATGGCTTCCTCGCATGACCCTGACATCAATCGCCTACGGCCCTTGACTTTTTCTCGCCCCGTTGCTTTCGTTGAATTTTGTTTTTTTTTCTACTAACTCATCATTAATAATCCTGGAATATTTTACCGATGACTTATTTAGTTTTAGGTATAGGTATCGCGTATAGGTATAGGTACTTATAGTTTTTAAAAAGACGTATGGATAGAATTGGTTTAATTTACTGCAAATAGTCCATTGTCTTGTTTGAATTTAACCGAATTAAAGCTATAAGAGAAATGTGTACCCGGCGCCTCCGCCAAGAATAACACAGCGATTAAAATTCTATTTGCAGGGGTAAATGTTGGACTTTAGCTTGAAACTTCTGCTAGATTGATAGATTTAAAGATTACCTTTACGTATGCTAGTAGGCATTTTATTTATGGAAAGTAAGGTTTTGGTTGCTGTAAGAAGGGAAGAACGATGCTGTTTAACATCCCCGTGTCGGCATTTTAGTTGCTTGTATTGTTAATTGTATTTCGTCATTCTTGAACCACATCGCTATTTTCGGCCCAAAATTCACCATTTTCGCATACATTTTATCTAAGCAGCATTCTCTTTCTATTGACTATAAAAATTATATTTCTGTTAAATATGTTTTATACTTAACCTAAGTATTTTCAGCATCCACTCTAGTATCCGAAGAATCAACATTATTAGTCATTGTATAAGTAATTATTGTAAGTTAGGTATCGGTCTAAATCTGTAACTAAAAATCAATAACCTTCACATTATAATTTCAGTGAAAACTATTGTAGAAATTACACAAAACAACAATTGAAACCAAAAATATTAAATGACGTTTCGCTTAGCGATCGCTGAGCGCAGCAAAACTCATAGATATATACATTTTGATGCGTGCAATTAAAGCCGAGTTTCCGATTAAATTTAAAAGCCGCTGCAATTGATGGCCTGCGCACGCGGGTAAGAAACAATGCAATAAATCGGCCGAAGTACTTGTTCGGTCAGGATAATTATTCAAACGCGCCGGGCGCCGCGAGCGCCCGAATATATTGTGCCGTAATTTAATCCTATGGCGATCCGATTGTTGTTTAATGTACAGTGCTCTCCGTGATCGTTACCCGGACTGCAGCAGCAGCCGCTGTTCCGGTGCCGATCGCTGTCCATTTTGTATCCCGCTGACCATTGTTTATCTTCGTTCGTTGGGTTGAATAGAGTGCCCCGCTTCTGCACCGGCATCAAGCCCAATAAACTGCTTCTTGAGGGGAAGTTCTCACGTAGAGACCTGAAAAGTAGGTCTAGTTTGGGACAGTTTTACAAACAAATTGTAAGATATATCAATATTGTTTCTTTTGCTATAGTTTTATTATACTTGCTAAAAGAAATAGTGCCAGAAAAATCTGTATGCAACAAGTGGATACTATTGTTTCAGAAAGTTTCAGGGTCTTGCGCGGCCTTTTCTCAACAACGTGTACGATAAAAGTATATAAAAAAACCATAAATCGAAATTTCAATGGCGTGAAACTAGATGAAATTAGTTGGATGCTAAACCAAAATTTAGGTTAAGAAGTTGAAAACTCACAAAATGACTGTTTGAAATTCATGTTGGACTTAGTACTGGCTTTTTGTTTTCAAATCGTTAGAAATAATATAATTATTGTAGAGTTTTACTTATTATGAGGTTCAGCCTCCAACTAAAACTATTCTCTCTAAGGTAAAATAAGAATAAACTCGATCCGTTAAATGATCCAAAAATAATCGCGCATGTTTGTTTGCAAGATCGTGTTTCTAGAAAACGCGTCGGTTGTATCGGTGTAATCAACTCTACAAGAGAAGGTAGAAACATTATATTTTTTGAAACCAATTTTCTTTATGAATTCATTGGAATATAATAATTTACTCAACATAGGCACCTAGATATATCCGTTCTCTATACTTTATCCATATTTCACATTCCTGCTTTAAAGCGTGACCGAAAATAATCAGGTGAATAAACACATCTCTTTGCGCCACGTATATGCTGAAAAATTTTGACCGGAGAGTACCATAGGCTACCATAGGCAGGGTTGTACCCTGTCACCAAAGTTACTTAATGCCAATGTGAAGAGCACCGCATTAGTCAAAAGCTCGAATGGGAAGATTATCATAATCTGTTTATAAATATCATGTTGCATGTGTAGACAAAAAATAGGTAATACTCTCGCAAGCAATGCGTATTTTATACGAGAATGATTTTGCTAATTACTATATTCAGTAAATTTACCGAAACGTTGAATCACCACAACCTTGCCTGTGAAGACTTCCACTGCTACGATAAACTTGCATAAACGAATCCTTTCGCTATACAGCCCGTAAAGTATATTAAAAATAAAAGCTAAAACGAAAAGTTGTATTTAGTGTATTTTATCATTTTGTGTTTATCGTATTTATATATGTATGTATTGTCTCAGTGAATCACAACAAATAACGAGCATTTTATTTAATATTGGTTCCATATGACAGGATTTCTTTTTGATTTTGTAATTCTATAAGTTGTGAGCCCGTTTAAAAATTATATTTACAAAATTACAGTTCTGCGAAAGCTTTTAACCGAGGTACTCTACAAATTGTGTTCCTGTTTGTGTACCCACAGCTATCAAATGCATAATAAATTTACCTACACATATTCTATGGATATGTGAGATGAAAATACTGGCTGGCAAAAATACGTGTAATATACTTCGCCTACATATTAAAGGATACGAAATAAATCCAAATTATATTTCCTTTCCATCCGGTCATATGACAATCTGTAGTCTCTTTATTTCCACAATAAGCCACGTGTCTTTAAAGCCATGGTATCGAAGAAATGTCCAGTATGACAGGTATGGGTAAGCCGGCCTTGGTATATATCAGTATATATCTGACATTCTTTTTTTTCACGTGATATGTCACGTCACATTTTTTTTTTCAGCTCTCTACCAGAGCTTAAAATTTTAGCCATGGGAGCATCCTGGGACCAACGGAAGATGGAAGTAATCAAGTCTGGACTGGACCCACATCATCTGGAGCATATCTAACAGCGAGATCTTCTTCAAAATCTTAACCTAACCAGTTGGCTTAGCGTTCATGATTGATTTATTCCCGGATCTGTTGCCGGAATATTGATCATCGATGAAGATCTCAACGATGCAGAGGAGGTTGCCCTAATGTTACCAGATGGTGACATTTTTGGCTCGCCTAACATCGCTTACCGTCCGGCTTCTTCAAAATCTTAACCTAACCAGTTAGCTTAGTCGTTGAAGATCTCAACGATACCAAGGAGAATGGCATGGCCCCGGCACTCACTGTCACTGTCACTAACAGTGATTTTTTGTCAAAATTGACAAGCTGTCAGGTCTGCACTTTTTTAATGTTTACCTTTACCTACATTTCCTTTAGCCCATGTAGAGGAAGGTCGTGTTCTTATGGAAGTGGCAGGAAGTTGCTCTTGATGAACACCGAGAGCGCCCCGTACTCTGCTAGAGTACCGACAGATGCATCTGGCAGGCAGTGGTCACAACCACAACCAGTGCCCTTTTGCTGACACACAGACGTCAGTGCCACCTCCGGGCATGCCTAGGCTTCAGTTACACGCATGTAGAAGAGGGCCGTGTTGTTGTGCGTAATAAGCTGCATTCTGACATCTGATCCATGTTGGGCAAGACGACGGACACCAGAGGTGCGTTATTCTATCATTCACCACTTCAAGAAGACCACAAGTGACAGAAAGCTACTCTTGGTGTACACCGAGAGCACCCAGTAAACTTCTAGAGTGCCGCCAGATATATCTATCTGGCAGTGGTCCCAGCCAGTGTACCTTTTGCTGACACCCAGCTGTCGGCGCCTCCTCCCGACATTGGCCAAGCTGTAATTTCAGTAATGCATTACACAATTCAATGATGTATAAACACTATAAAATTTCCGTAGACTGGTCCAGAAATTAAATAATTTTTTACAGATTTTTGAGATTCAACGCATTTGAATACTAAAAGAATAATAGTCCTCAGTTTTGGGGGAGGAGTATGTGCATCAAAATATTATGGTCTATTTTGCAAAGTTAGTGGATCAAACTGAGGTTCCTCAGTTTATTACTTTGTGTTCAATAATTATGGCGACTTACCGTTAAGTTAGACAAACCTCACAATGAGGTCATCAACAACTCCCCAATCGATTAGTTATTGATTGTTGAAGTTTTGTAATTGTGAATATCGAACTATTCAACAATATGCAGAGACCAAAGGTCAACTTTTTTTTGTATCTTGCGAATTCTGGCGCAATATCCTGGGACGCTGATGACTGGTCTAAAGTACCCTTTCAAGGCAGACATCCTTATATTTGGTACCAGTATACAATATCCCAACCGTCAGAACCAGGAACGTTTCCTATCGGAAGCCAGTATTTAGACCATATTGAAATGCGTAAATTGGGCAAAGAATCTGGGTGACCATATTTGGTCGTTATTCAGGGCCGACTAAGATATGTTGTATCAAGGTGGACCAATTCTTCTGATCAGTTTCTGCCCCCAAATTTTCTTAAGAAAGAAGAACCGGGTGACTAATAGTAAATCAAATTTAGTGGAGATTGAGATTTGTCATCACTTTCCAAAATTGCAAAATTCTGTTCGTGAATTATAGCTCTATTACTCTGTTACTCTAGTAATTATTAAAATCAAACTCTAAATATTCAGAGAGAATATTTCAAAATAATGGAGATTGGCAAAATTTTTAATGTTGCCTTATAATTTGAAATATATTTCGGTCTATACAAGACTATTTTAAAGAAAGTGTCTTGTCTTTTAAGCAAAATTCCTTAGCTACCATATTCTTGGCTTGAGTGCTGTCATTAGATGACTCTATATAAGGTGGTTCACTCCGTATAAAGACTGAAATGTTTTCAAATGAAAACTTTTAGATATCCCTATCGCATTGCTTTGTATCAAGAAAATTGCTGTCGAGCATTTGACAGATTAAGCAAACCATCCCAAGGATGTTTAGGACGTAAAATTTGTTTGTTTTCTAAAAATAAGTTAGAGCCGATTTTGCTTCAAGATCATTAAAAATAGACTAATATCTGATAACTGAATTCAGCTAATTAATTTTGCTGCCAAAAGGATTACTCAATGTTTGGATACGCCTTCTATACTTTAATTTGTACCGAAAAGTATTTAATCGGGGCACGCTTGTTTGTTCCTGGTTAAAGAACCTAATTTCATAGCGGCTGAAGGCCCCCATTTTTTTTTGTGGCAAACAACATTCTTTATTCTTTCTTATATTTGCACCTCTAGAATACTCTCCTAGAAGTAATCCTACAACAAATTTCAGTTGTGCGCTTTGGCCGTTACAACCGCAGTTGTCCTATTGTACAAAGCCTTTCCCTGTTGACAGGATAGATGTCAACCAAGCTCTAAACCGGCTAGGGATTAGGTATGGAATCAACAGATGTTGCTCATAATTCTGCTGCAAATTTTTAAATTCACATAAATTAAAGCGACATTTGGGCTGAGATAAAGGGAATTTTCATTTAAATTGCCTATTTGACCAAAATTTTCAACGTTATTAACTTGCGTATCCTCCACAACGAAGTTATTACTTCCTTCGGTCATTACGGCATCGCAACGTTGCATGCGTGTGTGTCATATGTTTTATATGACTATTAGTACCATGACTATTAATACCTTTTGGAGTCTGCCCAATAGGTTTTTACTCTTTCATTAAGAAATGCCTGCTGCACTTTTCAGATATTTTGAGCGGTTTGGGTGCGCAAATCAAAGATTCCTGACACTCCTGTATAGGCAGCTGACTGTTAATATAAGCCTTGAAAGATATATTTATCTTTTTTTTACACTTGTTTTGTTACAATAACAAACTTAATAATTGGGTCTAAGATGGATCCCAAAAGTTACGCTAACGGGGCAATTACTTTGTTTGTTGCGTTGGATCGACCAAGGGCGTGAACTTGGAGCAGCTAAATGGACCGTTTATATCTGCGGTCCTTCTCCCGCTCACGGGCAGTCCCATAAGTCTGCTCCAGTCCTGGGGGTACGCGGACCCCTAAGTTGGCGATCGCTGGTTTATATTAACCATTTGGATACGGAGGTCGGCTCATTGTTGATACGTTCCTGTGAACCGTTACCAATAATTTGTGTTTTTACTTCTGGACAATAATAACCGCGCAGCCGCTGCTGGGTTAGTTCTTTAAGTGACAGTTCACCATGACTACAGTCAAAACAGTCTAGAGTTGTCTTTATAGTCAATCATATGTAAATTAGATGCTGAGCCATCAAAACACCAAGGAATTTATTGGATACCCTTTCTTTATTATTTGTGGATAAAGTTTAGACCGCTCATGTTATCTGAAACTACCGGTAAACGGTGTTGTCAAGTCCCGTCCAACTAAGCTTAAGTTTTTACTTGGTACTCAGCAATTGTATTGAATTATATTACTTTTCGAGGCAGTAAAGAACAATATGCATATCAAATATGGGACACCATTAGACTTATTGTAATAAAAAAAAGCCTAATTAAAAGATCTAATTAATTATACTTTTGCCTTTGTCCGCTGCTCATCGCGTTCAAAGATTTTCCCAATGGTTATTAAACGTCTAATTTTATTCATAACCATATGCAATTAATTCCAGTCTTTATTTATATACATCTATGTGTGTTATCTGTTGCTGTAGGTACGATTGTTTATCTATAATATTAATCTTTTTTACAAAGTACATTTACCGATTATTTACAAAGGTCTACATCATGATATATACCTTCTTATTGTTTATAGCCTTAAAAGGGCCACATAGACAGGTATATTAAAGTATTTATACTAATTAGTACATTGGAATTATTAAAAGTTGATTCATATGTATTCCGTACTGATGACGACTAATAGTCCGAAACACGTGCCTATGGTTGCTTTCTTCGATGACGGAATTACCCGATAATTACCTTTCTCCATATGTATTTCATGCACTTGTCACAAGTCATGCAAGCATTGGCATCTAGTCTTGCACTAGTCTCACAATTTTGCAATTGTTCTTCAATTTTACAACTGCATGCATGAAAAGAAGTTTGATGAAAGTTTTTACATTTGACTCTTTAACTTTGAATAACATGATAACGATATATTGTTGCAATAACATGTTAACAAAATGTTAACATGTTCTCTCAAGTGCATTTTGTTGTTTCTTATTCATAAACAGACGATAATGCTGTTTTAACTCTAAATTGCTCTGTGCTTTAAACATCTACAGATTGTCATATGACCGGATGGAAAGGAAATATAATTAAATGATTAAACGAACTTACCTTAGTGAAGTTCTATCATAATTATATGATCTTTCCATCCGGAATATGACATAACCCACCCTTCCTTTGTTTAGACTTTCCCGAACCCTGACCAATTTAGAGACCCTATGCTTTCAAGAGAATGTCAGATATATACTGATATATACCAAGGCCGGCTTACCCATACCTGTCATACTGGACATTTCTTCGATACCATGGCTTTAAAGACACGTGGCTTATTGTGGAAATAAAGAGACTACAGATTGTCATATTCCGGATGGAAAGATCATATAATTATGATAGAACTTCACTAAGGTAAGTTCGTTTAATCATTTAATTATTCATAAACATAAAAGTGAACCAGATATACACTGTGTCTGGTTTTTACGTGACTGTAATGATATCTCGTGTATTTCCGGAGACAGAAACCCGGCTGCCGCTAAATTTCCTCATTGTTTTTTTTTGTTACTGAAGATATTAACAAAAGAACTCAAATATTGATTTGTTTTAGGTTTTCTCAGTTTGAGAGTTATCTTAATCTGATTGTGCAATCAAATATTTGTAGAAACGTGTAAAGAATGTTTTACATATATCTAATTCTATCGGGTTCCATTGAGTAGTAATTTGTTTCCTTTAACTTTGCTTCTTTTTAGAAATTATATATTAGCACATTGATCAGCATAAAGATGCGCAACTTTTCCCATGTTTACCGCAATACCGTTTTAAATTATTTTCAAAGAGTTAAACACAAAAAACTCGTAAAAACGCTACATATTAAAAATCAATAATCAGCAACAAATAGTTGTCTGAAAATGATATGGGTTAGAATTCATGCCAGTTTAAGTTATTTGCAGTTTTGACTATTTTGAGGTATAATCTTAATCTTATCCTATGATTATATGACGTCACCAAAAGAAAGGAAAGCATACCAACCTCAAAACTATCTAAAAACATTTATTTTTCTTGTATATCTAAAAGTCCTCGTGTTGTGTTATCAATATGAATCTGGATATTAAACTTGCGTGGTCTGTATTTATTTGTTTATTGTCACTCGTACATTGTTTGGACACTTCCCACCACTCATACTAATTAAAGAAATATATCTGACACTAGATGACCTCCATGATCCAGACACAAAAACTGAAAAAATAGCTTCTCCAAGATCATAGATCATCCATCCGGTATATTATTTTCATCGCCAGTTAAAATATCAAGGATTCTAAAATAATTTTACTCTATTTATAACACTTTAAAGTTTACCAGTTAACCGGTAAACTTTAAAGTGTAATAAATAGAGGAAAAGGAAAATCATTTTACAGTGTGTAGGAGCAGAAACGTTAACGAGAAAAAAGCAAATAGATTCTTATCTACTGTTTATCATATTAAATTGATATAAAGTTCATTACAGTCAAAGTACTAAAACCTGGTCTAAGTCCTGGCCGAATAGATGGATATAGATGATATCTGTATATAACCTAACATGTTGTGAGAGAATATCTGATGCAGTTCCCAGCATGTTTTATAAGAAGCAGTTGTATCAGATTATTGTCATTGTTTGTCCTAAACACTGTTTAGACAGGGCAAGTTTAGTGACGTACAGCTCTTGCCTCGTCTAAACTTGCTCTGCCTAAACGGTGCGTTATCTAAGACTGGACTTAAAGATTATGTGATGATTATGGATCTGTTCATGCGGTACGTATGTGCATGCTTGCAGAGCAGCATGCATAATGTGCTCCATATTACTCAGTACGTTCTTTTTCAACATCTTGTTTGGTCTTCATGTAAGACCATCACGTAAGCATTGCCAATATTGTTGCCTTACTGAAATGGTCTTTAGATATTTTTATAGCGCGCATATCAATATTTTGCACTACATTTACATTTAGCACCTTATACTGACTATTACTAAATACTAAAATTACTAAATACGTTATTATTATTATTGAGTTCAATTTACCATATGGAAAAATTTCATCAAATTTACCCTTTCGTGAAAAATCCGCATTCTCTTTTAATAGCGAGTTTGTCGTCTGCGATAAACGAACGTACAAAATTAGCGTCAGACATGTCCTCGGCAATTAGGTTTTTTTGTGCGCCGCTTAAAAAGTTAACCGACGATTTTAATACGCGATTGCGTCGCAGTACAACGGTCATTCCGTGTTGTTTTTGTCGCGCTAAAGCAATTAAAACTTTCACCCCGTTCACGCACGACCCTCGCAAAATTTACGCGGCTGCCGGTTTGACGGTACGCGTACGCCGCCTAGCGGGGCGCCGCGGAAGCAACTGCGACCGTTAGCGGCCCACGCCATTACTTGTCGCCCGGACCGCACACAAACAATTCCTACCGATGCTTAATTGCGAAAGTAAATTGTGTTTGCCCGGTAAAAATTAGATTTTAGCGCCTCACGCTGCCACCGGTATCATTAGTGTTGATTAATATTTGTGTGCAGTTGGTCTCAAGGGGAAATTGCTGCGCTTTTGCCGGTCACGCTCTCAACACTTAACGAAATAAATTGTTTAAGCGCTCTGGGAGTTTTACACGCAATGCCGTGCTATTAAATAAAGGTCTAAGTTATGTTCCCTTCGAGAAAAAAAGTGTTGAATGGTATCGAACACCGATGAAAAGGTTTGGGAAACATTTTCGACTAAAACGTATCATGAATGATGGTTCATGACATTGTTTCTAGTCAAAGTTGTGACTTTTCAGTAGATGAATACTTAAGAGACAAAAACGCCAGTCTATTAGAGAGAGTTTAGAGAAAGACAAGAGTGAATTCAAAAATGCAAAAATAGGGTATCTTTTTTCACCACTTCAAAAGATTTGACCAAAATCCATTTTAGTTACTTTTGGTATTGCAACAAAAGAAGTATATCGATTCACATTTTGCATTTAGAACAAAAATTTAGATTGTCCGAAATTGATGGACGCCATATTTAATTGTCACAGATTTAACAAGAATATTTGAAATCCTTTTCAATCATGTTTTTCGTTCATGAACGAACTTGACATTCTTCCTGGTAACGATAAGGAAAGACAGATGTCGTTCTACAGTTGGTTTTACGTTATTTAAGGAATGGCAAACGATGTAAAAATAGTGAATGGGTCATATTTGCTCAGCTTTTACTCCAGATAATCGACTTCGTATCCCTTTACTGTTATCAAATGAAACCACGGGCTGACAGTTTAATCTTAAAATTTGTACTTATTACTTATACTGTTACTTATTTGTACTTAAAATGTACTTATCAAGGTACATATTGTAAGGTTTGTAGGGTTTGGTGGTGTCAGTTCCACTAGAGCTCATGTTACTTCAGGAGTGCTACAAGGCTCCATATTAGGACCACTTCTTTATTTGATTTACACTATTAGCCTTCCGACTGTCGTTAATCATTGCTCTGCATACATGTATGCTGACGATACGCAACTGAGTTATTAATTTAGTTTGAGTGAAATTAAATTGGCTGAAAGTAATATAAATGCAGATCTGGAAAACGTAAAACAATTTTCAACAGAACATTGTCGCACGAACAACTCATCCAAGTCTTCGGTTATGGTTTTTGGAGGCGGGACGGTGGTTGAAGTGGTGGTTGAAGTCGAGGTGAGTGTTTTGGTTGATGGCAGCAGGCTACCCTTTGCAGATTGTACTATGAATCTTGGTGTATTTGTTGACGAGAGTCTTAGGTTCAGGAAGCATGTCAGTTCCCTTCTCAATAAAGCATACCTATTGCATCTTAAGACTTCTTTATTGTTACAGGCATATTTTGACTCATAAATTAAGAATTCAACTATGCGATACTTTAGTGTTATCCCTTTTTAATTATGGAAGTGTTCTGTATCACTTTTGTCGGGATAGCTTACACATAGGTAAAATACAAAAAACTACAAAATGCATGTCTACGATTTATCTATGGAATACGGAGAAGGGAGCGTATATTTCATACTCTGGATTGGGTGGGATGGTTGTATATGGCGCGGCGTAGGATTCTTTATTCTTTATACTGATACCACGAAACTATTTTATATAAAAACCCTCCTTACCTTACCAACAAGATTACGTTCAGAACGGACATACATAACATCAATTTCAGACATAGATATGCTTTAACTATACCTCGCCACAGACTGGAAATATTTAAGAAATCGGTTTCATACTGTTTCCGAATTTATATAACCCTTTACCTGCGTCTATTAAGAAACTAAAAGATCATACATTCAAGACTGAGGTGAGGGCATGCTTGTTGTTGGAGCATGAGAACGCGTAGCATTTTATGTGGATTATTTATTTTAAGTGGATTATTTATTTATTGTGGCATATGGCAAGTATGTGACGAAACCTTACTCTTCTTTAATTCTTTAATTCCATTATTTATGTGTAATCTAGGACCGATGAAAAACAGTTAGTCCAATTTCCCTTTCCTAATAGTAGAATAATCTATGGTTTCCTTTTTAGTTCGATTTTGTGTACCTATATATTGTTTAGTTGAGATGCCTAGAGCTGTTGTAGACTTTTCTCTTGTTTCTGTCAAACATACATGATAAGGCAGCATGAAGAAAAATTATGCCCCACAACCCACGCCAGAAAAAAAAAATAAACAGTGTACTGTATAAACTCATTCAAAATATAAGCCTGCTTTGGCTTGGATGGGCATGTAACAATCTTGATGGATTTGTAGGCACACTAACGCTTGACATTATAATACCCGTGTATTTATAATATAATTATATTTCGGCGTCCATTCCTCAATATCACATAATTAACAATGTAGTACGTGCAATCCTGCACTTCTGCCCACAAGTTTTAAAGAAGAAAAAGTTCACTCCGGCCCTGTGGTCTCCCCGCTACTCGTCCGTGGCACGGTGGGTTTGTCGTCATTGTGCTTTTTGTGCTTCGCCCGAAAGGTTGTATAACGTGCTCCGCAAGGAACGTTAGCTTGCCCAAGCTTCCCTCATCATCAAAACTCAACTGTTTGTGTGTGCTGAGAGGACAATATACTGAGGTGTTTACGCTTTTATTTGATTTGTAAGTAAAACAAATTTTATTTCTTTATTCAAACCTTTTAGGTTAGGTAGATACCCCGTTACGCGAATGGGCAAGCACAAGCGAAGTAAGCGGGACGCTTCCCGCAGCCCAAGATCGTATGATTTAAACTCTAAAGTAATTCGAGACCTGCAAGAAAGGCTTAAAAGGCTCGAGAGAGAAAAAAGCCGTAGCTCTTGCAAGAGTGCGTATTACCATCATGCCGGTAGAGCTCCGCCCCGCTCGCGCTCCCGATCTCGACTAGGACAGAGCCAATCACGTTCCGTCTCTGCCGAACGGAGACGACACCGATCGCAGTCGACTGCATCGACTAGTGCTAGCCCGAGAGAACGCGGCAATGCTTCGTTGCAAAACCGTAACAGGGAATTGGACAGGCCCGGACCGTCCCGGATTGAATCCGTGGACCGTGGAGGGAATATTGAAAATCAAGCTTGTAGTTTGATGGACGGCGTTTGCAACGCTGATAACAGTGATGATGAGTTAATCATTCACGCCGACGAGGAAATCCCCGGAGATTTCCTCGAAATATTGGGGAAAAATCCCGAGAAAATCGTGGATACCGGTTTTGCATTGCATGCGGAACTGGTACCAAGATGGAGAGATAATATATTGAATGGTATGCAGAAAGATGAAGCAGTTGCACTGCTCAATAAATACGCTTTACCCTCGAATTTACCTAACTTGGCTCCCCCAAAACTGAATCCAGAGATAGCGACTTTAATTAAGAAAAATAACCTTGTTAAAGTCCGCGACGCCTCCCAATCTGAGGTGCAGAATCAATTGGGTAAGGGCATAAGCGCCCTCGGTAGAGGCATTACGGCTATTCTAAATACCAAAGAATCACTGACTGGCGAACTTAAGAAGGAGCTATTGCAGAATTTCTGTGATTCTGGAAAGATACTAGCGAATCTCTTTCACAGAATTTCTACTTCGCGGAAAAATTGCATTTTACCACTTTTGAATGATAACATCAAAGACTCCGTAGACAAATGCCCCCCTACCGAGTTCCTCTTCGGAAACGACTTAACCGAAAAAATAAGATCACTGAAAAGCATGGAAAACATGGGAAAGGACCTAAAATCGCTGGGCCCTCGAACTCAAAAAAAAGGAGGGGGGGAGCAGTCAGAAGAACTACACACCAAAAAACTACAATCGCCCTGCCCGTCGAACGGCCGAGACGGGGTTTCGCAAGGGCTATGCCCCGAAGAGCCGGGGGGAGGGCCGAACACACGGCCAGTATACCTACAGAAAGGACTTAGGGAGGAAAAGGACCTAAGCACGGTAAGTCCCAAAGGCCTTGCAGGCTATCTAAAATGTTTTTATACGCGCTGGTCCGCAATCACCCATAATTCTGTAGTCCTGGGATGGACCCAAGGCTACAAAATTCCATTTACTAAAATACCTGTGCAAACGCGTCCACCGAAACCTAAATCTTACTCTTCTACTGAATTAATTGAAATGCGCAGGGAAATTGGTAATTTAAGGGGAATGGGCGTAATTGAGCCTGCCAAGCAATCGAGACATCAATTCATCTCAAAAATTTTCCTGACGGACAAATCCAATGGTAAAAAACGTTTTATCCTAAACCTAAAGCGCCTAAACGCATTTGTGTATGCTCCGCACTTTAAAATGGAGGACACAAGGACTGCAGCTAAACTAGTACAACAAGATGGGTTTTTGGCCACCATCGATTTAAAAGATGCGTACTATTTAGTACCAATGCATCCAAGTCACAAGACATTCTTGCGCTTTGAGTTTCAGACCCAACTGTATCAGTTTACTTGCTTACCCTTCGGCCTCGCCTCAGCCCCCTATACGTTTACCAAACTGTTGCGCCCAGTCGCAGAATCATTACGTTCTAATGGGGTTACGTGTGTCTATTACCTGGACGATTTTCTAATTCTAGGAGATTCGGAAAAGGAATGTTATGAAAACGTTCAAAAAACCTTACAACTACTAAAAGAATTGGGGTTCCTTATTAACACAGAAAAGTGTTGTTTAACCCCCAAAACCAGATGTAAGTATCTGGGGTTTGTACTGGATACGGTTAAACTAACCTTAGAGCTACCGCCTGAAAAACGGGACCGTATTACTAAACTTATAGACTCTCTCCTTCCCCTTGAACGTTGCAAAATTAAAAAAATAGCACGGTTTTTAGGCATTCTTACTTCAGCTTGCCCAGCGGTAAAATACGGGTGGTTATACACCAAACGCTTTGAGAGGGAAAAATTTCTTGCCCTACGCCGCAACCGTGGGGACTACCATTCTTATATGAATATAACGGGAGACCTTATTGAAGACATGCTTTGGTGGCGCCAAAACATCTATTTGTCTTATAACCACCTGAAACCTGGGTCGTTCGAACTTGAGATCTTTAGCGATGCCAGTTTATCGGGTTGGGGTGCTTACTGCAAAGGTGTAAGTACGCACGGCTGGTGGACTGTATCTGATCAATCTACACACATCAATATACTGGAACTCAAGGCAATATATTTAAGTTTAATTTGCTTTGCAAGACAGTTGGAAAACTGCTGGGTCCTGATAAGAACCGATAATACTACCGCACTTGCCTGTGTGAACAAGATGGGTAGTATACAGCACAAATCACTTAATGATTTGTCCAGAAGAATTTGGAAATTTTGTGAACTTAGAAATATTTGGATTTTTGCTTCTTACATACAGTCCAATGATAATTCAGAAGCTGATAAAGCTTCGCGTGTCTTAAGATCTGATACTGAGTGGTCTCTTAACTTTGAAATTTACAATATTATAATAGGCAATTTTGGAACTCCAGATATTGATATGTTTGCATCATACTTAAATAAAAAATGTAGTCGCTACGTTTCGTGGTATACAGACCCAGCCGCAGAGGCAGTTGACGCCTTTACTATAAACTGGGGTGCATTTACCTTTTATGCGTTCCCCCCTTTTGCTTTAGTGCTTAGAACGCTTCAAAAAATCGCGATGGACAAAGCCACAGGTATTTTAGTAGTACCATATTGGAAATCGCAATCATGGTACCCCTTATTCATGAAGATGATTGTGGGCCAACCATTATTTTTTGGACCAAATAAAAATCTATTGTCTTGTCCTTACAGCAACGCGGATCACCCTCTGAGTCAGGACCTTATCCTGGTAGCAGCACTGTTATCCGGCAAGCATTTCGGATAAAAAAGATACCGGAGGAAGCCATAGACACAATGCTACACTCTCTGGCCCCCTCTACAATTAAACAATATAATACTAGTCTGAAACTCTGGTGGCAATTCTGCCAAAAGCAGGGTGTCTCACCTTTCTCGGGTTCGGTTCCAGAGGTCCTTAAGTTTTTCCAATCTTTACTAAACTCAACTAAAAATATGTATGGTACCTTTAACGCTCATAGAGCTGCGATTTCACTAATTACCCCAACAGATCTCGGGAATAATCCGCAAATCAAACGTTTCATGAAAGGGGTGTTCCGCAAAAGACCTCCGAAACCTAAGTACGAATCTACCTGGGATCCTCAACTTATCCTCGAGTTTCTGGAGAAAAGTGAGGACCCTAGCTTAAAAATGCTCTCACAAAAGCTGTTGACGTTATTAGCTTTAGCGACAGGCCAAAGAATTCAAACTCTTTCACTAATAAAGTGTGCCAATATAAAAACTACTGAGGTTGGAATAAAAATCCTTATTCCTGATCTGATAAAAACCTCCGGAATCAACAGAAAACAGCCATGTCTAGAAATCCCATATTTTAGCCAAAAACCTAATCTATGTGTGGCATCGTTGATTAAGCATTACGTGAACATCACTAAAGAATTTAGAACTTCTAGTGATGACTCTTTCTTCTTGACTTACAAGCCCCCTAATGGCCCTGCGACAAAACAAACGCTAAGCCGCTGGATTAAGGACACTCTTAGGGCAGCTGGTGTGAACACCAGCATCTTCAAGGCTCATTCAACCAGACACGCGTCTACGTCTGCAGCCTGGAGAAAAGGAATATCTTACGATGTTATACGTACATCAGCTGGTTGGAGTGGAGAATCCTCAACATTTGCGCAGTTTTATAATAGACCATTATTAGAAACTAACTCATTTTTAGAAACCGTGTTTCAAAATGACAGGCTAGAGTCTAGACAGTAAATGATTTCATTTTCTCTAGTTTCTCAATTTAGAATAATATTTTTGTTTTTTTTTTTAAGTCCGTTCCTTTCTATATTTACCGTTTATATTTACAATAAAGCTGATAAACACCATAAAGAACATGTTTTACATAATATCTCCAAACATCTACATTGTTAATTATGTGATATTGAGGAATGGACGCCGAAATATAATTAGAAAATCAAATGAACTTACCTGAAGTTCGATTTTAATTATATGAGGCGTCCATTCCGAAAATATCACATCCCACCCTACCCTACCCAGAGGAGTAAAACATGTTATCTTGAAACTAATGACGACAAACCCACCGTGCCACGGACGAGTAGCGGGGAGACCACAGGGCCGGAGTGAACTTTTTCTTCTTTAAAACTTGTGGGCAGAAGTGCAGGATTGCACGTACTACATTGTTAATTATGTGATATTTTCGGAATGGACGCCTCATATAATTAAAATCGAACTTCAGGTAAGTTCATTTGATTTTCTAAGTATTTGTCTTTATCTTCTATGCAAAAAACATTTATTTCACCTAGAAGTCGCAATTTTCCCAAGCGGGATAATCTGGGCTTACTCATCAAATTGTCGCCGTGTCTCTCGGTAGGCCACAATTTCACGGAGTTAAAGCCGCGTGAATACACTCAGATTTTAGACGCAAGGCAATGAATCACATTTATTACGGCGCTACACGGGAATAAACAGCAAAACGCGGAGAACAACACCGAAATGCCAAAACGTACCGGAGCGACGAGCGTAAAGCGCCATAAAAAACGGTATATTTTCAGGTAATTTCAGAGGAAGCAACACGCGCTTTCAGGCATTCTACCGTCAAATCTCTAATGTAATGTAGGTAATACACTCCTGTTGGAGAGGAGTCTAAAAATACAGCATTAAAGCGTCCTCTCTTTTTAATTAAAGCGCTCGTATTATAACCACACTACGATTATAAGGCTAGAGTTATTATTCATAAACGTAGACTCAAGAAGAAAATTAGAGTAAACATATACGAGATGAGTGCACTCAGTGGCCTTTCTAGGCACTCTACATTTGTCACATATACAGCACATACACAAACTGAAATGGCATTTTCAACTAAATAGGTTAAAGTTCTTGTTATCAATTAGTGAAATTAGCTACAATATTTAATAATACAAATTTACAATAACAATTTATTTTTAGAGATGTTGTGTTCTAAAACACGAAGAAAAGTTCCAGTATATGTATGTTTAAGGTATTTTTAACGTTTACGTATAGGAATGAATTTTAAAAATCATTGTACGAATTTTATGGTGGCAAAGTGCTTTAAACCAAAACATTTGTGAATAATCTCCAGGTTAAAGTAACTCTATAGGACAACAGAAATTGAAAAAACCGTCAGTTAATTTTAGAATATTTTTTTATTATTTTAAATATGGCAATATCAGAAATGAGAGAAGACGAAGAAGTAGATCTTTTCACAAAATAAATACAGCAGTAACAATATTTATTCACTTCTTGATTTTAGTGGTAACGATTACTATTGAATATCTGAGGTCTTATTGAAAGTAACAAATATTAAACGATATTTCAACAGATTATTTTCGATAATGGAATTTGGCTAAATGTAATTTGTGTGTTTTTTCCCTTGAGTGCCCATCTTGCTCCTTGGCTATACCGTACTGAAGAGGACTAATATTCCGAAACACGTATCTACGGTTGATTCTGGGTATGACGGAATTACCCGACAAACTACCTTTCTCCGTGAAAAAGTATTTTCTTTATTAATTTGGAATTTTGAGTGACCCAGTAGCATTTCCTAAATTATTTTAATTAATTAAAATCCTTTACACCGCTCACCGCATAATATTTGCATTAAATACAAGTCTGTTGAATGTATTGCATTTACTACCATAAACTCATAACATAACTCCTCCTCGCTTAACAGCATGGATCTCTTATACAATATAACGAGGATTTTAATCACTTTAACAAGTACTTATGATTATTGACATCTTCTTCACCGACGATAGAAGAAATTGAATCAATTAAACTAAATTAATCATTTACATTCTCGTATAGGTGCCCGAATACTTTTGATGAGTAAATCTTGTCCGCTACAGTGTGGTACTTAGGCGATTACGTAGCAAGACAAAATCTAAAAGAGTCAGATAACTTTTACGCATTTTTACTATTTACTATTTTGACTCAAATTGTGTTTCTAAGCTTGTTTAGTAGAAGCGTTAATGCAGAATTTTTTGTTATTCTGAAATGTTGGTTGGTCAAGTGAACGCAACCTTTGTTGGCCTTACGCTGAATAATCGGAAGGACCGACAAAATATTTTTTCCTATACAATACAACATGTATATCTTTCAAGGTGCTATCACACCATTTATTGTACAGTGCACGTGGCGCAATCTTTTTCGGGTGTGGGTGATAATTTCCGACTTCTACGAAAGGCCCTATCGGGCCGAATGAGCGGAGACCGCATATCCGGTACCTTAGAGCAACCCCGCTGTACCATAAAACCGGTGAGCTCAGCAATTTGCCCTCCTGGCATGGCCGGCTTTGATTTATACTTCCGGGAAGTGCTAAATATTCCCAAACTCGCACACAGGGTAACCCTGACCGCCCCACCACCCACGGGGGATTGAATATCAATTTTGAAATATGTGTGCGAATTTACATTTTCCTGATCTATTGCGCTATCGAGTCTTAAGTCTTCCGAATGCTTCCCCCTAACTTCCGGCCTGTGTAATTGAAGTGGATCTTTGGCTTGCATGAATTATTATGAAGAAAAATTGAAATTGCCTGTTTATTATGAATGTGTTTTTATTATGGACTGTTTTTTGTATCATAATGACAATTCTAATATCCAGAATTGGATAGGAAATACCTTATCACTGTATAATTAACTCTATACTAAATGGAGATTTCAGGCGTGCTATTTCTTGTGCCCCGCAGTGTATAAATGTATGACGATATAGTCTAATTTATACCCTCTAGTTCTATACCCTCTAGTTCTCAGTTATGCTTTTGTTTTGCAGTCTGGATGCTAGAAGAGGTCCTTTGGAGGAGGTGTCACACTTAGCCGCAAGCCAGGACGTTGGTGCGAGGTCCTATTTCATAATGGACCACCCTTCGCGAGCACGTCTCAAGATTCAGAACGTAACTCTACAGGACGAAGGCGTATTCAGGTGCCGTGTGGACTTCCTCAACTCCCCGACGAGGAATTTCAAAGTCAACCTGACTTTAGTAGGTCAGACACAGATTTACTTCTATTCAGTAGTATACTAGTTAGATATACATACCCAATTATTATTGTAATATATTCCGGAAATTAGTTATACCGGCGCATCCACCATTTCTGCAATCTCTAATTTTAAATGTGTTGCAATGGAATTTAAAAAAGGACACATCTGTTTCTGTTTCTGTTTTTAAGGTTTTACTGCATTTATTTATCAATTACTATCTAAAATTTTTATGCAGAACTGTCCTCCACACCAAAAATCTTTGACGCTGAAGGAAAACTGATCAAATCTGAAGCTGGCCCATTTCTGGAAGACGAAGAGTTGTTTCTATCGTGTCAAGTGGAGGGAGGTAAGTAGCATTAAAAAAATATCCTTATCTGCAAGTTTACTTCTTAAATTTTTTCGTTTTAGGTAGACCGAGGCCTTCGCTGACTTGGTACTACGAAGGCAGCATACTGGATAACGTGGTGGATACGAAAAAAGGCGCTTACACGACCGTGAATCAGCTGGTGATATCGAAGGTGCCCAGATCGTACAAGGGCACTAAACTGGAGTGCAGGGCGACATCTATGGACGTCGCCGATCCCGTCGTACGTGTGGTCCCGATTATTGTCTACCGTAAGTGTCTCGCTCTGTCAGTGATGTAGTAAATAGAAAGGGTATTCCACAATCCCAGGATTTGGCTCTCCCGATTTAGGTACAGTTTGTCCTCCGTTCATTTATTATTTTGTTCGTCCCTTCGTATCGAGAATTACAAATTTTGCTCTTTGTTTTATGTCTGTATGTAGTGACGGTGGGTCACAATATTGATTCGCAGAATAGTGTATTAGTAGAGATTTCTATCTCTGGGTTTACCTTAACTAAAAACGGCAATACAGTAAAATGCAGCTACTAATGGAATTGCGTCATAGGCTATTGATGACGGTTCATTACAACGTTGCCCTGCCGCAGTGACATGACTGCAGTTCTAGTGTTGATAATACTACAAATATAAGGTAACCAA
Organism: Melinopterus prodromus; assembly: GCA_964023965.1. Lineage (NCBI taxonomy): Eukaryota > Metazoa > Arthropoda > Insecta > Coleoptera > Scarabaeidae > Melinopterus > Melinopterus prodromus. Next base: position 74,820,929 of record OZ030391.1, read on the forward strand.
ATTTGCAGTTGAATATTAGAGCTTTCATTAAATCATTGCGTGTGTGTTATACGTGCTAACGGATCACGATGATAGATTCATGTTTCAGATTCAGAAAATATGTATCTACTAATTTATCTTCCAAATTTAACATAATATTCTATAATACACTCAAGGAAACAAAGAAAGCTGAACACCTATTATTTTGCTAAAAATAAATAATACCGAAAAAGTGGTATAAATAAGAAAAAGAAGTGTTTGTAAAATCTGTTTTGCCTAAAATCATACACACAAATTACACACAAATGCTTACAAATCGAAATCACTCTAACATCATGTTGATTCTACCGGTATAATAAGTTGTTCAAATGTACTGTTCAAAACCGAAAAAGAGGTTGATAATCCTGTTTACAATGTTCAAAAAATCATCTAAATCCATCATTAATTAGCATCATTAAAGTTATTCAATGTAGAGATGTATCAAACAATTTGTCACCGTTTTTTGAGCCCCTTGGTGTTTATAAAAACAACAAATATCCTAGATTAAAGTTGCATTAAAATTACTTTTTTGGTTAAACATATACATATATTAAAAAAAATAATTGTAAAAATTATCTAGAACAGAAAATCACAATACAGGTTTCTGAGCATTTACATTTGAATATAATTATTACTTGTAAACTTCCAAATAACATTATTCGCGAATATCAAAAGTAGATGTACTTTATTCTTAGCTAGAATTCGGCCATCTGTACGGCCCATAAATTGTAAAATTTTATAGTTGTTATTGTCTTTAGAATAATCTATAAACATTCAGAAAGAATATTCATTTATTAAAAATCAATATGTAATTAAAGTAAAGGCAGCCAACTTGAGTCTCAAATCAGGTCTTCGTTTGTTAACGTGTGACCTTAGTTGTAGCGAATGTTCAGGAATACGGTCAGAGGTGTCTATCAAAGTAGCTAATTATCATAGGAGTTTCTTGGAGCATCATGTATATCAAACATTATTTGAACTAAAAATATCATTCGAAATAAGTGACTTAGTTTCAGGCTGGAGAAATTCAAAGAATGAAAGTAGAACCCCTCCTTAGAGCCAACAATTACAAATATAATAAAGATCAGAATGAAAACGGAAATTCTCGCGTATTAATAGCTGTACACGATCGTGTGTATCTATTTTAGAAGCCGAACTAATTCCTCGTAGTTGTCTCGATATATCAGCTTAAATAAATGAGAATTATTCTTAGGATTCACCTAAACAACCAGCACCGAATGCTTTAAACCATTGATTTCCCATTGATAAATCACAGTAGAACAACACCACTTCGCTATTGCGGCAATAAATTATTGATTTTGCAATGTGTGCCTCGCGGAACAACAGTTGAAGCGGTGCGGTACAGCACACTGGAGATCAATCTCCCGAGGAAGACGCACAAGCAGTGGTAGTCCTTTGCAACGGCAACTCTTTATTGCGGTGGTTCAGCGTCCGACCTAATGATTGATCGTCTTCGATTTACGACCGTCTTTTTTTCGGAAAGGAACCGGAGGAGGGGTTCGTAGCTCTCCTGTAATTTACCTTTCGCGCATTACCGGGAAAAGTAATCTCGCGCGGGTTGCAGTTAATTTCGGACTGATTACCGGCTATTAACACTGGCAGCGTAGCAACAGTGGGACGCCCTCCGGACGGGAAACCCTCTTTTGCGTTGCAAACCCGCCCACATTCGTTTAACTGGTAATAGTTTTTTGTGCGGATGCTCTTCCGGTGTAGGTTTATTTATGACCGTGGTGGAATTGTTGCGTGTTCGGTTCAAGAATTTGTTATTGTAGATTGTTTCTTTAAATATATATTAGAAAATTATTATCTACACTTATAAATAACTATCGATTTTTTAACATTTTTTTCATATTGGTTCTTTCAAGTTCCCTCAGTTGCCCATGTCTTCCTTGTTTTGATGGTTTTCTGCCCAGAAGATAGTTTTAAATTATAGGCCTTCTTCATTTTGCTATAGTTATCATTAAAAAAATGATCCATAATTGTTATTGCTTGCTTATAACTAGAATTACAAAATAAAAAGTAAAGATGGAGACTTAAATTAATTAAATTATCTTACATATTCTATGTAGTTGCTGAAATACTTTTTCTTGAGGTTCGTTTAGAGATACGTAAATTATTCCACAAATATTTAAACAATTGAAAGAAAACTGCACAAAAACTGTGATAAAAAATCACCATTTAATGCTCCTCTTAAATATATTAAGGGTTAGTACAAAAATTCAAATATTTACCGATATTTTTGCGTGGTTCTAACTAGCCTGAACGTATTGTAAATACATTGTACATTCTGAATATTCTTATAAATACAAAATTTAGCATTTTGTTTTTATGCAGTTGCTAAAATGTCTGCAAGCAAATGTTTAATAAGTGTCTTGACAGTAATGCAACTGTTGTTGTTAACATAAAACTATTAAATAGTGAGCAAGTATTACAATTAAATTAAGTTTACACCTATGTCCTAAAGGATAGCTCTCTAAAGAAGACATTTAAATGTAAAAAGGCGAATGGAGGACACTTTATTTTAATTAAAAAAGGAGATGTCCATCTTTTGGACACCATATGATAACCCTAGATGTAACTATGTACCTATTTTCTACCCTGCTAAATTAGTACCTAGTTGAGTTTAAGGCTGAATTTAGTTTTCTGTTTTTTTTTTGTACTGCTGAACACATTTAAGATTGTTTTTGTTGAGGGTTAACATTCTAAAATCCTTTATTTAAATTTTTTCTCTAAAATTGTAATTCTTTTACTAAATTGTTATCACTGTAATTAATTTTGATTAAATATTAAAAGCCATGGGACGATGGTTCAAAGTCTATTTGCATGTATTATAGCAGAATACAAAATAATATACATATTATAAGTAACAGCAAAACTTTTTTTTAAAACATTCTGCAAATTGTAATGAAGGCAACCTTTCTGCTTTTAAGATATTGACAAAACACTAGCATAACTATAAATCCGAAATCTACCTACTGACAGTAGATGGAAAATTCCTATTTCCAAATGTGGGTTTTCACACGTTGTGTTAATTTAAGTTCCAGTTTTGCATGTTTAAGGAAATATACCGGGGCTTTGAATAAGAAAGAAACAAGAGAAATAAAACATAATAGAGAAAGTAATTTAAATGCTGTCATGATTTTAAGGTACGTTTGCGAACATTATGAAAGAAATAGCGCTCAACTGATCATCAGTTTTCACAAATCGGTGCAACTCAAATGGAATGTTTGATCTTTCGTCCAGATCGCCCAACATTTATTGTTGCATGTTCCTATAAATCTTTAAACCCAGTAAACGCATAAAAATAACATTCAGGCAGAGGTACAGTGTACTAGTAGTTGTCCCAGTGTTAAATAGTTGACCTTGGGGACAATTTTCAGCTGGTTCAGAAAATTATTGATGCACCAAGCTTTGCAGCCAAAAAGTTGATGATATTGCCAGTAGTGTGACTGGGTAAAGTGTGCTATTGGCACCACATCTCATTAAATCAGTTTTGGGTCTGATTTGTCCCAAAAATAGGAATTTGTTTAAGATCTGTTTGAGCAAATTGGTATCAGTTTTCAGTTGCATTAACTGCTATTTGGAGAATATATGACGCATCCAGTGCACAGTTTTAGGTTGGACACTATTTTGTGGATGGAAACGTAAATCTTTACAGTTGTCCAAGTTGTTTTTTTTTATGGTTTCCATGCATTCTTGAAACTAAATTTGTACTGATCATAATTATTTAAGAAATGTACACTTCTTTTTAACTTTAAGCTTCTTTTCTTTAATTTATCTTCTACTTTTTTGTATTTTTGATTCCAGTAAAACCGTTCAAAGTGAAAATCGTCACACCGAACGACCTCATGACATCATCCAAGCCGCACACATGCAAATGCGAAACTTCAGGCTCCTATCCACCAGCGAAATTAACATGGATCTTAAACGGGCGAACGCTCAGAAGTTCAGTCATCACGGTGAGTACCGCTACTCCCATACATCCGCCATGCTCCCGTACGTCATCTCCACCTTCATACATACCAAACTAAACCTGAAAGTCAAAGTTCATTATATCTACCGGCACCTCCACCATTCTGCAAACATTGCATTTTAGATGTTGATATCGTCGAATCATGAACCGTGCATGTATACAATATGTATATACAAGCCGCGGCATCTAACCTACCCATTGAAGTGACTCAAAACCAAAGCGTTGCACACAAAACTTTATTATAAAAATAATGTATTTCAGAAATTTTAGAAAAAAATCATTATTTCTTGGGACGTTTTTATATTCTTAATATAAAAATTTATCTCAAAGCGAAAGCTCATCATCCCCAGACGCATCGGCCAATTTCTTTCGCTAGTTTTGAAAGTCACTCCAGGTATATATAAGTTACGTATGCAAATGTGAGTAACGCGCGGATCCTTTCTCTGCAGGAGGAGGAGAATGAGTCCTTCTCGAGCAGTATAGTGTCGCTGAACGTCGATTCGGAGGACGATGGAGCGGAGCTGATCTGCAGGGCTGACAACCCTCGGTTCCCGGGAGGATATGCCGAGGATCGTAGGCAGATCCATGTCGCGTGTAAGTAAATTTAGGTTATATGGTTATACCCACACCTGTTCGTGCTGTCTCTTAGGATAATGGATGCTAGATTTTAGAGATAGAGCGGTACTAGAAATGAGATTGGATGATATTGATGAGATTGGAGATAGTAATATCTAAAATGAGGCAAGTTTTTTTTTATTAGCGTCAAGGTTATTTTGTTGAAATTGCTTCCTGTTGTACTCTTGATTCATGACTGAAAGTCTTCTTCTGAAAGTGATTGTTGGTATTGTTTTTAGCTTCCTTGGTTTATTTATCCAAATAAATCCTACTTTAGAAAGAAAAGCAGTCAAGAATAATACATTTCTGACTCCAAAATTTGAATAATCAATAACTGTTGAACTAATTTTCCGATGATAATTTTTCGCCATATTGTAATGTCAGATCATCAAGATTATCACATGCTATTAAAGTTTTGAAAAAAATACGGCATATATACTTGTGACAATAGACAATAAGAATCCGATTGATCATTACATTAAACTCCTTTACTGTTTAAGTGTTCAGCAATGTTAGAAAAAAGTTTTAAACCAAACATATTTGGCTTTCCTGTGATGTCTTGCGCGACTACTTACCAATATCACAGAGTAACAAACCTCATCTTGGATTAATTTCAACATCGCTTTAAATAGCGTTGGAGATCAGGCAGTTTTCTGTTTAGATTAAGTTGTTTTTAGTGCTAAAGCATTGCTTCGATCTACTCCAAAAATCTAGGCAAAACAGTATCCATAACTGTTCCAGCAAGCATGAGTCTTGGTCGATCCCACTTCTTGGTTGTAAATGTCAACTTTGACTAAATCTATTTACAATGCATGTATTTTATTGTCAAAATTCTAAATATCCTTTTCTGATGATAGATATTACAACTTAATCTAAATACTTTCAACGATTTTAAAGATTAAAACAAACAAAAATACAATGTCGAATGATTTTTACAGCTTTTCAGTTATATTACAAATTGACTTACTGACTTCTGCTTGAACCCCGACGATGCCGATGTTAACACCGCCTATCACGAATAGTGGCTAAACTAAAAATACGTCACACATCAGAAAAGCGAAAAATATTTTTCTTTCAAGTTATTAGGGTATGTAATGTAACAGGGGTACATTTTCATATTTATGTTCACACATATTTTTACGCCTCATACCTTTTGATGTGACAACTTTTGCTTTTCATTTTCGTAAAATCTAAACAATAATTATTTTTTGATATATGTAACGAATTCAACATGTCTTTATATGAGCATTTAATGAACAAATAACTGTATCAACCATCCGTTTACGTTTGGCACACAGGAAGCGAAACATCCTGTATGTAGATTATTTCCGCACATGTTTTCCTAAAATGTCAGTAAACTCACCGCCTTACTTTCTGTAACAATACAATTGTCTGTATTCTTATGCTCCGATTTGTAAACAATACACATCTGGTCAATTATTCACAAATAATGTCCGGGGAGTACAGTGAAATAAATCAAAGTTTAAACCGCAACGGTACAATATTAATATTTATTAATTATTTATACAATTTGTAGGCTAATTGAACCGGCATTAATTTGTTGTATGTACGTGCCCATTCGAAATTAATTACTGCGAAATTTATTATTTATGAGAATTTGTGATTCCGCATGTATTATACATTCCATTTAAATTAAATACATGCCGTAGTTATATTGCCGTTTGCATATTTAAAAATTAGACCTTGTTTTGTTTGCTTCATACGGACCACTTTACAATACCATACTACGTGGATGTTACTTAGTATGAATGAAATAAATGTTTTAAGTGAGATGGATGTGTAATGAGTCTAAATGAAATAGAAACATTGGAAAAATATTACGGGTAATTTTGAAACATCCATTTTAATAAACACAAAACATCACTACGAAAAATGGATGTGTATTTTATACATAATGCATGATATTTTCTCAACTATAGCGGAGAATCAAACCATAACGAATACATCAATGGATCCCAACAACTTAGTTATTATAGTCGGTTAAGTTAGATAACTAGCAGTAATTTTCTGTAGAATAAGATTGTGAAAACAAACATAAAAAGGTTCCGTTTGAAGACATTAGCAAAAAAATATTTTGAAAAAACTCCTTGTTATGTTGTTACATACTCTATTGAAAGAAAATTTGATTCTGGCCATTGCATCATTAAGTAACCTCGGTTTCTCACCGACAATCAAACAGTAACATGGCATACCAACAGTGTCAAAATAATTAGAAGCAGGTACGTTTTTACTTTATCATACGCAGTATGGTAAAGTATTGTAATCATGCCGAAAAAAAAAATTGAGATTTTAGCGGAAATAGGTCTCTTTGGGTCCCCTGAACATTTTTGACCAAGGTACAAAAAAATGTCTGTGTGTGTGTGTGTGTGTGTGTGCGTGCGTGCGTGTGTGTAAACGATTTTTGTGGCGATGATTCCGGAAAAACTACTAAAGGTATCGGGACGAAAGTTCATAATTAGAAGTTTCATGACCTAACTTAGAGCTGAAAAGCTTTTGGTTAAAAAGGGTCCAAAGGAACTGGTAGTTTATTCTAAGCCTTTTTCAAGGATTTTGCAAATGAGCCGCCATTTCTCTAATTTCGTGAAAATAGTTAAATAATAAATTAAAGTAGAGGAAATTCTGAATAATTTATGCCTATGACATTTTTTGGTAAAATTAATACTTTAGCTTTTTAGTTTATTCTAAGCCTTTTTGAAGGATTTTGGAAATGAGCCGCCATTTCTGTAATTTCGAAAAAATAGTTAATTAATAAATTAAAGTAGTGGAAATTTTGAATAATTTTTTGGTAAAATTAATAGTTTAGCTTCAAGAGCAAATTCTATTTGATCGAGATCGGTCGCATCTGCATTGATATGAAATTACATAGTAGCCAGGATTTTGACAAATATTTTTTTGTGTTGTCACATTCGAAAACAGCTGATCTCATCGGAGGTTGGAGAACCACTATGGAATGTTGCAGCTGTAGTGCGGCAAATTATAAAATACTAATTTCAAATAAAGTAGGATCACCAATTTGATTGTTTGTTGATAAGAAATATCAACCCGTCTTTATATCTAATTCTAAAAACGATACGAGAAAATTATAAATAAAGTATAGCGATGAGTGTAGTTTTATTTTAGTATGTTGGTAGGGATGTGTCATGAACAAATATAAATCTGTCAGAATTTGAATTACCTTTTTAAGGTGCGTTTTCATTAGTGATAATAGCAGTGGTAGCAGACGCCGTTACAATATTTCCAATAGAAAATTGATAGTGACTCATGTTTATGTACATGCAAACTAATATGTGTCATTATCACGATATGTAAGAAATACTATAATTTCGTATTGTACCACCGCCATTAGCTACCATTACCTACCAATCGGAACGCACCTTTAAACTTGACGTTTCGTCAAAGTGGTACCAACCTAGCATTTACTATACAGAAATCATTTTTTTTAAGTACGTATTTCTCAAAAAGCAACACAATAAACGTTGATGTCACTCCTGCCAAAAACTAGATAGCGCGACTCGCTCACGTGCGACGGCGACCCTCCGCTTTCGGTGACGCGCCGCATCACCGCTCGTCGCGCTATCTGTACTTTCGGCAGTTGTGACATAAATGACTATTATTCTAATGACGTAGTGTAGGTAGTGTCAAATGCTGATGCTTTCACAATACCTACGATTTATCTCAATAAAATAGATCCTCATGCAGCTAAACTATTAATTTTATATATTGTATGATAAAGTCATGTGCCTGGCCACATCAGATTTTTTTTTTTTAAGAAAATACGTCAATCCAGTTTTATTTCTTTTTAATCGGCTATTACAGGTTAAAGACAAGAAATTGTGTCAGAAAGAACTATATGCAAGAACTGGATACTATTCTACAAAGTATCATGTTCTGTGCTCAATATCATACAGGATAGCTCCTATAAAACTAAAATATAAAACAAAAATCGAAATTTCAAAAGAGATATGAAACTAGATGAAATTACTTGAAGGCTAAATTGACATTTAGTTTAAAAAAAGTTGTAAATTGGCAAGATGGCAGCTGTTTGAATTTGACGTTGATTTTGTACAACTTTTTGTCGTTTTCAAATCCTGATAAATAATACAATTATTTAGAAGTTTCAGCCCCCAATAAAAAGTGTTCTCTCTAAGGGAAAGAAAGAAGAACTCGATCCGTTAAGCGATTCAAAATTCACATTCCAACATTAAAACGTTATTAAATTATTTTTTATTTATTCATTATTATACAATTTAATTACCTTGGATCTTCTTTTACTTTGATCATCTTCTAAATAGAGAAAAGAAGTACTCAGGTTTGTTGTCAGTGTTTTTTGCGCCAAAATTGCTCGGACATAAATTTTAGTATTTTCTCTTTGCCATATCATTCTTACAGAAGAATATTCGTAGGATATTAGAAAATTGCGCGATACTCACTCTAATGAAAATCGACCAGAATGGTCTTCAAAGGCATCATACATACCATACATATTCAGACTAGCAAAAACTTCAAACATGGAAATAGCCAACGTCCGAGCGTATCCTTAATTTCTAAGATCAAAGTCGCTCACCGTTGCCGGCATTGTCCAAGGAGTCTGGTTGCTTTGGAAACCACGGTTCAGTTGAACATCTGTCCGGAGGTCGACCTGTTTGTTCAAGTAATTGAAATTCACGTCATCCGATATTCAGGATAAATACCCTTTGTCCTGCCTTGTTGAATAGCCTGCCTGCATAACGTATTTTGGTAAGCAGGCGAGAGGTGTTAACCGGAAAGGACTTTGTTGTCGATACGGGTGAGTTAAGTTATCGTTAAACTGGTCTGACCTATTGTTATCCGATTTGGGGATCAGCTAAAGGTGTTGCTGAATGCGTTATGTATGTATATAGGTAATGGACGATTTGCATACATTTATCACTTCGGCGTAGTGGAATGACGGACAGAAATAGATTTCTAGCCGTACGACAAATGCGACAATAAATGTATAACGGAGGCGTAAATATAAAGGCATTGTGTGCTCGGAGTAAATATACCGCAGTACGGAAAGCAGGTGTGTAAAAAAATTTATTGCCACTGAAACTAGCACTAAAAAATCATATTATTTGAATGGAAAACTCTTAATAATACTTATGTATACTTTCCAGATGATGTGCAGCACCACATTAAAAGCCACTGCTGCAAAAATTTCATGTTAAATTTTATGGCCCGATGTTTTGTTAGTACGAGTCACATCAGGTAAACTAGATTGTTTTTTTTTGTTTTTGTCCAAAAGAACAAAGATGGATATAAATTGTGTAGGTACTTTTGAAAACAAACAAAAAGTACGGCTGGAATGCATATCGTAGCTATCATACATCATGCAACAAAACAAAGTTGCGAGAAAACTGCGTTTTAATTGTAGTCACGTAATTTTTTTAATTTTTAATTTTGTCCACTCATATTTTTGTCGATATCTGCAAAACTATTAAGCTTATCACAATAAATGATACGCCATTTTAAAGACGATAGATGTAACATATACTACAGAAAAAGATGTACGTATTGGAGGTGGTTAAAAAAGTTTCCGATAATCGAGATATCGGCGAGCCGCTCGAATTTTTGCTGGGGAATCGTTAATTTTTCGAATTTCTTTCGGTAATTTTAACAGTGTATTCTTTAAATGTTATGCAATCAAAATATGGAATAAAAGATTATAAGTATGAAAAAGAAATATTGAAACATAATATTTACTGTAATGGCAACCAAGTGAACGCAATACACTGTTAATTATTTTACATATCGATAGCCTACATAACAAGAACAATTAACCTTACAAATTTCATGTTCCTTGGCAGTTTAGGCTAGGTTAGATTAATGATCATGATGAATTTGTCAGTACAAAGTGCTTTATAGATACAACACTTACAAATAAACTCCCCCTAGGGGGCGACATCTCCAGACACAAGATCAATATCTTAAAAATCCTAAAAGTTTTGAGTAAAGTTATAAATTAAATAATAGGTTTTTGATAAAAGGTTTAAAATACGTAAGTAGTCCCGGAAGATAAGATTTTAACTACGGAAAAATCGCCGCGTAAGTTGATTTTTGGGAAAGCAGTAAAACCGTATGACAAATCTGTCAACTTACCTTTCAATTGCGACCGCGTCAGACCCATAAACAAAGCGCAATAAATTTTGATCGCCTACATGAAAAAAAGTGCAGTTTGATATATAATAGATATACCGGGTGATTCAATTTCGTGGGTCACCATGGGGATCTCGCTTATTAGTGGAGATAGAACCGATGTTTAAATTTGGCAATGTTTTGTACTTTTTTTGTGCTGATCAATTATCTGAAATGAAATTTAAGCTGATCCTCGGTAGCGTGATAAATTTCGTCGCTCACAGTTCCCCATAGAAAATAGGCCAGAGGACTTAAATCAGGGGATCTAGCAGGACATTCCACCACTCCAACACTCCACCATTATCAATCCAGCGATTTGGAAATTGTTGATTCAAATAATTTCGTACAACTGCAAAGTTTGACTTGTGTGGGGTTTGTACGGTTTCAGTTTCTTTGTTGTTAATGCTCTCCAAATACGTGTTTGCGGCAATTCAAAATTAGAGGCTACTTCCCCCGTACAAATTCGAGGGTCGTCATTTATCAAAAACCAGTAGTTGAAGCATTGCAAATTATGGGAATCTAACGTTTACCATTTCCAAAATATCTCTGATCGTTTTCACCATTTCCATGAGGATTATAAGAATCGCGGAGTTTACTAAACGATCCATGGTCCGCTCAATTTTTGTCCAATGTTAGGTATATTGTACGATGGGGCATTTCTATGAGAACAATAATAAAAACCATTATCATATCACGGTTTTCGTTATTGGTAAACGGCATTTTACATCCACAATCAACCGCAATTAAGGTTTATTTGGTGAAATGGCAAACCCAGCGCTGGCAACGAGTCCGGCGGTCTGTAACCAAGCTCCAGTTGGGTACCTGCCGGTTTTTTTCATTATTACATCCTTATTATAAAAAATAATGCCCACATATTATACATTGCGGAAATGATAAAAAACACGACTATAGGAAAATTATAAAATTCAACAAAAACCACAACAAAAACAAAAGTTGGCCGTGGTCACACCGCCATCTTTGATATTATTTCAAATTAAAAATCACACTGCATTCCTTGTTAAAGAGTAGCTGTAGAATGTTTCTGTTTCAAATGTCTAGCTATGTTTGGTTTTGAATAAACAATTAAAAACGATATCTTAACATTTCAGTTTTTTGCGGATATCTTCAAAATGAATAATAATAGCTTAAATTTCTTTTCAGATAATTGATTAGAACAAAAATACGAAAATTTGCCAAATTTAAACATAGGCTCTATCTCCACTAATAAGCGAGATCCCCATGGTGATTTTTGTTACGAAAAACAAACTCGTTTAGAATAGTTAAAGTACGTTCAAATTACAGTGTAAAACTTATATAAAAATGAAAAAAAAAGGGTGCGGAAAATGAGTACGACTATGACACTCTACAAATGTATAAAAAAAGCAATTCCAGGAGAAGCTCATTAGTTGTCATACGCTATTTGACTCAAAAAGACTTCCCGATCGCTTGTTGCGTTTGACACACATGTCATAGATGACCCTAAAAAAGATTCTGCTTTAGCGTGCTTAAATATTTTGTAGAATCAATTAGTTCTTAATCCAATATTAAAGATGCATTTTTCGCCGCTGGTCTCTTTGTAACTTTAATTTTACATCTACCCAAAGTTATGCTGTCATAAAAAACAACTTAATGATCTCTTTAGCCGAAAACTAACCTATTATATTTCGACCGTATCATAATTACCTAATACCCACTTAACACGATCGTTTGTCCGAGAGGTTAATTGCGTAATAGGCATCATTCGGCCAGCGGCTTTCTAACATCCGTTATCAATAATCACGATGGGGGTTAGAGGACCAGCGGAACCCGAAACCTGTATAATAATTCCAGCGTGAGGCAATTACGAAATTACTAAACGGGATCGTACAACAACGTTTGATCCCTCGCTAATATCGGTGTGTGAGTGCAATTATTATACCCCGTCCGTTGCCGTGCTTCCTTATAACGAGTGAACCGTTATTATTTGCACGGCGAACAGGATGTAATCGACGTAGCGACCGGAACTATCGGTCCGTTTCCAACCCGCATCCTTTTGGCTTAGCCACCCGCCCACTCCCGTCGATAGTGGTCTCTCGCGTTCTATCTTGTCTGCTGAGATGCCAGACTAGAACTTGCCAATCTAACCTCTCCAACCGAACTGAATTCAATTAGAATGAGCTCGTCTGCCAGGGATTGTTTCGACCAACAAGTCGACCAGCTACTCTGCTGTATACGGAATGAACAACGGCAAACTGCATTACGAATTCCGGGGTGGTGAAGTTACAATGGACGAAAACTAGGCCCGTTGATAATACGAGTCCACGTATGTTGCCATTAAGTACGAGATGCTCTTGAGTACAAGTTAAGTACATTTACAATCAACTTAATTGAAAACAAAATCGGGGACGCAAGCGCCAATGAGAACGAGATCGAGAGTTGTCGATTGATTTATTTTCATTTGTGCAGAGATTTATACTGTATCTTCTAATCATTATCGGAGAGCAACTAGACTTAATTAAAATCCTTAATTACTCAAGGAGGTTGTCTCAAATTTAGATTACAAAAAACCATTTTGGTTCCCCTGTTAAATAGGTTGTAGATTTTTGAAGATTTGTATTCGTCTTAATTTGGTCCAAAATAAGCATCAATACAATAAAAACGAATAAAACAATATAAATTTTAAGCAAACGTAACATTAACAACGTAAAAAAAGAGAAAAAATGAAATAAATTCAAAACCTAAAGTAGAGCAAATGATGGCGAAGGCTCAACATAAAGTTTCTTTTCAGTTTAACAACAAAGAAACATAAAAAGAAAACCTATTAATTCTATGACGTAGTTTAAGTTCGATCAACTTGCGTTTTGCGCATTATTTAGGCGCTCCCTTAAAAGTTTTCTGAACATTTCGTCGTTTTTTCCTTTATTAAATTGCGGTTTGTTATTATAATTTTTGTGTGGCGTAAAAGTGTAGGATTTCTGAAACAAGGCTGACTTGTGCCTTGGGCTAGTTACAAAGTTTTTATTCCGAATATTAACGTTGTGCATGTCGCTTCGAAATTTGATTTTCTTTAGAGATATAAAGGCGGTTTAGAAAGAATATATGAAGGACACGAGGAAAATACCCAAAAATTCCCTTTATTGTAATCAGCTACCACATGGTGGACAGAAGTGTTTATATCAGGCATATGGGTTTAGCCTGGCAAAATTTCCATTTTAAGTTACAGAATGAATAATGTCTTTTTGCACTGCGAGAATCAGTGTAATTTTCCATCCCAATTGTACTTTTACTTTGTTATTGTACGTTCATACTGTGAATTTGCTGTTATTTTTACAAGAATTTTGCCGGAATATTGCACAGATTTTAATGTTTCTTTTTTATATTTATGTTATGTGTTTGTTAAATGAAATATTGGGTAATAGATAATACTTTTAATAATAATAATAATAATAATAATAATAATAATAATATAATAATAATAATATACTTTATTTGTCGTCTGATCCTTCACAGATATTGACAATTGTCATTTATACATAGGAAGTAGGAATATTAGTTTTGCATACAAACACAATAGACCGGCACAAAGGCCAAACAAATTCACTACAAATGAACATATATATAAAACCGACAATAATGTACGGGGTAAAATTATTTCAACAAACAAACAATGAAATAGTCATTGTCACAATTACAGGCGCGATGTACCTGTCAAATATTCGTTCACTGTATAAAATGATTTAGACGTCAAGTGTTCCTTTAAACGGGCTTTAAATAAACTTACACTAGAGGAACTTAAAACATGGGTGGGCAGTGCATTGTACGTCCGGACCATCATAAAGTATGGTCCACGCTCAAAAACAGACGAGGAATGGCGAGGCACCGACAACTTTCGTTTATGTCGACTTCGATGTTTTATTAAATGAAATATGCGGCAATATAGAATATTTTAATCGTAACCGTAATTGAAATGTTTGTGATAAGTGGGTTTGAGAAAAACATCGAAAGGCGAAAGAATATTTTAAAATCGCAGAAATCGAGTAACTGTTTACAGTTCTCTCGCGGTTATATTAAAACCGCCGGGAACAATATTTTGATACATACCCATGATATGTGGAAATGTTTCTGGACTATAACGTACTTTAATTATTTTTTTGTTATTTAGTCGTTTCAAAGTTATAAATAAGCTTTAGGGACTCGGTATTCAAAACAGTTGATGAAACTTATATGTGTCTAAGCATTTTCAACATATGCGCTGTAATGTTAGTAACATCACAAGGTACATTGTAAATTTACTATTTATTAGTGATACTTCGCCATGGTATTTTTACTAAAAGAAATGCCATTGAAATAAAGCAGCAATATCGTTTAATATCACACAGATTTATAAGAATAATTGAAGTTTCTTGGATTTTTTAGACCTCTAACATTTCTATTGTACTTTATACAGTATTACAACTTTGTTCTCAGTGTAGCCCAATGTATTGGCTAAAACCGTTGGTTTTTAGAATTTGGATAATTATCGTATTTCCTACATTAAATATAAAACAATTGCATATGAACCGATATTATTGAAGTACATTTAAAGTACAATTATCTCGGCCATTGTCTCTTGATTTCAATTATTGGGACGATCGATGGCGATGGTTTGAACACATACCAACTATAAAGCGTTCTATGCTGATGTACAAAAAACCTGATTACATAATATATGTATGTTCAATCCGTGAATGTTCAATCCTATTATAATCGCTTTATCGATTTTCATGATTTTTCAGTACAACAGAATATCAAGATTAGGTAAAATAGATTAAAGTACAGGGAAAATGAATGTAACAAAAAAAGCAGCTAATGAGAAATAAATTTTAAAAGGTTTTTTTTATGACTAGTTACCGACGTACTAATTTGATGTCCATAGGCGTAGGAAAAAGACTATCAGGGGAACATAATATAAAAATGCTTAGATTACTTATACAAACGGTGTAGATGTCATAGGAAAGTGGTTATTCAAACAAAGAGGCTTTTAACCCAGACAAAAACTATTTCCCGAACTGCATTCTATTACTGGTCATTAGACGAAGATGGTAATGTGTCTAGCTCTATCTACCACAAAAACGTCTAACTCGCGAAAATCATGCTAACCTACAAATCAGATATCATCTGAAAATAAAGAAAACATCGCACAAAGCAATATTCCAATCGAAATTAGGAGATTCCCAAAAAAGTCTACTATTGTATCAGATATCAATCAGGTTTGTGCCTAAAGAAGTATACTATTATTTTATTAAAAACACCATGTCAATTGTTATTGCTAGCACAATATACATATAAAGTGCAGTTTTATGCACTACCAGAGAATTCAAGCTTCAAGTATGGTATGATGCAGAAGCTCATTACCGGTTTTGTAATTCGATTCAAATTACATTACGGAGAATCAAAATCCTATGTTGGTATACATTGTAAAGATCACTATACAGCCCAGCCTGATTACGTGTGCAAAAATAAATTGAAGCAGCGTTAAAAACGTTAGATCGTATAAAGTTGACCGCTCGTCAGCGAGGTCTTCATGTTCCAAACTAGCTTTAGAGAAAACGTCGACATCCCCGCTCAAAGACCAAAGACCGCTCTTGACTGATTTTTCCCAATTTACAAAAAACAGCCAAGCCGCTGTCGATCAGCTGTTGGAATCCCCTCTTAAGCTTTTTAAACTGCTTATATTATAACTGTCCAAGAAAAATGCTTAGTATCCGCACTCTACTGATGTATTAGCGAGCTTTAAACTATTTCTTGGTAATGAATAGTTAATTAATCGCATTCGCCTCTTCGCTCTCTATCCGACGTTTTATTACTCCAGATGATACAGCGGCGCCAATTGTTTTACGACTGTCGATTACGCCTATGCTCTATAGTTTCGAATAATGTGCGACCTAAAATGGGCGCAAGCCGCCCGTTACGCAATTCGTCCAATTGACGACGCCGTCAGATATTTATCGTAAATCTAAATTAAGGGAAGCCATTTCGATGCTGTGTATATGGGGCGCAGAAGTGTCCTCAATATTGCCAATTTAAAGATCGCCGGGTTCAGATAGGAACTTAACCCTGGGTTGCGGAGGTCGGGCGCCCTGATATTTGGGAAAGCAAGCCGCGTTCTGTATGTCTAGGATAAATCTGGATAACCTAAGTGACCTGACGTCTAACCCCGCACGTTCACTTTGTAACGTTTATTAGATAAAGTTTCATGGTTGAATCATGTAGATTGTAAATAGTTATAATAGGTAATAAGGTAATAATTTGATTGATACAGATTTTGTTTATAATTTAATTATGATTATACATCTATAAATTTTTTATGCGGGTAAGTAAAAATCATACATTTGCGCGATGCAATTTTGTGCATAAAAAATCTGATGTGGCCAGGCACATGACTTTATCATACAATATATAAAGTTAATAGTTTAGCTGCATGAGAATCTATTCTATAGAGATAAATCGTAGGTATTGTCAAAGCATCAGCATTTGGCACTACCTACACTACGTCATTAGAATAATAGTTATTTATGTCACAAATGCCGAACGTACGGAATAGCGCGACGAGCGGTGATACGGCGCGTCACCGAAGGCGGAGTGTAGCCGTCGCATATGAGCGAGTCGGCTATCTAGTTTTTGGCAGGAGCGACATCAACGTCTATAGTGTTGCTTTTTAAGAAATACGTATTTAAAAAAAAATAAATGATGTCTGTATAGTAAATGCTAGGTTGGTACCACTTAGACGAAACGTCAAGTTTAAAGGTGCGTTCCGATTGGTAGGTAATGGCAGCTAATGGCGGTGGTAGAATACGAAATATAGTATTTCTTACATATCGTGATAATGACACATATTAGTTTGCATGTACATAAACATGAGTCACTATCAATTTTCTATTAGAAATACTATAACGGCGTCGGCTACCACTGCCATCGTCACTATTGAAAACGCACCTTAAAAAGGTAATTCAAATTGTGACAGATTTATATTTGTTCATGACACATCCCTACCAACATACTAAAATAAAACTACACTCATCGCTATACTTTATTTATAATTTTCTCAATGTATCGTTTTTAGAATTAGATATAAAGACGGGTTGATATTTCTTATCAACAAACAGTCAAATTGGTGATCTTACTTTATTTGAAATTTGTATTTTATAATTTGCCGCACTACAGCGGCAACGTTCCATAGTGGTTTTCCAACCTCTGATGAGATCAGCTGTTTTCGAATGTGACAACACAAAAAAATATTTGTCAAAATCCTGGCTACTATGTAATTTCATATCAATGCAGATGCGACCGATCTCGATCAAATAGAATTTGCTCTTGAAGCTAAACTGTAATTTTACCAAAAAATTTCATAGGCGTAAATTATTCAAAATTTACTCTACTTTAATTTATTTATTAACTATTTTGTCGAAAGTACAGAAATGGCGGCTCATTTGCAAAATCTTTCAAAAAGGCTTAGAATAAACTACCAGTTCCTTTGGACCCTTTTCAACCAAAAGCTTTTCAGCTCTAAGTTAGGTCATGAAACTTCTAAATATGAACTTTCGTCCCGATACCTTTAGTAGTTTCTCCGGAATCGTCGCCACAAAAATCGTTTACACAGACATACACACACACACACAGACATTTTTTTGTACCTTGGTCAAAAATGTTCAGGGGACCCATAAAGACGTATTTCCACTAAAATCTCATTTTTTTTTTTCGGCATGATTACAATACTTTAGCATACTGCGTATGATAAAGTAAAAACACTCCTCACGTACCTTTTTTTGCAATACAGCAAAACCAATTTTTAAATAAGTCATGTTTCTTATTTTTTTGTTTTCTTGGGCTCTGATATCTTCTGGATTAAATATTACCCACAAAACTAACAGACGTTTTAGACAAAATGTAGCTAAAAACTTATATTAGACGTAATTATGAAAAATTAAATATTTAAAGCCATACTTAACTGAAGTAGGTATATTTTTGAATTGTGCGAAACAAAAAGACGTTAGATTATTGTTCCATTATAAAAAATAATCACAATCAACTTCTAAAAAAAGTTTCCCTTATTTCTTAACCGACTTAAAAACAGAAAAAAGTTGCTATGTAAAAAATGTACAGCGTTATAAGTCATTATATTGTAGATAATCACCAATCGCTCATGATTTTCCTGATTTAATTGTAGTAATTGAAACCAGGGACTACAATAAAAATACTTTTTATACCAGAAATTTATAAAATGGACAGTCTAACAGCATAATTATAGTGTAAAATACTGTAATTTATTCCCAACTCATAAAACGACAACGCCCGGTTTCACAAACAATTACATTTTATCAAGATCACCAGAACATTTCTTTAAATCATGAATTTGATAGTAGGTAGATCGCTTCTGATTTAAAACGTGTATTATTAGCTCCGTTAAATTAAATTATTCAAAATCCGGAAATTACCATTAATTATACTGTAATTTATTTAGTAATTTACCCGATGTAATTATACCTCCCAGGGAAAGCAACAGTGCACTTGTGGACTGCTTATGAGTGGTCGGGTACATTCACGCAAGTACTGATGGAAGGTTTATGAAATTAATTTATAAATTCCGGTAAATTAACAACTGTAATTAAAATTGTCGGTAAATTATGGTTAAATTACCAACGGTAATTTAAATTGGCGATAATTACCATCGGTAATTTATATCGTAAGTTACGGTAATTAAAAATCGGTAAATTACCATTAATTACGATAATCATTTTGGTAATTTGCGCGGTAAATTACGCTTTTACATCCCTGGTGGTACCCTATAAAACAAAATAGAAATCTAACTATAAACTCGGAAGTTGATAAATCTGAAAGTGGAAAGGTTACTTTTTAAGGCACAACCTGGTAAAACATTTGACAAATCACATAAACCGTTTCTTCGATATGTTACGAATTGTGGAAACGTCATATCGCAAACGTTGGGTATTGATGTGGAAGTAGATTATTATATAATCAGAAATGTGCCTTTTACTACCAAGCGGGAGTATGATTTGTATTGATTCGTTTATAACTTGAGATAAATACTAATTTGTCCCCTTGTAATATCTTAAATTATCAGTCTGTCCTCGTATATTTAAAATCATCCCGTTTCACTTTGTAAATAGTTATTTATTATACAAGGGAAAAAAGTATTAGATTTTAGCTCGAGGTTGTGTTGTCTCCCGACGCGAAGCGGAGGGAGACGAAAACCAAGAGCTAAAATCTAACATTTTTTCCCGTGTATATCTAATACATTATTGTTTTCTGTGACCGGGAAAAATGACGATTTTATATTGAAAAACATATTATTACAATATATTAAAGTCAATCGATGTGATATTTGAATGTTTGACCTGGTAGGCTGTTGTACATAATTAGACCTGCGTTGCTAAGGAAATATCTACCTTTACTTATGTGTATATACCTATATTTATCCGGGTAAAAAGACCTCAGTTGACCTCAAGTGACAGTTTATTACCTGTCAACAGAGATAAAATGTCAAACTTTTTTCACAGAACAAATTAATTAATATTAATTTTAAAAATGATGATACCATAAAACTTTACATCAAAAGAAATTAAAGTTGGTCTTAATTCGAAACAAGGAAGGAAATTCGAAAATTGAAGCCCTAATTCATTAAAATCCCTTTTCCGCTTTTCGATTCGTAAAATTAATCCGAGTGGTATTGGCTCATTGTTTTCGCGAAAATAAATCCTTCCGAAAAACGGGGGTCTCGTTATACGCCTCTCGCCCCCACCCCAACTTTTCAATATCGTCCTTTGTTTCTTTTTCCAGCGGTACCCTTTCCGGCCCTATTTATACCGTAAAATGTCCTTTGTGGTCCTTTGTCCGTCCTATCCTGCCCCGCGTCAGCTTTTGACTTAATGCCGTTATTCATGCTGCTGCCGTCCACTCAAAGGTGGGATTTATTTAAGAATAGAAAAAGGGCGATTAAAATGGTATATGGATGGGATTCGCACATTTTCGGCCGCCCATTTACCCAGAAATCTGCTGAGCGGATTTTCAAAATAATTCCGGATTTGCTTTTGTGCGCGATAAATGAATTAGGCGCTTTGGTTTTAACATTTTAAATGTTTTTTTTTTTCAAATGTGAGATTGTGCTTGTATGCTATTTAATTTAATTATTTAATAAGTTAATTTAAGTGTCCGTATAATAAGCGTCAACAAAGAGAAAATATGTAAAAACTGGAAATAAGTGACTTATCATAGTGTACAAAAATAGAATTGAAAACTGTAAAATACTAATTCCAATTTAAGTATTTCCTATCATAAGTTGCCCATAAATTCAATACAGCGCAACAAAATCATTCACAAAATTCAAGTTCAACTGATTTATCAATATGTTATAAGTTTTAATTGTTTGGTTCTCGACTTTTGTATCTAAGGTCTCACAAATTTTACATTATACCAAATTCTGAAAAAAAAATCGAGACAAAAATTATGTTGATTCTGCTTCTCTAATGTAAGCTATTATGTTGATTTTCATCAATCGGATAACTTACAACGTCGTCGTTTACAATTAATTATTAAGAGTATTTTCAATTTTGTCCATTTTGTGTCTTTCTATTGTTTGTTACTTACTTATAAAGAATTTTTATCGATCAGGCGTTTCAAATATTTTCTTGCTAGACAAGTGAATGAATTTCAAATAATATTGTCCTCGACCTGTTCCATATTTTACAACCTGTTCATTAATTTTCTATAAGACTTATTGACTTGTTGTTATCATGGACAGTAGAAAGGCGACAATATTAGTTGGCGTTTACTCGAGTTATCTAGTATTATATGGAAAATACCGAGAAAAATTAACAAAATTTAAAAGTCTATATATTGGACCTTCGATAAAACAAATCAATAACAAATTAAGAAACAATAGAAAGGTGGCAATATTAGCATATTAACAAACATAAAAATGCCGACAAAGTCGCAAATTCTAGGACAAGATAATTCTGAAATAAATAATGAAAGCGACAAAATTAGTTGAAATTCATGTGAATAACTGCTTTATAATAATTTTTGGTTTTGTTAGTACCTACTTGCTGGTATTTCTCTAAAGTGCATCACGAGTTTAAATTTAAACGCCCTTTAATATTAAAAAATAATCTTGACTTCCCTGGAACATTTTATCAAAGTTTCGCCATTGCACTCTGTTCTGAAAATAAAGTTTGAGCCCTAAAATCAATAATAATGGTGTGCCAAACCAAACATTACTCAAAATGGCGAGAGGGTCAATTTTGATCAATAAAAAAAATAAAATGTGTCATGTTATGTCGACAATAAGAACAATATGTAGTACCGGGTAATTCCAATTGTAGAAAATTACCAGCTTTTGTTAGGTGATGAAAGAGAAGGAAACCTGCAGAAAACTTTCAAACGATGCAAAAATGACAAAACTACACCGGTGAAACAATCAAACATGGCGTCCTGTGCCATTAATATCAATTTGTAAAAATTAAACTGGTTATCGAAAGAATTTATTGGTGCTTATGAATCCACTCATTGTCAGTCTGTGCGCATGTAATTCAGTCTGCAGCTATTCTGTGTACTAAGTAGACTGGGTGCTAGAGTGAATCAGTCAAATACGATGATTTCCTGGCAGTATGAGAACTAACTTTGATAGGCTCTCCAATTCTGGGCTACATAATCGTCGCAGCGAGTTTTTGTTTTATTTCACGGAAATCACATTTTTTGTTAATCTTACAATTGATGATAAATGTTTTATTTATCGCGGTCGACCATTACCTAGAATACGCTACGACTTTTTGAATATAGTTGCATCAATATCAAAGCATTTTAAAAGTTAACAATTAACGTCAAAGAATAATCTGCTCATTTATACAGTGTGACCAGGAAAGTCCGCATCATACGTAAAAAAATTATTATCCATTTCTCAGAAAATTTTATTCTTTATAACAGTTAGCGGCATGAATGAAACCAAAACGGCAACCGTGAAATATGTAAATTTTGATTCAGAATATATGAATTTGTTATAAGAGTAAAGTACCTTTATTTTCATTGTTATCGATAAACTTTATTTGGAAATGTTATTTAGAAGTAAAAATTTATATTCAAATATGAAGTGACAGCCACCTATCTTTAAAAAAACTTTGTTTGTTTTTATTTTTTTTTCTTTTATGAGAAATTGTACTAAGTGCCAGTGATACTAAAAGGTTTAATAAATTTTTAACATTTTTTATTATTTTATACCAAAATGTTACTGATATTTTCAATGAAGACTATTTGGGTGTATTTTTCTTTTTGGTGTGGCATTGTGTTGACGTATATTTGCCTTTACTAATTTTATAATTGTTATTCATCTGGTACAACCCCATTTTTCTTCTTTTTTATTAATGCGGGTATACATTTCTTTTTTCTCTGTGTTTCATTCGTTTCTAATGTTATCGTTGATTTAATATTAATGTTTATTTAGAACTAGCGCAAAATTACTCATTTTCTTGATGCAAAGTTGATTTTTCACACTCGATCCTTTGTGTATTTATAAATTTCGTGTTTTTATAAGGTGATATTTGTTTATTATTTGTATGTTATGTACCACCGTTGATTTACACCAATGGTTGTAAGAAGCATTTGTCGTACCGAAGTTGTCCTATGCACGATTACCGTTTGCAACACTGGTAAACTTGCTTTTGTTATTTTCCGCAGCATATTTTCTTGTGGTGTTACGTAAAGAAATTTTCAACATACCCAGTCTGCTTGAATTTTCTGATTATGCTAGAATTGGTTCAATGGCCAATTTGGTTGTCCGGATGTCTTCATTGAAAATATCAGTAACATGTCCAAAGTCATTAATAAAAATTGAATAAAAGGTAAGTCACGCTCCTGTTAGGTATTGTATGATCTATCATAATCTACAGGGTGAAAAATAAACTTTGCATAAAGAAAATGAGTAATTTTGCGCTAGTTCTCAATAAACACTAGTTATCATACCAAAATAATAAAAAATGTTTAAAATGTATTAAAATTTGTAAAAAATAGATTAAAAAGAACCTTTTAGTATCACTGGCATTTGCTAATATTTGTCATAAAATAAAAAATAAAAAAAGCTAACAAAAAGCTTTTGACTTCGGCTGTGACTTCATATTTTAATATAAATTTTACTTCTAAAAACATTAACAAATAAAGTTTATCGATAACAATGAAAATAAAGGTACTTTACTCTTATCACAAATACATATATTCTGAATCGCTAGGTATATGGCACCGAAATTTACATATTTGGCGGTTGCCGTTTTGGTTTCATACACGCCGCCAACTTTTATAAAGAATAAACTTTTCTGAGAAAAAGATAATAAATATTTTTTCCATATGATGCGGACTTTTCTGGACACACTGTATATTCAGATCAATGACATTAGTAATGCGTAAATTATATCAATAGTAACCCCTTCACACTACATCTACATTCCTAAATATACATCGTCTATGTGAGATGACCGCTCTGAAAATCAAAGTCAATTACGTCTCACGAGAGGTCGCACTGTGACAATGGCCGACCAAGATATATATACGGCAGCGAAGAATAAGATAAGCCGTCCGGCGGCATAGTTTAGCCAGCGGCGTGCGGTCAGGGGCTCCGGGTTCCGGTGACAAATGTTTTGGGCGACCGTTGTCCCGGAATGGAAACCACATCCAACTGGATTACGGACGGAGGCATTCCGTGGCCTAGGCGGCTACGAGAGCAGCATTGCCGTCCGCCGGCAGCCTACCGCGATTTTGTGCATGACGAGTTTATTAAACGTATTACCTGAGAAAATCTCGGATAATTTAATGGCGTGTCTCTCTCGCTTTGAATGTGACCAGCGACCGGAGAAATCTCAGAGCACTAAAAGTGGATGCTAGGTTGGAAAGTACTGTCTAGGACTAATTGATTACGGTCCTGGGTTTGGTCGAGGGCGGGTAAAAACAATTGGAAGGTTCGCTTGGAAATTACTTGCTGGCTTTGAAAGTCTTTGTGAGCCTTCTTTGCTGTTCCTGGATGAATTATTGTTAAATTTTTCTTACGCAGTGTAACGAAATTTAGATTTTTACGATCTAAAAAAAACTTATTGTTCTACTTCAGTAATTCCTTGGAACTGATATCAGATAAGCATTACTCATCATTGATCACATTAAAAGAAAGATAACGGCATACAACACTTGAGAAAACGTCCTCTACAATAGTGGTCTAACCTGAAAAATTAATGTGTACCCCAAAGGTCACCGACAAGAAGGAGCTAACTGAATCTATGGGTTAGACGCAGAGAGATGTAATATAATTCGGTGAGAGCGGGCGAAATATGTTTGTCCTGCTTCGAATTGTTGAGCTTAGCATTACAATTGGTCGCTCTCACAGACTTTTAATACAACTGTGCTTAACTTACCTTTACCTTCACTTAGTTTCACTCCATACTGCCCATCGCCATTTACGTTCCTTTTATTAGGAGCTTAAAATGCCCTTCATGAGTGTAACCTGGGATTTTAAAATTTCGAATTAATTTTGCTTCTCAATTCACAATAATGTATCACACTTGATGTTGATGTTGAATGTGGATTGTATTCTCTTTCTTTAACAGAGCGTTTGCTTTGAAACTGCAAGTCATGTTTATTTTTTTGTAAGAACCGAAATTATGACAGTGCGCTTTCTTGAAGACCTCAAAGCAGGAAGGAGGTGAATTGCTATCGTTTGAAGATATTTCTTACTAATATGAATACAAATTTAATGATACCTGCAAATGATGCAGGTATCATGCAGGTATCATGCAGGTATCATCTGCAAATGAACTCTTGTCCTGATGCGGTACTTGCTCTGAGTGGAAACACATCAATTTAGATAACGAGGGGGAACTTCAAAAATGGTACCTAGAGAATAGTTTTAGGTTTCATCCCTTCACCCCGAGCCACTCCACTTCGAAATTTCAAATAGCACCCCGTACCGTGTGATATATCATTTGAAATGGCATAAAAGTCTCTACTCAACCATTATAAAAAAATAAAATCGATCAGATGACATACATCAGGTGTCCCTATAGGAACCTACATATCATAATATACGAGTTATTTCCATTTTCTTACTTTTTGATGATTTATTTAATTTTAAACATGCTGTATTATAATCCGAAGTAACCATAATATTGTTAGTCATGTTAACGTATGCGCCCACCAAGCCTGAAACTGTTAATAACAACAAAGATGTAAAAAAAACATTACCGCAAAATTAAAATAAAAGAACAAAGCTGATATCGATTTCCGATAGACGGGAATGCAGTCAATTTGAGAGTATTGTAGTTTCAAAGTTCAACTCGAGTATATCCTGATTCCAAACATTGAAATATTGAAAATAGTGGAACATAAAACTTCTAATGGAACATTTCCCCTTAGTTCCCGGTCCCAAACTGCCCCAGTTGAAATGTCCCAATGTGCCCCAACATGAGTTTTATGAATTGAAAAATTCTAGAAAATGGAAGGTTGTGATTTGGTAGCCGCCATAATATTATACAATATAACATAAAAGAAATTATAGATGTTTACGAACAGACGTAGAAAATACTTACTTGATTAACCAAAAACTGAAATGTGAACTATAGGTTACTAGGGCCACGTCCTATTGTTAATAAAATCACAAGCAGTATTATATCATTACAAAGTTTGTAGGCCGCAATAGTTCAGTTGGTTGTTGGAGCATTATGCTAGGAACTCAAAGGTTTCTGGGTCAAATCCAGGTTGTGGCTGTGATTTTTAATTTACTTACTTCCTTTGTATGTCACAATTTTCTTTACATTGTATTTTTCTGCGGTATGTCCGTGCATACATTTTCAGTTATATTACAAAGATTGTTACGAATCTAATATATATTTCAGATCCACCAAAGGTTTCAGTAAAGACCATTGATGGGGCCACATCTACCACCAAGGAAGGGGCCTCCGCGGATCTCCTATGCGACACAATGGCAAGACCTGCTGCTCATAATTTCAGCTGGTACCATAACGTAAGTAATATCCCATGTCTTGGCTCTGTGCCTTTTTTGTATTAATGTATTCGATTTATGTCCATTGTAGACAAAACAAATAGGAAACAAAAACACCCAAAACAAAACAAACAACAAAACAAACGTATAATTACACATCTCTAATTAAATCATCCGTAAAAAACACAAATATCCCCCGGTTATTTCTTTCTAATTGTCGTTTATTCAAGACAAACAAATTTCAATTAATGCTAAGCAATAGTGGGTTGCGAATTAAACTGACGTTCGCAACAGGCGGATTAAGGCCTTAACGAAATCGATTTTATTTTACGTTTCTGGTGGCTGGCTGGCGGCATCGGCAGTCGCAAAATTTAATTACGCCAACTGTGCTGGCGAACGCAAAGCACAATAAATTTCGAACAAGCGAACAGGGCAGCGCGAGCGCCAGGGTAAGCGGGTAAGGGCCCAGACGTAAATGTGTTTACGTTTAGTTAGATTCGCCTAAAAAATAACATCAGATGATGGCTTTTAAACGTATAACCGCCGGGGATCCGCTCCTCCGTTCAGATGGAAGATTATACTGTCGATATTAAAGTTATTAAAGCATTGAAAATCGTTTAATTAGAGTTTATATGGAAAATTGAGACGTAACAAGAAAAATAATGAATTTATATAAAAAATAAATTTTTTAAAAACTACGCTACCTATATAAACAAAATTTCCAAAAATTTTGCTAAATTTTCGAAAAAGCTTCAGTTTCTTTTTACTAATACTATAATATTATTATCCAAGTTTTTGAAACGTACATGTTAGAAATGTTCGTTATCGACAGTACGACAAATATAGGTGGTGTGAGTCCATAAGTACTCTTTCCAATTGAACACAATACTTTGGAAGAAATTATAAATTCTACAGAAACCTTAGTTCACCAGTTACTACAAAAGAGATAATAAATGCAATAAAAAATATGAAAAACAAGAAGATATACCCTGAGATTTGAAAGAAGAAGTGCCTCACACACTGGTGTTAAAAATTGACAAAGAAATATCTTCTATAATCAAATTATGTATTACGGAAACGGTTTTGAAAAGGTTTTCCACCCAAATTATCATTTCTGAAATATTCTGAAAAACACAAAACAAACCATCGACCAAAATTAAAATTTAACCGGCATTTTAAGACAGTACGTTCCGACCTCAAGCTTTCCCATTCTATTCAAGCAGACATAATTACTATTAACGCGAACTTTTTATGTTTATATATATAAGACAATTCTGGAGACAATTCCATTTCCGCGACTTGAAGCGCGGAAGCGCGTTAAAACAAACGACAACGACGTTCCGTGCGGACGTTAAGGCGTATACGGAATCAGATTTCGCACTCGCAAGGACGCATTAAAACTGCATAACCCTCAAAAACTAAACAGCCTGTGCAGGATAATGCTCTCTCTTGAGCGGACGGTCCTTCACTGTTCCACTACGGTTATACTCCAGAGAGAACTCCTCTGGCTTCTTCAGTTTTTGCGGTAGCTCGGTACACCAGGGAAATTTTCGAACTTCCCGGCATGCATTTAGCGGTTTCTCTCGGCATCAGTAACAGCTATTAAACATACAGGAGTACGAATTGTTGCAGGTACATCCTTATTTGTTTTTCTGATATTCCTAAAACAAATAGTGGATGATATCGACTACTAACGGTATACTTATGCAGTATTGAGCCCTGTGTTTGAAGGCTCATAACTTCTGCCATGACTGAACCAAAAAACATCTAACTAAATTGTGTTAAACTCCTAAATCATTTCTATCAACAAAGTATATTGGCATTTCAAAACTTTCTGCCCTCGCCTCGCTTTGAACATGGGTGTGATAGAAGTATTTAAAATATATGTACCCGATTTTAGCAGTTTCTATTTAATACTCGTCTTTCCAATGTTTTTCCTCGTAAACCGTTCCAAAAAAAACCAAATTTCCATCGAGTATAATTCAAAATCTCGTCTGTAGGCGTTCATTGATGTTTTTGGAAATTTCTTTGCAGAAAAACTATAAACACAATTTTTAACAAAGCGGAGTAACGTGTATTAGCGCGACACCGCAATAGGAACTAAATCAACTGTAATTTTTTGTTTTATACGACTATAGAAATAGATACACAATTGAGAATTTTATAAGGCTATATAAATGAGGACAACCCAGTACGTCACACTGCCTGACGTTGCCGTCCGACGGTCCTGAGCGACTCGGTCTTGGAGCGTCAGATTATCACTCGGACTTCATATCAAAACAAACGTCATGTTTGTTGATTTAAGCAGCGTTGAAGTTGAAACCTAACAATTGTGAGCACAGAAGCTTTTTATGTAAGATTAGATTGCAAAGAGCTGTAAACATGCTTTAACGCATTTTTAACCGGATGCAATCAAATTGATTTTATGGTAAAGTAAAGATAATATCAGGAGCAACAAGAGAATGAACTGATTTGGAAATACCAGAAAAAAAATTGAAATCAGAAGAGTCCGCAATTTCCAACGTTGATAAGCTTTGCTTTTCTTCCAAATTTAATATTCACGGTCCATAATTACATATTAATTAAATTTTGAACAAACATGTTTAACAAAACTACTTTGTGATGACGATAATCTTTAACATTTTCTCTTGCGGTGTGCCAGTTAAAGACATTGAAGACACAAATTTTAAATTTGCTGAAATTTGCTTTCATTCTTTAGTGCACGGACACACAGTTAGCGACACTGATAGGAGTGCTTCGAGCGGTGCTGGTAGCGGAGCGTTTGAATATACTGATTCCGTGTTTTTCGTTTTTATTTAAACTTGAGAGTGACCAGTTTCGCTTGTGCATCATCCGACTCTCCTGCAAACTACACATACAAATTTTATTAACCTAACATTATGAAGTAAAAATCACTTAGTGTCAACAAGATAAAATAAAACTGTAGGTACACTCATCCATAAGTTAAAACTGAATAATAACCGTTAACTGCATAATTTCAGGCTAACCTGATGATAGTATAAAAGCTTGTATTTCCATTATTTACACGTGAAATTGTAATAAATACTGAATAGACACTGTTTTTCGTGTAAGGGTTTTATTTAAACTTGAGAATGACTAGTTTCGCTTATGCCTCATCCGACTCTACTGCAAATTACAGATACGAATTCAATTAACCTAACATTAAGAAGTAAAAATCACTTAATAAAATAAAACTGTAGGTACACTCACACATATGTTAAAATTGACAAACACAAAAAGTTGGTGTAAATATAAAATAATAATTTAGTAATAAATAGTTAAAAGTGTATAAGGGACAATCGCTAAGAACATACTGACAACTAAGCAATTTCGAAAGTTGGGAAAATAGTGCACTGCAGATCATGTCTGGTTACTATTGGTTCATTTCCAGAGGTACCGATACATGGGAGGTACAGTGAGCTGAAGTTGATCGGTCAGAATGGTGTGCTCCCGGTCACGCTCTTGTTTTTCTATTTGAAAAGCCTCCAAGAGATCTAAAATTCTTCCCCTGTCTGCCTTGCGAATCAATTTGATATTATTGTCGTCTGTGCTTCTGTGTCCTGTTTCCAGCATGTGTTAATTCTCAATCGCAATTTACGTCCTGTCTGACCTACGTAAATACTATCGCATTCGTCGCACTTCAAACAGTATACTCCACTTTGTTCCATCTTGTTTGCCGGATTTTTATCTTTTAATCTATTGTATACCACAGAAGTAGTTTTGAAAGAGCATGTTATTTGGTATATATGTTGTACTTTTCTTATCTTGTCAGAAATGCTGCCACCGTATGTAAATACTCTATATGTTGTTTGTATTTGTTGATCTTGTCTGTTTAGTATGTCTTGTTTTATGTGCCTACTATTTATTATTTTATCTATGATCTTTGGGCCGAAACTAATTTACGAGTCAGAATATAACAAAAAGTCAGAAACATGCTTAGACGATAAGGTTACATAAAAATCAGTAAGAATTCTGTAACAAAAATTATACAAACAACGAAGGAATGCATCCATAAAAATATAGAAACAGTTGAAAAGTATAAATGTAATGTTAAACACCTCATAGCAATGGACCCTACCATCCCAAAACTGTATTGCCAACCAAAATTATATAAAAAAAGATACCCATCATACCTATTGTGTCATTTGTGAATGCACCTACTAATTTTTTTTTATCAATAGTTGTTGAGATTTGCTGATCAAAAGCATTATTGCTGTTATTGGTTCAATGTTGCTTATGATAAGGAAGCAATGTTGATGGAGTAAGCCTGATAATTACGTATGTGCAACACGCAGATAAATTAGATAATAATTCCAGACAACTTCGTGCCATACCTATTATAGGAGTACTTTAGTCGGGATAAAATTCAATCAAGAAAAATTTGTTGTAAAATTTTGGCATTTTAGCCGCACTCTCTGCAAATTTCAGACCTGAATTCGTTCAGGAATAGTCGCGGGGCGCTGAAGATATTCAGGCAAAACATCACGTCGCTCCACTCGAATGTAAAACACAATGTTTTACAAGTTCGGAGTGGCTGTAAAGAGGGAAGTTTCAAAGGCGGCTGGCACGGCACCCTCGATCCATATTTATGAACCCCACCAGGTCCCCCCATCGGTTCATTCCCAGAAATAATAACACCGAAATATATTAAATGGAAGAAAATAAAGTGGACGGCAGGCATTTCGCGGCGTTTAATTTGCATACTCCGTTTCGATTTTTATTTATATTGAGAGAGGAGGCTGTGTGGCTGCTGCCTCCGCAAACCCTCGCGCATACATTATGGCAGCGGCAGACGTCGAAAAATCCCAGTCGCCCAGCGCCGTACAAAAAAAATAGAGACTGGCGAAGCGAACAGACAACAACTGCGCACTTTGTTCCGCTAGGTCTGTTCAATTAGGGGTTTGTTTATGTAAATATGCCCTCCTTCTGTTTGCTCTCCCATTGTGTCGCCCTATATTTTGGTTATTTGGTGCATTTCTTCCCGGTTTTGCCCTTTCTCGTATGGGCAAAATTCAATAGTCGCTTTTTAGGTAGGATATGGCGTAAGGTTTTGTAGGCGGAACATTATCTAACTTAACTAATAACTACAAACAAAATAAAAAAATTATTTCCTGGTGGTGTATTCAATAATATGACCACGGCAACCCTGAGCAACTTTTATTCGTTTACAGCAGCGTTTCCCAACCTTTTTACTCTTGCGGATCCCGTTAAATTGGGTTGGAACCCATCGGAACCCCAAGAAAAAATTGATACAATGTCCTTTGTAAGGCATTTCGAGTATTTTTTTGCGAAGAGAAAAACGTCTAACGCTGTTTTTCAAGTAACCACGTAAAAGTCTGTAAAGAAACACAGTTTAATGATTGAATATTACTTACTACTGTGAAATACTTTACTACTTTTCCGGTAAAATTTTAACAATGCCCTGTAAAATTACCACCGTAATTTTACAGGAAAATGTATGTGGACTTTGTGAATTCTTAAAAGCAATACAGAAACGTGGCTGGTATTAAATAACCAGCAATGTTACAGTTAATGCTTCGTTTACAGCATTTTTGGTAGGTTATTTCATTCATTTTCTGTAGCATTGCAGATATTTCTCTCTAGGTATAAACTTATTTGTTCTGTTTTGTTTCTTCAAGTACATATTACCAAAGGAAGGAAAAAGAAAATACAAATTAAACAATGCGAAAACTAAGAATACAAAAAGTGCCTTTTACAAATATCAAAATACAAAAATTAAGAAACATTTCTTCTGAGTAAAAAGTTTTCTATGGACATATTGATAATAAGTTAACATTTCTTAAGAAGTTAGAGCCACTTAAAATACAGTTTTATTAATATTTTGTTATTTTTTAAGATTTTGATTCCTAATGAAACATTTTAGTCGGAACAATAATTACGTCTTGAGGAAAAAAAATTGTGGCATAGACACCCAACTAGAAGGTATTTGTACACACTATATTCATATCTATAACAGATGATAGACTATATTTTCTATTCAAGTTTGTTAAATAAGAAAACGCTTGCATTGGTCATACATACACAATGTTGAAAACTGAACTGATACAAAGTAATTTATAACTCGAGGTAAAAATGAAATCCAAAACTTACCAAATTATAAATAAAAATATGTGAAGAACCTTTAATTTGTTTCATTGTCACAATTAGTACTTACTTCAATTTAAATTAATTATTTTTTGTTTAATTAAATGCAGTCACGAAATTTGAAATTAAACTGTAGTTTTCTTCCCCTAAAGTGCCATTATGAGCAACAGATTAAAATTATAGGTTTATTTTGTCACACATTTGGAAAGGCAAAATTATTGTAAAGAAATAATGTTAAGAGTTTGATCAATAACTCTGCCAGATTGTTGTTTTCGAGAGTTTATTTTGTTTATATGTAATAGATAATTATTGTAAGTAATATCGTCAATTGAAGTTAACGAATAATCTAGATGGTCCCCGTTGGATGCAATATAAAAATAACAGTGGTTTATTGGGTTAGAAGGGCTCCAAATCAATATTAGTCATGGATTGACCATTGGTTATTAATCCAATATTTAAAATAATAATCCCATGCTAAAATGATACATAGAAATAATAGTGAATAATCTGCGAATAATGTCGCGGAACCCCAGTTGGAAAACGCTGGCCTACAGTAACACCAACAAAAGTTTGTAGAGCTTTTTCGTATTAATATATTATTGAAATGGTAGGACCTGTGGACTATAAATTTATTTTTGAAGCTATATAATCTGATTTTCTACTTTCCAATTACTAGAGAATCCAAATTAAATAAAATTTTACAAAGGTAGTTTACCTCACGAAGGTATTAGAGTGTTATGATTGTATACAGTTGGCCTCTAACTATAGCTACCTACCATAATACAACTAAGCTTAAATTTTTCACGAAAATGTAACCTCTTTTAAGAATTGAACACCGTAGTTAGATAACCAGAAATTGCTAGATTTATGAAATAGCAAATTATCAGTCTTTTAGTTGAATTTTAATTGCTCATACGGGTTCTGTGTTGAGTCCTACTCTATACCTGATTTAAATCAACGTTTTATATAGATAAATAGATAGATAAATATTGATCTAAAATTGTATTGAATACGAAAGATGTAAACATATTAATGAACAAATTCAACTTGCTTTTTAGGTATTATATTGGACAGAGATTTGCATTGTGTGCGTGTGGCGATTCTGTTGCCAATCGAGACTGTTTTGCCTTTTACCACCTAAAAAAGTCTTGCAGTACGTTTATTGTATGACTTCTACATATTTTCAGCGTTGTGTTTTTTCCCGTACATATAGGTCGTGTTTTCTATGCGAGATTCAGCATCCATATAGTACGAGAACGACTGGTTGTATGTTACCACATGCTCATAAATGAGCCGTTTTCAGAAAAGTTTGCGCTATGGGTTGTAAACTGTTTAATGTTCTGCATGTTCCGTTGGGACATTGGACGGTGCGCGGAAATTTAAAACTTTGTTCGAGGATTTTCTGTGTTTAGTTTGTTGTTTTAGCATCGAGAAGTTTGTCACAGCTTGTAAAAATTACGATTAATTTCTGTATTAGAGTAAACACCACCTCATAGTGCGCGGGCGTCATATCTTCCGTTTTACTATTGTTATTTTATATAGTAGTTTTGAAAAAAGAGTCATTCTTTACTCATAGGAATGACAGTTCTCTGTGAATTATACAGTAATATTTTTGTGCATGCACATTTATTGAGTATATCAATAATATGTCCATATTTAATTGCAAAAAACTTTTTATTCAAAATTGGTACTAACTATACGATGCTTGACAGAGTAAAGGATCCCAACTTCTGGCCAGAAAATATCGTCATACAAAAGTTTAGGTTTTTTTTGAGACAACAGAACAAAAGGTACACAAATTAACCATGCTAAACATTAGACGAGCTTGCCCTGTGCTTGATGGACAAGAAAATTGATGTTTTATTCGTGACGGAGCATTGGCTAACAGAAAGTATGATTGATAACATAAACATTGAAAACTATAAGATAGCATCAATTTACTGCCAAGCAGGTTACAGGCACGGAGGAGTGTTGGCTGCTGTGCGGGATAACTTGGTGTCAGAGAAAATTAACCTCAACAAATTCTGTATCGAAAAAGACGTCGAAATTGCAGCTGTTCTCCACCATAAAAATGAAATGGTATTAATAAGCAAATATAGATCCCCACTAGGCTGTTTTAAAACCTTCCTCATAAATCTAAGAGGCGCGGGCGATTTTAATGTGAATTTTTTGCAAACTTCAAACCAACGGGAAGAATTGATAGGCTGTCTGGTGTCATTTGGTATGGAAAAGGTCTACGATGAACCCTCAAGAGTAAGCATATCCAGCGAACCCGGTATTGATAACATTTTTATAAGTCAGAGGGACATTATCAGCGCAGAAACGATTACTCTTCATCTATCGGATCATTACGGCCAGATTTTGACAAAACCCTCTTAGAGAAATTGAACGCTTAAATAGAAAAAGAAAGTTAGAGTAATAAATAGCCAGAATACTTACCTCTTCAAGCAGAAACTTAACAATATGAACTGGGAAACTGTAGCAACCGACTATTCGACGTTCCATGGAGCTCTATTGGCTACTTTCGATGAAATATTTCCTGTAAAGACAATAACCACGAATAATCGTAAGAGTTGCAATATAAAGTGGCAGACAGCGGACCTAAAAAAGGCGAAAATGCAATTGGATTCTCTATTTGTCATTTCAAACGTAAGTAAAACTAGTGAATCAAAGGAGATATACGAGAAATACAAAAAGGAATATAAGTCAGCAGTAACCTTTTCAAAAAGAAAAGTAATAGAAAAGTATATCGAATCCAGTGACAACAAAATAAAAGCGACATGGTCAGTGATAAAAAATGAAACAACAAGACAAGCTACGAACCAACAATCGTCCATCAATGCTGATGTGTTGAACACTTTCTTCTGCAGAATTTAAATCCCAATACAGAGTACTTCAATGTTCGTGACTCCTGTCTCAGCTACCGAGATCTTAGAAATAACAAGATCATTGAAGACCAAAACAACAATGGACATCTATGGTATATCGACGATGCTACTGAAAGATATAATAAATGAAATTGTGACTCCGTTAGTCATTATCAACCAGAACTTCATCACAGGTGATTATCCGGATGAATTAAATGTGGCCAGAGTAGTTCCGGTTGTCAAAAGTGGAGAGGCAAACTCCCCAGATAATTATAGGCCCATATCCATCCTTCCAGCGGTGCCAAAAACATTCGAAACGGCAATAAAAAAACAGATTTCTAGCATATTTGACAAAAAATAACATAATATCCAAACAACAACACGGATACATGAAAGGTAGATAAACCACAACAGCAGCCGTGTCGGCTGCACTTGATAAGAAAGAGGAGGCATGCATGACACGCTGTGATTAAACAAAGCTTTCGACTGCGTGGAGTATAAAATATTACTGCAGAAGATGGAGTGCTATGGAATAATGCTATGGAATGCCACACAAGCTCATGTCCTCATATTTGGAGAATCGGCGACAGCTGGTTGAGTGGGAAGTAGAGAGATCAAGTCTGGGCAAGTTGGAGAGGGGAGTAACGCAGTGTTCTGTTGTGCCTGCGCTGCTGTTTATTATCTATATCAACGACCTGCCAAGCAACATACCAGGAGCGACAGTCAGCTTGCTTGCTGACGATACTTCCATCCTTACTCGATCAGCTTCCCGAGAAAGTCTGCGATCACACTCTAAAGACGGGCTCAGGCAGCGGAGTGGTTCCTCCAGCAACAGTGTTCGCCTCAATATAAACAGAACACAAGAACTAATAATCTCCACCAAGGACAAAATCAACGACAGTTCTGTTAAATTCCTTGGGTTCCATTTCAACCTGAAGTGGAGCGACCACATACACTACCTGAGCAGGAAGCTATCATCAGCAACTTACGAAATTCGGAGAGTGAGAAGAGTCAAGAGTCAACTTATCAAGCCGCAGTGACGATCTATTTCGCTTACTTCTTGTCCCATGCAACTTGCGGAATTCTGGTTTGGGGAGCTTCTCCGGATGCTCAGCGCGTATTCCTGCAACAGAAGGAGGCAATTAGGGCGATAACTATGTCGAACTATCGAGCGGAGTGTAGAAAATTATTCATAACAAGTCGACTACTTACCATACCATCCATCTACATATACCAGGCTCTTGCATATGCTCACGGTAGCAGCGAAAGTTTGCACCCTTGTCGAAACACGCTTCACAACTACCCGACAAAGCACAGCTACAGACGAGAAATACCTCGACATCACTGTGCCGCACACAAGACACAATGCGGTATATGAGTATTACCTTGTAACGGGTGTTTCTTTTTTATGGGTATACCATTTCTTTTTGGAAAAAAACACATATATAGTTAAACAAATAGCAAAAAACATTTTATTGATAAGATTATTTAGGTTGGGCGACGAAGTTGGTGACGGGGGGGAGGAGTTAAACAAATGGCAAAAAACATTTTATTGATAAGATTATTTTACGACATTTATTTTTTAAAAACAATTTCGGGGATATGAGCACCGCGACTGCGTCTAATGAACACCATCCGATCAGTCCAATTTTTGGTAACTTTTTCGAGCACTCCGGGCCTTATCTCATCAATAACCCGTCGAATGTTAACTTCCAAGCGTTGAATCGTTGCTGGTTTATCAGCATAGACAAGTGATTTCACGTCTCCCCACAAAAAATAATCCAATGGAGTCAAATCACACGATCTAGGGGGCCAATTGAAGGCTTCATTTATTGAGATGATTTGTTCACCAAATGTCTCTCGTAATAAAGCCATGGTTTCATGAGCTGTATGGCATGTTGCACCGTCTTGTTGAAACCATTTCATCCTTAGATTGTTGGCATGGATGAATAGAACCAAAAAATTGCGAATCATTTGCCTGTAGCGATTGCCATTGACCGTAATGTTGGCTCCGGCATCATCTTTAAAGAAGTATGGCCCAATGATGCCTCCAGCATGCAAACCGCACAAAACAGTGAGTTTTTTTGACAAATGGTACAAATGGTAATCTTGCTTGTTTACATACTCATTGAGCCAGAAATGGCCCTCATCGCTAAAGATGATTTGTCGATAATAATCTGGATCAACTTCCAGTTGATTTTCAGCCCATTCACCAAACAAACGACGCACACGACGGTCTTGTGGCTTCAATTCCTGCACCAATTGGATCTTAAACGGGTGCAGGCCAAGATCCTTCCTCAAAATTTTCAAAGTAGTCGACGTACAAATGCGACGTTGTTGAGAACGCCGCCGAATTGATTAATTTGGGTCCTCTTGCACACTTTCGGCTACAGCGGAAATGGCTTCATCGGTACGCACAGTACGTGCTCGCGTTGGATGGATACTATCCGTAAGCGTATACGTAGGCATAAACCGAGTCATCGTATTGCGAATAAGCTGCACAGATGGCCTATTGCGTGGACCATAAAATTCACGCAGCGATCTGTAAGTTTGTCGTACAGAACGCGAATTTCGGAAATAAATTTCGACAATTTGCATACGTTGTTCGGGTGCAAGTCTTTCCATGGTGATTTGTCAAAGCGTACTGAACCAAAATGTCGAAGACGTAGTAATGTTTGTATCGTAGTTTGACAGGTAACCCGATTTTAAAAAGTATACCTATAAAAAGAACACCCGTTACAACAAGCTACCGAAATCATACATGAGCCTCGCAGTAAAGACATTCAAACGAATAATGAAGGACTTTTAAAGAATACATTTTATTCGATAGAAGAGTTTATGGACTTCAAATTTTAAAACATGAACATAAAAAAAAGTGTATAAAATTTTATGTAAATTTGATCACGTTAAAGCTTTTGAAGCGTTATTTTTAAATTTGTTAATGCACTGACAATTGTACCCACTTATGGACTACAAATAAAGATTATTATTATTATTAATAATTAGCAAAACAAATCGTATTATATAATTATATCATACAAATCTGGTATATTGCCAAACTTAGTGAAACGGATGTACGTTAGGCCAAATAATTAGTTATTTATGTACTGGGTAATGCTCACCTAATTGCGCAATGTACCTATTCTTAGAATATGTAATACTTTAGTATCGGTACTGAGAAAGAGGCATTTTTAGGATTTTTTGGGAAAAAACATAATCCTCGTAGGCGACTATAGGAATTACGACACATTACATTTCTAGGGGTATCATTTTTACAGCAATGCAGCTGCAGTATAACAATTATTTTTGTCAATGCGTTTTTTTTTTTTGATGAAACGTGTGTTTTGACATTTCATCTGTAAACTTCTAGAGACAAAAGAATAGTTGTCAAAACGTGAAAAAAATTAAGACAAACATTCTTGCTTATATGGTGTTTCAAAAGCACCGTGTTCTGCACGGTGGAACGTTAAATGTTTTCCATAACCCGTTATAAAGAAATGTATCATTGAGAAATAAAAATTTAATTGCATTGTGCCTAATTCTGTCCGTCTAGGGACCCACCCCATAATAAAAGTCGGGGTTACAGAAAATTTAATGTATTATTGATATTCATAACATCTACAAAAAAAAAATTCAATGCAGACTCCGTTTCAGCCTTCGTGTTCCACTATTATTAAAATATTTAATTCGTTACTACGTATTTTATATTTATAGACACTACTGGCAATTTAAAATTCATTTCGCGCTTTCTTGCGTGTTTTCTTTTATCTCTCCAAACCTACGGAAAACAATAAATAATTTTTATTATTCCTGGTAGTCCTTCCCTTTACAGGAAGCGACGTTTCTTCTGAACATTATCCAATGCGGGCACGCGTTTCGGTTCCAGGAAGACCTGGGACCCATGACACAGAAATTTAATTTAGAGTTTTCTTTCGCGTAAAAGTTAATATATCAAGATCGCCGTGGCCGTCCCGCAGCCCTCAGCACCCCTTCCACTACCCGTACTCCCGACCCACTCACGTGATGTATGTTAAAATGTTTATTAAAGTTTCCCGGCACTGGGAATGAAAAGCACGGCTGCCGCCCGAGTCGTTTTCAACTCACGGGGCCTCCTCCGTTTTTAATTTCGTTGAACAAAGGCCAACCGAATTCCCGGATCCCTGTTTTACCCACATAAATCATCGGTGACAAGCGCAACTTCACTGTTTACTGCAAATATAAAAACAACGCAAGATAGATTGCACACTTTCTTGGTAGGGTACAATTCCAAAGTTAATAAAAATAATGACCAATGATCGAAGGTATACTACTTCAGCTTCAGAGTATTTTTTTGCAATCAAAGTTCCTTAATTCTTAAATAAGTCCGTTCAATAGCATTCCTATACTAAAACTATAAAGGCAAAAAGCATTGGCATCACAATAAACATCACCAACATTGCTTAAATCGATTTCTGTATATCGATATTGTAGACTTTACAATTTATGTTTCTTACGGCTCTAGAAATTATTTGTCTATTTTTGACATTTTGCCCCGTATTACAAATTCTTTCTGTTAGCGTTGCTATGGTATGGTTTTATGGTATCTACACAACATACATAACTCCTTCATATATTACTAATAAATGTTAATAATCTAAAATGATATTCGGTTTGTGGAGTTTAAATGTTTCAGACTGGTTATAACTTACCCCATAGATGGGCAATTTTTGGTTAAATAATAATAACAATAATAGTTTCTTTATTTTCCGAAAATATAAAAATATGTATGCACAGGAATACGCAATCACTACAACATCCTATAAAGTAGACATAAATCCAAATTGAATATACAAATTTCTTAGATTGTAGTGAAAAAATGGGAAAAAAAGACGGAGTTCAGAGGACATTATAGCGTGACTTTGCTCTTCCACTCAACCTTACAAATGTAAAAATAATAATTTAAATTAACATATAAAAAAATTGAAATATAGCATAGTATAACCCGAGGTAAATGTACTCTTGAAACACAAAACAAAACAATAAAAATAAAAATGTTACACTTGCTGGGTGCTCCGCTGCCTTGCGAAATTATACGAGTAAAAGACTCTCTTGAATGCTAGGGGAGGTTTGCTTCTTACGTCTGCAGGTAGATGATTATATATATTGCCGATCTGATATGAGTCATAGTGTTTGAAAGCTTCGGTCTCATGTAGAGGTGGAGTTAGTGTTCCCTTGAACCAAATATTCAGATTGTGAACATCTGACCTGAATGTTATTTTACTATGTAAATGTGGAGGAGACTTGATGGATATAATATTGTGAAACAAGGTTGCGGTGTGCAGCAGTCTTCTGTTCGACATGTTTAACCATTTAACCTCTGTCAGTTTATGTGACATTTGGTGACGACGAGGAACACCAAACACTAGCTTGAGGTATGAGTTTTGAACCTTCTTGATTTTAAAAGAATTCCTCGTCGTTAGAAAAGGGCCATACAGAACATCACAAAAATTCATGTGGGAAAGGACGAGTGACTCACAGAGTATAATCTTTGACTTAACAGAGAGGAAATATCAATTGCTGTAAATCAGTTTCAAGGCTACATAAGCACGTTGGATAATTTTGTTCACATGATGACTGAAAGTCAGTCCATCGAGAAAGACTTTTTAATCAAGTTTTTAACACAGTCCTTTAGTGGAATAGCCAGTTCATTCTCTACCCGAGTGCGACACTGAGTGTCCTCTCTTAATTTTTTTGGGCCAAATAAAATTAATTCAGTTTTTGAAGGACTAATACAAAGAGCGTGTTGTTTTGCTATAGTGGTTGGACTTTTGATGTCTAACTTCAATCTCTCACAC
Source organism: Melinopterus prodromus (assembly GCA_964023965.1). NCBI lineage: Eukaryota > Metazoa > Arthropoda > Insecta > Coleoptera > Scarabaeidae > Melinopterus > Melinopterus prodromus. The sequence goes on from OZ030391.1 coordinate 74,862,560, forward strand.
GACTTGTCAATATCCAAAGGCAGAAATGATAGGCACAGCTGCGTATCATCGGCGTAGAAGCGGGAACTGCTAAATCTTACACATTTCCAAAATGTTGATGTATATATCGAATAAAGTAAGGGACTTAGGATAGAACCTTGAGGTACACCGGACGCTAAAGCCTTACATGCTGATCTCTTACCATCAATTACCACGCATTGCCGCCTATCGATGAGATAATTATATAACAAATCTGATGCCCGGACACCCAATCCAATATAAGAAAATATGGCGCGTAATATCTCGTGGTTTATAATATCAAAAGCCTTGGAGAAGTCCAGCAGGCACATTGCAGTCATTTTCCCTTCATCAGTAGCTCGCATCACATCATCGGTTGTGCAACTATAATTCTTTCTAAAGCATGACTGGGTTTGTGGTAAGATTTTATTCTCAGATACATAGTCCCTCATAATCCCTCCTGATACTAATTGGGCGGAGTTCGTGCGTAATCGTAATTGGTGCGTCGGCGGTCTACCGAATGTATTCTTCAGTCTGGCAGTTAATAATAATCTATGAAAATGTCAAATATGTATTCCAATGCTTTTATTTCTGCTGGTATATTGGCCCGCGGTTTAGAACATGTACGAGTACATCTTCAGTCTAAGCTGCATGAACAATGTAAACATTCCAAATAAGCCATTTATTTTATTAAATGGCATCACACAAAGCAACAAAAAATTACACAAAATTCCGTTAGTTTTAGCAAGCTGACAAATGAATCTGAAGGAAATTTAGCGTGTCCTACTTTTTTTCCCGTAGAACTATTTTTAGACAGCAAATGCCATACTAAGTAAAAAAAAAAATAGACTAATTTGTTTTCTAAACTCCTCAAGTTTCAGCTCGAAGTTCAAAGCTCAAAGTGACATTTACTTTCGAGAAAAGAAATCTTTAGGTTAACAATTTCATATGCTCTTAGTTATTTGTTCACTTGTTTATTCAATTTATCTTTCTTATCTTTTTTTTTTACTGAAAATGTATTTAATTTTTGTTGGTACATTAAGTATTGTTCATGTTCTTTCTTCGTTTGACATACATATTTTAATTGAAATTTGTCGTTGTTTTGTTAATATTGCAAGCGGCTGTAACTATTTAAGGAGTCGAAAAACCAAATAGGTCCATATGAAAACTTTTATTCAGTATGATATTTGCTTTCTAAAATAATGTTTTGCGTGGAATAAGACACCTGCAAAAAAACGTAAATTAACGCTAAATTGTGCAGTGTCCCCAAATCTTCTAACAAGTAACTAATATTAAACTTGCATTGTAATCGTTTGTATTCCATCTGCAATTCAGCAAAATCCGACGGCAACAACCTATTTCGTTCATCTACGTGTCCGTCTTTATACCAAGCTGTATAAACAATGTGAAAATTTCAAATAGTCATTAATGTTCGAAAAATGTGGCTAACTTGGTGCCATATGTATCTGAAGGAAATAGTACCTATATAAAACAGTGTAAATTACCATTATTATTATCTGAAATAGCGAATACACATTTGGCTTTTACTTAAACTAATTTCTATTTCGCAAGGCCATTTCATCACATCACTTATAATACAACAACAAGAAAAAGTAGAGTGTCTGTCTGAGGCCAGCTTTAAGGACTCAGTCGTGTTGCGCTTTCAATCAACATTGTGGTCGCGTTGGTAGAAACCGCAAAATCACTGTATAAAATCAAGCAACCCGAGTAAACACGACCGCAGAATAAGGGAGGTAGGGTTAGCGATTTGTTATTTTCACGGCCGATAAAAAGCGCCCTCTTTTTGTTTAGCATGAATCTATCTGGTAGCCGCCGTCTATCGATCACCGTGACACTAGATTCCCGTTATCCTTGATACTTATCGCGAGCGAGCGCCCCCTGCATTCGTCTCACATCATTTCCCGGATCGAGGAGGTGGCCCGGATATCTCTCTGTATTCTTCCTCTTTGTCCTTATCAATGGGACTCCATGGGAAATACACTCCTGATTGATGTCTGGATCTGCCCGATCGGAGACCGGCAAATCCAATGATTTGTAAATTTCCGATTGCCCTGCGATCGCATAGTTATTTTAGCGGATCGAAGCGGCTTCTGAATCATTTATGCGTTCTGTCTCGGAGAGTTTCTTTGTTGTGGTGATGTTCGGCGCGAGGATTGATGACGATATAATGCTAATGTCCAGGTTTTTTGCTTGACTACTTGTGTTTGAGATGATTGCCTTTGAGGTGCTTAAGTTATTACCTTTTGTTTTGTTTCCGTTGTGTGATTCAGATTTGTCCATAATTAAAATTGGATTTCTATGTTTCCATATCTAATTTAGAGATAAAATTGTGCTGAAATTAGAGAGGCAAAAATTTAGACCCACCCCCTCAAAAGAACATGGGAGTCTGCAGCTGTATGGATAAAGATAGAAAGTACAGGTAGACAAAGTAAACCAGTTACTACAATTTTGTTAGGCCAATGACAAAATATGTGCCCAGAAGATATGCAACTTACCTCGAGTAGGCTTTATCATTTATAAGGAACCATTAAGGCATATTTTGAACATTGTATAAGATTGGTTGGTATAAGAATGGTTGTTAAATAAAAACTCGTCTGTATAATATTGAAAAGTAAATTAGGAATAGAATGACACTGTGCAACAAAAAATTTCTCTCGGGAAATTTTAGCTAATGCTGATGCGTTATGACCCCCTGAACAATTCCACAAATGCGTTTTTCTAGGTTACCTCGAGTAAGCGAGAAATTTGCAAATTTATTTTTGATTTTATTCATAATTAAAAAAAAAATATAGAAGTATATTTTTCTATTATGCTCTATGTTTTTTTGGGGAGCTGAATCCGAATTCTACATTGCTACTTCCCACGGATATGGCTTCACAACGGAAATCAGAAAAACCTAAAAAATATCGATTCTTCTTCAGCTAATTGACGAATAGTCATATAACTGCACTTTTCGACCTAGACCAGTATATACGAAAATAAAGTACACTCAATTTGCTATAAAGAGCACCCTCTAGCGTATTTTTTCGTTGAATGGTTTGGCCGCTCGAGCGCGCTGAAAGAAGGCGAAATTTTCCTACTTTATGTGATGACTGTGTAAGTTCAAAAAAGCTTAGATTCTGATAAAACTACATTAAATTCTTTACAAATTGTATAACTTAATCAGTTATTTTGGCCAAACTGTGTAGCCGTTAGAGCGCGCTGAAATTCACATTACGCGAAACCGCGATAACAAGAGCCCTTCACCAAAAATTCAGTATATTATTAACTATATAATTGCTCTTTTTAATTAATACTTAATGTATTATCTAATTTTTTATTTTTTTATAAACATTCGAGATCTTGACTTATATCAACCCAATCTCGCGGCTACACGGTTTGGCCAATAGGTGATTGATATGTGTAATTTGTAGGGAAATTAAATGTAGTTATAGCACAATTTTAGCCATTGTAACTAATTCAATAACTGGCCATTCGAACATAAGCAAACCCATCCTGGCACCAAATTTCGACAATTTGGTATTTGGGGATCGCCAAATATTTCTTGAACCAGCAAACTGGTTCATGTTGGAAATCCGGCCCGAGGTTAGTTTCCACAAATTAATAAAAAATATTCATATAACATAATAATAATAATAATTTTATTCTAAATTTTGTCCATCATGGCAATTTTTCTACAAACTAAAATCACGTCGATACCTAGTATATACGCAAACAGTTTATTGATCACAACATTTACGATGTTTCCCATTCCATCACAACATAACCGCACAGCCACTAACATTGCAATAACATCCAACTAGCTAATAACTTCCTTAATAGCGGCTATCAATTCTACGTAATCTAACCTTAAAATATCGATAATACACGTTCGCATATCACGGCGAACGCTAAATGGCATCACCGTGTGCCACAAATACCTTTATTCCCGGCAACCATAAACGAGCGGTTTCCACTAGTTTGTAGTCGTCCAAGTTGCCTGCAATCACCCCGAAGAACTTCCGGCGTATTGCTTACGGCCCCGTCCGAATACAATCGTATTAGTTTATTGCACGACCGCAGTGCGGCGCGCACAGCCGCGTGCTCGCTGTTAGCTAATCACTTTACCGGTTTTGTAATAAAGCCGCATTAACTTTGGTATATCTAGTTGGTAGTAAAGTCTGAAGTACGAATATAAATTAATTGTATCGTGATTATTGTATTAAGTGTGAACAATTACGTATCTATCTAATTTTATTCGAATTATTGACCAGTAATGACGATTATAAAACATTAGTTTCTTATAATTTCCTTTATAAGTGTATTCTGTTATGCGTTATTTAGCCCAGTCAATCTAGAAAAATTATATTGAATTATAATGTGTTTCGATGAAAAAAATACCTGTAGAATTTTCAAAACATTTTGCTAAGTAAGGGGAGAATTAATTCAAACTATCAATAATACGAGGCCAAAATTACGCGCAATTTCAACTTGATTTATCCTATTGAAACAAATAGACCCGGTTTGTACAGGAGATAATTTTCTACAAGTTTACATAATGGTATATTAGAGATGAGTTCTAATCGTTTACAGCGATGGGCAATATTATTATCATCATACCAATATAGAATTAAATTTGTGAAGTCCGAAAATATCAGTGCAGATGCATTGTCTAGATTACCATTACCAGAACTTAATTATTTTCAGCAAGATTTAGGACACATTTTACATTATGAAGAACCATTGCCAATTTACCATAAACAAATTGCATACAAAACTAAACGTGATATATTGTTGAATAAGGTTTTTTGACATTGTTTGCATGGATGGCCGGAACATAATGTTTCAGAGAAACTAAACCCAGATTTTTTAAAAATAGATCAAGTGCATTTACAGCATGGATGCTTTTTATGTGGATTTAGGATAGTAGTTCCCCCCAAATTAAAAGACAAAGTTCTTTAGGACCAATTTATGTATATAAATATATTGTAATTATCGATTCCACAACTAAATGGCTTCAAGTTTTTAAAATGGCAAATACAATTGCTTAGTCTACAATTAATAAATTAAATATGTGAACTGATAGAAGACATTAAAACACCCGAACAACAAGTTGCATCGTATAATTTACAGCAAGAAATAAATAGTTAATTATGTATGTAGAATGACTTATATTTGTTTGCCAATCATGCCAAACTATTGATCAGCTGTTAATCAGAGTCTCTTCAGTTTGGATAGTCTTGTAGCCGAAACTTTTTCGTGCTCTCAGAAGAAAAAGTCAAGTGAGTGTAGTACAAGGGATCGATCGTGCCAATGAATAGGGCCGCCCCGACAATCCATCGCTTAGGAATACGTTGATTTAAAACCTGGCGCACAAACATTATTTTTTTAAATTCAGCATAGGGCATAAACGGTTGTTTTCAGGTCATGACTATGTTGGCAAAAAAGCTTGTTAATAGTGCCCTACAACGTCTTTGATTCAACTTCTTCACATGATTTTTCTGCGCCTCCGCCAATCTGTACAATAATATTTTCTTCCCTGTACAGATATAATTGCAATTATCAAATATTATCGCTTTGCATAATATTTTAAATCCAAAACTACTGGCATTGCGGGTCAGAGAAACTAAAAATGGTTTGGAATCCTCCTGGTGTTATCCTTGCACATCGCGCCAACACATTCTCAACGATTTCACCTCATATTCCGAACGATTCCCGCCACGTACACACACACACGGAGCGAAATCGTAACCGTAGCCATGTTTGACGTGCCAAGGTCTATATTTGATTTTCCCAGGGAAGAATTTAGCTGAGAAGTGCATGCAAAGTCGGCTGTAGGGTTGGTGTCGTGATTCCACCTGGGCCCGCAGCTTCCATCGAGTGAGTGTAGATGGCGCGGACTACCGTCTCTGCTTCGCCGCCCCATGTACGTGCCGAAGTGATCCCTTGCCTTCTCGTAGAATACACGTGCAAATAATACAGAAAATCAAATGTGCAGTGCGCGGACGCATCGTTGGATTTGCTCTACAGTTCGAATACAATTTGGCAGAGAGGATAGCAATGCTATGTATAATGGAATGTTGTTAGTGAGAAGAAGTGTTAGTGTTGAGCTAGGTGGTAATTAACGATTGCAGGCACCATTAATCAACAAGTTAACTTCCGTAACATCAATAAAACCGTTTATTTTCTTTTATTTTATTGATTATCTGTTTGTTTCTTGTTACATTATAACAAGCCAACAAATTTAATCAATTCCAAATGGCCGGATTCCAACTGACTAAAGGAAAAAGCTTTTGTGTTAAAGATTGACCGTTAAATTTACAACGCATGATACCTTGTCAGATATACCCACAGGTATTTCTAAAACATACTAATTAACACGATATCTAAAACGAACCAAACCCAGAAATGTTTAAATTATTAAACAGCTACTAATCAAAATAGTCAAAAGGATTGTTGGATCAGTTCAATTAAGGTTGTGATCTTTTAAATTATAAGTATTTTGTAACATTTTCGTATTAGTATCTATTTTATATCTTAGTACCAGTCTATGTCTTATGTTATCACCACGAGGCAAAGGGGCGCAAACATACGATGTAGCTGGTTCACATAAAACTGTCTAAGATCCTCATAAGGGTGCTAAAACCGTTAACTGAACCGACATTACTTTTGTGGTTGTAACATTTTTACATATCTTTTCATATTACTGCAGTTATTTAACACTGTATTTTCGGATTAAAATAAGAAGCTCTTCAAAGCAATTCAAAGAATCTCAACTGTATTTGTCCCCTTAAGAGGAATCCGTACCCAAACTTTCTACTGGCAAAACACGGGAAAGTTTTGAGGGGTTTTCTTAGCTATTAGCTGACAGAATCGTAAATACAATACACCAAATTAAAGATAAAAAGTGTATAATTGTGCTTCTAGTGGTAGATTTTTGATATTTTTGTTTGTTTTTGATAAATCTGTTACTGAATCTTACATAAAATTGACTGATTTTACGATTTTTTAACGGAGAACTCAAGTTAAAATTGAAATAAGTACCACTAGATTTGTTTAAGTTACGCCTTTTTCTATAAGTGTACAAAGTTTCAATTAAAAATATCAATACCCGATATGTTTTTTTCACTCAAAACTTTACCCTTACATGTGGTGCTCTGGCGTAAAAGTTGTTATTGTCGTGTTACGCACTCTAGCGGCATTCTTGGCGGCAGAGTTGGATAAACCAATGACGTTCAAGCGCGGCAATCGGGTACAGTCACTGAAAACAGAAACCGAAAAAGAAAGCGCATGATATCCGTCGTCTCTCTTTTACGAGGATTTTAGCGACTGGCTATTCGACGCCTGCATTGGACTGCCGTTTTAACTCGCTAATTTTTATTATGAATTGACATTACATTTATGTTGATCTTACATTTATAATCAGTATCTCCAATATGTACCTATTTGAACAGTATTTTTGTGGCTCTACAAATTTATTTAAATTAAGAGAGTTATTTCGTTTTTATACATAACCGCAATTTTTTTACATTTTTTAAATTCAAAAATATGCCAAGCGTCCAACAAAATTGGTAAATTTTTTTAACATTGTCTTTGATACACGATGCAAAAGGTTTCATAAAAATACGGGTTTATTACCTAGGGACCGGGCATTTACCACTTTAAATCTATTGCATCCACTAAAGTAGATTATTTATTAAACAAAAAGTAAGTACATATTTATATGTATTTATATTATACTGTAAATATTTTATATTGTTAAAAATATCTTTCTATAATATCCTATAACAAGATGTAGACAATTTTGTAAATATACAGTGTATGTGTGTATGTGTATGAGTATATTTTATATTTATTATTTTTGTGTACTTTTTGTTGATTTATTGTCATACAAAGGCCAGTAGTTTTCATGAATTACTAATTCAATTTACAACAGCAATAACAGTCAGCTTGTCATATATTTAAATTTGTATTATGCATATAGGAAATATTACAATATTTAATTATAAAAATGGTCAATGTCACCGCGTTTATTGTAAGGTAAAATATTGTAATAGCGAGCGAGCTCTGTCCAAAGTTATATTTTGCCAACCGCCCGGCAGGCGACAGCCCGCTCCGTCCGCAGTATCTTTTGTCTCTCTCCGACGTCCGCGATGAGTGAGAACACTGATATCGCAACTTGCGGTGGAAGCGGGGCACGGGCGACCTGATGGCTAAGCGTGGCTAAGCTCTACTTCTTGCTTCGAATGTACACCCGCCGACTAGGCTCCGCCTTTGCCCGCTTCCTCTAAACACCCCCCCAGTGCCTAGAAACTGAGGCCCGATGAGTACGGATTGCTCTTAATAATTTATTCCATAATCAATGAACTTCCTTGGTATTCAGTTGTAATATCTCAGAATTAACTTTTGTTAGTTGGCTCTAAAAATTACTTTGTCCTGTTTAACAAGCAAACTATCATACCAACGAAAACTTGAAAAGCCACTAAATTAAATCGAAGTAGTGTTAAAATATTTAAAGTGCAGTTTTTAAAAATTCTGGTTAGGGTCAAACGCCGTCCTGCCCATATGTAATGTCGCCCATGATCATTACCAAGATACCAGCACGATGATTGTACGTACTAATTTTGAGTACTAATTTTCATCTCACAACAGCATTAAAATAACCACCTCGACAAATTGCCGGCCTGTGGTGACTTTGAAATAAAGGGAACTGTTTTACTAGGACATAAGGTCATGTAGAGAAAATATTAAGATATAACCATCAGATTGTGTTCAGGTCACATTTGAATTTCAATAATTGGTCATCATTAAACGCTGTGTTCATGTATTTGTATATTCATGTATAACATTGTCCGGAAATAGGTTGGTGCGTTCGCCAAATACGAGCAAAACGCCAAAGCTTTTTAAAGTTAGTTTTAAATTAAAACTTAAATCGTTAACAGAAAAGTTGATTGAAAAATCCATCCAAAATCTCAATGCTTTTGTAACAAAATTTAATTCATATCAATACTTTACCTACTGTAATCTTTCATTTTTTTGTTGGTTGGGTAGAACATATTGATTGAGAAATGCAAACTTGATAAATTGTCTTATCTTGGATGGTAGTTTAAGAGGAGATTAGAATCAAAAGGAACATCACAATTTTTTTTGTTACTGCGAGAAACAGTTTTGTGCTGTTTATTGGTTTTTGTTACGCCTAATCAACCGTCTATATTATATTGTCTAGTGACAGTCAGGACGAGTCACAAAAAATGAAGTTGTTCCGTATTCCTTTTAGACTCTTTTTTTTCCTTTCCATTAGACCGTTGATTTTTTATACCGACGACTCTCGTCAGACCCTTCTGATTAGCGTCTTTGTTCGACCGGCGGGAATTCTGTAATTGAAACAAATGAACAATGTCGCCGGGGAGATGGCAGTTTTGGGGCCGCCCATCTACCCGTTCGCCTTCTAATTATCGAGAGTGATTTAAAATCCTGTGAGCAAACGAACAATGCCTAATTAATAAGCAAGTAGCGCACCAGCTCGCTCGTTCACAAGATGCCCAATGAGGAGTTAATTTCGAGTTTAATTAGGAATTGGGAATTCCCTATACCATATCTATCTCTGTCTATCGCGCCATCTCTCCGCTCTCGTTATAATTAATTATCGACATTGTACGCTGCCAGTGTAATAGAAAGAAATTCTCTTTGTGTGGATTTGCCTTCATTGTCTTCATAGAAGTCATGTCTATCCAAAAGCCAACTGCATTAAGGATATGCAACCATCGCCATTATTTTTTTTTCACTTTATCATACGCAGTATGATATTTTGGATATTTTGAAACGTTTGACAGTATTCAGAACGTCAGCGGTTGCGAAACGTCAATTCAACACGCAAATGTATAGAGAATGCGATGCGGAGGAGAAACAAGCGCGCACGTACGCTATGTGAAACAATATTGGAACATCTTGGTATTCACAAAGCCAGTGTGTACTTCAAGTGCTGATAACAATGTTGTTATGTTTTCGCGAATAAATGCAAGAAAGATTGTAAGACGGTATGTTAACCTTAAAATTTATTTGGAATATTGAGCATAATTCTTTATGATCTTTTGTAGTTAGCACTGAAGACGTGGTAATACCCGAAAATATAGTGTGCTAGAAGCCAATATAATATATTAATCATCAGAATCAACAACCGTTTTACTTTATCATAAGTAGTATGACAAAGTATAGTAATCGCGGGGAATTTCTTTTTTACATTTTAGCGGAAATGTTCTATTTGGTCCCCTAAGCATTTTTGAGCCGCTATATCTGGAATTTCGTCGAAATAGTTAAATAATAAATTAATGTAGAGGAAATTCTGTATAATTTACAACTGATATTTTTTGGTAACATAAATAGTTTAGCCGCATGAGCAAATTCTATTTCATCGAGCTCGCTCGTACTGCATTAAAACACTATAGTATTAAAACTAGTTAGCCAGGATTTGTCAGATATGTATTGTGATTCTAATGACAGTAGGTAGTGTCAAATGCTGATGTTTTGACATTACATGTTGTAAATCTAATCAAAATATCTGTGTAGTTCTAGTAGATTTATTTTAATACAGATATGGCTGATCTCGATCAAATAGAATCTCATGCAGCTAAACTATTAATATTATATATGGTATGATAAAGTCATGTGCCTGGCCACATCATTTTTTTAAATTTTAGCTGCAGTGGTTTATGGTGTTATGTTTTTCGGTGAAGTCTCAATCACTGCGTAACAAAAATTATGATGAGTATGTTATAGTAATTACATCATGAATTACACACTACGATTCCTTATATTTCTGAAGATCTCAAATAATTCTGTTGCGGGCATAGCTTAGCAGAACGTTGTATAACCTAAAAACGTCAAGGAGTTAATCATGTAAAGCTTAAGCTAATCCATTTTAGGATAGAAAAGGACAGCAAATTTCACCCACTCCGGCTAATTCCTCCACAAATTTCTCCACAAATCATCCCCAGTCATCAGTTAACACAAAAATAGATTATAATTCCAAGTCGGAAAGGCAGCAGGGAAGAGTTTGAGTTAATTAGACGAATGACTTGTCGCGAATCCTCGAGCTTAATCCTCCATAATTTTACACCAACTCGACTGAACCCCCGACCCCGTCTGAAACCCACCCCTTTCAGAGGAAGGAAGGAAGACGGCGCCGACAGGAAAAATAAAAATAAGCAGAAAGCGAAATGCATAATTGAATTAAATAAAGCCTGCCCCGAACAAGGGCAGTATCCTGGTATAGGGGCCAGACCCGAAGAAGTACCACCAACGGAAGTGACGGCGGTAGGAAAGAAACTCACCCCTCTCCTCCCAACCCGGCCGCTGCACTCACGCTAATTATTTTAATTTATATCTCGAGGAGTTTTCTCTCTCCTGGTGAGTTCTTGTCCGATTATTTTGCCTGTGCGCTGGCTAGCAACCCCGGCGAAATAAATTAGCTCTTTGCGAATTGAACTGAGAAAAGTTAATTAACTGCATGACGAACTGACGGAGCTACTGCCTGGCGTCGATCTTCTTCGTAAGTAGTGCCGTTTTTGCTCAAATCGAGCGGATAGCGCCAGACACCCAAAACCCGATTTTCTTGTAAGCAACTGCTTCCTTTCTTATCAATTCCACTAGAACAGAATATATGCAGTATACGCTAAACATGTGTAATAATAAGTTATGTATACCCTCACATGTATTGTATTAATTATTGAAAATTGTCATTTTTCTATGTTCTTTTTGCCCATACGCAGTTGCGGCTTTTTAGAACTATTTTTTAATGAAACGTGCTAATTATGTTTCTTGTAATTTTTCTGCCAGATCTCAACTTGTGATGAAATCTTTGAAAAGGTACTAATTTGCCTGAAAACGACTTACGCTAGAGCAAGAAAACTAATATCAAGTTAAAATGGTCGATTTTTAGACGGTACTGTAGTGCTCCAAATACTCGTATGACACTTTGATTTGGTTAAAAACTTATGAATTTCAAATCATTTTTTGTTCACCTTTAAAAGCAAATTTTTTTTTTAATAATACTTTTCTGAATACAAAAGCCTATCAACAATTTTTATCCGCAACCAACAGAAGAGAATCAGTTTGTTATTCATTAATTTCGGTAACTAAATATTAAAATAGTAGAAATAATTATAATTACACCAATACTGACCAATACTGAACAGTTTCTTTTTCTGATTCATCCTTTTCACTTTGCAGTGTCCATTTTTCGCGAAAATGATTGGTGATTTTGTTTTTGAACTGAACTGATTGAAACTATTTGAAAATGGTTAAATACGGTAGAAATGGAAATGCTAAAGTAAACCAGTTTTGAACAAATAAATGACATACGGAATTTTTTTGTTTTTTTTTTGTCGCCAATTCTTATGTAACGTTTCTATAAGGTATTTGATTACTTCAGATTAATCAGGTTACCCTAACAGTAAACTAATCTCCAAACCCCAACAAAACCGTTTAAACAGCTTTTTTTGTTGATATCTTCAAAAGTAAAACACTATAAAGGAAATTGTCGTTCAGAAAATTAAACAACATATAAATGAGTAACCTTGACCGATGTTAGCTGTCTTTTTGTGTTTTGAAATATACGAGATATTATTAGATCTACACAAAAAACAAACCAAACACCTTGTAAAACAGGTTCATTTTCTTACATTTATATTTTACTACCATGTACTTTCAAACATATTAATTTATGTTTGCAGTATATTTTCAAAGTTTAAGTAAAATCGTATAACCAATGAATAAGTCAAATATGGTAGCTGTAAACCTTAGGTCTTTATTTTAAAATTATGTACATCATTGTTGTGTTTTATTCAATTAGAAACAACGATAGGTGCTTAACTAATATTTGTATAAATAGTTTACCCTATCGGCTTAATGAAATGCTAAAGTAGACCAGTTTTAAAGAAATGAATCACAAGCTGATTTTGTTTTCTTTTTTTGTCGCTAATTCTTATGTAACGTTTCTATAAGGAATTTGATTAGATCATATTGATCAGGTTACCCTAAAAGTACAAACAGTAAACCCTAACAAAACCTTTTAAACAGTTTCTTGTTGTTGATATCTTCAAAACTAAAACACGATAAGGGAAATTGTGTTTCTGATCATTAAACAACATATAAATGAATAACCTTGACCGCTGTTGGCTTTGTTTTTGTGTTTTGAAATATACGACATATTACCACATCTACACAAAAAACAAACCAAACACCTTGTATAACAGGTTCATTTTCTTACATTTATATTTTACTATCCTGTATTTTCAAACCAATTAATTTTTGTTTGCAGTATTTTTTTCAAAAAACAGATTACTTTAAGTTCAATGGTTTAACCAATGAAAAAGTTAAATATGTTAGCAGTAAATCTTAGGTCTTTATTTTAAAATTATGTACATCATTGTTGTGTTTTATTCATTTTTTTATAAATCCCCTATCGGCTTGGTGAAAAGATAACAAACGGTTAGTCTAAAACAAAGCGACTTAACGCCGCAACTGCGCGCCGAGATTGATCAAAGTTTTTTCTTATATCTGTCATCCGTCGCATACAATTGCCATCCGTTCGTATCTGGTACTACACAAATCACTGTACAAACACACCCACATTACGATTCCACAATCCAAAATCTTCTTATTTTAGATAAACCAACTACTAACTACGATGATATGAACAGACTAATGCACGTTCAATGTCACTAAGCTAGAAGCGCCTGAGTGGAGGGAAACCAATACCTATGTAGGATGTTGACGATTTTCTTGCGTCGAACAGGGGCGGACTCCGTTTTTCTTTATTAAGTTTCTCAAGAATGCGTTATTTGTTAAAAAATGTTTATTATGTGCTTGGTCATATGGTTGGTTAAAGTTAGCCGATATTTCTGAAACACCCTGTATGTACATTTTAATATAGGTAAAAACCAGCGTTCTCTCGTCAACCAGTAATTTATCTGTTGTCTTTCGTTTTTCTGCTTGCAGGGTCACTTGGTACGTTACAACCTGACTGCCGGGGTGCTCCCAGTGGACGATAAACTAACACTCAGGGATATTAAAAAGTCAGCTGCGGGGGAGTATTCCTGCTCCGCTACGAACACCGAAGGCGAGACGTACAGCCCACCTCTTCATCTAAACGTGCAATGCAAGTATCATTTCTTTCTTATTCATCTTTCCTTTTGTTCGTTCCTTCCTTAGCGTAGGGTGCGAATTCGCGACGATTCACTTTATTGGATGCGAGGTGTGGGGAATTTCCGCACCTGCCTCGATCCATGTGATAACGGGACACATATCCCGTTTTTCATGCCGGTTCGTTTATCACCATTATCTGATGGGGACGACTGAAAATTTAATACATCTAGCGGGTCGAGTTTCGCGCGGAGAACATCTGCGTCTGGATTATCTGTCGCCTATTCGATTTTGTTGAATGTGTCTTGTGGGCGTGTGGGAGGATTTTGGAGCTTTTATTTCAATTGTTTTAAGTTGCGGAAACGGACGTTATATATTATTATGGAATGTACTGTTTGATGTAAAGCAGGTGAAACCGGATAGTGTCTATGGCAATTCAATGCAGTTTCTCCATATTCAAAAGCCAATTTTAATTTATTTATATTTATTTTTTTATTGCAGCTGATAAAGGGCTGCTATGATACAAAAATATACAAGAATAGGATTCATTTTATAGTACACGCGCCAGAGAAAACAACCAAAATAAAAATAACAGTCATCCCTAATAAGTTATCTCTAAAACTCATGATCTGCCCTCTCCGGGTCCCCAACACCATGACTTTATTGTGTTTACATGAAATTCTATAGTTGGTGTACACTGTACCATCCCTTTGGAGAAGGTATTTAATCAGCTTACGCTGTACGAACTGGATTATATCGGCATAGAATTAATAAATAATACGTCAAATCTGATGTATTTATGAGTTTGGTGTGTATGTTCAGGAATAACCTAATAGCAATCCAAACTTGGAGAAAACGCAATAGCATGCGAAAAAAATTCTACACCTAAAATCCACCGTCATCTTCTACATCTATCTATTAGAAATATACTCAAATCGTCAGTATTGGAATCCATGTATGTAGTGGCGAAGTTATTGCCAACAAATTTCGTAAGAAGTGAACCGAGGTGAGATTAATGAATTATAGTCTTCCAGAGTAAGTGTTTTCTTCTTAAACAGCCCATGTTAACACCTTTAACCGCCATTTGCAGGTATTTGGTGGTCCTAACATATGATCTCTTAAATGAGTACAATATTTACCGTACTCGGATAACAAGGTGCCTCTTAATGACTGACAGTAAACTATGAAAAGGAGCCAATTTTTGTACGCCGCAAACTTTTATTACTGGACCACTAAAAAACTACATGTGACCTGGAATAAAAGAACCGCCGTGTAAGAAAAAAAAAATGTTTGATATTCTGACGGAGTCTGGGTATCTAATAGATAAAGCTATCCGATTTCGTGAAAATCCTAAAACCGAAATGTTTTGTTACTAAGGCGATTTATGATTTATATGATTTATTTATAATAATAATAATAAATGCTTTATTCTATAAACCCAAGAGTGTAGAACATGTCAATATATGCAAATGCAAACAAAAGTGTACTATTATAATCAAATTCAAATTTATTTGTGTGTTAATTCATAATGTTGAGTTTAAAATGATCTATCTTATCCCAGTTTACGGTTGCTGGTATATGGAGTGGAAATTTTAAAAAGAAATCAAAAATCCCTTTGATATAAATTTGCTATTTGATATAAATATAATTTTTATTTCTAAACAACTTTTTCAAATATCATTTGTCGGTAATATTTTCTTTACTACTATATCAAACTCATATGAATTCTGAAGTGACCGGTATATGGTCCACAAAGTTTAACACCTCTACGTTAAGTTTTTTGATTTTAGACCCGCCGCCAAACCGAACCGGGTATTTGTGTATGCGTTCGTGTATGCGCTGAATTTGTAATGCTGTTAAAGGTATCAAATATGTCAGATAATCTCAAGAAGTTTACATTGTACAATTCTCCAATACGTCGATTTGAACCATTTTCGTGGTGTTTTGATATCAATCGTGTTGTTTTAGTTACTGTTTTCCTTCAATTAATTTTATTTTCTCATACAATAGGTTTTAGTTTTGTCATCCTTTCAAATTTTATTTTATTATTATTTTATCAATCTATTGTATTTATTAGGAGTACTTGAAGTACTGAGCATTTATTTTCTAGATTTTTCCATGTTTATACGTCATAATAACACAAACACGACATTAGATATAATTTCTAATCTAAAACTTATAAACGTCTCATTTGTTCAGCCAAGCTATTCCCAGTCTTAGCCGAATATGAAGTAATCAATTTTAAACATTATATAATCGTTTTGGATCAGCGTTTTGTCAGTTATGTGCAGTTGGACCCTTAAGTTCCAGTTTCTTAATAAATTAATGTGTAACAGAGGATAACATCACTTAATTACCTTTACTATCTTACTTTTATCAAAACAAATCGTCGACTAAAACCGCTCGATCTTGTCGGTTTTAAACAAGACCAATAATAGCGAAGGCGCCGGACGGGACAATAAACCACATCAGCACGCATTCCACCAACAACAACAAAAAAAGAGAAGCCGCCTTAGACACAAGAGGAATTATTCTCTCCGCCGTGGGACGGCGGGTCTTTTTAATTTACGAAGAACTCCCATTCTGTCCAATTGCCGTCCGCGTAACATCACGAGAGGGGGGAAGGCCTTGATGAATGGCGGTAATTAATTCATCCGGAAAAGAAGTCCTCCGTTGCCGCGTAGCATTAATTCCCTCCGTTGGTCCTCAGTCGGTTCACCAGAGCGTCGCGGCGACGCGAAAGAACGACGGAGAAGAGAAAGACGGAAAGAGAGAGAAAGAGCGCAGAGCTCGAAAACAATAATTTCACGAATCAACAGAGACGCAAAACAGATGCATTAGCTCGGATCGTGAGCGGCATTCGGTAGGAAAAATTACAATATTCGTCGAATTAGTTGGGGAATTGGACGATGCTGGTGAGCTACTGCACTCTAAATTAAAAATGTTGAAATGAATAACAGGAAGCAGTATGCGAAGCATTTTCAGATGTTATACATGAAAATACTATTTTAAGGAAGACATTTGTATGTACAGTGAAAATTGTTATTCTATGCCTACATTCCTTCGTTGTACGAGAGAAACTCCTTGAGAGAATACACCGATAATTATGTATGTACCAACGCACGTTAAATATAACATGGAAACGTTATACTATAAGACAGTGGTTCCCAAACTTTCCCTACTCGCGGCGCCCCTTTTCAATGGAAATACTTCCATGGCGCCCGAGTCGTAAGTAAAAGGATGGCTATTAGTAAGAGTTAAAAATAAATAATACTCGTGTATCTTTATTATTTTTTTAACTTTATTTATTTCGTATAAGTCGAAAATTCGCTGAACCTTGTCACTTAGAAGGGGATATTAATCGTTTTTTGAAATCCAAAACTCCTGTCAAGTCCATGGTGCCAAATGTTGTTTTCAAACCGCTCCAAAATTTTCTTTTCGAATTGTGTCACAAGATAATGCGATAAGATTCTGCAGAAGTACATTCACACGGAAATAGTGTTACATGGATTTTTTATACACGCAAACTTATCAAATTTTCATTATCAAAATATATCTTGAGAAAGGCTACGTTCATTTGATGTCAAAATATGCTGTAATATTAAAGAAGCAATCTTTGTCTGCACTTTCATACAATTTTCTTATCCATACTTTATTGTATAATATTTTGGTACGTTTTGATACGTTTTTCTTTTATAGAATCTTGCAGTTGATATCAAAAGGTGTATATTTTTTTCCTGCAGAGAAACATTAATTAATTCAGCTTTTCAAAAATGTAGCATAAATAAGCCAGGTTTATTAAAAAATCGCATCTAGCAAAAATTTTAATAACAAATTTAATTCTATAAAACATTACATCGAAAGAGATAATTACCTCGAGATACCCTGAGAGAGCTGCTATATCATAACGTAAAGACGAGTGTTCGACTCCCATATCCCCCCTCAGTTTTTTAGCTTTTCTTTCAATGGACGATATTTTATTAAATTTGTCACATTAAACCACCTGATTCAGTAGCGGACGTAGATGCTTTGACGCAACCCTTTCTCTATGAATAAAATTGTGTACCAAAAACGTTATTTTTAACATTCAAAATTCTAGTTGATAAAAAATTTCCCTATGGACCCACATAAATTTAAAAAAATGGCCCGATAGAAAAATATTTAGGAAAAATATTAAAGTTCATATTTCCTGCAAAAATTAAAAAAATTTCATATTTTTTAATGAAAGATTAATTGATGATTCTTTCTCAAAGCCCACATGGATGCACATAATAAAATATTTAATGACAAATAAACTTTTATCAACATTTAAACATATTTTGTAAATTATAAGAAGTAATTTTTCTTAAACTTCTATAAATAAACTGCAGGCGATCTAAATGATGCATTAGAGTAATATATTTTTATACGTTAATTTCACACCTTATTGATGAACTTTTTCTTCTTGAAAAAGCAAAATTACTTAATATTTTGAACTTCGAAAAAAAAACTTTTTCGATACACCAAACTGCAAAGGGTCCGCAATGGATATCCTCCGCTATTTGGTGTATTCTCCGACTGTTTTATTAGACAACGCCACTAGGAATTATGAAACTTTTACAATATTTCCCGACTTGTGAAGACGCCGCGGCTCCCCGGGGCGCCGCGGCGCACAGTTTGGGAATCACTGCAATAAGATACAGATTTGATGGCAAACGCATATACTTGACAGAGATAGAAATACGCGCGTCGTAAGAGAAATACGGCACAGATTGTACACAGGATGTTACCCTCCGATTCGCAAAAATTTACAGGGGAATTTAAAGGACTATCATATTTTATGATAAAGAATCCAATAAACATATTTGTCAAAGCTTGTTTTTCATGGAAATTTTTCCATAACTAGTATCCTTTGCTGGCATACATTTGAATATATAGTTATAGAAGTTGTGTTACATTTCCGCCAAAAGACAAGGTGAGTATTACATAAAATATTACTTAACCTTATGATGGACATATCTCGAATTTGGTTAACTTTTAACTACATGTTATTGCTTTTCTTATTAATAAATATGATGCTGTATAATGTTTTAAATGACTTGGGTAGCAAAAAGATTTACCCCGCACATGTAACCAATTAAAAACTCATAACTATTTGGGTGCTGAAACTCATCGGTGACCGCATAATATTAAAACCAAAACTTTTCTTTTATTATGATCCCAAATTCAAAACATATTCCAAAATATTGAGAGAAAAAAGAATTAAATGTTTCTTTAAATATAGTGACCTACAGTCAGGCGATGCTGAAACAACTGTAAACCGGAGGGATAAATTTTTGGTGAGACACTTATTGCCGTTCAGTCAATTAAATCCCTAATATCCTTTCATTAAGCGACCCATCGCCAATCAAAGAATTTCAATTAATTTAAACGGGACACTTTCCAATAAAACTTCTTATCCGATCGATCTTACACCGAATACTGGCTAAGAAAAAACGCCCAATTTCCTCTTCGGGTCCCCATCGTATGGTCGGTTGCTCTTTTCGCCGTCGCCGATGCCAGATGGAGTTAATTTTTCTTGTCGGGCGAGGCGGGGGATGGGTCGAGAACGAAAAGAGGACACGTAATAAGCGGGACGATTTGTGGCGCCGTGGACAGATTACCCGCAGCGGGCCACCGACCGCCGCCACCGCTGCTGCCGCCATCGTCCCGAATTCCGGGCGTCCCGCTGAAGCCTGCTCCCTGCTGCGTCGTGTCGTTCCCGAAAACGGGAACTTTTCAGGACGTGACGTCGTAAACGACGCCGTAAAACCTCCTCGCCCTTATCTAAATAGATTCATCGCAGTATTATTAAACTGTATACAGGGAGGCGCGTGCCGAAAATAATTTATTCTTTAGGGATGCTGGAGGCTGCGGCTGTGGAATTGTTTGAGTTGGTTTGTTGCCTATCGGTTTCGTTTAAACTGTGTATATACAAATTTGGATTAAGGGGAAATATATACGTTGTTAAGAAAAACTGCGTTTTCAAAGTTATATGAATGTACTTTTTTTAACGGATATTTCCTGAAACCATCATTTAGTAATTGGTATAACTGCCGGATATATGAGCATCCGAATTTCCGAGCTAATGATGCAAAAATATAGGTCTTAATAGATTGCATGTATCTCTGCATTTTTATTAATTTTCAAGAAACAATTATTTTCATATCAATATACAGGGTTAGCCAAAATTACCGGAACACCTAAATAATGCTTTAACGGTAAAAAAATTCAGAAAAATTTTCAAACAAAAGTCTTTTGGTTTTGAAAAAGCTATCGTCTGAATATATCTTTAATATACAGGTTGTACACTTTATTCTGAAAATCTGGTAATCTTTCCTTTTTCAAATATAACACACTGTATATTTTTATACTTTCTAATTCTCAGATTAATTGTTTTTTTATAAACTGCATCATTTTTGATGTTTAAGCAATTAATCAAAATTTATTTTAATTACCGGCACACATGAATAACGCTTCAGCCGTAAAAAAATTATAAAAAATCTGATGTGGCCAGGCACATGACTTTATCATACCATATATAAAATTAATAGTGTAGCTGCATGAGATTCTATTCGATCGAGATCGGCCATGTCTGCATTAAAATAAAACTACTAGTACTAGACTAGAGATATTTTGATTATATTTACAGTAGGTAATGTGAAAACATCAGCATTTGACACTACCTACTGTCATTAGAATCACAATATCTGACAAATCCTGGCTAACTAGTTTATATGCAGTACGAGCGATCTCGATGAAATAGAATTTGCTCATGTAGCTAAACTATTAATTTTACCAAAAAATGTCATAGTCATAAATTATTCAAATTTCCTCTACTTTAATTTATTATTTAACTATTTCGACGAAATTCCAGATATAGCGGCTTATTTGCAATATCTTTCAAAAATGCTAAGACTAAAACGCCAGTTCCTTTGGACCCTTGGTTCAACAGAAAGCTTCTAAATATATAGTGTTGTCATACTACGGATGATAAAGTAAAAAGGTTCTGGTTCTGATGATTAATATATTATACTGGCTTCTAGCATACTATATTTTCGAGTTTTACGCCGTCTTCAGTGCTAACTACAAAAGTTCATAAAGAATTATGCTCAATATTCCAAATAAGTTTTAAGGTTAACATACCGTCTTACAATCTTTCTTGTATATTTATTCGCGAAAACATAACATTGCTATCCGCACTCGAAATATTGTTTTTCAATATTGTTTCAATATTGTTTCACCTAGCTCCTCATGGCAATTCTCCATGCATTTGCGTGTTGAATTGACGTTTCGCAAACGCTGACGTTCCAAATACTGTCAAAAACTTCAAAATATCCTGGGCACCTAGTATTAATGTAGACACGATTTCGATCAAATAGAACTTGCTCCTGCAGCTAAACTATTAATTTTACCATTAAATGTTATAGACATAAATTATACAAAATTTCCTCTACTTTAATTTATTATTTATCTATTTTGATGAAATTACAGAAATGACGGCTCATTTGCAAAATCGTTGAAAAATGCTAAGAGTAAATAGCCGGTTCCTTTGGACCCTTTTGAACCAAAAGCTTTTCAGCTCTAAGTTTGGTCATAAAACATCTAAATATGAACTTTCGTCGCGATACCTTTAGTAGTTTCTCCGGAATCGTCGCCACAAAAATCGTTTACACACACACAGACATACATACACACACACACACACACACACACACACACACACACACACACACACACACACACACACACACAGACATTTTTTTGGACCTTGGTCAAAAATGTTCAGGGGACCCATAAAGACCTATTTCCGCTAAAATCTCAAATTTTTTTTTCGGCACGATTACAATACTTTACATACTGCGTATGATAAAGTAAAAAATACAAAAGCAGAGGTTTTTGATTTTAAACAAACCATCATCTAAATATATTTTTAATATACGGGTGTTAATTTTATTATGGAAACTTTGTTCTTTTCCTTTTCTAATAAAACATCCTGTATATTCCAAAAAATTTCATTCTAAGATTAATTCTAGAGTATTTTTGTAGGACTCTTCTTTTATAAAATTCATCATCGTTGAGTTATAAGGAACCAATCGATAATTAAGTGATAAAAAAATCAGGGAAAAATAACAAAACAATGAATTAGAATTAAATTAAACGTTCAAACTGCCAAATTAAAATTAATGTGAGAAATTGGTCGTAATTTGAAGTTTATGAGTTTTGATAATTGACAAAAAAATGACAAAAAACTATTTCTGCACAATAAACAAAAATATTTCTGCTTGCTCTATCAGAAATAGGAAAGGTTACCCAAATTTCAGAATACCGATAGCTTTTTTTAAACCAAAAAAAATTTTTGTTTAATGCATCATTTGATTTTTTGCGTTTGGAGACTTATTTAGGTATTCCGTTAATTTGCCTAATTCTGATTAATCGTTTAGATCTAAAAAATTACGCATTTATAAAAAAAATGACACAAAAGATTTTTAGAATTAATCTTGAGAATTGAAAAATTTAAAACAAACACGTGTTCTATTTAAAAATAGTACCATATTGCCAGAATAAAATGGACTCCGTATTTTAAAAATATATTTAAACGATAGCTTTTGAACAAGCTAAACAAACAAAAACAAAAGCTTTTTGAGTTCGAACAACCAAAAAGCTTTTGTTTAAAAAATTTTTTGTTACGGTTGGAGAATTCGGCGCGACGGTTATAACCAGGAAAAATATATAACATTTTTCGTTCTCGGGATACAATTTCAAATGTTGTTTGTGATTTATATTAATTTTTATTTAACATTTAATAATATAACTTTAATAATTAATATTAACCGTTACAAATAACCTTTGTATCAACAGATGATTTAAGTTGATACGTTAATGAGTTTTAGCCTATTAGACACCTCCTTAGAAATCAATTTCTACTGACCTCGGTAGCTCAAATGGTTGGAGCTACGGAGCTCCGGCTTTTACTGCCTAGTGTATTTGGGCAGATATGAAATAACTGTGGTAACCAATCTGCTGAAGATGAAATGATAAAAAATGCAAACGTTCCCATTTATAAGATATTGTAATCATTGTAAACGTGCAAATGTTCACTCATCTGATAGCAATATTTATTCTTTAAACCACACTTAAGATTATAGTATATCTGGCAGAAAGAATTGTTTTTTACAAAGCAGCGTCCCATTTGTTGATTAGCTAAATATCTATGTTTCTAAATTACAACTAGCGATGGTGTAACCACAGCCGGCATCAGACTATTTTTGAATTACTATTTACTTCTTCAAAGTTGGTAGTTATTCCAGACATATTGCATAATAAATCGCTGAATACTTCTTGTGGTATTTTCATAAATGTGTATCTGAGATGCAGAAAATGTACCTAGCAGCTATTTCTTACTCGTTTATATCACAATCACAATTCACAGAGTAATAATATCAACATACATGAAGGATAAATATCATTTTGATTTGAAGTCCAATTATTTATTTATTATTAAACCCTATACGTCTACCAAAATGCAGATCATGGTATTGTAAGTAGTAGTATAGTTTTCAGGAGTTCTCAGGTTCGTAGAAGTATAGTTGCGAAGATCGTGAAGGATAAGGACATACAATCGGCCACAACGATCGCTAATTGAACGCAACGCAAGTTCCCGTAATTGTTTCGATGCGTGCTAGCGCCTCTAACTTACACACGAGAGGGGGCTTGTGCTGCCGATGTTACAGGGCTCACTGAAAATTTAATCACGCTTGGTGAAATAGCGTGGTCCGCGATTAAGACTCCCTTTCATGCGCGGATTATGTATCCTATATAGCTAGTAGTATCTATATATAGACATATACCTTCGTATAAAGAGTGCTCGGGTTGAATTAACCCCCGGTGTGGGGTAAATATTTGATCGTATAGGGCGGAGATCGATAATCATCCTTTATCCCTTTATCCTTTACCTTTCTTCTTTACAATGAAAAATGTATTCTATAAATTCAAGATGACGTTAGAGAGCATAGTTGTCTACAATGAGATGAAATGAATTTTTCATGCTTGCTGACTGCTGAAATAGCCAAGGTGAACTTTTGGATTTAAAATACAACGTAAATTACATATAGCATCACAAGCAATTTACAACAGAAATCACAAGATCACTCCTGAGGAACGAGGATGTATACAGGCAAACATGAGACAGTGTAACGTGCTCTGTGGGACATGGAAAAGCTGCCATTCCTTGATAATGGGGCTGCCGGCCCGCCTTTGGCCATTCGGCAATTGCTATGTGGGACAGACGGGCGATGTATTAATGAGTGAAGCAACATGGTACCTAGAGAACCCGGGCTAGATACGGTTCAAGAATTTTCAATATTCGACCACTGTCGTGAGTGGAGACATAGGATGAACTTTTAAAACACGAGTATGTTTGGATAACTTCGATGGTCTATTAGGGAAGCCATCAAAATTTAGAACTGGGAGTGGAGCGGGAAAACACATGGGAGCGGTAACTCCAGATATATCTAACGAAGTGTAAGCACGGTATATAAGTCGAGTTTTACATTATTTTTATATTATCATAGCTCTTTTTACAGAGAAGATAATGGTTGGATTAACATTATACAGGGTCGTTATAAATGATTGTAGTCGAAGTATGCCATGCTCGTGTTACTACATTTCTGTAGTTTTACACAATGAATCATTCATTCATTATAATAATACTGTATACAAAGAATTACTTATATGGGGTGTATAGAAACTAACTAATAATTGCGTTTCTAATTATTTCTTCAAATTATAAATGGATGTGTAGGCAATTTCTGATGCAAAATATAATTCCTTGAACTTCTGTAGAGGATTTCGTTTTGAAATGGTGTACTCAGTATAGTCAAAATATAAAAAAAGTGAGTTTGCTGTGTTTGCGTATTTATTTCGCACCAATCTCATAGAAAGTCCAGGTGCCATTCCAAAATCCTTGATCCATATAATTAATTACATCAATAGATATTTCTTCAAAAATGTAATATTATAATTATTAAAATTATACTGTTCGTACAAAAGGAAACTTAACGTGTTAAGATGTCATTCTCTGAAGAATCATTCTAAACTTTAGAAAATGGCAAGCTACAAATTTTAAGTTTCTTTGGATATATGTGCGGATTCATATGTAAGCACACTCAGTCATTTTTTACGGAACTATTATTTAATACTCTTAACAATTAGAAACTGAACTGTGAAAACCGCATATCGCCAAGGTAACTAGTATGACAGTTACAGGCAGAACTAATGCAATTAGAAATGCTAAACAAAATTCACAACGTGTCACTACCTCCTGCTTCTATGAAAAATACAAGAAAAAAAAATCGATTAAATGTTTCAGAAAATGATTTAAGCTATAAGTACGAACTAGCTACTAGATGATTTATCGATACCATTGCATCGCTTGCAAGTATATGTAAACAGTCGGCTATTTATCAAGGCATTAAATTTTATAATATGTTAAGTGATGAGATAAAACATCTCCCTGTCGAAAAATTTAAAACTCGTTTGAGAAAAGCTTTAACTCAGAGTGCTTTTTATACCGTAGATGAATTTGTCAATTCAAATGTTGATAGTATGTTCTAGCATTAGGTTAGGATTGCTGCGTTGCTTGCTTTGTTGTTGTTGTGACTTTCTATAATGCCTCCAGTGCAGTTGTATTGGGAAATAAATATTATTGTATTGTATTGTACACATTCCTAAGTTTATTCGTTCAAAAATTATAGGACGAAAAATAAGAAACTGTTATGAAGTAGTTATTTTGTTAAAAATAAAAATGTTGTTTTTCTTTACCTCTTTCTAATAATCAAAATATTATATTTTACCAGCTTACTTATTAGCAATACAAAGGTTTTTTTATCGTACATATACGAAAATGTCAATTTATCGTCTCTGTGGAGACACAAAAGATGTTATTTGCCCGCGAGGCCTGTACTGAACACTTTTCAGGGCTAGGCGCAAAAATAACTCTGTCGATAACTCGGTCTGACGAATCAAAACACTTTTGATTCGGTTTAAGGGTTGCGATTAAAACGTCATCGGTGTTTAGATCTTTGTCAAAAACCAATATGTCAGTGATTAGTCTTTAGAAACGGGTGAATTTATTACGATATTATTGGCTAGAATAAAAAATTGTGTGCACCTTGCCCAAAAAGTATTCTCGGACACCAGGAAGTGCTCAGTAGGCGCGCCTGTGCACATCTTCTATCGGCACGAAAAAATATCACTTTCCTGGCTTGGTACCACATTATAACTACTATTTTCTTGAAAAATACAAATTTTGTATTTATTAAATTGGAGAATTTTGGAAATGCTTTATTTTTCTGCCGACAACTTTCCAACTAATGAACGTGGACATAATCGCGGTTTTCAATGTTTGATTTGTAATTTAAAACTAGCACCAAACCAGGAATAACATAGAGGTGTTCGATCTAAAAACAATATTTTGTTCTACCTTCATTGAACTATGTATGTTTAAAATTGTTTTAAATTTGTAGCTTCGGCCGTTTCCTAAAATCTTTGTGAATGTTTTAGAGGACGACATACTGTCACGTTACGTTCATTTTTGTACACACTGTATAAGTGTTATATAATAATAATGTAGCATTCTATTTAAACATCAGAATCGGTTGTCATATCGGAAAAAACAACTCAGCTATAAGCAAAAAAATGCCAAAGAGAATAAAAAGAGTAAAATGTGCAAAAGAGTAAAATAGAAAATCAAAATCTGTATCATCCTAATATTTAACACACTATCGGTATATGGAAGGACACAAATTTTTTATTTCGGCGTTTTCTTTTACGGTATACATCAGAATATATTCACCGCAGGACACTGGGAGTTTATCGGCTGCGATCGCGGCAATTAGGTGAATTAGCACGGCACGAAAGTTGCGCGGTGCGGATTTATGCGCGGAGTTTTGGCCCTAAATTTTCGGGCGCGTCTCGGCGCGTTATATCTCTTTCCGCCACCTAGCGCGCCCCTTAAGCGGGCCATGTCCCCGGAATTTTCTAGTTTCATAAATAAGTGGGATTTATTGCGACGTGCACTTCGTGACTGCGGTTCCGGCAGACTTTAAGGGGCGCGTCGCGACGCCAATCCTCGACTTGAGACAGTTTTGGCGACACGATTTCGTGATCTCTCACCATGGTCTTGGTCGTAGCGCTGTTTTTGTTTTTGTTCCTTCATCGCTTCCTCAGATCGGATTGTATTCGCAGAAGTACAAAAACTTGTCAAATTCTGCGATTTCTTATAGTTTTATCACTTATTGATATAATCTCCAAGGGGTAATTTTAAACCCATGGAGTATAGTATATTGAAAAATCTGATGTGGCCAGGCACATGACTTTATCATACAAAATATAATATTAATAGTTTAGTTGCATGAGAATCTATTTGATTGAGATAAATGGCGTCTGCATTAAAATTAAACTAGTTAGCCAGAATTTGACAGATATTTTGATAGTCAATAGTATCAATAGTAGGTATTGTCAAAGCATCAGCATTTGACACTACCTACTGTCAGAATAATAGTTATTTATCTCACAAGTGCCGAAAGTACGGAATAGCGCGACGAGCGGTGATGCGGCGAGTCACGGATGGCGGAGCGTCGCCGTCGCATGTGAGCGAGTTGCGCTATGTTGTTTTCGGCAGGAGTCACATCAACGTTTCTTGTGTTGCTTTTTGAGAAATACGTATTTAAGATAAAATTTAAAATTTCTGTACAGGAAATGTTAGGTTGATACCACTTCTACGAAACGTCAAGTTTAAAAAGGTAATTTAAATTCTAACAGATTTATATTCGTTCATGACACTGTAGATGTCACATCCGTACCAACATACTAAAATATAACTACACTCATCGCTATACTTTATTTACAATTTTCTCAATTTATCGTTTTTACAATTAGATAAAACAACGGGTTGATATTTCTTATCAACGAACAATAAAATTGGTGATCTTATTTTATTTGAATTTTGTACTTTGCCGCACTAGAGCGGCAACGTTCCATAGCGGTTCTCCAACCTCTGATGAAATCAGCGGTTGCCGAGTGTGACAGCCATAGACATTTCTGTGGTGACAGCACGAAAAAATATTTGTCAAATCCAGGCTACTATGTACTTTCATATCAATGCAGATGCGACCGATGTCGATCAAATAGAATTTGCTCTTGAAGCTAAACTATTAATTTTACCAAAACATGTTATAGACATAAATTATACCAAATTTCGTAATTTATTATTTATCTATTTTGACCAAATTACAAAAATGACGGTTCATTTGCAAAATCGTTGAAAAAGCTAAGAGTAAATAGCCAGTTCCTTTGCACCCTTTTGAACCAAAAGCTTTTCAGCTCTAAGTTTAATCATGAAACGTCTAAATATGAACTTTCGTCCCGATACCTTTAGTAGTTTCTCCGGAACCGTCGTCATAAAAATCGGGTACACACATACACACACACACACACACACACACAGACATTTTTTTGGACCTTGGTCAAAAATGTTCAGGGGACCCAAAAAGACCTATTTCCGCTAAAATCCCAATTTTTTTTTTGGCACGATTACAATACTTTACCATACTGCGTATGATAAAGTAATAATAAAAAATATTGAATATTCCATACTTTTAGCAATTTCCAGTCGACAATAAAATCATAATTATGTAACAATGTATCTGTACTTTAAATTTGGCGAAAATAAATGTTTTCTATCTCTAGTTAAAGTAAAAGTTTAAAATACACACAGATTGACATAATTGATTGTTTATTGATTTGACTTCTTGTGACACCAGAACGTACATTTTTATCGAAAAAATGTGGTCAGATTTTGACGGATTTTTAAATTTTCTAACCTAGAATGTTGAAATGTTTTTATTTCTACAGGATAAGGATAAGTATTGTCATATATCCCCTCTCCTTCTCACCTAACCATTCGAGAAGTCTCGCATTCGCTTCAAAAAGATGACCACAGTAGACTCCTAAGTATTTGTTAAGTTTGGTAACATCATGCAAGACCGGTATTAAAAAAACATTATTTAACGAACCAATGTTATTGCAATAGAGCGGCAACACTGCAAACTGCCCTCTAGTGACATCTAGCAATGCTTTAAGGTCAACTCGTGTCAATGAAATATAATTACCATTAACCACTGCAAAATTAGAATGAAGGCAATTTTGTGTTCAGGTTTATTTTGGTGTTTTTATGCTTCCACACTTCAAGCGTAAAAAATTATAACGAAACCTTTATGGCATCTCTTGTCTTTCCGTGTGTCTGATCATAGTGCAATTTCTCTGGACTAAAACAAGGTATTAATTCTAATATTCTAATTCCTTGTAACTTCCCACTATATTTTTATTCTGAAGCAGATTATTGAGAAATTGCCTCTTTGCATGATCCCAGAAGACCGGCATATTAATCTAAAATTGATTTAAACACTCGCAAGATAACGACCTTGAAATCACCCATAAAATTCACTGTAGAATAATAATAAATAAATTAACAAAATACCGCAAGAACAAACCCTGCACACAATTCATCAAATTATCAACGTCTACATTAGCGTAAAGAACACTTCAACAAACCAGCATCTTGAAATTATTGTTGAGCAGTTTCAACGTGTTCTCACGTATAACAGAAACCGCCACAGTGGCAAATGTCCCGTAAATACTGGGGTTGTGTCAAAATTTGAGTAGCAAGGATCCCAGAGAGGACCCCGAGGACTTAACGTCCTTTAATTTCGCATTGCTCGCGTGCCTGCACAGAGAGCTGAAAGTCGCCGGGACTTTAATTAAGAGCTTCTTTCCATACGGCCCCAGAATAATTACGTAGAGGCAACGTTTCGTCTGAAATTCTATGTAAATTTGATTAAATTGTTCTTGAATCCTATTGCGTAATGCACGTATGGGAATACTACAACAGTAAGTATTCAATAGAACTATTCAATCGAATACAGTATAGTAATCATATTCGGATATACAGGCTGTAGCAGATCATATGAGGTTCAGGAAAAAACTTTAAAAATTTAATAATAGTTTTACTTCTCGGAATACACCGGAAGAGCATCACAATTTTAAATGAGAATCGAGGTCGTGTGTGTTGTCATCTGATAGGTACTTTAAATCATTTAACATCGACGCAAAATAGAGGCAAATATTCTGGAATACCTAAAGCGTTCTTTATCTTTAGTATTTAGCATGGTTTGGCAATAAATTATTATGTATAAAGCATAATATTTTATTTTATCACACATATAATAAGTTCATAGCATACGTATCTATGACTATATAATCCCCATCATTATACGCGCCAATGATTATAATGACACTAGCGTTGTACAATCATGTCAGTTCGTTCAAATAATGACCTCATTAATTGAACGAAATGTCATCATTATACAACGCTAGTGTCAAAGTCTCTCAAAATCTACGTGGATGACAGTTATTTGACAGTTCGCCTCGCCATCATTGACAAATACATTTAAAATATTTTGCATAAAATGCAATTTATGAGTCGTAGATAAAGCGTCGTATTTGACTCGCACATAACGGACAAAAATCGCTTGCATTATTACATTGATTACATGATTACACGCTCGCCTACGGCTCGCGTGTAAACTTCATGCTCGCGATTTATATCCTTAATTATGTGCTCCTCAGATAATATACTATTAATTTACATCAACAGATTTTTAAAATTAATAAATAAAGAAAAGATTCACCAAATATATTAATATTATGTAAGTATATTTTTAACTTGTGTATCGTTTGTGACCTAAAAAACTAGCGCAGAGTTTAAAAAAATTAAAGGACGTAAGGAACTGTTCAAACATTAAAAGTTCAAATTCAATACATAGTTTAAAGTTGAAATTCTTTTAATTTCTAATAAATTAAAGTTAGGTAGTAAACAAAAAATCAGGAATCGTGTAAGTCGTATAAGGAATAAGTGTAGTTACCTTTCAAATTACTTTAGTGTGTCCCACTTAAGAGTAAACCCGTAGTAATTTTTGTTATAATATGAGAATCACATAATGATCTACTTATTGCAATAAAGTAATAAAAATACACGACAAATCAACAAATCATATAGAGCAATTTGTATCGCAACAGTGATTCAGAATTATCCTAAACTCTGAAAATATAAAATATGATATATAAATACAATGCGAAAATTAGATTCTTTTAAAAGACGTATTAAGCAATATTATTTTGCTTACATTTTAGGATTAGATATTGGTGAGGTTTTTATTTAAATTCAGTTATATTTAAAAGCACATCAAAAGTACGTGAAAATAGGTATTCAAGGTTTTTTTTTTAAATCAGGTGGATTATAAAATTATGTATAAGGAAAAATATCCCTGGCATGTTCTTTTTATGTTGGGGGTTTTGTATTTTTTAGACAATATTGATAGGTGTAATGTGTAACAGTAAACACTATCATTTAATTAAGTAATAATTAAAATTGTAATATTGTGAGCGCGTAAAATATGGAAACATAAAACAACATTTTCTATTTATGTGTTTTCCAACGCTGCAAACTGTAATGTAGTTCTGAATATTTATTATTTTAATGCTTATGTTATTTGCTTTAGGGCATACTATGAATAAAATATTACACAATGTAACATTTATTATTTATCATATTTATATTCACAGTTAATTCAGCAACCCTTGTTTCACATACAGCAAAAATTCACGCTGAAATATCCTAGTGAGCGCTTTTCGAAGCCATTATAAACCATACACCGCATTCAGTTTTCAAGGAATTCGTCTAACCTCGGTCTAGGATTTAAACTACCATTGAAAAACTCGGCCTTAGCATTGAGGTTCAATAAAAACATGCCAATAGAGTTTGCCTACGAGATCCAACGTTCACGCCAGTAAAATTTTGTATACGTAAAATATGACATATGACAACACACACGGGAAATTCACTTCAACATTAGCGATACATAACCATTACTCGTCTTTGATCATCTACGGAAGTGAGCTGTACTTCCTGTTGTCAAACAATGTTCATTATCGATGCATCTCCCATTAGCGTAAACGCTAATTATTCTTGATAACAGACGCGAGAGTAATAGGAAGACAAAATATTACTGTCAAAAGCGATCGAAATGGAAACATTTCCGGTAATGCCAGCGTCTACCTTGTCTGTAACTGTTAGCGCTTTGTACTGGAATAGGCAGCTGTTGAATATTGAGATATAGGTATTTAATTAACAGCGAGGCACTTAGCCGATCTATTAGGTGTACGATTCCCGCCCCAGTTATAACAATACTACCCGCTTACAAAGTTCTATTGATTATTTGACGCAATATGCCATTGTGTCACGTTTATAGCTCTACTGTTTCATCTAGCTTACAAAGTAATAAACTATGAATACGTAGTCATTCGCGTGGCTTGAATAACACCTTGCCTGGAATCGAGATTTTGTTTAGATAGTCATTAGTGCAATATTTACTTTTTAATATTTTATAAAGTATCTTTAATAGAAAATTGAGATCTTTTACAAATATATTGAGAGAATGAAGCTGCTTATAATAATCTTCCAGTCATATTCATTAATGACATTAATGATACAGACATGTTACAAGCCTGGTAGCTAAAAGTCTCAATAGCTAATAGTTTTTGAAAAAAAAGGAATATTTACACTTTATGTATCTTTCGAATAGTCAATGTAAACTGACAAATTGCACGAATGACCGAATGCAATCACCATCATCATTATAGTTTCGATTTATAAAAAAAAGACAGATGACAACTCTGTAAAAACATGCAGGGGTTGTGAATGTATCACCTCTTCCAATATTGCACCTCTTCCAATATTGACCTCACATTATCAAATGCAGCTTCTTCGTCAAATTCCAATGATCCATTTTTCGATGATAAAACAAATCATTTTAAAATGTGAATTTAACTTGTTATGCATAGGTATTGTTTAGTTCTCATCAACTTACCCACGTATTTTTTTTTGCAATCAGCCCGAAGCAAATTACAGAAATTTTTTTGTTCTTCATCGACCATCAATAATTTCTGAAATTAATTTGTATATACCACAACTATAACATGTTTTATGGTTTGGTTTACATTTCTGTTGTTACACTGGTTAATAAATAACTAAATATATAAAGCATTTCTTCAATAAACTCAGAACTAGTGTCATACGTAATAGATAATAGACAATAACAAATTATTGCGACTCTGAACATAAATATAACTTATTTCGTAATCTTAGTTATAAAGAAAATTTAAAGGTTATTAAAAATATTTATTATTAAAAAAAAGATTAAATTGTGGTAAAAGAAACCGATCCCATAGTCTATTAGTTCCAAATACACTGCTTGTAGAGTGGAGATTAAACGATACTATATTCCCAATACTAGACAATAACGGTTCAATTTAATGTGACATGAAAGGTGTAATAAAACCAATAGTTAATAACATTTGTCTTGTGGTGGTCAAAAACGACATTTAAGATTTTATAGCATCATATACAACCTGAAATTTTTAAACCATGTTTTTAATTGTTTTAGCAAAAAAGCATTATCGGAATTAGTCGTTTGTAACAAAATCATTGCACGATACGAGAAATCTAATTGTGTACTTGAATTATCTGTAGAGACTGTGGTCTTGTTATGGTCGGCATGTTTGATTTTAACATTTTAGGTGGTCTTTTCGTCATTTTCAATTATGATGAATCACACTTGTTCATTAGCGGTAAATTTTAGACGAATGTTACATCTGTTGTGTGCATTTGCAAAGATTGAATTTGAGCTGGAATCAACTCATTTTGAGTATGTCACATCACTTTAAAACAAGTCTTCTTATTTATTGTTGATGGCATTTTTAAATTAAGAGCCTTTCCAACATCACCTGAACCCTGAATATATTGTGTTGCTCCTCCTTTTCTCGATAGTTTTTACGATATTTAAGGATGGAATTTTTACAGGAAAAGAAAAGAGCCAGACAAGTCAGTTACACAAGTGAAAGCAACTGTCATAAGATTAGTTCAATAACGGAAGAGTT
Source organism: Melinopterus prodromus (assembly GCA_964023965.1). Classification (NCBI taxonomy): domain Eukaryota; kingdom Metazoa; phylum Arthropoda; class Insecta; order Coleoptera; family Scarabaeidae; genus Melinopterus; species Melinopterus prodromus. The sequence goes on from OZ030391.1 coordinate 74,896,775, forward strand.
TAGTGCCAAAACAGTGCAAAAACAAAAATAGAAAACATCACAACAACTGTGGTACAATATATAAAACAGAACCAAGAAAATCCTTCAAAAATTAAAAATCAGGGATAGAACTCATATTAAAACGCGAAGTTGACCATAGTTTTACCACAATCATTAAACACAACTCAAGTACGCAATTGGATTTGTTGTGCCTGTGCAGTGTTATCGCTGCAAACGTAAAACTCATCAGCTTTTTTTTGAGTAACAACATAAATTCAAAATTTCTCTATAACCAGAAAGAAATCCAGTTTATACGGTGCTATAAAATCTCTACTGGCCTTTTTGACAAAAAAGAAAACATATGTCATTACCTATTAATTTTAATACTCCTTTTATTTTACAGTAAATTGTTTCGATATTATCTGAATGTGTATAATTGTATTAAAAGTATAACCTACTATTATCACGGTATATTTATATATGGGGTGTATTCATATATGAACAGAAGTATTCAACGTCTCTTTTTATTATATGTTAGAATGTAACGATAATACTGCTTCACTTTGATATTAAAAAAAGGTTTTCACATGCGCACTTGCAGCTATTTGAACAAACTTCTTTCGTTTTTCAGACGCCCCCAGGTGCAAAGAGGGCTTCGAGGAGATGCGGGTCGGCGTGATGCCCGGCGAGGAGATCCGTGTCCATTGCCACGTGGACGCGAATCCCGAGGTGATCCGTTTCTCCTGGACGTACAACACTAGTAAGGGTGTGTTTCCGGTGCCGGGCCACAACGTCGTGAATAAGGGCAGCGTGTCGACCCTTCACTTTACGGCTGGCGGCTCAGACATCGACTCGTTATCCTGTTGGGCCAGCAATATTGTCGGCCGTCAGGAGTCGCCGTGTCTGTTCCACGTCGTGCCCGCCAGTAAGTAGCTTTCTTTCTTTCTTTCTATCTTTCTATCGTTCCCGCCATGGGAAAGAAGCGGGACCGTTCCTTTCCTGAGGAGTGAAATCCCATCCCGTTCTGTACGTTTGTTATTACTGAGAGAGGGGCAGAGGGAAGGAAGGAAGGAAGGGATACGTTCAAATGTGCCCTTTGGATGGGCTTTATGGGGTTGCCGAGGTGGATAATAACCCCAGGAAAGGACAGGTTGCCTCTGCTATTCAAGGAGGTCGAACCGTATTGATGGGTATTACTTTGATGTGGGTAGGGGTGGGTCAGCACACAGGACCTGAATTTAATACTTTAATTGGATGTTAGTTCTGGATTTAAATGATCTGAAAATCTAAATCCAAATAACTAAATAAATTTCATACTTTATAAGCTTAATCGGTACGTATTCGATAGCAGCCTCCAGGTCCAGATGAAAAGATGATATGCAAAAATTCTTATTTCGCTGACGTTACTTGTTATGGTCGTCGTGTATGGGACCGTTGATGATTTTAATTCTGAATAGAGGAATAAAAAATGGAGTGTTAATAGACCAAAAAATAAACCCTAAAATGGGATATTACCTGTTTTGTGTTTTGAATGTTATTTGTGATTATTAGCTCAAAAATGAACTCAAAGAAGACTTGAATATCAAAAAAATCTTTGCTTTTGCCCTTGTTGGTCTGTAACTCTGTTCTAAATTTCATTGGAATAGCTAAATAATTGCCCTTATTGTAAAGATTTTAAGTAAAATCTCTTCTATTAATTATCGTATAGACAGAGTACAGTCTACGTACAGTCCTCGGAAAAGCAGTTGGTATTTGTGGGATTCTATTTTGGTTTTACTGAAAATAACTGTTTCAGATAAGATATAGACGAATGTATGTAGCTTTGTGATTTTTTTATCTTCCTTGCGTCCCTAATTTTATTTGATATTTTTTTAAATTCAGTAGTTTGTGGTTAGGACATAGACATGGTAACCATGGTTTATCGGTGGTTTCCATTAAAAAACAGAAAACATTGTCACAATGTTAAGGTTGTTTCTGGGGAAAGACGTTCGCAGGACGTTTATTGTTCTTGAATCTTATAGAGATTTCCAATGTGACAAGGTGCACTAGTTTAAAATATTTACTGATTTAGTAAAAATCGTTTTTCTCTCATTCTATATGTTTTTGGTGTGCTGAATCCAAATTTCATTTCTCATTTATTTCTTTGCTACTTCCCACGGATGTGGCTTCCCAACAAAAATCGCAAAAAAACTCAAAATTTTCGGCCGTTTTTCAGATTTTTGCAAAAGGTGATAAAACTATGCACTTTTCGAGATAGACCATCCCATACAAAAATAAAGTACATTAAATTTTCTATAAGAGCACTCCTAAAATGCCTTTTTGGTTGAACGATTTAGCCGCTAGAGCGCGCTGAAAGAACAGCAAATTTTCCTACCTTGTGTAGAACCCAGTCTTCGAGTTATTTAAAAATCTCCCTAAAACTTGGACTTGATTAAGATCACTTATTTTGGCCAAACCGTGTACCCGCGAGGTTGGGTTGATATATTATGTCATATTAAGCTAAGCGAAGCCACTAAGTCAAGGGCCGGAATGTTTATAGAAAAAACAAAATAGCAAATATATAGTTTTTAATAAATAAATAGTAATAATATAGGTGTCTACTGAATTTTTGGTGGAGGGCTCTTGTTATCACGGTTTCGCGTAATGTGACATTAAATTTCAACGTGCTCTAGCGGTGACACAGTTTGACCAAAATAACTGATTAAGTTATGCAATTTGTAGAGAATTTAATGTAGTTTTATCAGAATCTAAGCTTGTTTTGTAATTACACACTCATCACATAAAAGAAAATTTTGAGGTTTTTGCGATTTTTGTTGTGAAGCCATATCCGTGGGAAGTAGCAAAGTTAAAATTCTGATTCAGCTCCCGAAAACACATATAGAATGAGAGAAGAAAAAACTTGTATTTTTTCCCTTGCCAAAACACCATTTGACTGGACTCTAGGGTCGCATAAAAATTTTATGACCGTCCATAAGCAAAATGAAATAATGAAATAATATATCTGTATCTATGGTTTGCGAATGTGGCTTACTTCATTTTTTAGCCTCGCACCACGTTTGGGTTCAGTAAAGAACGGGTCATTGCCATTATCAAAAGATAATGGAATAAAATTGTAAATCAATAGATTTTGCTATAATCGCAAAAAAGTTGAATTCGTCTCCATTTTGCCCCCTAAACGGGTGGAACCAATATACAGTCTTGAAATATTATTTAATACATCAAAATAAAACTAGCAAAAAAATCAGCATATTTCTTTCGCCATATTTTTAACAAATTTTGCTGTTAAGCTATATTTGTTCTGTATTTTTGCATTTGTCCCGCCATTTTTAAACCTCTGCCCTGCGAATTTAATTATTGGACTTAGCAACCATAGTTCCTATGAAACCAAAAGTGGAGAAACATTAATGTATAATAACTACCAATCAAAACCAACCCACAAAAAAAGGCAAATCATATTACAACTACGTATATAATTTATATATACAGAAGAGAAACAATCCCTTTCAGACTTTTACGAACCCCAAGGAACCTATAAAAACAAAACGTGCATTTTGAAGGTGACATTTTAAGGTTTCCGTTGTTTACCGTCGCAGTAAAAAAATCTTCATCCAACCGTCTATCATGTTTCGCCCTGAGACGTAACATACGCTTTTTGGGATTGTTATTTCAATAAACTCACATGATCGTATAGGATTCTGCGAAGGGGAATAAATGCCGCTGGCGCGGCGCACTGAATTTGCGACGGAGATATGCCTATGTATATAGAACAGTTTGGCAGTTCTAGTTGATTCGATGTTTGCTATGTGTGATAATAATTTGTAAACGATTCATTCTTTATACTCTTACACCAAGTATAGCAGAGTCAATTCCCAAAGCGCACGTTAAAGACATTTCAAACATTCTCGATAGCAAGCATTCACGAAGTCGTGTTCTCCAGAGAATGAATGCGTACGTCCTCATCAACGTTGTTGTCATTCTGGAAGCAACAGTAGCAGACATTTTTAAATGAAGCGCTACCAGGAAAGGTTTTGTCTTTCTGCTGTTGGTGGTACTGGCGTGAGGATTTATGGCGATATGAAATTTTAGATTTATTACGGTATACGGAACGTCAAGTGCGGCCGGAAAATGTGAAACGGCAAATAAAACAGCGGGGAGGGGTTGTAGCCGGTTGCATCCGAGGTAGCTTCCAAGGCAATTTTCTACTTGGATAACACGTGCGAGCGCGCTAACGCATAGTTTTGTAGGTGTGGCTAGTAAATCAATGGAAAATTGTTGGCCACTTGAGTGAATCGATGCGATCTACGGAATCGAAACATATTTTTGTTACTTCTTGCTGTATTTTTCAATTTATAAATCAATTGATCATAAATCGATCAATTATACATTTATATTTAATTTCTGCAGAATTAGAAAGAAACAAAAATAAAGATCTACAAGCAATAAAAGCATTAGTAGAAACATTAATGCAATGTAGTTAAGCAAACTAGGGGTAAATATTTATTTAAAAATAGCTCAAATTGTGCCAAATTGAATACACAAACTGACAAAGAATAAACTCGAACACAAGCGCAACGAAAGTCCAGAAATTGCCACCGAATTTTATGAAAAGTGATAAGGATGATACTCCAATGTAATAGAAATAATAAATGAAGACAGTGTAGAGACCGTGTTTTTTGTGAGAGAAGAAATCGGTAAAATTATTAAAGAATGACAAATGCCCGAGAGGGTTGAATAATAAACGAATAAAAGCCTTCATAAATACTGATAAAGAAGAACTGAGGGCGCCCTTACACACTTTATATTAATAAAATATTATAATGCGATATAATGCGGATACCAAAATAATGGAATAAGTCAATGGAATAAGTCAGCTCTGCTACATAAATAAGGAGACCTGACTAATATACAGAACTATTTTTTAAAGAAGCTTGATTTCCTGTATTTAAATATTATTCTCATAGTGAACTCAAAGAAGAGTAATGATTGTAGTAGATGAATTTACAGGAAAAGTACAAAAAAATGCTATGAGTTATGGCTTTAGATTATCAATTAATTTGATTGAACTCATTTGCGGTTATCATAGTATGTAATTCCTCCCACATCAGCAAACAACCTTCAGGAATAATTGACACATACATGCATGTCAATTATAAAAACACGAAGATACAAAACCCTAGCAAATCCCACATATGATCGTTGGTCATACCATCGAATATGTGGAGGAATATTTGTGTTTGGGATGAATAAAAGAACGGGTCTTTTATTCATCCCAAATCGTTATAACTGATGCAAATGGAGGAATTCATTACTAGAATATTTGTGTATATTGGGCTGTTACTAACTTTCGACCAAAGGATGGAGATGGACCTAAATAGGAAAATTACGACCTCTATGAAAAGATAAAAGATGATCCTTACAAAAACTATTTAACATCAATAATATAAATAAGTTGACAATAAAGCAACATGGAACAAAGCGTACTGGAAAATACATGAAAATCCAAACTTCTAATAACAGAGATACGTTGAAAATTAGAGAAGAAAGTAGAATCCTTGGGATCAGAACGCTAAGCCCGGATGGCTTTTATCTAAATTAGGTTTGTGTTGAATTAATATTGGCTTTATTTTATTATTTGCTATAGGTATGGATGAAAGGTTGTATATCTTAACAAATGTTTCCGACAAATGTAAAAATAGGCGATGAACTTTTTATAGGCAAAGCCGTATTTCAAACACCGCAGAAGTTACAGACGTGAGCATTAGTATAGACTCTCTTTTAATAAAAGTTCGTGGATAATAAATTATACACTTTTGAAGTGAAAATTGTTTCTGCAGTCCAAGTTCATAGCAGTTGACCCAAGTTGACTTAACTTAGCAACCGGACGTGTGGTTACTTTGTTTCTTTCGAAACGGCTCTAACACCGTTTCGTAAGAAAATTCACTTCAATACATGGCAGAATATTTGCTTGTGAGGATTAGTATTAGACGTAGATACAATGTACATTAACTTCAAATCAATTTCCTGGTAAAGAATTCTGATCTACAATTTTTAATGTAACTATTTTTACTACCCAGCTGATAGGTAACGGAATATTTGAGAAAATTCAACTGCGAAGCATTTGACAACAGTAATTTGGCTCTGCACAACATTTTCATAAGGCTATATTGACTTAGTCAAATCAAGTTGAAAACAAAGGATTATTTTAACATTATATTTTTATGTAAACAATAATTTGCTTTTATGTTGGTGTGACTATCGTTATAAATGGTAAAACAAGTCTAGGTATAAATGACATGAGAACAAAATTCCCTCTGTGGTCTTATTAGCATTTACTACCACTGGTTTAATATCAGCAGCGTGTCCCCTTTTGAAATCCATCAACGCTATATTTACATAACAAAACCCAAGCTAGTAAACGTGGCCAGATTACTACCAAAGCTGCACGATTTAAACATTTAAAACATTTCAAGTCGAGATGGCTCGACTATACGCGATATTAAATCTCACTCCCCGACGGTGTTTACCACGCATTCATTCCTACATTTTCGCCATGCCGCGCGACTAGCTTTTCCCCGGAAAAAGCAAAATGCAAAACTGTGACGCCAGACCGTTGGTACTTCTAGGCAAAATCGTCCCTCCGCAATATTTTTTAGTTTAACCGGCTCTGGCGGTCGCCGCTGTGTCCGTGAGTTGTGTTCGCGGTTTAAATTCTTACGTTAAGCTTTTTAGCGCCCTCTACTGGCCGTTTAATAATTAACCCTCCTCGGTTCTCGGCATTTTCTTGTTTCGAATCGGGCAGAACCCACAGTACTAAGCTCTTTTAGACGATATTAAATGTAAAATGAGTGTGTTTGTGGTCGGTTGTACATTTATGAGTCTGGTGTGTTAAGTACGAGGATTAGAATTTCTTTGTTAGTTCGCGGGATTGCCACTAGGATGTGTGTTAACTACTTTATCAGGGGGACTTACGGGCACCTAAAGGGAGAATATTAATATTTGCGTTGTGGTTGGTGTTATATATTACTACTGTATTAGTTTCATAAATAGTAGTGTGCATCTTCATCACCAGTAAAAAAAAGTGGATTTGTATTACAACATAAATTTGTTGTAATTTGGTCTTCATTAAGTAATGAGGAAAAACTCAGTTTTCTGTACTAAACTACTGCTAAGGAAAGTAAGTCTTTCTATTTGCAGTATGTATAATATCCGGCTCGACGGACCATGTTCAAACTTCAGACAGGCCAGACTTTGATTTTGGAGAGAATAGGGTATAGGAGACCAGAAAAAGGAAAACCGAACGACTGTTCTGTGAATACTAATTTTATTAGAAAATCTATTGCCAATACTATGTATTGAAACTAAAGATTACCACAACAAGAAATCCAGTAGTGAAAGCAATAGTGAATTTCATAATAGTCAGTCAGATATGTAAAACTAATTAACAGACCAACTAAAGAAATATGAGGTTGAAATCTTCCAGCTGTTCCATGCTTGTGGTCATAGGTTTCAATAAAAGGAAAGCATGGAGATGTAGTCGTTTATTCAAACGTGATTACGAGACGATCGATTTTGACACTTCGAGTGTCATTCTCAAGTCTCGCTACATAGAAAACAGAAGTACAAGCTAAATTATCTCTCTCTGAATACAATCTACTCAGAGTCAATTATAAATTACTTAGATAAGTGTACATTCGGAGGGCTCATATGGTGAAAATTTAGGTTAGGATAGGCTTTGGTCCAAACCAACTGAATATGGCACCTTACACACTGAAAATAATAGTGTTACAATTACGAATGCTGACAAAGTAATACAACGGTAAACAGTTACCAGTGATAAGCACGAAAAACGATTCAATATCTCAAAATGTCAAAATACGCACGAGGTCGAATAATCATATCAAAAATTATGACATTGTAAAAACATTATGACACAATGGTAACAACACAAAATTCAATCATAAAAACAAGTGAGCAGAATGACAGTGACAGAGGCCAAACAAGCACAAGACGAAAAGGAAATGCGAAAATGGATAAATATAAATGGAGTTATATTAGGTTGGGTTTGAAGACCCTAAAACAGGTTAGAAATTCAAATTTTGAGTTCTGATAAGCGGGGAGAGGACAAAGTTAGAGAAGGTTTTGGAGAATTTTGTAAGGGATGATGTTACATTTCACCTAATATCATGTCGAGTTTTATAGTTATAGAGGTAATTGTCAGGGAAATCGACGATGTTATTCAGGAGGTTCTGTTCATCTCTATCTCTCATATTTTTCTTATGAATGTGGTAAATCTGTGTGCAGTCCATTAATATTGACTTTGGCAAATCTTTGATCAGTCAGCATGTGTTGTTATACTGCCGAGGAACTTCTAGATGTGTTCACGATATGTGGTCCTCAAACTACGGCCACTACTGGCCAATGTAGAGTCTCTCACAGTTGGAACATCTGAGTTCATACACTCCACTTTATTCTATATGTAGTATTGAGTCCTTGTTGTTTAAAAGTAATTTTTCAACACTGTTCTTTGTTGGGTGGGCCATGATTATGCTGTTCTTTGTCAAGGTTTGATGAACTTTCTTGTGCAGGGTTCGGTGGTAAGTCACTATCTTGTCACTTGTCATTTATGTTTCCTGCATATTTCCTGCAATATAAAATACGTACACATACGAATAGCAATGGGTGGGGAGTAACTGAAATATTCGCCCGTGAATTCACAGTAACAAAATTCAACCGCTGACCACGATAAAACTGATGAATTCATCAATTGTATCATGATAATATGGCATAAGCTGATACCTATCCAGCAGGGCTTCAAAGCCGTCCTTTATAACGATCCAGGGATTTCGGAATTAATATTTGTGACATTTCGGGAACCCGGATTGCATTCGTTTTTCCTATACACCTACAATGATATACATGTAAAGTACACTGTTTCTTTTGTCTTTTACTTTTAAATTAATCAATTATCATATTCATAACGAACTATATAATCATTAAATTTAAATACAGATACTGCCAAAAATATTCTACCTCCCGCAGTTATCAAGATGTATCCCTCTTTTTGAAAATATTCAGACGTGGAACAATAGAATGTTTATACTGCACATCAAGATTTGTATGAACAGTCATCAGACAGTAAAATTTATCGTGTATAAAGATTTTTGCAAATACAGTCCAGTTCCAATAAAAGCACTTTTCATGTTCAGTATGTTAAGAACTTGCAAACATCAACGTTGGACATCTCCTGCACAACAAATCCATTAATTACATTTTTATTATTTACATTTAACCATTAAATGATCACATTGGACACTTTTGTGTCCTAATTCGTATTCAGACTAACGAAATCTGTCAAAAACTCGCTTCTCATTAACTAAATTCATTTCATTTGTTAATTTTCAAATATCATTTCTAGAATATATTCTGTTGTTAGGGTAATTGCATAAATTGTAAAATTTTGTAAAATTTCAATCCTGTCGCTGCTTCCAACAATTGTGAACAATATTTTAGCATTCCCGGCAAAAGTACAAGCTAAGTTTGCTTTCAGAACTCAAATTCGTTAACATTGCAAAAATTACTTTTTGGCATTCAGAGATAAATTTTTAACACCCTACATAATAGGAAACTCTTGAGAAATATATCGAAACCGACCTTCGCTACTCAATGACAAAATCCAAGTTCCCTAATGTAACTAAATATTTTAATCAATGTTAACGTTTTTTTTTCGAAATTTTTCTTTTGCAATGCACCCCTACATTCTTATTCTGCCAATAATTCTAATATTCTGATCAATAAGAAAAACTGGAAGTTGTTATCAAAGAAATGTCGATGACGTTGTAGCCCAAAATCTTTTGAAAGTTGAAAATTAAATTTGAAATGTTTACTTTGATTAGAGAAAATTGGCGAATCCGAGCAGTTTGGAAGACAATCTGATGTTCTGATTAGAAAGAATAAACTTTAAACCTTAACGTTGAGACCTTTGTCATGTTTAGAAGTTGACATCATCGTGGACAACAAAGTCATTAATTTATATTTTCTATAATTACACGTAAACATTAAATGATCACATTGGAAACTTTTGAGTCCGAATGCGTATTCAAAGTAAAGAAATCTATCAAAAACTACTCCTATTCGCTCCCCATTCACAAAATTCATGTTTTCTTAATTGACAAATATCATTTATACAAAATATTCTGATGTTAGAGTAATGGCATAAATTATATCTTTATGTCAAAATCTCAATACTGTCGCTGCTTCCAATAATTGTGAACAATGTTTTAGCATTTCTAGCAAAAATACAAGCTAAGCTTTCTTTCAGAACTCATAAATTCGTTAACAGTGCAAAATCATTTGAATGTTGAAAATTGAATTTGAAATGTTTATTTGGATTAAATAAACCTGACGTATCCAAGCAGTTTGTAAGACAATCTGACTACCGAAAATTGGTAGTCACTTCCCAGTCAGATAAAAAAGTCTAACAATGTTTCCCAGTGTTACCAGTGTTGATTATTAAAATGCACGTTGAAAGTCAATGATTCCAGGAGATTACTCCCTTGCGTCATATGTCTTGTTTGCTACTTGAGGGAACGACAAGTATATTTGCCCAGACCATCAATCTACAGATTAGCACTTCATAATAGTGTTTGAAATCCATAATTAGCAGTTAATATCTATGAACTTGCATCACCCATAGTATCTAAGTGGGCTGTCGCGAAGCCACGTCATCGTCACGGTCCAATGGATTTTGACGTACCTACACCTGCAACAACTTTTGAGAGGCCAAAGTTTCCCGGATAATTAGCACATTAAGTGGTCGTGAATATTCATGGGGACGGATGGAAATTGGAATCGAGTGCCCCGGCAATATGGAAATGTAAATACCTGGGTGGCGTCGTCGACGACGACGGCGTCGCGTCGTGGCTGTCACCAGACGCTGGCGTCGAAGAAAAGTGGGGACGATTTGCATGAAAATTAAATCAGCGAGGTAACATTTTCTAAACGGGCTGGTTTAGAGTTACAAGGGCCAGGACCGGAGGACGGGTAAGCAGGGCTATTTTTACGGGTCAGGTTTGGGATTTATAATTAAAGCGCTGCGCTCGACGAAATCCTTTCCCCAGAAAACATACCTCCATTAGCAGGAAAAGAACTTTTGTGGTTGAGTAATGAAAGAGATGATGTACTTACGAAAGGTCTAAATCTAGTTGTTAATTTCAATTAAATTCACACGGGTATCATTATGAAACCGAAAACAGTGTGACAATTAAGGTGACTTTTTAGTTTCGTTTTGTACAGAGATTTTTGTTCTTTTATTACATATTGCTTTAAATTTGTGTGCATGTAATCAAAAGATATTGTGGAAACTTGTATAGCGTGTGTGTCTACCACATAGGATCCGTTTTAAAATCTTTTCTGATGGATTGCAGCATGCTAGATTTACCAGTGGTTCTGGTGCAAAAACAATGCAAAATTGGTTATTTTGTAATACAGTACTTGACGATCTGCGCGACAATAAATCCCTTTATCTACTTTGAGATCGTTATAAACTCATAACAAAACCGCTTTCGGTATCGTTATGAAAGCACTACTGGTACTGATTTCAATGAATCTTTGAAATTACTGATGATTAGTGACAGAAGGATCTGATTTGTAGTCTTTTAGCTGAGACTCTTGTTGTTGATAAATTAATGAACATTAAGTTTATATTTATTGTGGAGTGAGTTACCTAAAACGAGTAATTCATATTTCTCGTGCAAAAAATACTACATTTAAAGACCGGACCTACCCCAAAACGTTGTTTTTAAATTATAAAAATGATGCTGCCTTTCAACGAACGATTTGAAAAATAGTGTTCAAACCAAATAACAAACAACATAGTTTATTTTTTTAATAAAAAATAAATTTACTATTATCATTCTGTACAAAATTAGTTATTTCCTAAAAGCTCCGCGGTACGCGTATTTATTATATCAACATAGAATAAAAATTTGATGCATCTAAAATCATTTGCTATTCATTTTTAGTCTTAGTTTTACAAAATAGCAAAATAACGTACTTTCCTTTCTCCTCATGGCAAACGTTTTACAGTTCTTAGTTTTCAAATTGAAACCTCGGTTAAAAATATTGCTAACTATAAAATCTGCAGATGATATAGGATAGTTTTATGTGATCTGAATTCCCATCAATACGTTTCAAACACCTTCTTTACTAATATATAATTTAATACGCCCCAAAACCTAATAAATCACAATTTAAATTAATTAACCGATGCTCTCTTGTTTCAAGACAGGCCCGAGTCCCCAAGGAATTGCGTGTTGAAAAACTCGACCACGGGCACGTTGGAGATAATCTGCAGCCCCGGAAGAGACGGCGGCATGGCCCAAAGCTTCGTCCTTGAGGTGTCGGATCTGACCGGCGTCCAGAATCCGGAGAGCGTCACGACGCTCAGCGACCAGGCGGAATACCTGACTCCTCTGTTCAGGGTCCTGGGGGAGCAGCCGATCTTCAAGTTGCACAACCTGGAGGCGGGCAAGACTTATCAGGTGGTGTTGTACGCGCAAAATGCCAAGGGACGATCGAAACCCCCTGTGGTCCTGAATAATGTTAGGGTCGATATTCCGATGGATCCTGTCAGTAATGGGAGAGGTAAGGGAAACCTAAAGAATAGAACAAAAAGAAAAATAAATCAGTCATTGTACAAAATATCATTTGAGATAATGGATGGAAATTTATTCAATGTTTGTTTAATTAAATAGGGACAATGCGTCCTTACTTTAAAATGACGCTTGTGCATTTTGACGAAAAGAAAAAACAATAACTGTTTATGTTCTAATCAAATTTTACCAAAATGTAGGAGTGTTTATGTTTATGTTATTTGTAATGTTTATATATACTGCGGGCCAAAAAAATTTATTTTTTATTACTCGTATTTCCAATGATATTTAGTCAATTAAAAATATCTTTAAAAAACGAATTTGTTGTAATGTAACAATTGAAACCACACCATATTTGCACGTTTAAATCACTGTTATGTTCGGCTACTTTATGTTCGGCTATCAGTATGGTTTGGTAAAAAGGACAGTAGAGATTTTATAGCATCGTATACAGCGTGATTTTTTCGTATACAGGTAAACATTTTTAAACGATTCTTTTATTGTTTTTACTACAAAAAACAACGGAACTGGGCATTTGTAACAAAAACATTGCACAGGCACGAGCAATCTAATTGTGTACTTCAGTTACCTTTAAAGATTGTTGACGAACCATTTCCAGTTTTTTTTTATGGGCGGCATGTAGATTTCAATATTTTAGGTTGTCTTCTTGTTACTTTCAATGATGATATGTTGTTTAACTGTAAATTTTAAAAAGTGTTACATCTTATTTTTTGTCTTTGCTAGGATTGAATCGCAGCTGGAATTCAAATTTTCTGTCAATGTCACATCACCTTAAAAAAAGTCCTCGTTTTTATTTGTTATGGCATTTATTAATGAAGAGCATTTCTAACATGAGCCTGAATCTTGAATACATTGTGTTGCCGCTCTTTATTTTGATATTTCTCATTTGAAGGTGTAATTTTTACATGAGAAGTGAACAGCCAAGACCTAACCGCCAGACGAATGAAACAAAACTAGTCGAATAAAAAATGATGTCGGCTTTAGTTCCAAAACACTGCCTAAACAAAAACATTAAAATTTGCAAAAATCTACAGCCCAACAAGTGCGGTACAATATGTAAATAGGTAGAAAGAAAAAACCTTCAACTATCAAAATCAAACCAAAAAACTAAAATTTTACCGTGGCCATGCATTTGGATTTGTCATGCCTGTGTTGTGATAACACTATCGTTACAAACGTCCAACTCTACTGCTCTTCTAGGTATAAAAAGTAAAATCTCTATAGGTCTTTTTAATCAAAAGAGACAAATTTCCTTGCCTATTTCTTTTAATACACATTTAATTTCACATTAAACAGACCTGATATTATCACAAATGGTGCATACCCGTACATAAAGTAACAACATTGGATTCAAACCTTCAGTTATTGCGAGTATGGTATGTTTTGATACTTCATAATACAAGTATTTAGTTTTTCAAAGACGTTCTTGAATTTACTAAATACCACCGTTTTTTTTTGCCCACAGAGTGTATATAACAGTAAAACTTACTTTTAACCTAAATCCTGACAAGTTTTTATCTTTGAGAGCGCTTTTGAGGATCTACGAGAAAGGCCTGTTCACTCTCGTTTATTCACAAAATTTCCAGTAATATCAACATTACATGATTTTTATTGATTGTGTAAGGTGGTATAAGTGGCATCGAATTTGCATATAATTAGTTCAATAAGAAATATCCTGATAGTGGTGGTTACCAAATATTTTAAAAATATATTAAGTATACAAAAAAAATATATTAAGCATTATGTAAATTGTATGCAATAATTTCTACGTCTTTCTGGATTATAATCCTTAATAAATAGAGGAAAGAAATGGTCTACCTGGCATCAGGTAGAGCAAAAAAAAACTATGGATAATTTTACAAGTAGTAGGTATGTTGTACTCCAAATTATTGCACAACCTGTTTATGAGGAGTATAGAGTTTGCCCATGATTAGAACAAGGAGCAAGCGTTTAATCTGTTCTGTGTTTCCTAAAAGAAAACTTGTCAATTAGCTTCCCACTTTCTATGACACTCTGGGTAAGTCAGAATGTAGACGAACAAGTTTGGGTGTGCTGTTTCATCGCAATATGCCATATTTTTAAGGAATGGAATTTATTTTTACATATTGAATAACTTGTTTTTGGATATGGAAGTATCATACATATTTAATAATATGGAGATATTGTCCTGAAGCTGTATAAGCTTTATAAATATCCCAAATGTCCACTAAATATCTGTATTTAGCTAAAACGAATTCGAGTTCAAAACCATTAAACGATTTTAATGCTGAAGTGGCATTTTACGCATTTTCCAATTGAAATGTGATTCTGACTTCTGTCCGTAAAAAAAGCAAGAGCCATTGTCCGATCAAGCCTCCAATTAGTAATGTCGCATTTGCCGAGCGCTACACTCAGAATGTACCATCAATTTTACTGTGGGGTACTGTGGGGTACTGTCTCCAGGGTTTATTCCTATTTGTCGAAAAGTTAAAAGTTATGTTTTAGACGTTCTGGAATGTCTACAAAAGGGGTGACAAAGAGACGTTAATATGTATTACTATTCCCAAACCTAAATGCATTTCAAAAATATCTTCGCGATTAGTCCATTAATATTACCGGTTTTTCGTCCCGAGTTTCCTAGAAATCGTCAGTAAAAACGGTTAACACGCGACGTAATCTCCCGTGAAATTCTGCGCCATGATGACCGACATATGTTTTCCCGTGTTTAAAGTTGTGTTGTTCTCGGGGCTTGGGAAGTGTTCGAGCGTAAGGAAGGACCACTCGTCTCGCCTGGGGTTTGAAAGGGGGTCGGGCGGAGGCGCTGCCGTAGCGTCCGCTAATGCCCGGGCCCTTTCATTAGATTCCCAGGCCCTCTTAATGTGCAAAAACTTTGTGCAGGGAGTTACGAAGTTTCATTTATCTAATTCAGCGCGCGAAAATAGATGAGTATAACCTAATTAATTACACTTGCTACTCGCCCGGCTCGCTAGCTCGCTACTCGGACCTAGGAGAGATCACAAGTTAATTGTATTTGTTTTTTCTTGTCTCTGGATGCTACCTCTTTACCACCCGTCCACGCCTCATTGATTCATACCTCCATGATTTGACCTATGATGATATTAGAGATGGATATAGTATCGTGTATTTTCTTTATGTGAAAAAATCTGATGTGGCCAGGCACATGACTTTATCATACAATATATAAAATTAATAGTTTAGCTGCATGAGAATCTATTCTATTGAGATAAATCGTACGTATTGTCAAATCATCAGCATTTGACACTACCTACACTACGTCATTAGAATAATAGTTATTTATGTCACAAATGCCGAAAGTACGGAATAGCGCGACGAGCGGTGATGCGGCGCGTCACCGAAGGCGGAGTGTCGCCGTCGCATGTGAGCGAGTCGGCTATCTAGTTTTTGGCAGGAGCGACATCAACGTTTATTGTGTTGCTTTTTAAGAAATCCGTATTTTAAAAAAAAAATAAATGATTTCTGTATAGTAAATGCTAGGTTGGTACCACTTTGACGAAACGTCAAGTTTAAAAGTGCGTTCCGATTAGTAGGTAATGGTAGCTAATGGCGGTGGTAGAATACGAATATATAGTGTTTCTTACATATCGTGATAATGACACATATCAGTTTGCATGTGCATAAACATGAGTCACTATCAATTTTCTATTGGAAATACTATAACGGCGTCTGCTACCACTGCCATTATTACTAATGAAAACGCACCTTAAAAAGGTAATTAAAATTCTGACAGATTTATATTTGTTCATGACACATCCCTACCAAAATACTAAAATAAAACTACACTCATCGCTATACTTTATTTATAATTTTCTCAATGTATCGTTTTTGGAATTAGATATAAAGACGGGTTGATATTTCTTATCAACAAATAATCAAATTGGTGATCTTACTTTATTTGAAATTTGTATTATAAAATTTGCCGCACTACAGCGGCAACGTTCCATAGTGGTTCTCCAACCTCTGATGAGATCAGCTGTTTTCGAATGTGACAACACAAAAAATATTTGTCAAAAACCTGGCTACTATCTAATTTCATATCAATGCAGATGCGACCGATCTCGATCAAATAGAATTTGCTCTTGAAGCTAAACTATTAATTTTACCAAAAAATTTCATAGGCATAAATTATTCGAAATTTCCTCTACTTTAATTTATTAATGAACTATTTTGTCGAAATTACAGAAATGGCGGCTCATTTCCAAAATCCTTCAAAAAGGCTTAGAATAACCTAAAAAGCTAAACTATTAATTTTACCAAAATATTACATAGGCATAAATTATTCAGAATTTCCTCTACTTTAATTTATTATTTAACTATTTTGACGAAATTAGAGAAATAGCGGCTCATTTGCAAAATCCTTGAGAAAGGCTTAGAATAAACTACCAGTTCCTTTGGACCCTTTTTAACCAAAAGCTTTTCAGCTCTAAGTTAGGTCATGAAACTTCTAATTATGAACTTTCGTCCCGATACCTTTAGTAGTTTTTCCAGAATCATCGCCACAAAAATCGTTTACACACACACGCACGCACGCACGCACACACACACACACACACACACACACACAGACATTTTTTTGTACCTTGGTCAAAAATGTTCAGGGGACCCAAAAAGACCTATTTCCGCTAAAATCTCAATTTTTTTTTTCGTCATGATTACAATACTTTAGCATACTGCGTATGATAAAGTAAAAAAAAAAATCTGATGTGGCCAGGCACATGACTTTATCATACAATATATAAAATTAATAGTTTAGCTGCATGAGAATCTATTTGACTGAGATAAATCGTGTCTGCATTAAAATTAAACTAGTTAGCCAGGATTTGACAGATATTTTGATAGTATCAATAGTAGTATCAATAGATATCAATAGTATCAATCAAAGGTATTGTCAAAGCATCAGCATTTGACACTACCTACTGTCATCAGAATAATAGTTGTTTATCTCACAAGTGCCGAAAGTACGGAATATCACACCGATCGGTGATGCGGCGCGTCACCGATGGCGGAGCGTCGTCGTCGCAGGTGAGCGAGTCGCGCTATGTAGTTTTCGGCAGGAGCGACATCAACGTTTTTTGTATTGCTTTTTGAGAAATACGTATTTTAAAAAAAATCAAAAATGGTTATATTTCGGTATAGAAATGTTAGGTTGATACCACTTCTACGAAATGTCAAGTTTAAAAAGCTAATTCAAATTCTGACAGATTTATATTCGTTCATGACACTGTAGATGACGTTCCATAGCGGTTCTCCGAGTGTGACAGCGTGGTGACAGCCATAGATATTTCTGCGGTGACAGCACAAAAAAAATATTTGTCAAAATCCTGGCTACTATGTAATTTCATATCAATGCAGATGCGACCGATCTCGATCAAATAGAATTTGCTCTTGCAGCTAAACTATTAATTTTACCAAAAAATGTCATAGGCATAAATTATTCAAAATTTCCTCTGCTTTAATTTATTATTTAACTATTTTGACGAAATTACAGAAATGGCGGCTCATCTGCAAAATCCTTGAAAAAGGCTTAGAATAAACTACCAGTTCCTTTGGACCCTTTTGAACCAAAAGCTTTTCAGCTCTAAGTTTGGTCATAAAACTTCTAAATATGAACTTTCGTCCCGATACCTTTAGTAGTTTTTCCGGAATCGTCGCCACAAAAATCGTTTACACACACACGCACGCACGCACGCACACACACACACACACACACACACACACAGACATTTTTTTGTACCTTGGTCAAAAATGTTCAGGGGACCCAAAAAGACCTATTTCCGCTAAAATCTCAATTTTTTTTTTCGGCATGATTACAATACTTTAGCATACTGCGTATGATAAAGTAAAAAAAATCTGATGTGGCCAGGCACATGACTTTATCATACAATATATAAAATTAATAGTTTAGCTGCATGAGAATCTATTCTATTGAGATAAATCGTACGTATTGTCAAATCATCAGCATTTGACACTACCTACACTACGTCATTAGAATAATAGTTATTTATGTTACAAATGCCGAAAGTACGGAATAGCGCGACGAGCGGTGATGCGGCGCGTCACCGAAGGCGGAGTGTCGCCGTCGCATATGAGCGAGTCGGCTATCTAGTTTTTGGCAGGAGCGACATCAACGTTTATTGTGTTGCTTTTTAAGAAATACGTATTTAAAAAAAATAAATGATTTCTGTATAGTAAATGCTAGGTTGGTACCACTTTGACGAAACGTCAAGTTTAAAGGTGCGTTCCGATTAGTAGGTAATGGTAGCTAATGGCGGTGGTAGAATACGAAATTATAGTGTTTCTTACATATCGTGATAATGACACATATTTGTCTGCATGTGCATAAACATGAGTCACTATCAATTTTCTATTGGAAATACTATAACGGCGTCTGCTACCACTGCCATTATCACTAATGAAAACGCACCTTAAAAAGGTAATTAAAATTCTGACAGATTTATATTTGTTCATGACACATCCTTTCCAAAATACTAAAATAAAACTACACTCATCGCTATACTTTATTTATAATTTTCTCAATGTATCGTTTTTGGAATTAGATATAAAGACGGGTTGATATTTCTTATCAACAAATAATCAAATTGGTGATCTTACCTTATTTGAAATTTGTATTTTAAAATTTGCCGCACTACAGCGGCAACGTTCCAAAGTGGTTCTCCAACCTCTGATGAGATCAGCTGTTTTCGAATGTGACAACACAAAAAAGTATTTGTCAAAATCCTGGCTACTATGTAATTTCATATCAATGCAGATGCGACCGATCTCGATCAAATAGAATTTGCTCTTGAAGCTAAACTATTAATTTTACCAAAAAATTTCATAGGCATAAATTATTCGAAATTTCCTCTACTTTAATTTATTAATGAACTATTTTGTCGAAATTACAGAAATGGCGGCTCATTTCCAAAATCCTTCAAAAAGGCTTAGAATAACCTAAAAAGCTAAACTATTAATTTTACCAAAATATTACATAGGCATAAATTATTCAGAATTTCCTCTACTTTAATTTATTATTTAACTATTTTGACGAAATTAGAGAAATAGCGGCTCATTTGCAAAATCCTTGAAAAAGGCTTAGAATAAACTACCAGTTCCTTTGGACCCTTTTTAACCAAAAGCTTTTCAGCTCTAAGTTAGGTCATGAAACTTCTAATTATGAACTTTCGTCCCGATACCTTTAGTAGTTTTTCCGGAATCATCGCCACAAAAATCGTTTACACACACACGCACGCACGCACACACACACACACACACACACACACACACACAGACATTTTTTTGTACCTTGGTCAAAAATGTTCTGGGGACCCAAAAAGACCTATTTCCGCTAAAATCTCAATTTTTTTTTTCGGCATGATTACAATACTTTAGCATACTGCGTATGATAAAGTAATAAATGGATAGTAACATCCCGGCGCATCCACCATTTTGGTAAATAGTTAAATAATAAATTAAAGTAGAGGAAATTCTGAATAATTTATGCCTATGTAATATTTTGGTAAAATTAATAGTTTAGCTTTTTAGGTTATTCTAAGCCTTTTTGAAGGATTTTGGAAATGAGCCGCCATTTCTGTAATTTCGACAAAATAGTTCATTAATAAATTAAAGTAGAGGAAATTTCGAATAATTTATGCCTATGAAATTTTTTGGTAAAATTAATAGTTTAGCTGCAAGAGCAAATTCTATTTGATCGAGATCGGTCGCATCTGCTTTGATATGAAATTACATAGTAGCCAGGATTTTGACAAATATTTTTTTGTGTTGTCACCATAGGTTGTCACATTCGAAAACAGCTGATCTCATCAGATGTTGGAGAACCACTATGGAACGTTGCCGCTGTAGTGCGGCAAATTTTAAAATACAAATTTCAAATAAAGTAAGATCACCAATTTGATTATTTGTTGATAAGAAATATCAACCCGTCTTTATATCTAATTCCAAAAACGATACATTGAGAAAATTATAAATAAAGTATAGCGATGAGTGTAGTTTTATTTTAGTATGTTGGTAGGGATGTGTCATGAACAAATATAAATCTGTCAGAATTTGAATTACCTTTTTAAGGTGCGTTTTCATTAGTGACAATGGCAGTGGTAGCAGACGCCGTTATAGTATTTCGAATAGAAAATTGATAGTGACTCATGTTTATGTATATGCAAACTAATATGTGTCATTATCACGATATGTAAGAAATACTATAATTTCGTATTCTACCACCGCCATTAGCCACCATTACCTACCAATCGGAACGCACCTTTAAACTTGACGTTTCGTCAAAGTGGTACCAACCTAGCATTTACTATACAGACATCATGTAATTTTTTTTTAAACACAAATTTCTTAAAAAGCAACACAATAAACGTTGATGTCGTTCCTGCCAAAAACTAGATAGCCGACTCGCTCATATGCGACGGCGACACTCCGCCTTCGGTGACGCGCCGCATCACCGCTCGTCGCGCTATTCCGTACTTTCGGCATTTGTGCCATAAATAACTATTATTCTAATGACGTAGTGTAGGTAGTGTCAAATGCTGATGCTTTGACAATACCTACGGTTTATCTCAATAGAATAGATTCTCATGCAGCTAAACTATTAATTTTATATATTGTATGATAAAGTCATGTGCCTGGCCACATCAGATTTTTTTATTTTGTCAAGTTTCTGACGGACAGTTAATTATTGAGCAAATTTGCGTTGAGAAAAATTAGCTCAAAAATGTAAAATTGTGCACATTAAGATAAAGGCACGACTGGTTTTGCAAAAACGAATTTAGACAGATTTACTGAAAACGTTCAAAACACATTAGAGAGAAGCGGATATGCGCAAAATATTGTGGATGTTTATGGCTGTCTTAAAAATTTACAAATAGTCGGAATGCTATTAAATTCAATTGATATGTATATGTAAATTAGGATTATTTGCATGTTTACATGCATGCATGCATTGTCTAACATTAGTTACTGAGATATCCGCTTCCATTAATATCTTGTTCACAACCTTTAGTACATAACTAGTGTCACATTAGTTTGATACATGTGGTGTACAGTTGTAATGGAAAATAGATTTGTGAAGTAAAGCCATTTTGCATAGTTTTTATAGTAATATTTTTGCATTATTATTTCTCTAATAGTTAAAAGAGCGAAAAGGAATCGACGGTAGCCGCTTGGGTATTATAAATCAAAAGTCAGATCATATCTTTACCGGCCGCAATATTCGGCGAAAATTGTCTCCGATTACTTTCACGCTATTAGTAATAATAGACGTAAGAAAACAAAAACGACAATTTATAGAAGGGACTCTAGTGCAACCTATACAAAAATTTAAGTTTTTGTGCTAAGCGGTTTAGAAGGATAAATCGGTAAGTCGAGCGTTAATTTAGAAATGCCAACAATATTTTCATTTTGACTCCACTTCCGGCTTAAATAGAAACGGCACGCCTGTAATCTGGATACAGTTTTACATATGCGAATGGACTTAGTTCTTCTCTGTATATACTTAAGAGGAAGCTCTCACGAAACCGGTGAAAAAAAATTGTCTTTCATATTTTGAAACCTTGAAATGTATAAAATAAGCTCCTGAAACAGCTTTTTTGATTCTGGCAAGTTTTACAGTTTTATCGCCTATGGCATTCTCCGGTAATAATTTTCTGTAATAAGGCGGCGCAAAGAGATGTGTTTATTCAACTGATAATTTTCGGTAACGCTTTAAAGTGGAATGTGAAATTTGGATATAGTATCTAGAGCGGATATATCTAGGTTCTTATGTTGAGTAAATTATTATATATCATTGAATTTATATCCAAAAAGTGTTTTTAAAAGTATAATGTTTCTACCGTCTCTTGTAGAGTTTATTACACCGATACAACCGACGCGTTTTTCTAGAAACGCGATCTACAAACCTGACATGCGCGGTTACTTTTGAATCGTTTATCTTATCAAGTTTATTTATTTTTTTTCCCTTAGAGAGAATACTTTTTATTGGAGGCTTAATCTCATAATAAGTGAAACTTTTCAATAAGTATATTATTTGTAACGATTTGAAAGGGAAAAAAACCTGTACAAAGTCAAACATAAAATTCAAACATTTTGCCATTTTGTCAATTTTCAACTTTAAAAAAAAAAACGTTGATTTAGACTCCAACTAATTTCAACTAGTTTCACAACGCCTTTGAAATTTAGATTTCTGGTTGTCTTTATAGGAGCTATCGTGCAGATTATTGAGAACAGCTACCCGCGCAGGACCTGAAACTTCCTACAACAGTATCCAGTTCTTGCATATAGTTTTTCTGGCACAATTTCTTTTTGTACACTAAAGTAACAATGAATAAAATCTAACAAGTAACGTTTGTTTTGCTTATTTCCGTAGAATCTGAATCTGAATTGAGTTGGGCCAATTTTTTCAGAGAATTAATCCTAAAGCAACATATTTTTCTCAAAAGCTAAACCCAATTCGGAATTTCTGCTTTTAGATTCAGAGGAAATTATGGACAAGATAGGTTAAATCCATAAAGTATAAAGGTTACTTTCATTTTCTATAAATGGACATTTGCACAAGATCAACTTTTTTTCATTACTTAAATTTCACAAAAATAGCTTCTCAAAACCGTATTTGTTTTCTTAATGTGCAGATTCCGGCGAGCCGGAAATCATCGAAGGCTTCCCTGTGAAGCAGAATATCACACTTCTTCTTATCACATTGGTAGCATCGATATTCCTGCTGATCATCTGCATAGTCTGCACAGCCAGTATGCTGGCCTGCAAGAAAGAAACCGTCAGCAAAGTGATCGTACGGCGACCTAGAAGGACTAGCAAGCCAAACGAAGACCTGGAGCTAGCCGAGACCGAAGGTGGCTTCGGAGAAGGCTTCCACAGGCGGAGCGCCCAATACAGAGCAAGCATGTACGCACCAGATCCATCAGATCACGACTCGTTTGGTAACAGACAAACAGGTTAGTGTTACGTCTAAAAAATTCTCATACATTTTCATCAATCATCTGTAAAAAGTATAAGCGTTTTCAGAATTAGTATAATGGTTCATTGGGACATAATCTAGATACAATTTTAAAGTCATTTTGATTTTTTATACTCAGGCTGGTCTTAATTAACTGACTAGTTGGAAAGTTAAACCGCAACGGGTCCTGACCTTCATTAAATAGGGTTGTAGTAAAGGGTGAATGTTTGCGGAAGTTGTACGTGCTGCCCCTTACTACTAGGTTGCTATTCCCAGCTAGATATAATGAGTAATTATGAAGGGAAACTAGTTTATGGTCGAGGCCCGGGTTTGTCAGCGCTTACGGGTCCGCTTTTTGCGTTGGGCGTCGTGCAGCTTTAAAGTTAGTTCTTGGTGGGAACTGTTAACATTGTTTACGCCTTTTGAGTGCGGTTGAAAGAAAAAAGATCAAAGTTGGACGAAAGCTAATGGTGTGGCCTGTACGTAATTATAAACTTGAACTTGAAGTACAAGGGAAACGAGGTTTTTAAATCAGTATTATTATATTACAATGAGTTTAAAATCGATTTTACTTAAAAGTAACACAACTCGAATCTTATTCGGTAATTTTGCCCTTTTAGTCTAGTCAAATGAAATGAATAGCCACAGGAAGAAAGTAATCAATGTTAACGTTAACACGAGTGTGTTTTAATTATAGAGATAAAACCTGAAGAAATTATCAGTAATGACACGATTGTTGCAAACGATATTGTCGAAAATGTCGAAGTTAAAAGGTAAGGATAAGTATTGTTATCGCTGTCGTACGTAGTTAGAGCTTTTGTTTTTGCGAGCACAACATTTGTCACTCTTTACCTTAAGGGAAACACTACACAAATCGATGTGATACAAGCTGGACAGGCGCTTTGAGCTTTGGGCAGACGACATACAAACTTTATATTAGGTATATATGCCAAAAATCCCAATGATTAGGTTCATCTGTCAACTTTGCTTCTACTTTTGTTCGCAATTTAGCATTTTGTAGTAACGTGTGATTTTCAAAGTCACTAACAGTAATTCAAAGAATTTAAAGCATTTAATCAGAGTATTTTCTCTTAAAATATCTTTATTTGTAAAAGAAACTGTGTTGATGTTTCCCGGTGTTATCTAAATGTAATATGGTAATGCAACATCAATACTCGAGATGATTTGTGCCACACTACTACCATTACATCTAATATCCCGAAGTAATCAGCTAAAACTCCCCCGAGTGCTCTCGGCGAGTTCAGGAGGACCGCCCCCGCCAAGCGAACTCAAATACAGCGGCACAACCGCTACGTGAACACATTATGAAAACAGACCGATTTTCAGTAATTTAATACTGAAACAGCACGAATTAGCGTGCCGAGTGCACGCATACGCGCCAAGCGGAATCGCCCAACAAATTACCGAAGGCACGAGCAAACAAACATACCGCTGCATCTCTCCTCTAGTAGAGCGTGCACGTAGTACGGTCGCATGCCCGTTGGCCAGGCCTAGGTGCTACTATAGCGGTTTAGAAGCGCACATTCGTACGTTTCCCGATACAATGTATACTGTGGGTCAAATGAAATTTAATATAGAAATTTTCGTGGATAGTAAAGTAAACGTTCCAAATTTAGACACTGTCCTAAATTCCGACTTGTTTCTGTTTAGTTGGATAAAATAAGAATCTACAACATTGAACTTTATTTTAGGATATTCGGTCTGTTGTTTTGACATGACACTATTGACCTACAATTGTTTCTAACTCTACCAATGTTCTAGCGATCAGAATATAACCTAGAAGTTTGACTGATTTTGATAATTGAGTGTTATGCTAAAAGTTGACTTTTTCCTTATAAGGTAACTGCAATTCGATTCCTTTTTACATCGCTACAGGATAACAATAATTAAGAAAATTCTTATAATATCTATTTAGGCTGCCTAAAAATGCTTTATATTTGCATAATTATACGGTGTTCTGCCCATTTAACTACTATTATTTACAAATTTGGTGGTCGGAATTAGGTACCTACATGTAAATATAGCACCTCCGTACTATCGTGGCCTTATATTATGTCCCCTCTTTTGACGTCCATTTTGTCGCAAATCTAGGGGCGAAAAAATTTGAAAAAATTCTGATGCTGTCCTTGATTGCTACAACTCATAAAAATTAGAAAGCTGTATATGTTGGCGTATTCCCGATTTTTCCAAAAAAAGAATTGGCGCTGTTTTTGCCCCGTAAATTTTATTCGTTTATCGTTAGCAATTAATTACTCCGGAAATAATCCATAGATTGCAACGAATTAAAAAGTAAAATTACCTGCGGAATGCTAGCTTTTAATGTGCATTTTTGTAAAATCATTGGATTAGTGGTTGAACCACAAAAAGCTATATTATGCAATGCCAGCAATTCCGTGATTAGAATAGCTAGAATAATCAAATATAGACTATAGGTTATTCAATACTTTATAGGTTTAAAGTTTATTACATAATTATTGTTTATCTTGCATTTTTCAAAAATGGACATTAAAAGCTAGCATTCCATCTTTTAATGTCCATTTTTGTAAAATCATTGGATTAGTGCTTGACCCACAAAATGCTATATTATGCAATGCCAGCAATTCCTTTATTAGAAGAGCTAGAATAATGAAATATAGACTATAGGCTACCCACTAATTCATAGGTTTAAAGTTTATTACATAATCATTGTTTATCTTGCATTTTCCCTACAACAGATCGGGTTGAAGCATCTCATGACTGCTGCAATTGACGCGGCGCTCTTCTGCATTTCCTGCGAGCGGTGGACGTCATCCTAAAATTTTAAATAGCACTCTATATTGTGTTGTGATATTTCCAATCAGACTGACATTCTGAACACAAAAACATATCAAAAATAAATGTTTAAAACCAACACAACGGTAAAATTAGCTTTATGTTTATTAAGCTAGGTGTTTCTAGGAATTGGTAAAATTAGTTGATTATTTCAAACTAGTTGAAAAGCAATACCATAGGGTGCGCCTTCAAACGTATTGCAACCGTGTGTTATGAATTTTATACCACTATTTGTTATGCTTTTCTAATCATCTCGAAAATATTTATTGTATAATTTTATATTATGTTCTGAAGACACCAGGCTTTTTTAAGGTTATAAAATAAAAACGTCTAACAAACAGCATACGGGTAATTGCATATTTATATTATTAAATTAATACTAAAAGTGTGCTACACCAAGCGTTTGACAAAATTTTGAATACTTATGGTTTTTATGTTGCTAAACTAAAATACCTAATCCAGTGTTGATATGTCATCAGTTTTGTAATAATGTAAAAAAGCGCGTTAACTTCCTTGTTCATAATATTTATTCATCTTGAACTTGAAAAAGGGAAACAGTTGTTCAGCACCTTTTATTTTTCTTGATAAACCGAGCAAACTTATTTTTTTCCGAATTTTAATGAACCATAATAAAGTAAAATAAAGGATTAGACTAAGTCATGACCCAATTTGCAAATCAATACCATCTGATAATCCAAACGTTATAGCGTGCGAAATAAGAAAATATTCAGTGCAATTATCTCGAATATGTCACATATTCGGAAAAAATATTATTGCCAATAAATACCATGTACAATTTGGGTCACAGGAGGACCCATACGGTCCTTGGCAGGTAACGTCTTTCCTGAAATTACAAAAGTGTTTTCTGGAAGTTAGTGCCAGTTCAGTAAGCATACATTTTTTATATTTCAAATATCTGTAAAATTATTAAACAAAAATTAAATTAATTTCCACCACCCTTTTTTCGAAAAGAAAACTGTGTTTAAAACATAAATAACGCTAAAAACGCTGTATGTCCGTCAGTTGATTAATACTTGCAATAGTTAGTTGTAGGTAAAAGTCCATAAGCTTTGTAAGCACGGCAAATTTTTCAATGTAATTAATTTAAATAACGATTATCTTTCGACGAAAAAAAAAAAAAACTAATATTTAAAAGAAGCTAATTTTTACCCAATTTTTTGAAAAAAAAAAATTTTATGTTAGCGTAATGATAATCATGCCAACCCGGGATGACAAATTTACCTACAATTTGACATTTCTCTTTAGCTACATAAGTCATGCAGTTAGTTACCAATATTAGTTTTTTAAGCCCTATGAACCAGAACAACAAATAACATTTTTAAAAAGCTTCGGTTATTAGATTTAAACAACTTTTGAGAGCTTTAAATCATTTATTTAATCTCTGTCCGCTACAGAAGACATACAAAGATGAAAAGCAGTTTGATAGCAATTTGCATACATACATATTCGCCAATACCTCTATAATATTAATGCAACGATTCCGATGCGCACATTTTTCTACGTAGCGCAGTATAGACTACGCTAGGGTATGGGACCAAGGGTTGCGGATCGTTTTGGTATTCAGGAGTGGAGCGAAGAGGCCTTCGACGGTAATCAGAGAACTAAATGCCCCCCCGGTCGTGAGACGCACGTGTTCATAACTGCCACTCTCGTCAGCTAGCGAGTATAACCTTAACTCGACAACTCCTGGGACACGGATACGCCGCTTGCATACAACAGCGCCGCCACCGCGCGGACATTAAACTATTAACGGTGCTTATTTGCATACGACAGCAGCACAGCCGGCAGAATCCACCCTAGAATCTACAGAATGACATTACAAAGTCACCATTAAGGCGCTGGCGGGCTCAAACTTCTTCTGAGGTCTTCAGATTATGGTCGATGGCATTTTTATGCGCTCGCTGTTTTATTATTAATGCGGGTGGTAAGAAGAGATGTATGTGGGTGAACTGCTTGCTGATAGTATGATGGTAACACGCGGTAGTAAAACATTCGACCGAGCCGTTTACATATCATTACTGTTATATTGCTGGTTTATACAAATTGTTGTTGCAGTACCGGCGCCTCCGCCATTAGATACGCAGGTGTATGAAAATTACAATTTTGGCTCCAGGTTGAGCAAGACTGTAATTCGACTGTATGTAGGGAATACACTAACAGTGATGTGGAATTCCGTATGTATCAGCTAAATTGAATAAATTCAATGTCCCCAGTTCTTTTGTTTTTGTTTGTAAACTATTAACGATGATCGGTCTTTATGATGTATGGAAAAATTACAATAAAAGATGGCTTTAAGTCCATAAACGATCTCTCTATCTGTTAGCTATAGGAGGTGTACTCAAGTCAAACCAAAACAAACTATGCAAGATATTTATTTAAAGGTTCTGTATGCAAGCAATTAAATGGAAATTATTTAATGCAAACTATTACAAAATAATGGATATACAAAAGGTCAGTTTAAAGTGGTTTAAAGCTAGAAAGATAGATAAGCTGGTTGTCATTCAAGCTAAAAAAAATTTCTGAAACCTTTTTTATTTAAGAAAAGTAAAGATACTTCGGTTACCTTTAACTCTGTTCTGCGACGCAAAATGAAAAAGATTCAGACTAGACTTATTTGGTGGAAAATGTTTATCCTATGGTACCTCACACAACTTTTCCAGTAAGCTGTTTCTAAAGCCCTTTGTTGGAATTTCGCCTTTAGGGACTATCATGTAGGTCACACTAGATTGTGGTCTTCTTTAATGGACAGCGGTGAGTATAAAAATTGCTCTGATGAGGCATGACACCTTATTTAATATCTACTCAGCTTCGCTGTACCGTCAAAGCTGAAGAAATATGTACAATACTAAATGATGCCATAAAACAGTAGGAATCACAGACGCTACCAAAGTAATACTGTTTGTTTCTGACGCTGCTGCGATTATGTTAAAAGCTGAAAATTTACCTAAACAACAGTTTTCAAATATTCTTCATTTGAAATGTTTTGCACACGCTATTCATAGAATTTGTGAGTTTATTCGGGTAGAATTTCCAGATGTAAATACGCTAATAAGCAAATGCAAAAAAATATTGAAAGCTCCTGATTGCCTCTTTACAAGGAAAAGTGCCCTAATCTACTTTTGCCACCACAACCAGTTATTACGAGATCGGGTACATGGTTAGAAGCGGCAATTTTTTATGCAAGAAACTTTGATATCATCAAACCCTTCGTCTTAAATTTGCCTGATGAAACAGTTAGTATTAAAGAGCGCAAAAAGGTACTATCATTACAAGATTTGCAGGAACAATTAAAATTTATTTAAGTATTGACAAGTATTGCGCAAGTATTGCCAAGCATGCAGGTTCTAGATCAACAAAATGTTGAACTTGCAAGCACTTTTCGAATTCATTTACGGATGAAGGAATTTCTCAAAAATATTCCAATTTGGTTTTGGGTTATTCTTTTGCGCCTGTGACTAGCTGCGATGTAGAAAGATCATTTTCAAGCTTTAAAGATATTTAATATCTAAGCGAAATAGGTTTACTGAAGATAATTTTGAAAAATATGCAGTAATACAATCGTTCAATGCATATCAAAGAAATGAGTAAAATATTTCAGTGGGCACGTGCTGCAAATAGTTTCGACAAACATTTAATATTTAATTCACTCGGTTTACTACTGACCGACAGCCGCTTCGCGCCTATGGATGTCAATCCTATCGGCCGCATAAGTCGTCATTGACTCATGCGTGCCCGCTACGCACACTCATAGCTGGGCGACTGCTAGCACTGCGAGACATATATTTTTCTCCGGCCACTGGTCATGGCAGTAAAAGCATTTTATTTTTACTATTGTAAAAACTCCGTAAATTTGACATTTGCGAACTATTTTGCTGTGAATCCATCAGTTTGTACGCATATATAGCTCTGGACTAGCTAGTATTTTGTTTAAAATAAGGTTTTTAGAAATGTGAGTTAAAACATTTTTGCCCGATAGGAATTTTTGTGGTAGGTACTTTTTATTTGAATTTAAATTTATTACAACTTAAGTTGTGCGATGTCTAAATTAACATTTTACTGAATTAATTATTTATCGCTTCCACTTTTGGACGTAATTTGGAGTGCATGTATATTATTTGTTTAGTCTTGAATTTCTATAGGATATGAATAAAAAAATCAAAAACAAACAGTATTTACTTCTTCATGCTCATGAGTATATTACTTTATGTTCAATATATTGAAGTAAATACTCAAATCATAAGTATACAAATCTGGAGCCGATGCTCACTGAAGTGTCTAGTATGTGGCAGTGACAGTGGGCACGTAACTTTAAAACGATGATGGGTAGTTTGCCATAAAACTTTTTTTTAAACAAAACAAAATTGTTACGCGGGTGTATGAAATTTACAGAGATTTTTCCAAGTTTTTCCATTTTTTTTTCGGTTGTGGTGGTAAATCCTGCAGTTCCTTGAATGAGGCTGAAAGAACATCTATTCGAAAGACAATATTCTTCAAAATTGTTGTTAAATATTTTTTAGAAAACCTGAACAAAGGTAATTAATTACTTCACTTAACAACGTAATATTTCTCAAGAACAAAACAATATACATTGTTCTAAAGAAAGACCTGCCGTTCCTCTTTCCATAACAATTTAAAATTGCAAGCCCAACAGAGGTCGACAGAGTCAGGACCTATACTACATTTTGTAAAAGAACATAAAAAGTATTTGTATTTTGCAACTGAATAATATGTATCTAAATGATGTATCCATGATAAAAGTGGAAAAAATCGATAAAATGAGTACTGTTAAATAAAGTTAGTAGATAATGCAACAGAACTTTATGTTCCAAGGTTGCCCAAGGATGTACTGGACTTGAGGTATAAAAGGAATATAATTTAGGGGCCATATGTATAAGATGACAGCGGTAGCTTAAAAATATTGTATGATGCTAAAAGAATCTCGTGTCAAAATAACTATAAATAAAACTCCTTTAATTTTTTCTTGATAAGACTCGCTAGCTAACTCTTGCCTAGACAGTAGATATTCAATTAGTATTACAGACATTTCACAATTATATTTTACTTGAGAATTCAATTTTCCTTCGTAATTTAGCACAATTTATTTAACATTAATGTATACCGTGAGAAACGCGAGGAAATTCCAAAATCTACCCCTGTCGTCAGGATAAATGGATAAAGTTGACCTTATTGTCTCGCTTATCCATCCTGCGGTGATCCTGCCGCTTAAACCGATCGTCCTCCCTAACGATGCACATCAGGTACAATCCTTTCGTGGAACGAACCTGGCCGTAATTAGGCGTGCTCAGGCCCGTCCAGTGGCAGCGGACAGCACGCGAAAATATCGGATTAATTTGGGCGGTAATCAGTACCCCACAATCAGATTCCGTTTGGGACCAAATTGCTCGGTTGGAAATTATAGCAGGCGAGTTCGACGGCAAAAATAATCAAATTCCAGATCGGGGTACCACCATTTTGAAAGGGGACAACCGTCATGTGGTTA
Organism: Melinopterus prodromus; assembly: GCA_964023965.1. NCBI lineage: Eukaryota > Metazoa > Arthropoda > Insecta > Coleoptera > Scarabaeidae > Melinopterus > Melinopterus prodromus. The sequence continues at coordinate 74,928,765 of OZ030391.1, forward strand.
TCGCTTATTCGGTTATGTTTAAGCGAGTTTAGCTGTCCTGTTTCGATGTTCGCTTTTGTCTGTGTTACTGTTTCTAATGACATTTTTTGCTAATATGTTTTTGGTAATTGCAGGAAATGCTCGTGCGACTTGAAAGTGGATTTAATCGTGAGTTTTTTTTGTGTTGCTGTAATTGGTGTATCATGATCTATATTGCTTCCTATGTGATGGGTTAATACATCTTTCGATAATGCTACCTACACATTTAGGAATTACGTATGGCTATCTAGTTATCATGTTTTAGAAAGCATAGCGAACTAACACACTCATAGTGCTGTAGACATTTTCACATTATAATAATTATAATTACAACTAAATTATTGCTAATATCATCATAGTCTTAGTTGGGTTCGGGTAGTTAGTGAGATTATTACGTGTAATAATAATAACAATAATAATTTGGTTCAATAAAAACAATAATAATAATAATGAATAAATTATTTTAAGCCTTGTTTTTAAACGTTTTTAAAATTTGCTTGAATTATATACTGGCCTGCGAAATAAACCAAAATAATAAACAGATATAAATAACACAATAATAAATTAGTCGCAAATTGTCCGACTAAGACTTTTGTTTTAAGTGACAAAATGGATGCTGATTTTTCATAGGTTTTTTTTTTTCGTTTTGGATTCGTTAGTAAAACTGTAATAATGCGAAAGTTTTGAGAGGTTAAGCTTCCAATAAAAAGTGTTTTTTAAGTAAAAAAATAACTCCACTCAATTCAAAAGTGAGAGGGTGGAATTTTTGGTGTATAAACAATGTAAAATTTTACTTTAACTTTGTAACTTCCACAAAAATTCAGTTGTTGGGATGAATTATATTATACCAAAACGTTGACAATTTGAGAATGGTTTTGTAACACAGTACCTTAAGATTGTTGATCTCACAATATATCACTGTAACTTTTTTATTATTATTAAAGGTATATAATAGTCTTGATAAATTTCAAAAATCTGATGTGGCTGATGGCTTTATCATACTAGTTGTAAAATTAATAGTAAATGAGATTCTATTTGATCGAGGTCGGTCGTATCTGCATTAAAATAAGACTAGTTAGCCAGGATTTGACAGATATTTTAATACAATAAAAAGTGGTCGGATTCCTTAGTTTTGTTTTATTTTAGCAATCGCTACATGTTTCGTGTCCTACTGGGCACTTCTTCAAGCGCTGTAGGAAATGAGATATGAATTACACAATTGACAATCAAATCAAACTCCAAAAAAAAATCTATTGTAAAAACTTACATTTTGTCATGCGCGGCCCGTGGAAAACATAAAACAGCATACAAACAAACATTTATGAGACTGCAGAACAGATTTTTTTAAATATAATTTTACTATTGACAGTAGGAATTGTCAAAACATCAGCGTTTTACACTACCTACTGACATTAGATGAAACTGCAAATTTTTACTTTATGAATTTTGACTTTTTACTTTATCATACTGCGTATGATAATGTAAAAATAAAGAAATTCGCTTAAGGATTACAAATGTTATTGTACATCAAAGTTTAGGCAAATTAGTTTAACACTTCCTTTAATTATTCCGGTCAGTGAACCGTTTGACGTTCTGTTTCTTATCGTAGGGGTTTAATTTTCACTTCAAATTTCAAAATAAGAAAGAGAAAACTACTTTTTCATGTGATTACATGAAAACCTTCCGATATTTTAAACCAAAAAAAAAATTAGGGAAATCGGAAAACGAAAAAGTTTACATTCTTTAAGTAAAACATTAAAACATCATTAATCACATTTTAAACTTTGTATTGTAATTCGAGTTCAGAGTACCAATCATTGTTCTCATTGATAGCAAAATGTATTATCTGGAACAATTGAAATAGGACTGAAGTAACAGTACACTGAAGTGTCCCAGCCCAGTGCTTGGTGTGACCTCACTCGACACTCCACGATTACGCTTTAATATGAAGAGGTTCATGATTATTTATATAAATAAATAACAGATAGGTTAACAGGTAAAATTGGTTCATTTCCTTTTGACCAACATTGCGGTGTCCTCATTTACGCGCGCATAAGAAGCTCGATATTTATTAACTCAATGAAAATGACAGTGACGTAATGACAATGACGTAGTTAATAAATTGCTGTTCGTTACATCGACCACTGTAGACACTTTATTTAACATTCTTACCATAAATTCGTCATCAGTGAAAATTTCCTAAGCATAGTTTCCTAGCATAACATCAAATTTTTTACCTTCATTCATTTATTTATGAAGTGGATTTATAGAAAAAGAGAAAACACGCTGTGTTTGTAATTGTTTTTCATTGTTACCATAATGTTAATATAAGTTATAACGAGATACATGTAAAATACATACCTGCGTAAGCTACGAAGGATCAAGTAAACTTATCCACTAGGTTTCAAATCTTTTCAGTTTTTCTCTGTATTTAAGCCACGTTATTAAGAATCTTCAAAAATTGACCAACACAAATTTTAGTGTTTTTTCTCTAATTTTTTTTTACACAACAGTTTATATATGTCTGTATACCAAGCGCAGCAGCTCTATTATACGGCTTATTGATAACATACATATCTCCCTTTTAAAATTCTAATAGAAATCAGTTTCGATGACTAATCATTCGTTTACGATCTGAAATAGCGCATAGTCAACAGCTCCCGGACTTCCCGGATCATAGACTGCGCAGATGATTATCGGAGACGCGAAAAGTGGATTCGAGAATTTATTGTTTTCAATTTACATGCTATCGGGCTGGCCCCGGAACATCCGCATTAAAGGTAATAGATCAAGGCCGTTATCGGCCGGTGCCCATAAAAAAGACGAACGACTTTATTTTTATTATATGACCCGTGGCAAATGTCCGCCGAAGCGACCTTATAGAAGATCTCCGCAAGCCGCAAGCCGTCCAGTGGAGTGGGTATTTATTTTATTTATTAGTATTGTTTCGTTTGATCCGAGCTCATGCCCCCTAAAGAAGAAAAGGGAAAATCTGCGCAAGAAAATTTGTTTGGGTTAAAGTTCTGACCTCATATAAACAGGCTAGAAATCTATTGGCCAATATCGATTTAGAGCACGCACAGGACTTCAGCCTACCCCCATATCCTGAATATTGAAACTTATTGCCTCCCTTAAATGGAACCTTCGGCGGGGCAATAGCGTCGAGTTTATGTTGTAAATAATTCCCCGTAGGGCCTCCGCGTTATATGGGACAGATTCCAGCAGCGGAAACGACGCCCTCTTTCGGTGCCGATAAGAACCGACCTCCCCTCCCGTTCTGCGATACGGTTAATTTAATTGTAAATGAGGATTAAAAGTATCGGACGAACGCATTAATTAAATAGGGGTGCGAAAGGCGTGCTACAAAGTAATGACTGTTGATCTGTAAAGGTGAAGGTTGCTCCTTTTATTGCGATATACTTTTAGCCCTTGCTGATAAAGCTGAAATTTATTCTACTTGGTTAAAATTAAATATAACGTATTTAAACCACTTTAACACTAAGGGTGAGGTCCAGAAACAGTTTACACGCTGCTAGTTGGCGAATTGACTCGTTGCTATAAACTCGCCCAGTGTCATCATGTTCACAACGTTACTTGCAGCTTGTAAACTATCTACGAGTAATGTTGAAAGCCGGCTACTTCAGTCGCTTGCTCGCCGACGTGTGGGATTGCTAGCTAGTCAACTAGTCATGTGTCATTATCGTTGCTAGTAAACTAGCAGCGAGTAAGTTTGTGGTTGCTGGTTTCATTGTCTACAAAATATCAACAGAATTAGTTCGTGGTGGAGTCGTTATTTTAGGTCATGCTATAACGAAAGAATTAAAAAAGACAGAAATTGACGCAGAGAAAAGTGTGGGTGAAACCATGGACAGAAAGACGTGGAAAATATGGTGCAACAAGCAGTTTACTGAGAGAATTAAAGGTCGAAGTTTCTCTGGTTTATCGCAATATTGTGCTAAAAAAATACGATATTATTTGCGTTCCACATTATGTTAACGCCCAACAATATTCAGCAGCTTAACCTCGCTCAATGTAATTGAGTCTTTATACTTTACGTTGAGATTCAATTACTTTATAGTTTGATAGAACCATAAAACAAATCAAATTAATATTGTGTTGGTATTTAAGACTACTTGCATACAAATTATCAGTGGAGATTAAGAGAAATACCAATCAACCAATGAAGTGGTAGTTTCATATTAATTAACTAAAACGAACGTAAAACGTCGTAAAAGGAACCCGAAACCAAATATCGAATTTATATATTAATAAAGTCTTACAAAGCTTTAACACATTAGACCAGGCAATAGAGATTTTTGCGTGACAAAATTATTATCAGCAAGCCGACGGTCCCAAGTCACGTGGAACAGTCCGTAGATGTATTGTAATGTGTTTTCGACTGGCAAATATTATTTCTTAATTTTTTATAAACAAAAAACGTCAAAAAATCGTGTTTTTTTTTCGTATATAGCTTGTAAAAGCTCAACCGATTTAGTGATCTTGATGCTTTCAACAGACTTATTGTAGAGATTGAAAAGACGAAAAAAAAAATAAACCCTACACGGACTCGGTCGCATTAAAATTAACGTAGGTATCTAGGAAAAACCGGAAAAATCTGTTTTTTTTTTCAAAAATTGATATCTCCGCCATTTTTAAAGTAGCAATCTTGATGCTTGAAGCCTGCGCTACGGCTTCAAGCATCAAGATTGCTCCATCGGTTCAGCTTTTACAAGCGAAAAATGAAAAAAGCACGTTTTTTAAGATTGTTTGTTAATAAGAAATTAAGTCATGATATTTGCGAGTCGAAAACACATCACAATACATCTACGGACTGTTCCACGTGACCTGGGACCGTCGGCTTCCTGTTACTATTTTTGTCACGAACTCAGTCATTTTTTGCTCTATTGCCTGGTCTACATATATTACAAGCAATCCAGTGATTAATAATATCTGCTGTATTCCAGATGTTCCAGAATATTTTTCTTTTTACTTTATCATACGCAGTATGTAAAGTATTGTAATCGTGCCGAAAAAAAAAATTGAGATTTTAGCGGAAATAGTCTTTTTGGGGAACATTTTTGACCAAGGTACAAAAAAATGTCTTGTGTGTGTGTCTGTGTGTGTGTGTGTGTGTGTGTGTGTGTGTGTGTGTGTGTGTGTGTAAACGATTTTTGTGGAGACGATTCCGGAGAAACTACTGAAGGTATCGGAACGAATGTTCATATTTAGAAGTTTCATGACCTAACTTAGAGCTGAAAAGCTTTTGGTTCACAAGGGTCCAAAGGAACTGGTAGTTTATTCTAAGCCTTTTTCAAGGATTTTGCAAGTGAGCCGCCATTTCTGTAATTTCGTCAAAATAGTTAAATAATAAATTAAAGTAGAGGAAATTTTGAATAATTTATGTTTATGACATTTTTTGGTAAAATTCATAGTTTAGCGGCAAGAGCAAATTCTATTTGATCCTGATCGGTCGCATCTGCATTAATATGAAACTACATAGTAGCCAGGATTTTGACAAATATTTTTTTGTGTTGTCACATTCGAAAACAGCTGATCTCATCAGAGGTTGGAGAACCACTATGGAACGTTGTCGCCCTAGTGCGGCAAATTATAAAATACAAATTTCAAATAAAATAAGATCACCAATTTGATTGTTTGTTGATAAGAAATATCAACCCGTCTTTATATCTAATTCTAAAAACGATAAATTGAGAAAATTATAAATAAAGTATAGCGATGAGTGTAGTTTTATTTTAGTATGTTGGTAGGGATGTGTCATGAACAAATATAAATCTGTCAGAATTTGAATTACCTTGTTAAGATGCGTTTTCATTAGTGATAATGGCAGTGGTAGCAGACGCCATTATAGTATTTCCAATAGAAAATTGCTAGTGACTTATGTTTATGTACATGCAAACTAATATGTGTCATTATCACGATATGTAAGAAATACTATAATTTCGTATTTCTTAAAAAGCAACACAATAAACGTTAATGTCGCTCCTGCCAAAAACTAGATAGCGCGACTCGCTCACATGCGACGGCGACACTCCGCCTTCGGTGACGCGCAGCATCACCGCTCGTCGTGCTATTCCGTACTTTCGGCATTTGTGACATAAATAACTATTATTCTAATGACGTAGTGTAGGTAGTGTCAAATGCTGATGCTTTGACTATACCTACGATTTATCTCAATAGAATAGATTCTCATGCAGCTAAACTATTAACTTTATATATTGTATGATAAAGTCATGTGCCTGGCCACATCAGATCTTTTTTTGTTATCATGCCTGAGCTACACTATACCAGTTTCTTTGACAATCATTGACAAGTTGTCCAATGTTTAATGAAAAGGTGGGGTGTCGATGGCGTATAGTATAGAGCGGCGGCTATCTATGCTGGAGGCCCGCGGTCGTATCCCGGCTCGGGCTAAAATCGACTGTTCTGGTATTTTAGGAAGGGAACAAATACCTTTGCATGCCGCCATCCATCGGATGAGGAAGTAAAGCCGGTGGTCCCGTGTGCTACCATGATGCGACGTGCAGGTTAAAGAACTCTTACTGGAGGTTGGAGTTCGTTCGGTTCGACAAAATTCCTGGGTGTGTGTAGCCTGCGCTCAGCGTCGGTGATTGGCGGAGTTGTGGTTATAGACCGACGTAAAATAAACGTTGAAAAAAAATAATGAAAAGGTCATGAAGTTTCCATCATAGTTTTGCGAAGTGTCAACACAAGATGACAGCTGTTGCTAACGCTTACGTTTATTCATTATCTTTATCCACGTTATTTGCAAAATTGCAGTAGATAATTACTTTCGGAACACTTTTGATGTTGAAATATAGTATATTGTGTACCAATCTCAGAAAGTGGTTCTTTCCGGGCCGAGGGAAGAGTTGCACAGGCGAGCATAGCGAGCCTTGGCACTTGAGGCAGATAGTTTCACTTGGGTTTGGTACTGTTTAATGCAGATGTATCATTGCTATGGAATCGTTGAGCTTATGTCTCAAATTACTGTCAGGCTAGTAAAGTTATTTTAGTGCCAGCTATCACTGCGTCAAATGTTGAAACATGATTTACACTACGCAAAACTGATGAAAACTTTGAGCAAACATTTGACGAGAAACTTTCCAAGGAAAATTGTCAAAACTTGTATAATGTATCTCAGGCATTGTATTCATATATAATCTTAATACGTCAGCGCTTTCCTTTCCATTCGTATTGCAAAGTTTCCAAATACTTCAAATACACCCGGAACAAAAAGAAAACCGGTATCGGGCCATAAACTGAATTTATCGACGCCAACTTCGGAAACAAAGCTCATTGCTTAGCCCGAGGAAATTAAATTGAAACTCCGTAAGTAAGTTAAGGGAAAGGAACGTTATGTAAATTTTATGTAGATTTCTGTGAGATGAGGGGGCGGCGCGCCATCGTCGCAGATCTTGACCTTACAGTACACCTGAAGGCCCGAGGCGGTACCAGCCAGCAAAAGCGAGAACAAACACTAATTGGTTCTGTAAAATAAACAAATTTGTCTTCATTCGCCGACTTAATTAGAATCGACCAAGCTGTTATTGTTATCCTGATCCTTGTTCCCTTTTCCATTTCAAACGCTCCGAGTCTTCTCTCATCTAAGAGCGAAGACAGCGAACAGGAAGAAAGAAACAAAAAGAGATAATGAAAACTGAGGGAATATTTCGTATTTAGCCCTACTTTTATTATTTGTTGTTGAGAGGATCATTATTAATAAAACCGGGTAACTTAACTGTGTTTTCAATTTCCTGACTTACGACGATCAAAGAAAAGATTTCTAATCATTAAATCTCCCTCGTACATTTTTAAGATTTATTCTGTTACCTAACTCTGCTTTTATTCTTTCCTCGACGAATTTCTTGACCTACTATACTCATTATCAATAATTTTCTTTCTCTGGCCTTTCTCCATGAATGAAGGAAGTTCATTTCCTTCGCCGTATATTATTACTTTGACCTACTTACTAACGTATAACAATTACTATGTAATGAAATCCGGATATTAAGTTAGGCGGATAGAGAAACTCGTGGAGAAAACTTTTCCACGTAATAATGGCTTTCCCTATCTACAAGTTAATGCATTATAAAAGCGATGCCAGGAGATTATAATATTATCAACTTAATTATTTTGCAATCAGTTAAACTTTAGTTGGGCACCAATGCAGAAAACGATTCATACAAAATATATGTTAACATATTATGCCACTACACCACTACTTCAGTAATGGCAGGCCTGAAAAATTAGTATTATGGCCTGCATCTGTGGCACACCTAAGTTGTTAGTCTTTCAGAATTGCACCGTGGAGTGAGGAAAACCTTAGCGCATAAAAACCTTAACTTTGAAACCAGGTCGTCGGATTCAAACACGTGACCTCTACACTCATGGTCGCGCTCTCCACCAGTTACATTAAATTAAGGAAACGTAGCAAATTTTCACGTTAATCCATAATCTGAAAAGTAATTGAGTTCTGAAGGCAAACTAAATTGTTGAATTTTCCCTATTATTGGCCGATGTTTGTAATATTACTACTACACACACTGACAATTTTTGTTTCGCTTTCTTGTCATTTTCTCCACCATTTTGATATTCTTGAACATCGTTGAATTCAATTTATCGTTGTCATCGCAACAACATCAAGTAAGATAAATTACTAAAAAATAATAAAATTTCGCTGAAAATATACAACCAATCATTAATTATTGTAATAAAACAATATTTTTTCCTCTTAACCTATGGATAATTATTCATTTATTTAAATAGGAGACATGTTTCGATTGCTTCAATCATTGTCAATCTTAGATCTATAACAAATACAACAAAATAAATTACAAAACGGCCCAACGGCATAACCCTAAATTTACACGTTAAAATACACCAAAGCTTACTGTCAAATTTATAAAGATCCCAACATCAGGCATATGTAGACCATTTCCTGTTCAATGATTTCAATTTTCATAATTGGTAAATTCGTCATCAACTCGATGTTCTCCCAACTTAAAGGCATTAGGGGAACCAAACCAACCAACGCGAAGGTAAACACTGTTTACAGGTTAAGCGAAAATTTCTAAGAAAATGAGATGAAAAGTGAAACAATTGACTTTTAATTAAAAATAAATAACTTTAATATTAATTTCTTATGAATTATATAGTTCAGATTTTAACTTTCTTCTTTTAAGTTTTAATGTTTCTGAATACTGCTTGATTTGGAAATCCAACTGTTCGTTCAATAAATTGATGTCAGGGTTTATTTTTACTTTATCATACGCAGTATGCTAAAGTATTGTAATCATGCCGAAAAAAAAAATTGAGATTTTAGCGGAAATAGGTCTTTTTGGGTCCCCTGAACATTTTTGACCAAGGTTCAAAAAAATGTCTGTGTGTGTGTGTGTGTGTGTGTGTGTGTCTGTGCGTATGTCTGTGTGTAAACGATTTTTGTGGCGACGATTCCGGAGAAACTACTAAAGGTATCGGAACGAAAGTTCATATTTTGAAGTTTTTTTACCAAACTTAGAGCTGAAAAGCTTGTGGTTGAAAGGGGCCCAAAGGAACTGGTAGTTTATTCTTAGCCTTTTTGAAAGATTTTGCAAATGAGCCGCCATTTCTGTAATTTCGACAAAATAGTTAAATAATAAATTAAAGTAGAGGAAATTTTGAATAATTTATGCCTATGATATTTTTTGGTAAAATTAATAGTTTAGCTTTAAGAGCAAATTCTATTTGATCGAGATCGGTCGCATCTGCATTGATATGAAACTTCAAAGTAGCTTGGATTTGACAAATATTTTTTTGTGCTGTCACCACAGAAATGTCTATGGCTGTCACACTCGAAAACAGCTGATTTCATCAGAGGTTAGAGAACCGCTATGGAACGTTGCCGCTTTACTGCGGCAAAGTAGAAAATACAAAATTCAAATAAAATAAGATCGCCAATTTGATTATTTGTTGATAAGAAATATCAACCGGTTGTTATCTAATTGTAAAAACGATAATTGAGAAAATTGTAAATAAAGTATAGCGATGAGTATAGTTACGTTTTAGTATGTTGGTACGGATGTGACATCTACAGTGTCATGAACGAATATAAATCTGTCAGAATTTGATTTAGCTTTTTAAACTTGACGTTTCGTAGAAGTGGTATCAACCTAACATTTCCTATCCAGAAATATAACCATTTTTAATTTTTTGTAAGTACGTATTTCTCAAAAAGCAACACAAAAAACGTTGGTCACTCCTGCCGAAAACTACATAGCGCGAGTCGCGAGTCGCTCACATGCGACGGCGACGCTTCGCCTTCGGTGACGCGCCGCATCACCGGTCGCCGCGCTATTCCGTACTTTCGGCACTTGTGACATAAATAACTATTATTCTAATGACGTAGTGTAGGTAGTGTCAAGTGCTGATGCTTTGACAATACCTACGATTTATCTCAATAAAATAGATTCTTATGCAGCTAAACTATTAATTTTATATATTGTATGATAAAGTCATGTGCCTGGCCACATCAGATTTTTTGTTTATGTATTTCTAGTTGTTGCAATAAATCCATTTTTGAATCTCTTCTCGCGTATATGCGACAATTTAACATTTGTATAATCTGTTTTATGGCCGGTTTGTAAAGAATGTTGGTATAAATGTTGCAATCAATGAAGTAACAAAACACATTACATTCTTCTCCATCTTTAAAATTATGAGGGATGATAAAAATTATTATCACCCCTCTAGTGTATGAATTGGAAAAATGCAGATTAGAAATTGTACAATTTCATACATGTTCATTTTATTAAATCCAATTTTTCTTATTTATTTATTTTTTGAACTAAAACTAAAGACATTATGCTACTAATTTCAGTGACGTTTTAAAAAAAAATACATTGGGAGCTAAAATGATAACAATTTCTTTTTTATGAGCCGAAATTAAACAGTTTAGTGATGACCTAGATAAAATATACATTGACAACTAACTATGATATGTGATGCGTTTATTGATTTCCTGTTCAAAATTATCAAGCTGTGGATACACCCTATATATAATTCCGTCCAGTATTGTATATCGGTATACTTTATTATAGTGTATGGGTTCAAAGATTCCATATTGCATTATAATTATTCTAGAATTCCACGAGTTTGTATACGACAATATATTAGAGCTCAACAGAAAAGTAAAATTTAATTACTAGGAGTATACGTTGAATATTTTGCTGTATGTTGTAAGCACCTCCACAATGCTGTACTTTTCAAACTATAAAGCATGGGCAGCTATAGCTTACAACTGTGGAGTTCTTCCAGTCACGCAACAAAACCTTTGGCGTCTCAAAAGAGCGTTAATCGTGTGCTTTTCTGAATACTAGCTAGAGACAGCTGCAAACCATTGTTTATTCGTAAAAAAATATGACTGTTCCATGTTTGTATCTGCATAAGTGTATAGTTTTTGTCAGGGAAAATATATCAAAATTTCAACAACAGCAAGAAATTTACTCCCATGACACAAGATTTAGATCAACTAACTATACCATACCACAGGTTAGCAACTTGCCAAAAAACAGTCGGTTACCAAATGATAAAAATGTTTAACTTGCTTGGAGATACTGTTAAGTTGCTTCCGCTAATGCAATTTAAAGCAACAGTGAGACAGTGGTTACTGACAAGAATCAAATGTCAAAACATTGACGGGTTAAGTTTGGATAGTTAGATGTTTTTGTTTGTAACAATGCATTATGATTCATTTTTGACTTTCCTTGTTTTATTGTTTTAAAGGGAAAATAAAGTTTATTTATGTTTATGTTTCCTAAGAAGTTTTGAGTCGGATATTATAATAAACGTAAACTCAACCTCTTGCTGTCGCAAATGAAATTTTCTTCGTATCTCTCAACTCTCAGTAGTCGGAAATTATAATATAATGATACGTACAGAACCATTCAAACAACATCTAACTCGCATTCAAACCTCTTCCAATCTCCGAACAATTATTTAGTGGAAACAAACCGCTCACAATAAATTGCCTAAAAAATACACTCACGCATACCGAACGTAAACTGTCATATAAAGGGTAGCGGTCGCATTATCCCCCCATAGGTTATTGTCCCACTTATCCGTGCGGTATTTTTTCTCGCTTGGCTTTCCTTCTTGGCCGGTGTTCCTTCTTCGAGCAGGACGAAGGCAGACGCTCCGATGGCTTGGCTTCTGCATCACGTAGTCAATGGGTCGTCCGGGGAAGATAAGATTGACCCGGAATTAGTTTGCACAAAGCCCGGCGGAAAGCCCCGGCAATTCGTCCGACATCTGTTAAAGATTCGGGCTTTCGGCTTTCATTTGTCATGGGCGATCGGTCGTTTGGGACACCCTCAGAATTTGTCCACAATATACATTCACATTACGTACTAGGTGAACAGTTAGAACTAGATTCATTTCAATTTAAAAGATAAACAATTGTAAAAGAGTCTCTTTAGTTATTCCTGCAGATATTTTTTAAATATATTAATCATAATATTGCAGACCACGTTTGAAACTCACTAGAGGAATTATTAAATGAATGGCCTGTATGCCTGAATAATTTCAGTAAAATAATTACGCAATTATAGAAGTTGTACGTTCCTTATTTCCATAGTTATATATCTATAGATATACAGGCCAATGACTCAAAACTTCGGTAGAGTGGCTAGATACGAGAGAGATGTTAGTTTGCGCTCCTATGAGTACGTACAATTTCTACAACTTTGCAATGAGCATGACAGCTTTTTATCTCATTTACGAAAGTTTAACAAACCCCAACTTTTGACGTATAAGGATTAAGTTATTATCTGGCTTTACTTCCTTCCTTGACGGTTTCTGGGAATGCAAAGATTAATATAAATGATTGCAGAGTATACATGAAGAAAACTCTATTATCACTGGCTGAATTTGTATGTACGTAACGTTCCTGGTTAATATTCACTTTTACTGTTTCCAGCACTGAATATTCCACAAGGCCCGTTTGTATGTAGTGGTATAATAAAACTCATTAATAATGACTAATCATGTTCGAAAATGTAGACACATCATCGATTTTATTCAAAAGAGATTACAACAGCCAAGACTAAATATCTACGAATGAATCTGCTGAATTTTTTGACATTTCCATTTCTTTGTATCAGTCCATAATTCGAAAAGTCGGTTCAAATTGTGTCATTAGATACAGAATCAACGAAGAAATTAAGTTATATTAATTTACAACTTACAAATTTTAAAATGCATCACATAGCTATTCAATATGAAACTTCCTACATTTAAACAACCACTTTTGCACTTCAAATAACACTGCCATTGACAAGCTACAAGGATAGAAGGTATAGATATTCGCGGACAGATAAAAGTTTCATGCAGTACAACTACCTGCTGTATGCATTCAAAGAATATTATTACCAATTCATGGTATCATGGGAATTTGTGTATATTTTTGGTTGTTTTTGAAAAATCTGGAAAGGAATTTGCCAAAAAAAAAAAGAGTTTTGAACAGTTATTTACAGAAAACAAAAGAAAAAGTAGTATTGAAAAGTACTGAACAATGGATCTAGAAAATATATTCCTTTATTATGTGCCCAAATTTTATTTTCATTTTATTATATATTATTTCCCTCATATCTATGCATCTAATTTTCTCTATGTGTGCACTATAATTTTAAAACTGTGTTTAATTCAAATCAGTTTTCAAGGAACTGTGGTTTCTTTAGTGATGATTTTCTCAGCACGTTTTCATACAATATTGAGGGTGTTAAGTACATCGACAAAATGGGGGGGTTTAGGGCATTAACAAAATTTACTAATTATCAAATTATAAAAACGACATAAAACAACATATTTACATTTTTTTAAAACAAGGGCTGCTTTGCACAGTGGAAGCATAAACTGGAAGGGGTAGTAGGATGTACTATCGAAGCACATTGGCTCAATATGTTGCCACTAGGAGCTACTTCAGCGAAGATAAAAGTATATTAGTTCCTTAGTTTCAATTTGATATGGCCAGGCACATGACTTTATCATACTTTATATAAAGTTCATTGTTTAGCTGCATGATATGCTATTTGATTAAGATCGGTTGTGTCTGCGTTAAAATAATACTCGTTAGCCAGGATTGTCAAAAGGTCAGCGTTTGACACTACCTACTGTCATTAGAATGAGAATATCTGTCAAATTTTAGCTAACTAGTTTTAATTTAGACGCGATCTCCATCAAATAGAATTTGCTCATACAGCTAAACCATTAATTTTAACAAAAAATATCATCGACATAAATTTTACAAAATTCCTCTACTTTAATTTATTATTTAGCTATTTTGACGAAATTACAGAAATGGCGGTTCAGTTGCAAAATCTTTGAGAAATGCTTAGAGAAAACATCCAGTTCCTTTGGATCCTCTTGAACAAAAAGTATTTCAGTTCTAACTTTGGTCATGAAACTTCTAAATATGAACTTTCGTCCCGATACCTTTAGTAGTTTCTCCGGAATCGTCGCCACAAAAATCGGGTACACACATATACACACACACACACACACACACACACACACACACACACACACACACACACACACACACACACACACACACACACACACATACACACACACACACACACACACACACACACACACACACACTTAATTTTTTTTGTTCCTTGATCAAAAATGATCAAGGACGGTTACAATAGTTTATCATACTATGCATGATAACGAAAAACATAGCCACATAATGCAATTGGTTTAAAACATAATATCAAAGCACAAATATATTGACGGAAGTCAAAATCGTTAAAAAGAAGTCGAACTTTTGCGGATTACTCAAAACAAATGATTAACCACTATGCCAATGTGAGTGTGCATTGAGTAATATCTTGAACGTTTTTATAAAAATTTATTAACAAATCTAGTCGATTATATCTTTTAATCGCCAGAGTGCGAGAAAGAATCATCCTGTATGACCAAAATTGCACGCTTGCATTGCACAAAACCAAACAAACGTATTAGCTTTTCTAGCTATTAAAAATTAAAAAAAAAATCAAAATTATTCATAGCTTTTTTATTAAAATAATTTGATATTATCAGAAACTCACGACTTTCATTGCCACAAATAGAGGCACATAACATATTTAAGCAACACGTTTCTCAACGAAATATTTTAATCAATTTTCTGTCCTATTGTCTATAGTATTATGTATATATTTAATATCAAAAATGGAAATTACTCTGCGCTAAAACTATCACTGAGTGTATGATTCAGAGGCTTTCAAGATAAATACTCCTTAAATATATCTACAAAGAGAGTTTCAGCCTTATCTGCCCATAGAAAAACATTCACACTCAAGTAACTGCAACCCCTTGATAAATGCTTATAAAAAGAAGCGCCGCTAATAATCTTGACATATTGTCCTTTGCGACATAAATCTCACGTCCGCGAAAATCCGGGCCGGCGCGAATCTAACTCCGGAAGTCCGAGAGAGATCATGTAAATTGCTCTAAGCGTAGCGGATTAAGGAAGCCATTTTCTACATATTCAACGGGATATATCCCCAGAAAGAAAGTGGATTATAGTCGAGTCTCTTTTATTTTCCAGGTCCAGACCTGATCCTCTCGCCGTCGAGTTTCCATCCCCAAAGCTCCGAATATTGACCGGAGGATCGCCCGCCCAAAGTACTACTACCGCTGAAACGCGGCACTTCTGAAAAGGACCTGTAGACCTGTCTTCGAAGGATTTCGATTTGGCAGACCGACCATCTGTAAATAGACTATTTATTCGGACCGAAATGCAAATCGATATTAAACGGGTGTGAAAAGCTTTGGAATGCAGTCTGAGCAGTCCTGAGCTTTTAAAGTGAAAAGGTGGCGTAAATTGATTTTCTGTTTTTTGTTTTTCAGTAAATCTCAAGGATTCTATCTTTGGGCAATTTCACGGTAATAAGAAACAGTTATAAAATAAATGTATTGTGACACTGATGATGAATGATTGTTAAATTTCTGTAATGATTTTGAAAAGTCCTAATATTAGTAGTTTTCAATTGTCTTATTTCACTTTATTCGATGATTATTTTGAATCAAATAATTAATGTTGAGCTAGTTAAACACCTGCGATCTTTCTAAAACCGTTTTTCTCTAACAATTTATCATCTTGGTTTACCAATGATTTTTCTATCTCAACAACGATAAGAGCTCACATTGCTTACTCAACGTACATGAAAGTCGTCAAGCTGGCGTGACGGGTGTGACACGCCACCAAAGAATTATTCCTTTATTCTATATATAAACTATTTAATATTAACATGTTTATTAAACATATTACTCTTATATACGCCACCTTTCAAAAAGTCATACAATGGCAACCGGTGTACATCGAATAATACTGTCGCATATGTATACACAAAACAAACACACATCGCAATAGTGTCTCATTCCAATACTAATCTTATTAGTTATTTTTGATATCGAGTTTTTGATTTGTATATATTGACACCGATACTAACAAACGAATGCTACCAGTTCTTCATCTGCATACATTTTGTAAATTATTTAATTAAATTAAGGCAGTAAGGATTCCTGAACAAAAAAAAAACAATGAAGAAAATATAATTTGAGGAACAGGTAGATTTTCTACAGACTTATTTAACTGTTGTAATTATTATTCCCTCGTTTTAAATTCGTATTAGTTATAGTTATAGTTTTTAAGCGAATACGGTATTATTTTATTTTCAATTAGAGTGAGATGTGTCATAATTAATTTCTAATAATTTCTAGACATAAAACGTATTTTATTAGTCGAATTGAATTGTAAATAAACTGATTTTAGTACAATGTTGTTCTTTATTGTCCCTGTAGGACCAACAACGAGATGTATTACTTGTTACGTTTATCCTATCTATGTCTCTGTTTTATAGTGACATTCCACTACTAACAAAAATATGAAAGTAGCAAACAATTCTCAATATCAAATCTATTTTATTAAACTAGCAAAAAGTCAGGGAAAGTAAAATGCAAATTGTTTTCTTTGTGCAATTAGATAGCAAATCAATTGTATACTGGGATACAGCAAATGAGTTTTTGCTAGATTAACAATAGACAGTGTAAAAAAACTTTCAAACACCTCTGTGAGAGGAGAGCTACTGACATCTCCTGTTCTATAGAGACAAAATTTCTTGATGACGTTTTGCAGCTTTTAGCACCCAAGTAAATTTCTGCAAATGGAAATTGTGCTAATCAAAGATTTTTAATACTGATTCACTGATGTCATTAACTAACCAGTGCGAATGAATAAATATTATATTAAAATTCTGTTTAAAAAAGCGTCTACTCTTTAATAAAAATATAATAAACAACTTGTTTCTTGTTACAAAATACACAATTCTAGAACCAAATTCAATCAGGTATGTACAAGATTTGCGTGTTGCCTGACGATGCTAATATATTAAAGTGGCCTTAATCATTTACAGTCATCATCAATTTAGGATAAAATACATGAATACATGTATTTAATACATGAAAAAATACCTTCTATTTCTTCTTGGTGCATTCAATTTTCCTTCCTCTGATCGTATATTTTGTATACGAAGAAATCACAATTTTGTCGTCTTCAAATGTTTAAAAGTTTAGAAGCGTACACAGTAATGTACTTTTACAGCAATCTTTAGTGCTAAAATACGCCATTTCATTTAACGTTGGTCATATAAATGGATGTTCCGGAACGCTGGGTGAGCCGAATCCTCATCTAGCGCTGGAGACCCTTCTGCAGGATATAGGTGGGTAAAATGAATTCTGGCGTTGACTATACGACACATAAAACAAGGTTCTCACATAAGGATATCATAAAAATATCCAGGGTGTAAATAAACTTTGGAATAATTGCTTTAGCATTTTAAATTGCAATTTTACGCAGAACAAACAAGTTTTCACATTACTAATCTTTTGATGGTCCATTTTATGCTTACATACCGTCATATGTCAGTAAAATTTTATTACTGCTAGTTATGGCTGACCATTACGCAAAACAGACGGTCGTGTGAACTGCGTCACACATGTGGTTAACCCACAGTACTAGTTAGTGAAAGATATAGGTATATACCAAATAAAGTATGAAAGCTACCACACCAACAAAACATAAACGGACGATAAACCGAGCTGCAAAGTTTCATTAATGGTGGAGGTGCCGGTATAAATATTATTTAAACATTATAATGATAAACACAGGCCAAATAAATAGCCAAGTTTCCTGGAAATTCATCACAAGTGATGAAACTTTCCATCGTTAATTATTTTAACGATATTTGGCTTCTGAAACTTTTTATATCTTAAGCAACTGTCATCCATAAAGCATTAAAAACTTATTCCCATAATTCTCCGTCGGACCACAACTTTCTCGACGCGCTATTGTCTCCATTTTTCCACTGCAGAGTCTCTTGCTTAACGACCATGGTGAAATTAATGCGCTCTTCTCGCACACACATACCTACGGTCGGCAATTAATTTTAGATTGGTGTTTCTCGAGAAGCAATTTTCCTGCAGGCGGCGCTACGACTGCGTCATCACGGTGCTCAAATCTCTCACGACTGTAAACGTTTTGTTCCATTTTACCGTTGACGGTGGGGAGAAAGCAATTTTGCTTAATGCGGGCAAAATTTATGTCTCGGAAAATTAAAAAGTTTCTCTATTTCTCTTAATAGAGATTAACGATCACCGTACACACAGGGAGCGGCGCGCCCTCTACGGTCTCATCTGGAGTTAACCCGGATCGCCGTTCAACCCGAGTTTATGCCTGTCAACTAGGACAATGTGTCCGGAATACTAAACTTTTGATTCCGCGTAGTTTGGATCCGGTCCTCGCCGCCGCCCGCTGAAATGATAGTTCCTTTTATCCCTGGTTTTCAGTGCATACGAAGTTAAGTGCTTCCAACCAATGCATTTTATGCGGATCGTATTAAAATGTCCGACCAAACAAAGTACGTAAACCGAACAGTTTATTTTGGGTATTTGGTAATTTCAATTGTTTTCCAATTTCCAATCTGTGGAAAACTGCAGATTAGCAAATGTTTAGATTTTTAACTCAAGTTAGGGTAAGGTGAGCTTTCTAAAGGTATGTAATTGAAATTTAGGAATGACAGCGCTAATCGCAGTAAGCAAACAAATTGAATACATCTTTATCATGGCATCTATAAGAATACCTGATACATCATCCTGATTAAAACTTTGTAATAAAAATATAGGCTGTTTTTTAAAATAGAACGCAATTTCCGATAAAATCAGATCTACTAAACATTTACAAGGTCCAAATTAATGGCATCATTTTTCTATAAAGAATTCTAAAAATTTCTTCATCTAGCATTATATGATCTGGGATGTTTCTATGTACCTTTAGCCTTTAATTTTAAGCTATATAAGGGCACCTTCTATAGCCTTTCGTCTTGATAGTGTTTGGCCGACGTTTACAATCACACTCAAAGTATTGTAGGGCTTCAAAAAATCAGACACATTTTTTCTATTTTTATTTATTTTGTTTATTTCTGTCCTTTATCTTTTTGACTGCAATGTTGAAGATAATATACCGTTTGATATATGTTACACAGAAATAAATTTCTTTAGATAATGATGTTGATGTTGATTTAATTTCTCTTATGACGTCCTCATTCTACATATTTTTCTGCGTTACTTTCGCGATACTATTTTGAACACAAAAATATATCAATCATCAGTGAATCTTCCAGAAAATTATAAAATTATAAAATATTCATTACTGTATGTGTCTAAAACGTAGTTAAAATTGTACTACAAATCTACAAATTTTGACCGATATTTTCGCAGACTATTTTTGCTGATTTATATTATTTATTATACAAAGTGTCCGTATTTTTTCGAGAATTATTGGTGATTGTGTGATATTAAAAATATTTGGAAAGTTTATTATTTTGGTCTCTCTCATATGTAACTAATATTTGCAATGATTTGTGCAGAAGGCAGATGTTTTTTTTTCTATAAATAAAATCATTCTTAAAAGAGTTGTATACTTACTACGGTAGATCATACTTGTGGGTACACAAATAACACTAACCTTAAAGTAGTTTTTCTCATAACTGTGATTTTGTGAAACCTTTTTACTAAACTACTTTAACCTATTTATTAAACCTTCACATTTTCATCAATTTTTATCAAATATTATTATATTGTTGTTATATATTGTTTTAAATACTCTTCACATTCTAGAGAATAAGAAACAGTAAAAAAACGTGTAAAAACCAACATATGTGTACCTACTTTTTCCCAGATCGCATTATTTATTTTTCTTAACGCAGGAAACCCTCCACCAGAAATGTCCTCGGTTCCAACCCCAGGTTAAGTATAATATAACGTTACAATTTATTGAATTTTAAACCAACGAATGTAGTCCACAATAAAAGATAGTTTGGCCTAGGAACGCTCTTCAAACAGTCTAGTCTGGCCAATGTAGATATATCATAGAACTATAATTATTAAGGTAAATATTTGCTCAAGATTTTGAGGGCGCATGCGTGACCTGGCGTGGCCGAGGCACATAGTAACCATTTTCCCGTCTGATGGCGTAAGCTTATTTCTGCTTGCATGTTTTGTGCTCAAACACAATATTAGTGAATTTCGCACTCAATTATCAAGAGGGAATCTTTAAAACGGTATTACATCGAATTTCACAATTTTAAAGGTATTTATTTCATATCTGAACTGTGCTAGCGTTCTGGTAGTGGCGCCATCCAGTATCATTTTAACGAACCATATCGAGAAAGGCGACACTGAATTATCGAGAGAGGATATTTAAACCCGCATTACATCGTCATTCACAATATTAGAGGAATTCATATCATAAGTGAATGAAAAATTACTTTATTCTTAATCAATTCTTATTTAACAGCAGTTCCATTTTGCATGCGCCATATAGTATCCTTTAACGAACCAGAGGCTCATACCTTCCACATTTCTGAAAAGTTGGGACGACGACATCAAAGCAGCCGACAGTTAATGCTTATACTTCTATGATATACCTACATTGGTCTGGCCTAGCACAAAATATAAAGTGCAATTTCTGTTGAAATACGGGTTATTTGCCACAAAAGTCTCTTTTTCCCCACAAATTCAAACAATCGAGGTCAGTATGCATCCTTCGAAGAAGCGGGTACTCCACACGAACGTCGCGGTCGTTTTGATGTGGAAACAGTTATCGTAAACAAACAAATACACAGCAAAGGATTGTACAATAACGTATGTTATCAGCACAGCAAAATCACGCTTGTACGCCAGCAGCCTTTCGCGCGCTTCTCGATCAATCACCCCGGTGTGAGGGTAACCTAAAGCAATAACAGCGAGTCGCGCCGAACTCGCGACGTCTTGGATGTACGACGAGATAATTACGATGCTCACGTAATTAAGCATTCGCAAATAATTAACCGACACGTCATCGATATATCAACCACTTAGCGTTCGACTGACGCTCCCCCATCTCTCCCCCTACCCTCAGTGCCTCCTCCCACCACTCAAACTTGCGTAATTCGAATTCATGAGCGTTCGATGGTAGGGCTGATACGGGGGTTGAAGGCGGCGAAACTCTAAATGTAGGCCGCGAGAGTCTGCGGCCCGTGTGGTTTTCGGAATCGTCTTAGTTCGGATTATGATCTAACGGAACAGTGATCTATGGAAGTACGAGAGGGGGAGCATTCGGGGGAAGTTTTGACGTGTGGTTACCCTTTGTGCGTCGGTGGATGCGGGATTTACTCGACTGGAAGATATGCCACCCTCTACCTACAGCTAGATACAGTCTTCAACTGTAGTGATGTATTCATTGACCCAGTTAATATCGAAGTACACATACAATCCATCTGGAAGATTTCTGGGCAAATACGTTTATTTAAGAAGTAATTTCTCTACAGAATGTATACTTAACTAAAACTCCTGATAATCTTGAAAATATCGGTTATAAGCATGTTGCTTGAATTGTATGGCATTACATCAGAAAATTTTTAAGAAGATGACAATTGATTTTTTGTTTGCTCGAAAGTTTTTTAGCCAACATAATTTGGATATCATTGCGTTCAGAAATAAGTCTTACTAAAAAGAAGAAAAATAAACCGTTCCATTTAAAATGAGGTGAGCATGGGATTTGTAACTAATTTATATTAGAAAATATGCAATTACGTTTTTCTGTGACGTTTTTTGTCACTTGTTTAACACTGGGAATATTTTCAATTGAATTTAGGTAAGAAAAGAAAAAAATCTAAATCTCCAGCTGAAGAATAAGGAATAATAAGAAATAGAAGCTGAAAATTTTACTATTACAGCCTGCTGCCTCCAATATAAACCATAAATCGATAGGAAATAATTAGATTGATGAGAGGCATATGAGAGAAAAGAGTTTATTTCGTCTCAAGACGAAATAAAAAACTTCACATCATTGGACGACTATCAGTGCAAAGTTTGTGTTTCAAAAAAGAGACTATATATTTATATTAGCCGGGTGAGCAATGCAAGCATCTGTACAGGCGTTAGCGGTACTATGTGCACGAAGCGTAATTGGTGCAGTTCGCTACTAAATGTTATATATAGATATCTGTAGTGTATAAAGTGTATAAGTATAAAGTCCGATCAAATTTGTATTATTTATTACAATGTTGGATGTGCTGTTATTTATTTCTGTATTATTACAGCTGACAACGCAACACTTATTGTGCCCCATAATGATTTAAATATCAACGATCTGTTATGAGTTCTAGCGGATCGGAACAAAACATAATTCACAGTGCACTACTGCGCATAGTGTTGGCCCGTATTTGTCCGCCACGGGCGATTAGATCGTT
The DNA here is from genome assembly GCA_964023965.1 of Melinopterus prodromus. Lineage (NCBI taxonomy): Eukaryota > Metazoa > Arthropoda > Insecta > Coleoptera > Scarabaeidae > Melinopterus > Melinopterus prodromus. Next base: position 74,951,636 of record OZ030391.1, read on the forward strand.
TCGCGACTCCCTTGCACGGGGTATGCACAGGGCCAATAGCAAAATTCACGTCAATTATTTATAATTCCTATTTTTTGTCAAAGTACTTTTTAAATTCTTTCCACTAGCTCTAATTTAAGTTTAACGACGCGATATAATTAAACATAAATTATTAGTTAACTTTAAGTTGGTTATAAATAATAATCGCTAATTCATTGCTGACCTGAATGGAAACATCGAAGAAGACGTCAGATTCTGCACAAAACACTAACCTAAAATGAATAGGAAAAACTGCGGATTTAAATCATCGCGTGTCCATCGTTTTCAGTGCCGATTTAATACACCATTCGACAAATTGATGCCAATCCCGGTCGAATGTTATTTTATGTCCATTAACCAGTATTTATGCAGTCGCGTGCTACCATTTTAAACACGGATGTTCCGCTGTACACAAACGCCACGGCTTTGAATTACCCGCGTGCCTCGCGAATTTCTCCCAACCGATTTTCCCATTATTTATTCAACGAATAGCGTGCGAAAAATTAATACCACGCCAATTTGTTCACACACTCCAGTAACAATATTTTGTGCAAGAGTTTGCACATTTAGATTTGGCAGTAATGTATTGTTTATATGAAAATAATAATAATTTTTTGTAAATATATAGTTGCTGTATTATTCTCTAGCATGATAGGTGCAAACAAATTATTTGATCATGTGTGCGTGAGAGATAAACCTACAAAACGTTTTTATTCTTGTGAATGACTGAATTGAATGACAGAGAAAGGGTATGAAGTTATTATAATAACAATATTATATACTTGCTCGCAGTTCATTTTGCGATTTCTTTTAAATAATATTTCTGAATTTTTTTTTATAGTTATTTATATTTTATGGTGCAGTTATAATCATGTGTTTCGTAGGTCCATAATTATTAAAAGAAAGTTACTGCTCAATTTACCTTACTGTTTTTTTTTTAAATCAATCAAAATCATGTTGTTGGAATCGAAAACCATTGTTTTAAAACCCGGTTTTTGTGTAAACCGAAACCGGACCAAGTACCACAACATTACGGAGTGTGGTTCCCTTAGAATCACGATTCCGTTTTTGAGACCTTGTTTATAATAATCCTAATTTATGAATTCTAAAATGCACTTTGGAACAATAATCAAAATTCAACGTTGTGTAGTTTCTACTTATTAAAGACGAACATAAACCAACGTTCAAACACATTTAATGAACCAGTCAATCAGTACGTAGCAACTCGTGCATTCCATTCAAATTGGAGCATGCAAATGGCGTATTTAGTGTTTGTCGAATGAAACTGTCACGTTGTGGATGAAAGCAATACGTCATGCGGCGCCCCAAAGACGCATGGAAATGCGTCCGATTTCAGGCGACAGCTTTAATAAATTCATTCGGCGTCGAATTTATATACAGCGTTTGGTAGGATGTCTATTTTGCCAATATATGATAATTTCTGTATTCGGATGGAAGCAAATATTTCGACATGAGATTTTAAAATATTATCTCAAGTATTTTTTCGTGTGCCTGCGGTGCCAAGAGAATCTTAATTTCATGTTTTTGAAGAAATGGACCAATTTTAAAATGATTTGAACCATAAGAGATGGAAGTAAGTTAGGTAGTTTTTCAGATCTGGTTGTTCTATTACTCGTAATACTTTCAATATTTTTGTGTTAGTCAATACAAATACAAACACAAAAAAACAAACATTTTAACTATATTGTGGATATTGACCTTTTTGGTTTAATGTTGTTACTTTATGTATGGCAACGGAAGTCGAGGCCGCAACGGATCAATTTAATGTGAAATAGAAAGTATACTAAATCTAGTATGTAATTATATTTGTTTGGTTTTGATCAAACAGAATTTTAAAGATAAGGTAATCTTCTTTCGACTATTGGATACAATTAAGAAATATAGTTTTTTCTTCCACTTTGTTTTGTTCAAAAACCTGTGGGCTTAGACGTTTGTAACGAACACATTGCAGAGCCACGATTCTTCCAATTTCCTGCTTGTGTTATTTTTAAAAGTGGTGAAGAATTTGGTTTTCTGATGGGCATCATGTTTGGACTTTTTACGTTTTTTTATTGGCAAATGATACTTTTTTCTTCTTCTTGTAAAGCATAATTTTGGGACACGTTTTTTGAGTATGATACATCTCATTTTTATGTCAAAGTTATACTCACACTGATATAGTGACAGCAATACAAATTAGTTAATAAGTTTTTTATTTGAAGATGTAATTTATATGAAATCGAAAAGCCAAGATATGACAAATAGTAAAGTCAAAAATGTCAACATTAAACATGATAAATTGGTATTTTTTGGGATGATAGCGGTAAAAAAACTGGGATCAAAGACGTATCAGAATGGAACGAACTCCGGAGAGGTACTTGAATTTCAAATCTAACCATCCCATTAACCAAAAGTTAAATGTGGTCAGGGCCATGCACAATAGAATTTTAAAGCTGTCACACCCTTCTTTCCACGCTAATAATAAAAATGAAATATTTAAAATTTTTCTTAATAATGGGTACCCTAAATATATACTTAGGAAGCAGATTTTTGGTGTCACTCATCGGAGAGTGATCACGGATAAGATGGCTCCTGCACGGTGTGATGCCATCATTTGCCGAAAGCTTCGCTTCATTCCAGGCGTGTCGCAAGTACTCTCCTGTATTTTTTCTTTGAATAATTTAAGAATAGCGTGCTATAATCTTAGGACAGTGGGAAACTTCTTTACCAGATTAAAACAGAGAAGTCTTGTAGATTATGTGTCTAATGTGGTTTATCGTGTGGCGTGTGCTGGATGTGAAGCAAGTTATGTGGACCAGACTGGTAATTGTTTGAAGACCAGGATGAACCAACTGGATATAAGTAATAATAAGCTTACTAGCGCACTGGCTCATCATGCTGTTGGTGAAAATGGTAATGTTGATTTTGACAGCCGTAGTATTGTTTTCAAGAGACTAGTAATGTCACGAATTTGCGGTCGGACACCGAAAACTTGAGCAACGTTTATAGCTTTTTATTGAATTTCGATTATGATCAGTCAAGGGTTTTTAATGGTACAGCTGTGGGTGTGTGCGGTTGAAGCGAGTTGTTTTTTTAATTGTTGTTTGGTTTTGGCTAATTTATGGCTTGTTTGATAACAATTCGTTTGTACACTAGTTCGTTGTTTTGTGATGTACCATTATGGTTTTTTAATTTTCAGTGTGCGGTTTTTGTGATACTATTTTGTTGTCGTAATACAGAACCTTTGCGATATTTTATTGGGGCAGGCTGGGCGTTTTCCGTTTTTTTGAGTAAAAAAGTCGTTCCGATGTCCACAGCTGTCAGTTTAGTTTTAATGTATTTCAATTGTTGTTTTTTCAATTGACTAGATGGAGGATTGGATATGCGAGTAATTAAAAATGCGTGCTTTGGTATATTTAAAAACAAACACTTTTTTATTTTCAAAAGAGTTATTTTCCAGAATGTATTTGGGTAGTATCAAGAGAAATGAAATTTCTTAACGACTAAAACAAAGCTGTATCCCCATGTTGTATTTATTTAAGTTGAAAAGACAGCTTGTGCGTTGGATCAAAATTATGTATTGAAGATGCTATCAAAAAATCAGAAAATAAAAGTCAGACAGATAAACAAAACCGAAATTGTAATGGTTTATTTCTCACACTAACTATTCATCTCAATATAAATATCACTTAAACTGTTTTAAATGAAACAAAAGCGAATAGTGAAGCCATTGTATTCTCACCAAAAGTTTCGCGGAAATATTTTAAAGCTCGAGCTAACAATCTTAATCCCAATAAACGCAATTGCTCCCGATCCATTACAACTTCCGCTCAGAAGGCGTGTTAACTTAATTAACAGTTGAATTAAGTTTGTAATCTCAATTATGCATTCCATGGAGTCGACCGATCTCCAGACCGCAGTGAAGGAAGGCGAAGTTGGAGAAAATGCATAACCGCTAACTTTCAAGTATAATAAAAGTAAGAGAGCCCGTCGTATCTACACCCTAGGCGGACCTACCCTAGCGTAAGGAGTGGATAAGGGATACCCGTAAAACTTTGATTCACACGGAACTGCATAATAATTCCGACCTTACACTCTTGCGGGTTTTATGGCGGCAGATCTGAATCCACTCAAAATATTTTTATGTTGACTCTTCGACACGTTGCATGCCGTATCTACCAGTCGGTATAAAATTTTATACCGATCGGCCTGTGGTATGATTTTGGGGACGAATGATCGCTCAATCATGATAACCTCGCCGAACACAACACAATACATGGCAAACAACATAAAACAAACACTTCCACTTCCACTAGTGATTTGCTTGGACAATATCCAGTAAAGATACTATGAAGTGCTAATCTCTCTTTTTCTTTTTTTAGGTTCTACTGAAGATGGCAACATAGTTGCTGAAATACGTATTTAGGTTTCTAAAATACTTGTTGTGGTTAGGGGTTTATAATTTTATTATAAAACAAACACCTTACTAAAACCGATGAATTGCGAAAATAACTTTTCTTAGATTCTATTAGTTTTAATTGCCTCTAACTGTTTTTGCGTTTTAAATGAGGTCGTTATTTTCGGTGATGTTAAAGATGCCCTAATTTTAATGTCTGAAGAATATCGTTGTGTCCTCAGGTTCAACTTCGGTAAAATGTACAGTTTCCCCACAAAATCCGGACTGTTTTTTTCCAACAGTACATACTAGACTGCATTTTGTGATGAACCATATCTGATGAATGAAGTACTAGTCCTGTGAAACTAGGTCTAAAATGGGTAAAGTTAAATAATAAGTCCGGTTAAAACTTAAATTACAAGGAATGCGACCAATTCAAGTGAGGATTGGAGGACAATGAAAAAACTTGTGAGGAAGATGAGAAAACTCGAGAACATAAAGAACACCGCCAATTAACTACAGTAGTAGATTTACTTTTTGAAGTTAAATGAAGTCTATTTGTTCGCTACTTTCTCAGAAAATAGTTTGCAGTACGTAAGAAAGCTATGAGCTCCCTAATATGGCATTCTTTTTTCAATAAGTATCATTTTGATGATCTTAGTTGGTCTGATAACATTCAACAAAATCGTAAGATACAAGCATGCAGATCAAAAGAATACTTTGTCCGCAAATTTCCACGTTGTTTTTATAACGGTCTTTCAACAACGGTTTCCTGCCTCGTATAGATGGCAAAAAATTAGGAAAAGTTTGGGATTTTTTTCTGAAATAACTATGCAATATTTTTATTTCGAATTTTTTGTACATTCTTGAGTATTTTATGCATACCATAAAAATTTTTTTATTGCGAAATTTTACTTAAGGGCTTAAAAAATGTAGTTGATGACTTTTTTTCTTCTCAATTATCTTTTAAATGGTATTTTATACCATTTGATCATATACGTTGAAAACTCGCTGTATAATTTCACGCGCCAACTCGGAAATGTAAAAAAAGCTGTTTCCGAGCAAAATGCGATTTAAGTTTGCTGTAGACGAAAATCGTATTTTTACTTCACTTTATATTTTCGATGTTTTTGCTATTCAGCCTTGCCTGGGCCGTAAAAGAGGTCATCTTTGGGGTCAAATCCCCCCTCGGCCTTTGTATTTGAGCACGTTCCGATCGGCCCTTCCCACTGTGCCGTGCGCACTATTACCTGCTCAGCACGCTGAAAGACCTTAGCGAAAGTACCTATATCTAAGCAATCAGTCGCAATTTCGGTTTAAAATTTTAACAGCATTTTCTTGAAATGATACACTTTCGATACATACAATTTTAAAAAAATCGATTTTCGACCCATCTATACGAGGCTCCCCCCTTAAAACAAACTTTGTTAATGTGGTCAGGTTTTGTAAAACATTTACTTACGAGCGTAGTTTACGACGCTTCGTAACTTGTGGTGGTCGTCAACTGAACACTACGTCCTTTTTCTATCACATGAAGATTATATTCACAACATTTTTATATCTGCATCCACATTAACCACTCTTTTTAAACACCAAACACAGTAAACGTGTGCGAATACCAGTTCTGATGTTAGCTAATATTGAAAATTAAAGATAATTTCAAACCAAGCATTATTTATTTTATCCAACAAGAACAACAGACTACAACGAGCAATAACTGGTCTCATAAATTAGCCCATTTACCAATTGCGGTTCTTTCTTATTATACAGTAACAAAAACGTTAATAGTACCAAGTGAGACAAGTCACTCAGATATGTAAGCAGGCGTTTTATCATCTTATAACCCAATTTCTAACAATTTCATGAAGCATTGAATGCCGATAGTACTTTTTATGTTAGTGATGTCTTTAAATGCCGTCTTGTGTTTGGGTTGGAGACACATATTGTTACGTAGCTCTTAATGGGGGACGGCTCTAGGTCGGGATGGATGTAAATAATATCGTTGTTTACATTAGTTCGTATATTGCTGACCACGCAGAATTCCAATACTACAGCTGACTGGAGTCCTTGAAACACAATAGCAGAGCGTTTACTATACGCAGGTGCTGCAAATTACTGATTGATTCTCTTACCATCCCATGCCGTGGTTTTATATGAATTTGGCAAGACGTCATGACCTGTTTCGGGCCCCCAAAAATCCTGTGTTAGGATTTTTGGTTGCACACTGCTTTTGGTATAAGTTAATGTTTATTTGCGCGTTTTGAACGAGTGCTACAAAGGTATATCTGCATATATCTGGCCAAGCAATTGTCTGCAGGTTAGATGGATTGGATGACCTGGCCTCAATTATACATTGTAATTAAACTATATTTCGCAACAACCCTTCACGCAAACAATTGCGCGACCCAGAGCAATCAAAAAGAAATAAATCAACAGCCACGGGATTGGATAGAAAATAACTGCAAAATATAGAATAAAAAAACTAAAAAAAATCGAATGCTTCAAACTCATCTTCCAGTGAACTTTAAGCCGAATTAGTTTGTATTTTGTTTCAAATCTCCACGGTACCTTCAAAGTTTTTGCAACATTTGCCATGCCTTTTTAATCGAGCTGTCACTGTCATTATAGCTTATAGCGTATCCAACTACATTCTATCTAAACACATTGTTTTATTTAATTTTTGGCTTTATGCACATGGCAACATCCCCAAAAGAAAACAAAAAGAAAAATTCATTGTGCTCAACAGCCTGTCCACGCCAGCATTTGAGAGTGGCAGAGTAGACGTCCCTAAAGGAATAAATGTTTTGTTTTACATCCGTTTTTTGTATCTCGCGGGAGTGGAGGTGGGGGAACTCAACCGTTTGGCCACAAGACACGTTACTGACATATGTACAACTTCCACTGCGCCTTCTTGCAGCGTATTATATAATTATGGGTACCTTCATTTAGATGTTATTATTTTGCTCTATAGAAATAGAGTAAAATTTCCAGCACTGTTCACGCAAATATTTGTAAAAGAAAACATGTACACCGACTTAAAAGTTTAAAGGAATGAGTATCGGTAGCTTGGTAGAGGCCTCAATGGGTGTTCTTCACGCGAGCATGCGAGCATTATGCCCCGTTTGAATATACATGAAAGGAAGCCATCAGGTCGCCCCATGGGTAACTTCCATGCCGGCTAACCTTATTTGCTAGAGACCGAAAACTGACAAGTGATGCAGTCCATGTAATATGCATATATGTTTATCATTACTCGTTCCCTTTGAGTGGAGAAAACTGGCCGGCCGCCGACCTTAGGTATGAATATTGCATTTTCCAGCGGCAAATGCCATCCTATCGCAACCCCTAACACAGGGGTTGAAGTTTTCGAACGAAAACCGCACCGGCACCGCAAGGATTAGGCCGAACGGGAGCTGGAAGTTTCCCCCGTTATTGTTTGCTGACTTTGGGATTTCGGCGGACTTCTTACCTTTCTTTTCGTTTGTGTTTCGATGCGTTTCGTGACGGGGTAAAAAGGGCAATGCGTCACGCTCGGCTTGAGCCACTACGGATTATAGTGTTTTGGGAGCTAGAAAGAAAGTTTGAGGTTTAAATCAACTGGATTAGTTTGGACAAATCGCCGGGCTTAGAACTCTTTAGGTAGCACGAGCACAGAGCGAAGTTATAAACTATCAGTATTAACATGTGTTTCAATTATATTAGTTATTCTCAGATTTCCATAAAATGTTAATGCGGTATTGCCGTATTGATAAAACGTTACGTAGATGACGTTTTTTTGCGTCTTCCAAGGTACAGAACATGAATTGGAATCATTATTTCAACAAATGAATGGACTATCAGTTCTATAGTTTACAATAGAAAAAAAAACAGAGCAAGATAATTAATTACCTTGATCTTTTAATTACTAGGGACAAAGATAGAGTTAATTACAACATATATAGCAAACCCACCGCCACCGACACAATCATCCCTAAACACTCACAACATCCGACTAACATCAAGCACTCCTCCTTAAGATACTTTTTCACAGACTCGAAACCACCCCCTTGGACCCTCCCTCATATGAAAAAGAACTAAACACCATAAAACAGATTGGCCTCCTCAACGGTTATACTGAAACAGAACTCGCACCAATACAAAAAGCTGTGAAGAGAAATAACATCATAAAGATAATTTACCCTCACTCCGAAATAACATTACGCTACATCTCGGCTCCTTACCTTCCAACCATTCACTAAGGATTGAAACAAATATTAAAGAATCACAACATCATTCTTACCAACTACAATACCTCCAACATACTTCAAATATTAAACAACTACAAAGACAAGATTGACACACATAAAAAGAGTGGCATATACCAACTGAAATGCGGTGATTGAGAATCACAGGTCATAGGTCAAACGCTTCGCTCACTAGACATTAGATAAAAGAGCATACAAAAACAAGAGCCAATAACCCATCATCCTTTGCACAATATTTTACGAGAGAAGGTCATACCACTTCCATACAAAACATGGCACTAACAAAACAAGTAAACAAGTACCTGTGAATTGATTTCTATGAATTTTATAATATACAAAAATACAAAAGAGATAATACACTAAACCTACTAAACGAGGTCACTACGCTCAATGGATTAGAGCTTTATATGACGTTTGTGCTTGGTGCTTCTTCTCCGTGCAGTTAGGTTATGTTGTTTACATCACCTTATACTACCATTCTTTGATGCGCCGCAGTTTCAAATTTCAAATTCTCCCGCTTCTGTTTTGCTTTGCTAACCACTACAGAATACTTCTATGCCGACGCTCCATCGGGCACGCGCACATGTTTCTCTGTTGCCATTTTATATTGTACTGTTGTTTACATTATACATATAAAGCGAATTTTATCAACTGACTTGTGAAATATTCCATAATCTTATTTCAAGACTATTCCGACTTTTTATTGTTGCTACATGTTCGTTATGTGTTTTTGTTTTCACCGAAGCTGAACCTGACGGTGAGTTTTAAAGAGATTTTGTCGTACCATCTTAATTTATACGCCGAAAAACCTATTTGTCTTATACTATTGTCCTTTCAGCTGGTCTGATGATGACCATAATTGTTCGAAATTAATAACCAGAGCATATAAATAAAACAACCAGTTCGCAGAAGAAGTAGTTTTGGGCTGATGGGGTGGAATGAAATGAGTATGTGTATGATACGTTCCAGGTATTGTGATTTTACTGAAATTTTATTTAAGAATTAGTTTAGTCTGTAGGGTAATTTGTTTTTATTGTCAATTTAGAAATAAATAATTTGGTTGATTCTGGTTTCACTGTTTATACGATTGGTTAGTGCTGTGAGAAAATAGTGAGGCATTTTGAAGTGAACTGGCATGCGTGGAATCATAGGATACGATGGAGAATTTCGAGGTAATGTTTTTATAAATTAAGAAGAAGGGTAAATTGTTTATGAAATTGATGGTGAGGTCAAGGAAGTTAAGGGATTTGTCTCTTTGATCTCTGTAGTGAAACTGTATTTTGGGTGGGTGGATATATTTAAGCATATCCTGCTCTTTGTTCATACCACCATCCAAAATGCAGAATACGTCATCGACATAAAATATAACAAACAAGAAAGTATGAAGTCCGTTAATTTAAAACGGAAGCCGTGCAGTAAAGTGATGTCAGTTCTTTAGCTTAAATTTAACTTCTTTAAGGAGTTTATGCTGCCAAAGTTTTAATTTGCAAGATAAACAACAGAAAAGGTTGTGTGAATTATCACAGGACACCTTGCTTGCAATCAACATTTTTTAACTTTACTAAGGACAGTTAGAATCGAAATATAGTTATGTTGTTACAATTTCTTTTTTAAAATGGACGGGCCAAAGAGTCTACATCCGGACGGCATCAATCGTTGATATTTTGCCGCTATACATAACTGAACAACTGCTTATGTATTTAAATATTGGTTGCTCACATAACACGCCTGCAACTTTTACAGTATGCACACTGTATACATTTAACTACTATAGTCAACTTAAATAAAACTACAATTGATCAAGTACAGTCCGTCACAAATGGAGCCAATTGCAAGTCAGTTTTCTGCGTCAGTAATTTTACATCGTTGTAGATAAAAACAGAACTCATTTCATTATCTGTTCGTTTTCGAAAAATTTCAGTCGTTGACAGTTAAATTTAAACCGCACTTCTCATACATCATTTCCACCGCGATTGTAATCTTCAATTACGCGATCAATATTGGTAAATGGACGTTTAGTGACAGTCGCTGAGGTTCATTGCTGTATCGATCGATCTAACTAACCAACGGCAGCGGCAGAAGCAATTCGCATACCGTCACCGTCGTCGACATTCACGAAGACTTATGATGGCTTCAAGTCAAATTCGGGGTGGCGCTATCTAGCGGGCCCGCACACTTCCTGCCCGCTTTGACTGACCGCTGTTCATTTATCAACGTCCGATAACTTAGGGACCAACATTACAGTGTGTATCTATCCGATGTCCGTATATGAATCATTCCATGTAACTTCGACCGGTGGCCGAGAGTTTGTAGTTCAGATGACGGTATTAGAAATCTACCCCAAATTGTAGTAATTACAGTGAATTAAACTGTGCAGGTAGGAATAAGGTTTTGGTAAATCACCTTTCAACTTAATAAGACATATCCCAGTGCCGCACTCCCACACTATACTCATATTATTGTGGATATTACATTATTAATGTGAATATCACAAACAAAGCACAGGTTAATCAATTAATCAAGAAAGTGGTAAATTACTCTTGAGACCATTTTAAATGCATTTTCAGATTTGTTTGTAATTAAAGTGATAAATAATTGGGAAATTTAAAGTAGGAAACTATAATATATTTCCCTTTGCTGTCACAAACGTGAAATTTGTAGAGCCTTAGTTGTGACAGCACCATGGTTTTGGCATTTACCTAAGGTTTGCAAACATGAATAAGTCAAAAGTCTTAATGTAAATTAATATGGCATTAGTTAGTTAGTTAACAAGATCAAGTTAATCGTAACCAACAAAATTCTTTTATAGAGATCAGGCAGGGTCTTATGAATGGAAGAAAGGAACTCAAGCAGATGCAAAAGCCATACCCACATTCATGCACAATGTAATACTCAAATTGGAACTAAATCAAAATATCAAGCTACAACCTCCAACTTGTAACAAGCTTCATCTGGTTGGAGCTCCGGTTACACAATAAAGTATTCAAAGATTTTTTTTCCTGTAGAAGGTAGCTTGCTTAAAAAATGGTGTTACGCTAGAGTCGGTTTGCCAACTGTAACATCCACTGGATTACAAAAAAATATTACACTAGCGTCGGTTTGCCAACTGTAATAATTGCACAGTTCAAGGAGATTACCTGACTAGCGTCGGGTGAGAACTCAACTGCATCTGGTTTGCTATGCGAAAGCGTTTGGCGTTAATAGCCGTACAAGTTGGTGGGAGACGCCCCACCATCGACGGAAACTTGTTACGATATCCGTTCACTTCGACGAGTTTCCGTGACAAAGAAAAATTGTGGAAATAATAAAAATAATTCTCGATACAAATAAAATACTTATTTCTATTACAAACGTGGTGACAGAAACTAGTTACGATACCAATTTTCTTCGGCGAGCTTTCGTAGCAAAGAAAAATAGTGGAAATAATAAAAATAGTGTTTGATATAATACAAAATTAAATACTTATTTATATGCACAATTATTTACATTTCAACGAATTATCGGTAATTCGTTACACCATCCCCACGTCCGTCGGGGAAGTCAGGCTCGGTCGAAAAGCAGGTCGGCACTTGTCTATGTAGGGGAAAGGAGGCTGGGTAAAAGACCCAAAGCACCTATGCCTCAGCAAACCCTTTGTGCAGACCTCCCCTGCTCACTCTGGTCTCGTAAGCCAGCCCAGGCTCTCGGCAAAGGCAACGAGGCATGGTAGAGTTGCCTTTTGGTTTCTAATTCTTTCCATGATTGGCCAGGGATCCCCAAGCGCACTTACCCTCTGGTCATCTAGCGCGGGGCATTCGCACAGGATGTGTCTTAGCGTCTCAGCGTCCTGCTCGCAAGTTCGGCAGGTGGGAGATACTGACAGGTGCAGGTTGAACATATGCTTCCGTAGTCTGCAGTGTCCAGTAAGGAGCCCCATAATAAGGCAAAGCTTGCTTCTGGTTAACTGCGTGTATTTCCTGGCTTCTTTAATGGATGGATACTTGCTCATCACATTGGCCAGCAAACAGCCGGGTGTGTTGTCCCACCAGTGAAGGAATCACCCTCACCATGTTCCTTAGGGCTGTGTTTGAAGGCAGGATGAAAGGTTCAGGTGCCACGGCCGCTTGGCCACGTGCTAGGTAGGCACGTGGGGGGACCGTCAGTAGCACGACGGTCACTGTTGTGGGGAATACATCAATGTCGTTGGGGAGCTGTAGGTTGTCGAACGCTTTACGGATCGACAGGGGAACCAATTGGCCGTCAACCCAAAATGTACGCACTCGGTTGCGGTGCCTAACCCTCCTTCCCTTGGCTGCATTAGGTTGGTGGGTGAAACTACCAACCGTGTGTTGCTATGCTGGTTCGACGACGGGGCTCTGAGTGTTTCTCCGGATAGACGCTACGCATATAGAATTCTGGACAACAGTCAGAATGGGGTTTGTTGGGTTTTCTGGGTCGGCGGTGTTCGGGAAAGTGGTGATAATGCCTTCGGGATTAGAGAAACTCCAAACAACTCTAGAAGTCGGAGTTGTAAGCACGTCTTCTGTTGTTTAAGAGCCAGTGCTGCTGATGGTGGCGTAGATGGGCTAACAGAGGGTGGAGTAAACCAGCCTGGAGATTTGTCCTGCAGGTATTTCTTCGTCCCTGGAGGCACTTTTAGGACGGCTGTACGGGGTCTCTCGGGAGTTGTTGACATCGCCTTGATTTACTGTCACAAACTGGAATAAAGAATATGACTCGGCCGTTTTATAGGAATATTGGTATTTTCTAGGAACTGGATAGGATCTTTGTTCGATGTTCCGAGAAACCAGTCCGTTTCCCTCCTCTTCAAAACAATATCGAGTTTATTGGTACAGCTGGTTTTAATGGTACAAATATCCGGATCTTCTTGTATGACAGCGATTTCTTCCTCGGAGTTTATTTTCAAATCTTTGACGTGGACTTTTTCAGTTTTGCGACTTTGCAAAATTGGCCCCCAACTTCAACGGCCCTTCTAAAGAGGATTGTTTTGCAGCATTGGAAAGGTGATGTCTTTTATGATATACCATCTGACCGATGCGGGGACGGAAAGGTTGATGACGTAAATTATACGGTCGACTATGACGAAAGAATAACCGTTCGGCTAGTTTAACTCGTACGTATCTGGTAAAAATCTCAGCTTCTCCATTTCATTGGCTACTTCGGTAGTCTTCGGAAAATGAGTTACTTCTTATCTTGACATATGCCTTATTGACTTGGGTGGTAATAATTCTCTTCCGTAGTTCAACATGGCTGGACTGAATCCGGTAGTTTCGTGTTTGGCGGTATTTATTGCGAACATGAATTGTGGTAAATAGATGTCCCAATCTCTCTGGTCTTTTTAGATATATTGACCTGTCATAGGTCCCAGAACCAACCTGGTTAGACTGGGGAGAACGGTGCGTTGAATCGTATATGGGAATTGGGGCTTTAGTGTATTATGTTTTTCGTAAGGCTGTGATGGATACTGTTTATGGCTAGGAGGAGTTGTAAAACTAACGATTTAAGTACCATCAAACGAGTGCTTATTAGTGAGAATGAAAAGTAATCAAAGCGAATTTTCCAGTAACGACAGTCAAGGTCGTCTAGTTGGAGTCTTTCCGGTCAGCGGAGTCGGCGTGAAAGTCGAAAAATGTGCCTACTGCGAGTTTGATCCCACGTTTAAATCAAATTATAAATATTCTAAATGAATGTAGAATTATGCATTGCGCGATGATCCGTTACCTTGATAAAAAGTAAACAAACAAAACTAAACATATTATCAGATCTTTGACAAAGTACATATCAGTAGAGTAAAATTGACAAAACTAAGAGAAAGATTAAGACGCCGGACGCCTGCACATTTGCGGTTGTTTCATTTTATCGCAAAACGGTCGCGATTTCATAATTTTGCATTCTGTTGAAGATAATGTTTCTTAAATTCTGCGCAAAAGTTTATGAGTTCTCAAAAGAAGTTGTACAGATAGTTTCTTTTTTAACTAGAAATGAATATACGGACATGCATTTATATATTTTTCTTGAATATTTAACACAAAACTATAATTATTGACGGAATTGAATGAAAATATAAAAATGTTAACAAAAGGATATGTTGTTATTGGAATACCACTGTATGATAGAACCTGGAAATTGCGGCTGCTGCTGGTGCGGCTGTTAACATAATGACACAATAAAATTATATTAGTATTATATTTTAATATGTCGTAAATTATTGAAACCCGTAATAATAATTGTCATATTTATGACAATAAATAATAATTTTATCAATAATTTTATTGAAACCCATAAATTATTGAAAATTATTGAAATGCTGATATGAATAGCACTTAATTAAATTAGTTGCTTTTGCTTTTGTTGTAATAGCAAATTTAATTTATGTTGTATGCAGATTTCTGCAAGAATCAAAATGCTTGACCAAACTCTCTTTAGTATCATTCGTTGTATCACTCGTTGTATTATTGTGAGTTGACAATAATAAGTTCGTACTATAAGAGTCTGATTTTTAATCCCTAATTTAATCCACAAACCTTATTGACTTATTTGTGGTAATGATGGCGAAATGCCATCCAATGCCAGTACAAAATTATTCTATTTCGAACAGATTCAGAAAATATAAATATCTTTTATTTGGAAAACGCGACGTGTTAGGCTCATTGCTGGGACATTTTATGTTTAGTCTTCGGAAATAAATACTTTGTTTCGCTTGGCCTCCTGCTTTCTTTCTTCTTCAGAAGGGCATACACCACTGCTGGCATCAAGATATTCATCCACCAAACAATCGATTCATCAGTTAACAGTCATTAAACGTCTGTCAATATACAGCAATAAGTAAACAAAACGAAGTTGGTACTCGCCCAAATTAGTTCGTCTACAATTATCATTCCATATGTGAGTAGTCTAAAAATTAGTTTTACAAGAAAGAAAGTGTACTATTATTCATCCTCATACAACCTCACCAATCTCCCCAACGTCTGTAATTCAAAATGGCTTTGCTTTGCATCATAAAGCAGTAAATATTCAACAATATTACCGCCGTCGCACGAATATCAGTCAAAGTCCTCTAAAGATAAACAGGACAGGACACGCGTCGCTTCTGTTAGTGGAGCGATAAATAAAGCCGGTATCAAAGGAAGAGACAAACCTTCCGTGTTTCTGCCCGAGCCCTCATTGCATTGTATATCTAGCAGCATACCCGTTTCCGCAATAAATCAGGCGCTTGCGTTTAGTGAGAAGCCCGATGCGTGAAGAGGGTTAACAACGGACCATGAATTACTCCTCTATCGAGCCTGATATTGAAGAAACCGCGCGCTCTTAAAAAGGAGGACCGGTGCGGTTGCCGCACCGTGTATGCACGCCCACGCCTTCTATGGGACAACCGCAACAATCTAATTATCTTGATTTATAATGTTGTATTGATGTTTAGGCTGTAGGGGATGAGTAATTAGTAGTGATTTACGAAGACGGTGATTTGTAAATAAATTAAGAATATATTTTGGGTAATTTTGCTTACAGACTTAACGATAGTGTCACTAACAGAATTGTACGTATTGCAGGTTGTGTGTACTTGCATACGTTTTTTTAATTTTACATGTGCGACCAGTATAGAGATTTGAACGTCCTGAAAAAAAAACACGAAATATGTGCCGAAGCATAAAACTAAAACAAAACAGACATATATTTGAATTAAAAAAATGTACGATGCAATTCAATTCAAATGGTAATCATTATATTTTTACGATATTTTTCCTATATTAAGAGCAATGACAATGAAAATCTTTTTCTGATTAAAAGTACAAAAAAAAATAATAAATAAAATAAAGTTTATTAATCTTCTGCTTGGTGATGCATGAGACATGTCAAAGTATATACATTTCAGAAGAGATAATAATAAAATCAAGCATAATTAATAAATGACGAAAAAAAATAATAAATGAAATACATAGAAATACAAAAACAGTTCTATGAATTGCAAGCGACACGAAAACACAAAAACAGAAAAGTGAAATGTGGGCAAAAAAAAACGGTACAAATTTTTAATTACCTACTCGCTTTTCCAACAATATTTAGTCAATTAAAATAATTTTTTAAAAACAAATTGCTTGTATTGTGACGATTGAAATCATACCATATTCGCAATAACAGAACGTTTCAATCCCCGTTGGGCTATGCAATATTTCTGATAATATCGGCTCAATTTAATGTGAAATGCAAGGTGTATTAAAATCAATGGGTAATGACATTCGTCTTGTTTTGGTAAAAAAGGGCACTAGAGATCTTATAGCATCATATACAGGGTGACTTTTTCTTATACAGGGTGAAATATTTAAACGATGTTTTGTGGAATATGTGGAATAGTGGAATATGAGGTATGTAACAAAAACATTGCACCGGCATTGGCAAGAGAAATCTAACTGTGTACTTGAGTTATCTTTAATGATCGTGGAGAACCCATTGGTGTTGGTATGGGAGGCATTTTGGAATTTATCATTTTCGATGGTATTTTCATCAGTTTCAATTATGATTTATCATTTATCACAGTTGTTGTTTAGCTGTAAATTTTAGACGTATGTTACTTGTGGTTGTTCTTTTGCTTGTCTTTGCTAAGAATTGGATTGGAGGTGGAATCAACGTTGTTTGAGTATGTCACATCACTTCAAACCAAGTCTTTTTTTTTATTTTTATGTCATGTTTAAATAAAGAGCGCTTCCAATATCAGCGTGAAGCCAACCTGAATACATTGTGTTGTTCTTTTTTTTAGATATTTTTTATTTGAAGATGTAATTTTTACGTGAAAAACCAACAGCAACGCCAGAAAACTGCAATAATTTTAGTTCAATAAAAAACGATGTTGATTCCAATTCAGTTCAAAAGCAAAATTTCGTGATATGGTTGAAAAAACATAAAAATTTGCAAAAAATCTACAGCCCAATAATTATAGTACAATATGGAAAAAAGGTAAGAAAAATCCTTAAGAAATTTCAAAATTGAACATGGCACCCTTAAGAAAACTAAACGTTGGATAGTTTCTCCACCATCTTTAAAGATAACTCAAGTTCGCCATTGGACTCTCGTGCCTATGCAATGGAATCGCTTTTTTTTCTATGCAAACGTTCAATTTAATTGCTTTTTTGAGCAAAAACAGCAAAAACGATGTTTCAAAATTTCACACTGTATGCTAAAAGAATCAGCCTGTATACGATGCTATAAAATCTCTACTGTTACTTTTGACCAAAAGAAAACAAATGTCATTACCTACTAATTGAATTACACGTTTCATTTCACATTAAATTAGCCATACATAGCCATACATAGGCAACATTACATTGGATTAAAACGGACAATTATTGCAAATATGGTATGTTTGCAAACTTCACAATATAAGCAATTAGTTTATCAAAGAAATGTTTGAATTTTACTTAATAACTTTGGAAATATGAGCAGTTGAAAATTTGTACCGTTTTTTTGGCCCACGGTGTATAAGATCATTGATGTTATATGTCTACACAGAAGTTATGGCAACATCAGTTTTAGCTATTCCTGATGCCGGAAAAGGCGTTTCAAAGAATCCGGAATGTGGTTATATATTCGAACTCCAGTCACATGGAGAACGAGGTGTTATGCCTAGTCTGTGGCGTGGAGCAACCAAGTATGTAGTTGTTTCGTATACGATAGCTGTGACGATTATAGCATGTCACCTCAGTTAGATGCAGTGCGATAACTGTCAATATTTTGAGATCCAGAAATATTTGACAACAAAATTGCTTGAGACACGCCAATCAAACATCTCTGTGTTCTTCTCAGGGCCACGAGCAAACCGGACACGTTTGTTAACAAACCCCATAGCAATATTCCGTAGGTCAGTCTGGATTTTACCTCAGCGTAATATAATGCTTTTAAAATGTCAAACTGTAGCATATCTCTTAAATATCTTAGTTTAAATGCTCTTTGACTGATTCTTTTTGCTAGTTTTGCACAGTGGAGATCCCATTTTAAATTGTTTGCTACATGAATTTTATTCATTCTGTTTCCACTGTGCTCTCATCCATATGCGTATTTAATTTCTGCGCGTCACCATTATTTGTTCTGAAAACGCTTAGTCTTAACTACCTTTAATGATAAGGAGTTAGTTGAGAACCATGTACGTCATCTGATCCCCTGATGTCACAGTTATGGCTGTGTCATCGGTGCAATTAACCACATAGTACCCCTCTAAAATATCTACAATATCGTTGATAAAAACGATAGGGTGTTATTTAAATCATATCCTTTGATAGCATTCTAGTTATTATGTTTCCAACATGCTCGGCACATTCTAAAAATATAATAACGAACATCACCAGTAAGTGGCAGAGCAGTAAGAACAGCATTTTTCCATGTGTCTTTTTGTTATCTATTTTGTGAATATGCGTTAAAGTCAGAAGGGTCCTTCTGCATCTAATGTTTGCACTGCAGTGGTCCAAGACCATTAAACTTTTTGCTTCCTTAATTTGATAGATATTACAACGCAGCCACTAAACGCATGGGATAACATAATATATTTTCAACTAAATGATTGGGATCAGCACAATTTTGTATTGGTGGCCCTTAAGGTTCATGATAATACTAATGATGGATGAAGCATTATGGCTTTATTTTTTCAATATTCTATACCTTCTTTCTCATTTTATCTTTGAGATGAGATGAATACATTTTTGATATTAAATCTTTCTTAAATTATTTCAACGAAATGTAGAAAATATATAATTTATCAAACGCTTGGGGAAGCGTTATCAGCGGTTCGTCTTGGTTACCCTTAATCAATTAAACCGCTTAATGTGGCGGACCGGGGATAATAAACCACGCTAGAGCGACCTCCGCAGTCGTTCCACGAGATTCTTAAACGTGAATAAATATAGGGATCGT
This sequence comes from Melinopterus prodromus, assembly GCA_964023965.1. NCBI lineage: Eukaryota > Metazoa > Arthropoda > Insecta > Coleoptera > Scarabaeidae > Melinopterus > Melinopterus prodromus. The sequence goes on from OZ030391.1 coordinate 74,971,193, forward strand.
CAGTGAGGGAGCAGACAGTTGAGATTATCGCGATGCGCAATAGGCGGAATGACCAGATAAGACTTTATTTTCTAGTTGCTGAAGGTTAAGTGTGAACGAATACTGAGAGAAGAACTGGACATTTTACTTCAGCATACAAATCTTAATCTTACGATTATATTATCCTTAAAATTACGTTTCCGTAAAAAAAGTTTTCATCTGTAGGGCCATATTACTAGTTTACGTTACTGGTTTTATTGTAGATAGCGTTACTGCTAACGGATAACTTTTTCTTGGTCTCTCAGCCTTGTTAGGCTTACTTCTCAGTTTTCTCAGTCTTCTAATTCTTCTCGATTTCCTCGGTCTTCTTGGTCTTCTTGGACTAATCGGTCTTCTCAGTCTCCTCGCTGTTCTCGGTCTTCACAGTCTTAAAGGTCTTCTTTGTCTTCTGAAACTGTCTTCTCTAATGCTTGTTTTTACTCACATTACTATGAACTGGTGACCTTCACAGATCGTATGAAATTGCTAAAACAATTTTTTATATACCTACATTTCTACAAAAACTAGAAGGGACTCTGCAAACTGCACAATAGTCAACGGCTCCAAACGTCAAATAAAGATATTATAGCTTATCTTGATTCCTCAATACATTAAACTTGTTATCGAATCGTCGCATTTATTCATTAAAATCTTTTTTACTGAAACGTTGGGTCAAAGGCAGCAGGTGTTTTTTTTAACTTGCGGCAATTGAAAAAGAAAAATTGAAGCAGCGTCCTCTGAAGGTACTACCCCCGATAACGTAAAATAATTAGAGAACGAGGCTGCTGTCTCAGTCCCCGGTAATCAGAAAGAAATAACTTTTTTATGACTTAGCTTCATTGTACTCGGTGACATCGCTTTTCCTCGCAGACCAAAATGCCGCTGAACGCCTAATTGGCTTATCGAATGCGCTGCCGGCAGTACTGCAGATGACTATACATACCAGATTTCAAGTCACTGAAAAACTGACAAATATAAAATTAGAATAGTATAATATCAAAATAAATAGTCACACATCATGAATCGTCTGCTTTTTCTTGAATACGAATTCAGCTACTGCCACCATATATATGTGCTTAACCATAACAATCATGCCCGCGTTCGCGAGGACAGCGCAGTTTACACTAAGCTTGTTCTTAATATCCTTGACAGTCTTAATTATTATTGTTTGAATTGCTGTTCGAGATATTACCATTTACCCTAGCTTCATGTTTAATAAAAGGGATTAATTCATTCTAGAGTGTTGATGTCCTCTGATAGCACTTTCAATTTTTATAGCAGAAAGGACGATGTTATTCTTATTAGGCTCCAAGGCAAATTTGTTACCTTTGGAAATTGAGGAGATTATTTTGTCCGCCACGGAGATAGCCACATGCCTCAGCTTTGAAGACATCCGTAAGAAAAACAATAAATTGAATAACTCACGACATAGTAGGAAAACAACTACAACAGTAACGGTCAGTAAAACACAAAACAGTCAACGCAAACTTTTTCAAAATTTTACTCAAATTGTTTTTGATGAAAAAGAAGGTTATTTATTGAATAAAGGTTACAAATTTGCCTTGGAGCCTAATAGGAATAACATCGTCCTTTTTGCTATAGAAATTGAAAATACTATCCTAATGTGTTGAACTAAAGTTCTAGCTTAACTCATAATTACGCCGTACTATTATTATGTGTCTATTTTGTAATGTCTAATCCGCTCTTAATTTATTTCCATCAAATCTTTTATTAGTGTGCCGAATATAACTTTCCAAATATGCATCTGTCGTAATAATTGAAAATTTAACGTAGAGCGTAAAAGTGTTGAGTGCAGAAGTTATCCAGGAATTAACGACTTACGAATCGGGCGCAACAGAAAGCTGAATACAAAATTAGGCAATTTGGACGTGGCTTACTTCGGCAACGCAACGACTATACGACCATTTATGCAGCCATTACTCGAGCACATTACGTAATATTCCTGGCGAATAATACGGGGAACAAAAAGAAAAAAGAAAACGCTGCGGAAGCATCGGTAGAAAAGAAGGCAGAGCACCCATAAGCGAAATGGGAAAAGTTATGGCCTAACATGTCTCGCACAGCGCAGAGCTTACCTAAAATATTTTTTTCTTTGTTAAAATCGTAAATCTTGAGGCCGCTTTCTTTGCCTTTGCCTTCCGCTCTAATCACAGTTAGAGATTTATTTTCATTGATATGAAATTTAATAAACATCCTGCGGGCAGGATAATAAATATCGCCTGTCCCGGCTATCGTTCTATCCCGACGGATAATAAAGCACCCCGTGTGTATTTTTTATTTTCCCGCATTTTCCGGACGGACAAAGGTCTCTCGCGTATATATAAAATCAAGATCGAACTTGCGCGGCGTTGGATAGCTTCCAAAATTTTGCAGGGCGGTTTGTTTTTTTCTGTATGTGCGGCGGTCGGAACGTTTAAATAAACATCGGCTTATTCGTCGTCGGGGGTTGTTTGTCACCGGGGTGGAAGCAATTCTTTAACTTGACGGGTTCTCAATGGACCCCGGCGATAGTAAATATTGTCGCGGAGTGGGACAAAATAAAGATAACGCGAGTGGAAAGAGCCGTTTCCCCCGAATAAGCACTACTATTTCCGGAATTGCTTCCGACATTTCCACCAGTAACGGTTTAATGCGTTCCATGTCCCGTCACTTCGCTACGCGAACGAATTTATTTTTGCTTTTATATCTAATCGCGTGAGAGACGATTTTCCACTTCTAAACAAACAGCTGACTAGACATTCAACATGTCAAGGTTGTGCAGATTTTATTTCCATACAATATGTAATGTCTAAGAGGCATGGGAGATTTTTTCAATTTAGGTGACCAAAAGTCAATTTATACGCTTCCCCCAGCTCCTCATTCAACCGCGACCTCTGCTGCAACCATCTCCCGATTTAATAATGTCAGTAACTTGTACCTTTGTACTACTTTTCAACAATTTCGGTTCTTATCAGTCGCTTTCGATATGATCCATTTTATGATCTATCAAATTGATCCCTTTTTAATAAGGATTTCAATAGGTTAGTTTAGTGTCTCTGTACTTTGAAATGACGATTAGATGAAACATTTGTTTCTTGTTGGTTCTCGTTAAGGTTGATTCAATTCGCCAATGGCCCAAAGTTCATTCAATCTGCTCAGGATGCTTATGAGGACTGATTTGGCGTTGTGAATTTTTTGCATTTTATTTTGTAATCAGGCTGTTCCATAAGGTGGTACCAACCCAAACTTATGTCTTTTTAAACAACAACCTATATTTCAGCACAATTTTGAATTCCTCGCAAAATTTTACGACAATGAAACATAACTTTAGCTACCCTATACATTATACATTTTGATTTATTGACATTTTTATGGAAAAACAGCAGTCTAAGAAAAGCAGTATACCTCAATACCTGTTTTTAATTCTATTGCGCACGCATTGAGTATGATTAGGTATGAAGCGTTCTCTTAGCGTGATTACCTACCATATCCAAATTGTGTACAGGATGGTCACAATCTGCAACAAAATACAGAATCAGTTTTTCCTAAGAAAGTTAATTTTTTTTAAATGGGACACCCTATATCTAATTAATTTCTTGGGTTCTACGCATCGCTCTGTACAAAAAAAATCCAGTACACACTAGTGCGAAAATAAACAATTGCAGAGATAACTAGTCTTCTTCATAAAAAATCGATTTTTCTAACAATGAGTGCTCGAAAAGTCCTGTTTACTCGAATAACTTCATCTTTTTTGTAATAAAATAAGACATTTTAGCACATCTGCATATTAATATAATTCGAAATAAAATTTTACTTATACCCTGTAGGCTATGAAAAACTGTGCTAAACAACTAATTAAGGTATCTGTCAGTCGTGGTGATATTGTTAGGTGATATTGTTAGATTTGCATAATTTTGGGAAATATCGCTTTTCCCAGGAGGAACTAATCGACATGGTGTGGGTTTTTGGCGAACGCAACAAAAATGCTTTATTGGCAAGTAGAGTTGACAGATACTACTGACAGATTTACTTCCTTATAACCGTAATAACTTCTTTAGCACAATTTTTCACAGCCAAATGTGCAGATGTGATAAATTGTTCTATTTTATTATAAAAAAAAGATGAAATTATGCGAGAAAACAGTACTTTATGTAAATGCTGGTTTAATTGTTAATGTAGGTGAAGGAGATTTATAGAAAAATTGATTTTTTTGTTAAGAAGACCAGTTATCTCAGCAATGGTTTATTTTAGCACTACTGTGTACCAGTACTTTTTACTGCAGAACGATGCGTAGAATTAAAAAAAAATTAGATACAGGTATTAATATAATTAATTAATAAAATTAAAAACAGTTATTGAGATATAGGTTGCTCCATTTAAAAAGGCATACGTTTGGGTTGGTACTACCTTATGGAACAACATGTATACACGCTAATAGTTTTGAAATGTGCGCCTCGGCGATATATATATATATATGAGTGTAATCAGATTTAAAATATCTTCATTAACAGAGGCACGATCTTCCGAGATCGCACTGTTGAAACACCCTGTATATAAACTCGGGCGGTTTTCCTTGGCATGTTGTGTCAGCTTAGTCATCTCGAGCGATAAGCTACATATATCCAAGTTTTCTATGGCACAATAATAAAAAAAACTGTGACAATAAGAAATCAACTATCTCAAATTAATGTAATTGTTTTTAACATTTGCTGTAACAATTTTATCAAATATGATGAAAACCAATATAAATTTCTTTCCTAATCGCTTTTGTTTCCAAGATACCTAACGTATATGTAAATATTCAAATCGTACTTAGTAGACCATAGAAAACAAATCGTTTGCGAATAATCAACACTACTAATATGCATATTCGCACATAATTACTATTTCCCTAAAACTGAAAACTTTTAAAACAGGAACAGATATTTAACATAACTCTTCTTTTTACTTTGGTTTCATAATACACACATTTTGATACGGTGTTCATTTTCATAATAATAACTTAATTTCCACATTTTCTACGTTTATAGCAAATTAAACTACTCAAACTGGTAAATACGTGTTCGTCTTGCAGGTGTGCATTTGAGCAACCGGAGATTATAATTTGTCGTATGGTAAATACGTATTATATACCTAGTTAGTGTAAATATTAGTAGTAAAAGTATTTATTTTTAGTGTATATACTATAAATCAGATAAACGAAAAACAATAAATGTTAAACCGACAACTAGCCTAAGTTTTGTTATAAGACAATAATAATTGTAGAACCACCGATTCAACACTAGGTTTACTGAAAGAATCGTTAATATGTGTCACTATAAACTGATTGTAAAATATTATATATCGTATAAGATAAAAAATGACGTAATCAGAATAAGATTAAGGATTGTCCATACAACAGTCCGTTGTGTACTGAAATACACCCTTATAATAAAAATATATCAAAAGTTTATATAAAACATGTATTCTTTTTTGTGAAATGTATAAAGAGAACAATAAGAGATTATAGTCAGAGCAAAACGTTGATCTATACACGTCGCAGAAAAAATAACCCATGTAGAAACGTATATTTACATCAACCAAACGTACAAAAAATCATTTCAAATGGATAACGTATAGTCCATGGCGCGGTGCAATTATTTTTACTATACGTCGGGTCTCTCATATCAATTAGAGGTAGAGGATTCTTTGTTATAGTGGTGGTGCGCTGAGGATCGTTCGTCGCTCGTCGTGATCGCGGCTAAGGCATTGTGCGCGGATTTCACATAAAGGCAAGAGTAATGATGCTATCGCTTCACGGAAACTTCTCCGGGCGGTGCGCAATCCGCCTTTCTTAAAAATGACAATTGCAGCGTATTTTTCCGCGTTACGTAAGATGGATGTTGCTCAGTACTGCTGCGACGCAACGATTCAAATACGCCCGGACTCTCGGATATCACTTAAATCTGTAAGCCATTTGTTACTCTGAGTTCTCCCAGTGGAATTGATTCACAGTTGCGCTTAGGTGGAATTTGTTTTTGAGATATCCTGAGACGAGACCTCTTAGAAAGTTTGATATTTCTGCAATGTATTTGTACAAATACATGGGTGTTAAATCTACTAATTCACAAGGAAGGTTTATATCATCCCGGCTCCTCCGCCACGGTATGAAAAAAATTTCCTTTCTAATAATTGCAAACGAAAGTGCTGGAACAAACCAAAATGAAAGCCGGACCGTATATTAGTAGTATATGCTACATGTATATGGTAAAAGAAATCGGGCCATTTTTCTTTAAATGCTGGATTTTGTCGAATTATGAGAAATGGGGATGGGACAATTGAAAGTTTCATAAAAATGAAGAAATTCATAATTCTGGGGTATTATGTGAATGAAACTCGAACGGCCTGTTTTAAAGGAAAACGTGCTTTGTCAGTGTTCTCTATTTTATTGCGTATATACCCATACTTCTAGAATTAACTGAGCGCTCTCAGAGTAAACCTCAAACTTTGTAGTTTGTGTTACAAAAATATTACAAAAGTACTTAACTGACGTTACAATATTTCTTTAAGTGGTGTGAGTACGCAAAACATGTAACAAAATCTCAATAATTGAACATCAGGGCAACTTTCAAGTACGGATTCATATACAGCACAAATATATTAATCAAAATATTTCCACAATTCCACCAATAAGAGAATCGGAGAAACTATTGAAATCTATTAAAAAAATTGGGGGTTAAATGGTAAAACAAACATCAATGATGTCCGATTGTTTTTAAAAGTTATGAAAATATTTAGTGTATTTGTGTTTTAAAATGAAATCCACAAAACTTTCGAAATGATTTCTAAAATACGGTAGAGTACATATTTTGTCAAAATTTGTACGCTAAAGTCTTCATAAATCAAAATTACCTTACTTTTTTACTTATAATCAGAATGTCCGAAACGAGGCCATGTGTTCTATGTTTGAGTTATTTTAATTTCATAGCCTGCTTTGAATTTCGATTATGTTCAAAGAAATGTTTTTTAATATAAACATATTTTTCCAAGATTTTTTGCGTAATTTCTTCATTTAGTTGTAAAATACAGGATTTGTGGTATGTACAATTCAACCAAACGTGTTTTAAAGTGCTTCCTTGAACTAAAAGTTGGGATATAGACGTTAAATTATCAAAATACTGATATAGTAATTGAATTTAGAAAATACACTACTTCCGGGTAATGCCGTGTGTCAAGATTTGTAAATGCTGACGTTTCGCTAACCATGTTGCTCGCTTCTTGAATACTAATTGAATACTGAAGACCTACCAAGAAAATCTCGCTTATATACCTAAATTTACACCTCACTGCGCACATCTGGAACCACCGCTCCCATGTGCTTTTCCACCTAACCGTGTTAGGATCGATTTCCAGACCCTACTATGTAGATCAGAGCACAGTTTTCAGTATATCTGAAACAAGAAATCTTCATAAGGCTCCGTTCTGAAAACATCGCAACTCCGAAACGAATTATTTCAATGCAATGTTTTTTTTTGTTCTTCTAAAAAAATTATATTCATCCAGCCCAACTCGTTATTTATCTAAGAAGTTCCACTGAAAATTTCGTAAACTTTGAACAATAAATAACATTTCTATTTGAAAACGCATTTTAGGAAAGGTAGAACAGTGTGTGAAGGTTTAATCAGTCCAATTGCACACGAGGAAGCTATCTTCTATTATCTATATTATGTATTCAGAAGCTATGTTTACACCCTGTATATATTTCCTTACCTATATTAACAGCACTCCTTTCATTCTAGGTTACCTGTTGTACATAGTAGGTGACATCTCAGAAGCATGAATAAAAACGTCAACGTCTCACAGGACGTTGATTTATTTTCCCTGGGTGTGGGGTGGGATGTTTGCGTCAGTTTTAGTTGGTTCTGCCGGTCGGTCGGTTAGCTCGATCCGTTCAGAATTGAAGTATAATTGAGCGGTGTTGATAGACTATCATCGCAATAATTAGTTTGTGTTGGCGTTACGTCCATTCGGCGACGTTCAGTTTGGATGGATTAAGGCGAGCCGCAAATATTTACCGTCTGTAAGCAAACAGCTTGCAACTGATTTATAACATAAACATGGTTAAATATTCTACGCGTTCTTGTTGGGAGCGGGGCTTGAAATATTTGTTTGCCTCGATTATACTCTGCTCCGATTTGTTTACGCTTCTATCATGTAATTTAAAATTAGTTTGAATATATTTTTATCAGAATTTGATCGTCTTATGCTTAGCAGCTTCTCTTTTCAACTGCTTCACTTATTTTATTAAGCTTATAGTATAAAATATTTTACTGCTAATACTAAGCAGTTAATGTAGATTTTGTAGAAATTCTAAAATTGAAATTAGTACGCCAGCAACCACTTACTAGTAATGGCACTGTATAAATATTTTATGTGGCGAAATAAATAATTCGTTATACGAAAGAATTCGGCGTATTAACAGTTTTGTTTTAGATAATTACGTTCTTTAAATGAACTATACATACCTTAACAGAAATAATTATTTGTTTATTTTAAAATATCGTATGGTCAATTGAAAAGTGAGCCTGCGTTACGCCTATGTGCGATGTTAGTTTGAAGCAACTCTCAATCAAGTTAAAGTGTTGTATGTTCATGTGAGTACATTCTTGCGCTTTTAGATGCCCGATAACCTATTATTCATCTTATACATCATCTATGCCAATGATCTGCATTTTTTGCTTCCATATGAATTGGGAATGTACGCGGATGACACATCCGTAATAATTCAAGCAGAAAACAATGATTCCATGTCGTATGAGATAACGATAACTCTTCAACATCTTTCGAATTGGTTCCAGGAAAATAACCTAAAATTAAATATTGCAAAAGCAAAAATTGTTCAATTTTCGTTGAAATCAGAAATGAAATAGTTATATCGCATAATGAAAACTAACATCACTCGAGAGCACTAGATTCTTGGGTGTAGTGCTAGACGCACAGCTGCACTGGAGAGAGCACATAGATCTTTGCTCTAGAATGTCTTCATTTACGTATGCACTTTGAACTATATCCACATTGATCTCAATGGAGGCTGGAATGGCATCGTATTATGCATATGTATATTCCAGGATCCGATATAACGCGATTCATGTAGAAATTTATTCAAGGAAAAAAATATACTTACTTTTCCTTCAATTTATATATGTGAATGTGCTTTAATGGTAAAAAGACACTGAGATTTTCTCAACATATGAGATAAATCATGAACATGACACAAGGTCGAACAGAGAGGGAAAGCTAAAGAGTCCACAAACAGTTTCGGCCAACCTTCACAGCGGAGTAATTACACAAACTCTGAAAATATTTAACCACCTGCAAACATGTTTTAAAATGTTACCCTAAGGTAAATTTAAGAGACGACTTGTGGATACTCTTAGCAACTGTGCTTTCTATAGTGTGAGGGAGTACTTTGAGGATACTTTGGAATAATATTAGATTTATTTTGTCTGATACATTTTGTGTATGCATTGTATACGTATAAATATTTTTTACTTGTTCTGTACTTTTAAGGTCTACAGAATAAAGCATTTATTTATTTATTAAACCGTAAATCCTAGATGCCCTGGGGGCTTGAACAAAAAGGCTTGTTTGTTCCTGTTCGTGGATCGATGATGACATAACTAATTCCTTCAGTCATCTTCCCATCTTATCTGTTGGATCCTTGACAATTTTACGGTAAGTGTTCGAGTCCAATAGAGGATAACAGAAATACATTGGTTTGAGTAAGGTTTATACCAACACCGAATTTGGAAAACAAAATGTGTTTGAATTCCCAATTTAAAAAAAGACGATTAAAATCGTTCTCAAATTTTTGTTGGCAAAATCAATAAAATAAACTAAAATTCGGCGATATTATAGAAAATAATATTCTAGATACAGTAACATTAAATATATTATAAAATATTAAACTCAACTTGGTTTTATTGTTCAGAGAATTTCTATATGTATTTGGTCTTATATTACTTGTCACAAATGCTGAAATTTTCGCATTCTGTATATTCGAACTACTAATTTCTCGAGGTTCTTGAAATACGCTATGAATTAATTTTTATATCACTTTTGATTTTACCATGAACGTTTCATTGATAATTATAGCTTTTGATATTATAGTGGCGCGATTATAAAAAGTTGGTGAGTTTTACAGAGAAGCATTTAAAAAAATTCTGCTCTCTGTAACCAATGGAAGTATAAATATTGTGCTACTTTATATACCCACATGTCGTTCGGATAAAAAGTTATAAAATATGTCGAAAAAACGGCCACACAGTCTCAAAATTACATCGGACATTAATCATCGATTGACCCACTTTCTTCCCCGAAATATTTTTTTGTAAATGTAGATAAATGTCGAACTGACTAAATGTTGATTTGAATATTAACACAACCTTATTTTATTAAACTAATAACTTGAGAAATTGAAAAAACCTACAGCTTGCTACAATTTATGCTCTAAAAAAACATACAAAGTTTAACAATGGTTTGTTTGTTTCTTCATTCGTTTATTCCCATAATTTTTATTATTTTTTATTGTTGTACTTACATGTGTCTATTGTTTATTGTTGTAATGGTAGGTAAAAATTTATTAAACCGGTTTTTAACAAACCGACAAGCCATAAATCAGTGACCGTTCGTCAAGATGCATGTTCTTGCGAGGATTTCTGGGAGACCTTCTTAAGAATATTTATAGTTATTTAAATTTAGCGTTTTAACTATTATGTTTTATTATTTTATTGAAGCTACCTGGTTTTGAACTCACTCTCAAAAATAGTTATATCTCGTCTACATAATTTCACAGTATCCAATAAGGTAAACCGAGGCATAAAAAAGCCACTCGTGCTGCGAATGACAAGACGTCCGAATCCGGCGCTAGAGAGCGCAGCGGGCGTCCGCTTCGCCTCCATTGTCGTGTGTAAATGATCGCCAACGGGCATGGAACCAGCCCTACTGTGAAGCCCGACCGACGACTATGCATTGTACTATCAAGCGTGCGGCGATATTGGGCGCGTTTCCTCCTCCCGTACGTCACTGAACGCCCGGGGAAATTTGATTTCGACGGTCGCACATAAATATCTCGATCGCAGTGCCGCCGCCGCCATAGCAATATCACCAAAGAACCGCACGCTTGAATATTTATATACGGCGCTGAGACGAGAAAGAGGCGCGCGACTTCTTCTGGTGTGAAGATAACATCATATTCATAGGGGTTGAATATTTCATTCGGATATTTATGAGGGTTGTTGTCCTTTCTCTCAGCGCCGATGTTAAACAATGAAAGTTTTAGGTTTCAAAACTGTATTACTAGAAGTAGTTAACCGAACTGTGATGTTACTGAAGTGTGCACATTTATCTAAAAAAATAATAATTTGCAAGATTTTCGGAAAATGACAAAAAATAATTTATGGATAAATAGAACCTAAAAACCACTACTTTTACATCAAAAAGTACTTACAAATTAAACCTTTTACACAGCAAAATATGTAAAAATGTATGATTATTGATAAATATGTTGAAAATATGCTATAAATAGCGTGTGCCATGTGTGAAAGACGAGGACATTTCCTATACTCGTCTTTCAAACATTGCACACGTGTTGAAATTATGTCAATAGGGTGTGTTTTTGGATTTATATAGGCGTATATGTTAAAAGTAAGTGGTTTGTTTATAAGTTATTTTAGAAACTGAGTGTACAGCAACAAAATAGTCTATGGTTCAAAGATATTGACCCAGACAAAAAAAAATGCTTTTTCAATGGGTTAAAAAAACGGTACAATGTTATGGAAAATAAATTAAGTTTGTATATTAAGAAATATAAAGAAATTTTTTTAAAGTACCATAAATTTTCACACCAAACCATATTGATAAATAATAATAGATACACTATGTGCTGTATCAGATAATTTCACAGATTTTCGATTACTCAAATTTGCATAAATGCAATCTGGCCAACAGCAAAAAATCGAGACACAAGTTACAACTGATTCTTATATGTATTTTTTCCGAGGCCGAGTATGGAGGCAGTTATTATAAATTGCGGTTAATGAGAGGTTTATGAAAGTTTATTAAAAGTTTATGAAATATTTTTTTATTTAGCTAATTGTGGCGGTAAGCAGATTTATGACAGTTTAAAACAATATATGATGATTTATTGTTTTACCTAAATTTGCCTTTTTTGTTGACAACACGTTGGTAATACATACCTGCTATTCAAACCTTTTATGTCAAATAACTCTCTAAATTATAATTTAGTATGTGGGATGTCGCAAAACTCATACCTTGGAGAGATGACTGACCAGAATTTCGAAAAAGATTTGTTTAAAATTAATATATTTTTTTAATGTTATTTTTTAAATTAATTTGTACAGTATGACGCGTCTGAGTTAACTGATAAACAAGAATAACTCACGAATTGAATTTTGTTCAAATGTATATTGTATATAGCACTATTAGTTTCATTTGGACTGTAATCTAAAACTGCCAATATCTCGAGAACTATTTTTTTACTAAAGTCACATTCCGATAATCTGCTCAGTAGTTTGTCTTGTAAAGGTAAATAGATGTTTAATAATAATAATAATAACAATAATAATAATATTTATTGAGTGCTAATATACATACATAAGTAGTTACAAGAGTCAAATCAAGAAAACAATAGTAATTGCCAAAATAAAATAAATCAAAATAAATCAAACATATAAATCTAATGACAATTAAGAAAGTCATCGAAAGAAACCGGTGCTTCTGCCACAAGCATTCTCTTCACCGTGACTCTAAATTTCAGAATAGAAAAGTTTCGAAAGTTTCCTGCGGTAAATGAATATAAAATTTGACACCGTAATAATGAATACCCGGTTTTATGTAGTCTACTGAGAGGTTGATAAACATTGAAACCCTGACGCGAATAGGGATGAACCGTATTGCTTTTTTGTACCGATGGATATTTGCCTTGATGTAACATAAACAGGTAAAGATGTACAAACTGAGAAAAGCTAAAATGCCCAGTTCCTTGAACAGTGGCCCGTGTCGTCTGTATAAACTAAAGTTGGGTTGGTTTAATTAGTGTGAAAATTTTAATTGTGTTGATTGGCAATTGGAGAAATTATTCCAAAGTTGGATTGGTTTACTTAGCGTGAACATTTTTAGTGTGTTGGTCGGCAATTGAAGAAATTAAACCAAAGTTGGATTGGTTTCATTAGTGTGAAAATTTTTAGTATGTTGGTCGGCAATTGAAGAAATTAAACTAAAGTTGGATTTGTTTAATTAGTGTGAAAATTTAAATGTGTTGATTGGCAGTTGGGGAAATTAAACCAAAGTTGGATTGGTTTAATTAGTGTGAAAATGTTTAGTGTATTGGTCGGCAATTGAAGAAATTAAACCAAAGTGTGATTGGTTTAATTAGTGTGAAAATTTTTAGTGTGTTGGTCGGTAATTGAAGAAATTAAGCTAAAGTTGGATTGGTTTAATTAGTGTAAAAAATTTTAAATGTGTTGATAGGCAGTTGGGGAAATGAAACCAAAGTTGGATTGGTTTATTTAGTGTGAAAATTTTTAGTGTGTTGGTCGGAAATTGAAGAAATTAAACCAAAGTGTGATTGGTTTAATTAGTGTGAAAATTTTAAATGTGTTGAGTTGGTTTAAGAGAAGCGTAAAAATCCCAGACCTCTTCCGGGAAACTAAGAGGGCTGAATATGTTCCTCCGCCACTGTTATAACGGACAACACAGTCTGCAGTTTAGATGTGTTCTATATCACCACTATCAAATTCCCTCCATTCATCTGAACTCCGTGAAAGATTCCGTGAGATGTTTAATGCATTTTACGGTTGCAATCGCGATGGAAGGACACAAAGGGATTGTACGGAATCGATGCCACTTTAACTCACACATAAGTTCGATATCCGATCTAATATAATTGTAATCCCGCAGGAAGCGCTCAGTCAATGCGGCTTGGATTCGGCAAGGACAAAACCTCATCTCCGCTAAATTTTCCCTGTAATCCCACCGATTTTCCAGAACGGAAGACTGGTCTCTCTGCCATTCGCACATTTAAAGTTTCCACTTCTACATTCGGGCTGCCTTGTTTCCTACCTCCCCAAACAAATTCTCCTACAAAAGCTTCTACGACAAACTCCCATGAAATTATTTCGTCTGACGCAGAGTCTGGGTAAATATAAAACAAACAAAGTTTTGCAAAGAGTAGCAAACTTTCTATACATTATGCGGTACAAAAGCAGAAGTCTGGTATAATGTCTGTAGATACAAATGGTGGAGGAGTAAAACCAAAACTGCAGAATGCAGTCAACAAGATTAGTGGTTGGATGCAATGATAGCTAACTGCATGTAGCAAATAGAACAATAGAATGCTATACCTTCCGGTGGAAATAAATAATAGCACCAGACTTTACTCAATAATTTGCCTTGGTATGTCGCTGAATACCAAGCATAATCTGCTAGCTTCTTGGTAAGATGTCTTTGTTTTCATGTAAAACGCCCGCAATAACAAGCAAATTTTCAAGCCTATGTGGCCGCTTTACTGTAAAACACATGAAGCACTCCTAATAAATACAAATAGGGATTATTTCTAAATTATATGACAAGAATAAAGCAAAAACAAAGTTGTTTGGAGTTTTAAAAATAATTTAACAATTTTTTAATGTTAGAAAATATAGCTATACTCACAAAATTTATTATATCTTCTGAAACATCTCTATGCTTATCAGTTGCCATGTAGCATATTATTAGGTTTCTCAATTTCCTCTTGGTACCTAAGTGTATTGAATTCCTCCTGATATTGTTGCTTGTGTTCTTTCTCGTCGAACGCGAGCCTAAGATTCTTATGGCAAATGAATAAATATTATAAAGACGAGAACGGTAAGTCACTCAGTTATCGAAAATGTTTAAAATGCTCCTCTTCTAAAACTGACTAATAATAAGGTAATAAACACTAGACATATATTATAAATTCACTAAATAAATGAGAAAGAAAGCTTAACACTGAAAATGCACACACATAATGGACAAATGTAAAACATCCTGTAAACATGTTATTAAACAATAGAAACAAGACAATCTAATTTTAACATAACGAAGAATGATAGAATAAGAACAAAAAACATCAACAAATTCGAAAATTCTCTAGTAAGGATTTTTAACAATGAAATATTAAATTATTATCAAAATGTTCTTTATTGATATAAAAAATCTGATGTAGCCAGCCACATGGATTTATCATACTATTTAGCAGTGTTTGCCAAAGCAGACACTGATGTTGTGACAATACTGTCAATAGTATAAAAATATCTGGCAAATCCTGGCTAACTAGTTTAATGCAGTACGAGGGATATCGATCAAATAAAATTTGCTCATGCATTTGAACTAATAATTTTACCAAGAAATGTCAGACACAAATTATACAAAGTTTCCTTTTATTTATAATTTATATATTGTGACAACATTACAAAAATTGTGGTTCATTTGAAAATTGTTGATAAATCCTACGAGTAAACTTCCAGTTCCTTTGTACCCTTTGAAAAAAGAAATCTAAGTTTGGTCATGAAATTTCTAAATATAAAGTTTCGTTCTACCTTTAATATTTGCTGCGGAATCATCGCCACAAAAAAAGCTGGTACACACACTTACACATACAGACACATATACACACACACAGATAGTTTTTTTGTAGCTTGGTCTAAAGGGTTCATGTAAAAAGTATGTATTAAAAAAATGTAATTTTGGTTTCTTTACAGTTTTTGTCACTGATTTTCTCAAATCCTAGTCTCAACTCAGACACAGCCTTCAGATTTTACGACAAGAAAAGCTTACCAGAAACAGTTTTTAGTAGTTCGATATTGTATATTGTTGGATACTTAGCTTAGACTATTGCATTATTGACAATTTAAGTACTTGAAATATGTTAATTGTATATTTGATAATATAAAGTAAATAAAGTGGTATGTAAATTTATTGTATTAAAATACAATGAAAATGTTATTTTTTATATTATTTTTACTATTGATAAATTCAACAGATTCTTGATTTTGAGCCCTTTGAAGCAAATGTTAATATGTATCAAGCGATCTCAAATTTTACATGAATTCCTCGTAAACCCCGAAACGCTCAAACTTGTTTAGCAATAACGTTATGGCAGTGCTCTCGGACTCCTCAATAACATCACATAAAAAAATTTACACTTTTATAATGCAGGTCAGTTGTCGCACGGTGCTAGGTGGCAGCAGCGGTGCGCTACCGGTGGGAATGTATCACGCCAATAAGATTGATGGGGCAATTTGCGTAAAACATCGAACTTTTCCGCATAACGAGGTCGGCGCAGTAACGTGACAAGACAAGTGGTAAAGATGTTAGGAAATCGGCAATCCTGCCGCACCGGGGCGTTGATAGATCGACTCAGCCGCAACTCGTCGAACATCGGACCGAACATGTACAGACACGCTGCGGATTAGAGGGTCGGATTTCGGCTCATTACACAATTGACGGAGGCGCCGGGTTTCGACAAAGGAAATATTTTAACGACAAAATGTTAACAGTTAATGTTAAATTTTTATTTTAAGATACTTGCTAAGTTTGGTCTAAGATGACCCCTGCTAAATGAGTTTTATACTTACTTTTAGGTATCCCTTATTTATCCCAAACTCTCTCGATTACAAACAAAAAATTTATATAGACTATGTAATGTGATCAGAACAGAGGAAGTTCAACTCTAGTCTTACAAACTTATAGAAAAATGAAGTTAAAAAATCAAGTTAGACTCAGCTTAGTTTTCAAGAATAATCTCGATTTGCCTTAATAATCGGGTAATGTAAGCTCTCAAGGCCAACGGATATTGGTCCAATTTAAATTTTAAAGCCGAACGAATTTCCGTGACGAGATTTATATTGAGAAATTTTGACCCAAAGCTAACGAATTCCCCGCACACAGGTGTCTTTTACTGGTCAGGGCTGCGCAAGATAACATCTCCGATATAAAGCCGGGCCAAAGTGGCCCAAATCGGCGGTCCCAACGTCGTATTAGCATATTTACCCAGTAATGGCGCACTAAGTTACACACAATATGTAAAACGGCGAACCGTCCAACCCCCGCGAGTATATAAGGCTATGGGTTATCCAGAAACAAAAAAAAAACTACCACAATGCTAAACTAGTCTTTAAAGGAGCCCGGCTATAAAAAAATACAAATTAGATGTTGTTAAAGTTTTGAGTACCAATTTTCCATTTTGTTTTAAATTGAAGATGTATATTATGTCGCAGCACTATCACTTGGTGGATATACATCGAGTAAATCAATAAAAGCTGGTATCATCCTGAATTGACCAGACGGGTTGAGTTTAGCAACTGCATTTTAATTCGGGCACACTCTCAAAGTGCGATCGATATTTTTAATTAAGTGCTTCACACTAACTCGATAGGCTGCAGCGCAATTCTGATGGGCTGTAATCGTCGAATTCATTTCGGGCCGTCCGTTTATCCAGATGTAGACGCTCCGAATTAAAAAGTTATTGCAACAGACATAAACCGAGATTTGATGATTGAAGTTTGGCATCGATTGGCAAGATTGGAATTTTTCAGCTGTGTTTTTAATACGAAATTTGGTTTGTCGAAATAATTAACTGTTTTTTAAGTTAATTATTTATTTATTTAAGAAGCAGCTGGTCATTACATCAACCTGCGAACTAAGACTAATCTTAATATTACCGCCGCTCGTGGTTGTCTCCAGCGCGACGTTATCTCCTGGGGTTCTTGGAACGCCATGGCGCTGTTATCTTGTCCGTTGTCGGTAACAGCGTTGCAATGACATTAAAATACAGTACGTAATATAAACTAAGAAAAACAACATAATATTTCTATGCATGTATTCACAATTGATCCATATATCCAATATTTTAAAGCACTTTGACTCTTCTCCACGATACATCATACCAGAACAAGTCAACAATCTAGATATCTTACATAATACATATCTAGATTGTTGACTTCCGCGGTCTAAGTCAATGACATATTACTACAAAGATACAGTATCTTAACACAGGCCATAAGCGTTTTATAGCGTAAAAGATTTCTGATGGTTAAACTGTTATCAGGTATCAAAAATTTAAAATTGCTGAAACAATATGCCGACCAACACAGTAATTAAGCATTCCACTCCTTTAAAACTTATTTTCTATAATATATGAAGATTTCTGATTTCGAATCTGGTATCAGCTATTTAAAATTCAAAATCGAGGAACCAATATGGCAACCAAAACTGTAGAAATTATCCGATTTACATGAAATTTATTTGAGGATTAAACATATGAAGATTGAAGTTAGCGAACGAATCTTGTAATATTTATTCAAAATGGCAGAACAAATATAGCGACAGCTTTGGTCAAAATATCGGATTCGTGTGAATATTTTCTTCTGTCAAATATGTTAATTTCTGCTAATGCATTCACAGCGAGTACTTCTTTCTCGCTAAGTAAGCCAGTTACGGTTGCTTGTATGGGATGTTTAGCATTTTTGCTGCAACTTCTGTAATAAAACAGGCTTCAGATCCAGCATCAATCAGCACCCGAAGATATTGTCATTCACCCGAAAATGTTTTGGATCAAATAGTGCCGTAACCAGTAGCACTGTCCGTTCTGGTATTCCCACGTCATCGGCAGCTCTGGCCTTGTGGGAGAGTATTTTTGCGACACAGGTGATCTTGGTGAGAGTGCAAAAGCGTTGTTGTTCGTGGTAGTGAAGTAGACTGCGGTGCTGCTTTTTCCATGTCGAGCATGTGTGAATACTCCAGCATTTATTGGCACAGTCGTGATTTAAGCAATTAGTACACAGACGATTTTTCTTACAACACTTACTCGTTTGTCGACACATAGTGCGTTGAACTTCGTACGATGCTGAATGTTGTCGCTTTCTTGGCAATATTTGCAGATTATTGGTTGATCTTGAGGTTTTGGAGTTCCGTTTGGATTGGGTTCTCCTGAGAATCCCCCATGGCTTTGAGAAGTCCAAATGTTAAGGTCTAATAGGTTTCGCATTATAGACATAATTAACGTACAATTTTGAGACCTAGACATCATTAACGTACAATTTTTAGACCTAGACATAATTAAAGACACAATTGTTAGACCTAGAAATAATTAAAGATACAACTATTAGACCTAGACATAATTAAATATATAAAATAATTATTATATATTATATTATATATTATTATATATAACCCGTCATCACACGAATATGCTGCATTTAGATACCTATTTGATAGAACCTCAAAAATTCCTTTCGATAAAGAAACTTATAACAAAGAAATAATAAATATTTTTAAAATAAATTGAGAAACCATCCCATTAACAATAAAGAAAAACCTAATAAATTGATAAAAAGTGAAATTTATAAAGCGACATTAGCGACTGCAACAAATTTTATATAGGACAGGCAGAACAAAACCTGGGAACACGTTTAAAAGACCATCTTTCGTGTAAAAATTCAAGTGTATACAAACATTTCCTAGAATCTAAACATAGAATACACAATGATAATATCCAGCTACTCCACCAGGTTAAGAAATCTACTCGAAGAAATTGAAATTATGAGAGACCATATAAGAACACCACCAGCTCTGCTAATGAACGAAATTATTGAACTTAACCCCCACCGAATATTCGCGAAGCTTTTTAAAATTCCCGCCATTTGCCCCAGACGCCACAAGATAATCGTTGCTTTCATTCATGTTGAAGCTACGCATGCTTGCAATAAAGGGAAGAGAGATAAATAATTAATTTTAAACTAAATAAAATACTCTTTACATGTAAGGTTAGAAGCTGGACACCAATTATATTTATATAATCACTTAATTATATTTATGTTTTTAAATGCCACGTGTTTCTCGGAATTTCATATACAAAACCTCGATGTTTAATAGTAGTAAAAGTGCTTATTAAATAATGGAGCGTATTATAAATTTGTAGGTACCTACAGATTACAGGTTTAGTTGGAAATAATTTCTCCCGCTGAAAACGCGACAGCGCAAATTCACCACATTACCAAGTAAAATAAGAGTTTAGCCGTAATTCTTCAAAGCGCACAAAGCGAAATCAGCTCCACTTTAAAATGTGCGCGCCGTGCAGCCGCAGGACATTTTTTTGCGGGCGAGCGCGTGATTACAAAAGTCGCAAAAAAGTACAATATCCGCGCTCGGCGTACAATCGCCGTATTTCGATGAGATAACATCACAAAGTGAAATTACATGTTTTGTTAGTAACCTAGGCGGCCTGTGATGTTGGCGCCGCGTGCCGGAAGCGAGCGAAACTCGGCATTGAAGTGTTCCGGGCAGTGCCGTACGTAGAAATACGCCTGGTGGAGGCGCCGTATGGTATGGTAGTGTGAGGGACGTCCCGGGCACCGTTGACAACTGTCGCGTACGAACCCCGAAACGCATCCAAGCCCGACCTCTCGCCTTTCGCAATTTTCCGCCGTATATTTCCATTCGCACGCGTCATTTTCACGAGCACATCGTCCCACACATACACACACATATATGCGGCGGCGGGAAAACGTGTAGGGCTTCGGAGGTTGGCAAACACCCAACCTACTCCCACAAACCGTACCTCGCGTGACAGATGTGTACACAATATTTTTTGTTACGCGTTTGCCACGTCGCAAAGCAGAAGTCGAACAATCACGTACCGATATTTCCATCTTCTCGTGTGTGAATGTTCCGTATAAGGTAGACGGTTTTATACGAAAATAAATACAAATTATTTGTAAAGCGATGTATTCCTTTGTTCTACTTTGCGTTCACAATAATAATAATAACAATAATAATAATAATAATATCTTTATGGGTGCTAAATACAGAAAATGTTTACACAGGTCAAATAAATATTGGAAATCAATTAATTACACAAATCGAACAAATTTTTAACTATGCATCATTAAAATCAATCTGAAGAAATTCCTCAAAGTTATAAACACATTTTTCCAAGAGACACTTTTTCATAGTTGCTTTAAACACCGTTTGAGAACATGATTTAATTGTAGCCGGAAGAACATTGTAAAATCTTATAGCCCAGTAGTTTGACCCGTTTCTTGATCTTTGTAGTCTTAGAAATTGCTGGCGATAGAGGTGGTTTACGCGAGTACTGTAAGAGTGAATCGAATTCGATGTTATAAAGCTATCTGCATTAATCTTCGCAAACATCAAACATTCCAATATGTAGACGGACGGTAGATTTAGTATATCTAGGTCTCGGAAATAATTCCGGCAATCTTCCCTATTACCGATGCTGCGCAACACTCTCATGCATCGACGCTGTAGAGCAAAAGTTTTGGTACTGTGACCTGCGTGAGTTAGTGAGGTTAGTGCCCATAAACACGTGTAATCTATTGCAAAACCAGTACGAATACCTTTGGTCACAGATTACTTTCTCTTGGTAAACTTATGCTTAGACAATGAAAAACACACGAGTATACAATATACATATTACATATATATGTACAGAATAGACATCAGCACAGGGATCTCATAACGTATAAGAAAAAGATAGCACTTGATAAGTTATTCTTTATTTACCATTTTGTAATTCGTATATTATTTATAAAAGACAATTAGAGAACATATGCTTTTTAATATTATATTACATCATCGTAAAATCTGTTGGTATTTCGTATAATTTTGATTTCTATGGTTTTTTTCCAGTGCAGGTTCTCTGGTTTTGCTCAATTTGATGTTTCGCTTTTCTGCACCACTTTTTACCTGTTCTTCCGATCTCATTATCGGTCTGCCAACTGTCTATTCCTGCTATTCTAGCCTAAAAACATTTTTTTGTGTTCTCTCTTCTTTCATTCTATGTACGTGCCATATCCAGGTCAGCTCTTTCTTTACTATCGGTTCTCTTTCTATCTGTGTTATTTTATGGTTGGCGTAGTCCCTTTAATTTTCCTTAAAAATCTCATTTCTATAGCTGTCAGTCTGCTTGTATGTCTGCTTACTGTCCACGATTCATTGCCATATATAAGTGCGGGTCTGACCAACTTCTGGTAAACTTGTGTTTTTATATCTTTTGATATTTCCGATTGTCAGCGAATGTACTTCTTATGATGTTATACAATCTTCCCGCTTTCTCTATGCTCTCTTAGTATTTTGCCGTATATTTCAATTTCATGATGTCTTTCTTCTATTGCGATG
Organism: Melinopterus prodromus; assembly: GCA_964023965.1. Classification (NCBI taxonomy): domain Eukaryota; kingdom Metazoa; phylum Arthropoda; class Insecta; order Coleoptera; family Scarabaeidae; genus Melinopterus; species Melinopterus prodromus. Next base: position 74,993,429 of record OZ030391.1, read on the forward strand.
TCTTAGTTTTTTTTAGTGTTTTATCCATATTAATTTTCCCCTTATTTTTCCTGGTATATTTATTATAAGGTTTTGTTGTAGGTTTTCTTTTGATTCTTCTGTAAGTGCGATGTCATCTGCAAATACTAGTTCCTCGACTCATATCATTTTCATTCTCCATGATCCTATTCACATACTTTTGGACCTCTCTTTGCATCTTTTGACAGCATCATGTACAACTTTTGAAAATAATAGCGGGCTCAGTACGCAACCTTGTTTTAGAAACACCTTTGTTTAGAATTCTGATGATTCATTGTTGCGTGTTCTTATTTTGTTAGTTTTGCTTTTGAACAGAGAGTTTATCATTTCTATCATGCCCGTTTCCTCTCATCTCGTTTTCAAACTCTTCCATACATCTCCTCTCCTTACCTTCTCTTTAAGTTAATATCAAATCTTGAGTACTTCCTTTTCTGAGGCTATGTTGCTATTCTTCCAATGTCAATTGCAGTCTCTTTCTTGGTCAGTTTTTGAATATTCTTGTAAATATAGTTTGCATAGTCTTTAGGGGCTTCCTTTTTAAACAGTGGTATTATAATTCCTGTGTTCCTGTTGGTTTTCAGGACATCGCTTTTCTATTAGTATTTCATTCATCAGTACACGGAAATATCCTTCGCTGTTACTTTCCCCCATGTATTTCACCATCACAGCTGTAATTACATTCTGTTCTCGGGCTTTACATGATTTTATTTTGCTGATGGATGTCGTAATTTCTTTGAGTGTTATTTGTTGTATGGTATTTCCGTCCTAGTCTCATTCATGCACTGCATCTTCTTGATTTTCTTCTTCCTGTTCGATCTCCATTAGTTCCTCGAATTATTGTTTCCATTGCTGCATTATCTTGATCCCAATTTTGCGTTAAAATCTTTTTTTTCTATGTTTTGTATGTTTAGTTTAGGGGCGATTTTTCTTCTCATATGTTTTAATGTGCTGAAAAACAGTTCAACATTCATACTGTATCCAAACTCTTCCCATGATCTTTCTTTTGCATTTCTTATTAAGTGTGTGTAACTTCCGTCCATAGGATGTCATAATCAGTACAGTCCTGTAACTTTTTCGCTTGAAGGTTATTCTTCAATTTGTCCTTCTTTCCTTTAACTTTTTGTTGTACTTCCACCATCTGTTTTATTTTCTTCGTTGGAGTGTTCGAAAACTCTTTGAATTTGATCCATTTAGCCTCGATTTTTCTTACTGTATTAGTTTCCTTTTCCATTCGTTCTTTTAGGTTTGCTTGGTATATATTCCTTCACAGTCTCATCATACTTCAGTTTATTGCTTTTTATTTGTTCTTTAGTTATTCTCTTCCTTTTCACTTGTCTTGTGTAGTCATCGTTTGGCAGAATTTCCATTAGGACCAAGTGGTGGTCGCCTTCTATCTCTCCTTGTCTTCTCACTCTCACATCGTTTATCTTCCTCCTGCTTGAAAAAGATTGTCAAAACTTTATTGTGCGTTTATGCACCATTGATAAAAAATGGGTTAACCACAAACGTTTTCAAAATTCAGATAGGTTCAGTAGTAAGGTCAAACAAACACATCCAGAAAATATTTTTCCACAAACACTGATTTGTCCCTATATTTTAGCGTTGTTGAGCTAATAGTGGGGTAAAACATCTAGGTTTCTTTGGGTGGCTACCAATCATATCTGTCTTGTACCAGTGTAAATTTTATAAAATCTTACTGGACGTCATAGTAGTTCAACTCAAATATCGATGAAAATAGTCAGCGCAAAAATCGCCATAAGTTCCATCGATGAAAATAAAACTTCCACGCAAACTGTCCATGGGTGAGGTTATGTGCATCGGTTTTCATCATCACCGCCCCGCTTGTCCGTGTTCGGCTATTGTGTCCGTTACTGGTCGGAATATTTATTGTGACAAATCGACGCGGTTTCAGCAGCGGCGACGTGGCAATTTCCTGGCAGGCCATTAGCGGCAGTTTGTACCTTGGGTGCGTGACTTCCCTTGGTATCAATTTGCTTCAACTCTGCGCACCGCGCTCCTCCTGTTGTTGGTTGAATGTTTGCGATGAATTTTATTGCATCGATGTATGTGCCTACTCTGTATGGATATCACGTCAGGCAACACAAATGTTCATCTAAATTATGCAGTCCCCTGCACACAAGTCAACAACAAATCAATTTTACGTATATTATTTTATTTTGTATTCGTTGACGAAGGAAAATTAGAAACGTTTTAAGTTTTTGTTTAAACTATTATCTCAAAAGTATAATGGGTCCAAATTACATGGTGATTATTATCTATATTTTCTACAAAAGCAGGAATCAATGTCTTGTTCTCGTTTAACTATCCCGTAAAATATAATAGGTGTATAGATAGAGACAAATGCGTTGACGACAACACACCACAGTTTCTACAGTTTCGCAACTAATTATTTGATGATAAATAAAAAGACGTCATGTAATTTGGAAAATGTTCTTTTAATATGATGCAATTAGTGTGACGATCGATTTTGATAAATATATTATTATCCTCTGGTCAACACTACAGAAAGAGAGGTATAATTACCTGCACTGTTCTTAACGAGGTAACAATTAACTTACTGTCATTCGGACAACTAGAAGCTCATACATTCGTAAAAGCTATGACAGCAACATACCTAATCTTGCTGTTGGAGGTGGTCTTAATTATAATAGTACTAACTATAAACAAAACTATAAACAAAAGTATAAATACCCCTGCTTTGTTTTCCCAAACTTGTAACTTTATAATATGACAAGACAAAAAACTATTGAGGTTAGGTCTAAAAATAGAAAATACAAATAAACATAAACACGAAATTTTAATAGAACACTTTTTATCTGACTTACTTATCGTCAGTCAATTTACCAAATCGATTGGAATGGAATAAAAATCTTCCAATCTGTAGAGTATAAAATAGCCCGTCGCAACATTATAACGTAGAATGAAGTCATGAACGAACAGCCAACGGTGCCAACGCATGCTCGGAACCACCAACAATGAATATTACAAAATAGTATGAGATTGGTTAATATATCACATATTAAACGGATACAAATGTATGCTAATTAAATTAAAATCATGAAAATGCAATAAATGATTCAGTTATTTATTTATATTTATTTAACAAACAAGTATATTAAAAAGAGCGATCAATGTTCGAGACCGTTTAACGCACGAGCGATTAGCGAGTGGAGATCATTAATCGCCGATTAATATTCCAATTGGTAACAACATTTTTTCGTAGATTGTATTTTTCTGGCGGCCGGCGTCTACACAGATTTTTTTCGTCGATGTCTTTTGAGGTGATATGACAATTTATGTCATTTGGCACAGACACTTTCCTACTGAGGTTCTGGATAACGGAGTGTTTTGATTGGATGGTTTCATTTAACGTATGTTGGATTGGCTATAATGACCTCGTTCGATTGCCTATGGCAAATCGTTCATTAATCGAAATCGTGCTGTATAGAGCTGTTTAATAAATGATTTTCTAGTCACTAAACATACTCATAAATAAACGATCGACGTTTACCTTAATATTCATTAGTGAAATACGTAATTTATCGAGTTCAAGTTCTTAATAATCACTAGAATAATATACATTGCAATAGTCAGTAATGAACTAGTCAAACAAACACATTTACATAATTTTAATCATCTTCAATGTTAAAGAAAACGAATCATCTAGAAATAATAGGTACACGTGGCGAGATCAAACTCAAACAAAGACCAATTTAAAATAAGAAGGTTCAGTCCAACCACAAAATATCTAAAAGCAATTAGGGACCAGTAGAGACTACATATTACAGAATGGTCGGGAAGGACATGCATAGAAGTAAATGAAGACCAATTACTGACTTAGGCTTGTTACACAAAGATATACCTGTATGAGACCCTAGATGTTTCTATGTTTCTTTTATATAATGCATCTGGGAAATATACCAACCATAAATACAACATTTTGCTTGTTGTGTACCATGTAAAACTTTAAATTTATGCCGTCATACGTATTCGGTTGCGCGCGAGAATACAACGAGACAGCGCGGAGATAAATAGGAGAAATATGCCGTTCTTTATTCTGCACTCGGTGGGCGAATGCGGAGGTGGCCAGCAGATGGATGTAGCTTGAACTCAAGATAATATTATTCAGCGAGTTTTATGTTTGCTTGCCGGTCCTGCCGGGCTATTTGCTAGCATAACTTCCGGTCTTTACGCCGAAAACGGATTTGTCCGCGCAATTAAATTACTGAAATACATTGTAGTTATTTATTGAACCCATGTATATTGTATAGGCATTCACAACACAACTTCGATAGAATAGCTTGGTGCCGGAGGGGAAACAATTTATGTAACATGTTGAATTGTGGCGGTTATCTGTTGAGTTATGGAAGGTTTTACTGCTAAATATGTTATTCAATGTCGAAACAGGTCAGTTATGGGACAAAATGTTAATTAAAACAGTGCTTTTTAATAATGAATTCCGCCAATTCACATCAGTTAGGTGTATTTGGAAAACATAAAACAGCTATTTTTTTCGATATAGACAATCTCTGTATAACATTAAATTAAAAATCATTGTAAGGGAACTGTCGTTAACTCTAAAGCAATCCTTGCAAATGGAATATTTCATATAGAATAGAATTAAAAAAACAAGATGATTGTCATTAAAATAACAAAAGTAGATCACATTTAACACATTTAACAAAACGCTGTCAATAGTAACAAAATTAAATATTTACAGTTATTTTAAATCAATTTGTCTAGTCAATTCCTTGTAAAATCGTAGCCGTGTTTGAATTAGAAACCAATAGTTTTTGCATACGATATTAAAAACGCGACTTTTTATACAGATTATACACTCGCCTATGACTAGCTAATAAACTTCATGCTCGCTTTATATCCCTAATTACGTGCTCGCCAAATAAACCCTGCAGTTAAAGTCTACTTAATTTTATTCGAAAAGGGCTTTTCAAATAAATATTCGAAAACGGAGCAGTCAGCGTTAAACCGTTCCGCAAGAGGTTCTATTCTAAAATTTAGTCTACTTCAAGTGACCGTTTTTGTCATATGCATATTTTTTTATAACACGTTTATTTTGGTACCTATTGGGTAATACAATTTATTAATTTTTTTGCTACAGATTCTTGTTTTCTAATATAGTTATATGTTTGCTCTGTTTGCTTTCGTTTATTTTTGTACTATAGAACAATCTTCAGACGGCACAACAATCGCTTTGATGACTTCATCTAGAAAAAAAGAGACACATGGTTCTCTCTAGCGTGTAACCTGAAACAGCTTGAAAATTTCTGCACGAAGGGCGGGCAATTGATAAGTATATCGGTTGGGTTTGTGCTACACATAAGGGCACTAGGTCAATAGACTTAGAAAACTGATTACAACTCAATTTAATTTTTCACGCCTTAATTCGTGGCAGGTTTGAGAAATTATTGTAATTTTATTTAAGAATGGAGTTAAGGATCACTATCAGGCCAAAGCTTGAGTTTTCCGACACAGGCACGTTCATTTTCACTTCTAGAACAAGTAAATCCAGTCATGGGGGAATTGAATCTACGCTTTCTGAAACAGTGTTCAAATTTAGTACAGCTCAAACAGGAATTATACGATCGCGGTTTTCCGTAACTTTCCCTGTCCCGCATTTTTGAAGCTTGCAGCATATTTAAAAAGTTCTACTTTACCGAACCTGTCCAACCTTCGTACATGCAAACTTCCGCAACCGGAAAACTTTCCGTTAACGTATTGAGTACGTCAGTTTGCATTCCATCTACTTTATCTGACTATTTCGGCTATTACATTCTATGCCAGCGCTTTGGACAGATGATGAAAATATGGTGGAGCCGCCTGATATATTTTATAGGTAGTATCCCTACTCTACAAAATAAATAATTTTCGAATTCTGAAGAGTCTCATAAAAAGAGACTCTTTAGTTCATATGCAATAAAAAGAACGGTATACCTGATTATAAAATATCGACCAAATGAACAATTTCTGCGTAATCCGAGGACTAAATTTACTCAGAAACACAAATCAAATGCTCTAGGCAACATTAATATACTCCTTTTTGCGATTGTCTAGTGTCATTTTGACAAGTCGCACTTTTCTTTCTTTCATTTTAAGACTTTGTTATCTGTTGGCATGTATAACAGAAAGTGAACATTTGTCAGTGATTAGATGATGTGAATGCCAACTCCTCCTGAAAAAACAAATCTGATGTGGCGAGGCACATAACTTTATCATACTATGTATAAAATTAATAGTTTAGCTGCATGGGATTCTATTTGATCGTATAATACGTATACCTGAAAAGGACGCGAGATGGTAAATAAGTGAGACAAATCGATTTGATATGCATTATGGAACCCGCAGTGATGTGGGGGTACCCATCTCTTTCAATCTCATACGATGCCATTGCCGGTGATATAGCCTTCAATTTAAAAAAAAAAGCTACAGCGTTCTGCTATCAGCGTTCTGCTATCTACGTATGGTAGTCAGATAGTGACACATACGCCACACCATTGGTCTGTTTGTTTTGCTTGCGCCTGCCTCAATTTTCGCCAGCTAATGTAAAGCGCGCGTCCATTCCAGTTTGATTAGAGTTCACATTAAATACTAGAACATATACGTTTGACACTACCTCTGTCATTAGAATGACACTATTTGTAAAATCTTGGCTAACTACATAGTTTTATATTAATGCAGACACGACCATCTCGATCAAATAGAATTTGCTCACGCAGCTAAACTACTAATTTTTCCAAAAAATTTCTAAGACATAAATTATTCAAAATTTCCTCAACTTTTAATTTATATTTAACTTTTTTGACGAAATTACAGAAATGGCTACTTGAAGGATATTTAGGATCGTTTGCAGACATACCTTTTAAATTGTTTTTCGTTCAGAGCTAAAAAAATTTCTAATGAGAAATAAATAATCACTAATAATGCACAATTGCAATGAAAAAAAAAATAGAAAGTACCTACAACCAAAGCAAAGCAACGAACTTTGGATTATTTGTCAACCAGAACTAGGTTATGGGATATTAAACATTTTGGATTGGTTTTCATGAGAACTAAAGATCAATCTTCAAATGAATACCGACAATCAAAAATAGGCACGACTGCAATGAAAAAAAAAATTAGAAAGTACCTACAACCAAAGCAAAACAACCAATTTTGGATTATTTGTAAACCACAACTAGGTTATGGGATATTAAACATTTTGGATTGGTTTTCATGAGAACTAAAGATCAATCTTCAAAAGAATACTGACAATCAAAGTTAAATATACTTTTTTCACAACCCATTTTCTTAATTTTCAAATTTATTTAGCTGTCATTTTATGTTTATTTTTATGGTTGTGTTTGTTACAGAAACCCAAAGACGTTCAATGTTAGTTTCATTTTCTACAACTCGAATCTGAAATCTTAAAGATCATTTGTAGGTCACATTAACCTCTTTTTCTTGGAATGTTTCTGCGGAATTTGTGTGTATTTATGTAATTAATTATGATTTTTTACGGTAATCCACATTATAATTTTTTTTTTAGGAATTCTACGCCATACTGCTAGGTAAAACAGTACCACATTTGTTTTATTCTAGTTGTAGTAGTTCTGTATATAGAGATGATGTGTGGGTTTTTGCAAAACAGTTTTATTGAGAATCTCAAAAATAATGTAGCATTAAATTTAATAAATATTTATTTGGTCCTTAAGAGCTCATATGAGCCTCATATGATTATTTTATCCATTTATTAGGTTGGTGTCAAACTTTGATCCCTCCACATTTAGACGAAAATATTGGTTAGGTTCTGACTAGTGAAATTTATGCGTGATAGTAGGGTTAACGTTATAAATATCCAAAGTTCAGCATGCCAACTTCATTGTTCAAAGTCGATGACCAAAAGCACCAATGACTGTAATAAAATATTTAAAAAAAATGGAAAATATGGAAATCTAATACGGCGCCCATAAAAAATAAAAGAAGTAGGCTTTTAAATGTCTCGCGCAAAGGCTAAAGCTTCTAAACTAAAGAGAATAATGGTATGTATATTTATTTTGAGATTTGATCATCGGAAAATGCGCGATATGGTCTAAACAAAACCCCGATTTAATAAACAGGATCCCATTAGATTTAATCAAGACAAATTATTAAATTTCACTAATTATTCAACAGTAATAAGTACAATAAAATAATCGAACATAATATATGTGTTTTAGTGCCTCGCCGTACTAAATAAACCAGCTAATTTGCATAAATTTAATGCGGCATTGTAATTCGCATCGGTAATATTTAATATTGTAAATGCAACTGCGTACTGGTATTAACTGGTCCTTGTTTCGTGCCGATAGTCCACATTCATTCATCAACTTTGATGTAAAATCGTTCCAATTTTCCACGAGCGGGTCGCTTAAAAGGCTAATGAGCACGTGATATTAATTTGACAGCGGTTCCGGTGATTTATTTCGTCGTTAATTATTATATGACCGTCCATTGTAATTAAAATGTTTCATAAAACTTTTTAGCCAGCCGTTCATCCGGTTGGTATGGTGCGGCTCGCAGTAATTAATTTGTATATATTCGGTCGTTTGTTGTTTTGCGGTGAGTTTTGAATAATTTATAATTATTATGCGCGAACAATGTGTAGTTGAAATATTTCGAGACAGTCAGAAAGCGATGAGGGATATATCTATAATGTGAATGAACTATGATAGGAATGATCATGTAAAGATGTTGCAATAAGAAGAGTCTTTATTTTGAGTTTTTATTTGTGTAGTTGATTTATTTGATATCTTGAAATTATGATTATTGATTACTTTGATATTTATGAAATTAATTTATTATTTACAATCAGAATCATCTACAATGTAAGCAGTTATGAAGCTTTGACATGATATTTATAACAAAATCTTATTCAAAATGATACTGCTGTGGTCTCTTTAGCGTAATTCTACATGTATAATTATTTATTGGGGCGCTATCGTGCATTTTTACATTTCGGGACATTTTTTAAAAGGTTATGTACCAAAATTGTCTAGAAAGCTTACTCTTCGATTCCCCAAATGCCTTGCCCAAGGTGCATAACACGGATATGCCAATGCGTCCTATCACTTCATGTAACAATTCACACACCATAGAGATCACTAAGATATTACTCAGGATATTTAAGTCAATTGATTTAAAGCCAAAATTCTCATTGATTAACACCTCACATTTTATAGACTTAGTGAAGGGTATTGCCACAACTGACTATGTAGTATTGTCATTCGATGTTTCTCATTTGTACAGCAGTATACCAATAGATATTACCTTGAAGCAAGTTTCTCAACTATTGCAGAAGCATTTTACAAACATAACCACGATAGGCTCATACCAATAAACTTCTAGAACATGTGTTAAGTCAGAATTGCTGTAAATTTAGTAGTAAATTCTGCAGGTTTAATGAGGGATTGCCGATGGGCATGTCGTCTTTCCGGTTGGCTTGCGGACGTTTATTTGGATTATATTGAGAGTGAACATATTTTAAACGATAAAAATCCTTTTAAGATCCATGTTGTAAGGTGGGCCAGATACGTGGACGATGTTTTTGTGCTTTGGAAAGGGAAAAGAGACGAGATACAGAACATGTTAGATTACATCAATAATATTCACCAAAAATTGAACTTTACTTTAGAGATGGAAACAGAATTCAAAACAAAAATCACAAAATGACTGCATTCCAATTTTTCATTAACAGAGCGCAGACATACCCTTTAAATAATGAGTCAAGAACAAAGGATATTGCAATTTATACTAAATCTGGCAAGTGACAATGGCTTTTCTGAAACAATGATGACGGACACATATACAAAATAAGCAAAATATCGATAATTGTAATTGTATATAAATCGGCCAAATGGGCAGACCAATTGAGAAACGTCTGCGAGAACATGCCGGCCGTACTTCATCAAGTGCTTATCAACATTCTATACAAACGCATCATAAGATGAATTACCAAGATTTTAGACTCATACATAAATGCGGAAAAGGCCTAAAGATGGAGCTCTTAGAGCAATTACAAATTTTCAAGCATAATCGAGACCCTATGCATTCCTTGATGAACGAACTAATGGAAGCACAAATATGAAGAACTGGAGACGTTTTGCTACCAGGTTCACAATCAACGGCAAAATCGTATCGAAATGACCTGTTACAAAATCAACGTCGACCTACTAAGTAGTTGTCCTATCGCCATGTTGACAAAACTATTGATATGATTGCTAGTATTGATTCTGAACCATCATAAAATTCTCCATTTTCTTCAGCAAAGTAGACATACACCTTGGACATAATAAAAACAATGGAATAATTGATGCAAATCGATTACCATTGTTCTTAAGTTGCATCAGATTTTAACATGACTGAACGTGTTGCCTATCCAGCTTGATTCCAGTAGTTGGACTAATGGTACTTAATTTAAAATGAAATAAGTTATATCATACCTTTTCGATGTAAAAAACCCCTATTGGCGGCGGCCGTCAATTTTTTGCGCAAAACTCCAGCTGCGAGGCGAAAGATTTATCATGCGATTTCATTGTATCAGTCGTCGCTAAATCCAGGCGCGTCCCCCCAAAAATTGAGCAATATTTTCCGATGCGGCCGCTCGTAAATCTCGCACGGAGTGTCGGTCGCCCCCGACCAGAAACGATTTCAATGTTTAATGATTGTAATTTGTCCGATTATGAGCCGAACAAAAAGAGATCGCGAATTGGCAGAGGCGCCGGGAATTATCGGCGGTTACAAACACGTCAACCCTCAAACCCGCGCAACCTGGTCGCCACGTCGCCCCCGCGTTTCCTCCTATCAGGTGCTTTGTTCGGACGCGCGACGCGGTGTAGATAAGCAATAAATAACCGCTACGGACAGATGACGGTGCAATTACAAACAAAACTGAAAAAAGCGCCGAGCGTGTTCGCCCTCGCTTGTTTTTCATGCTCGGCTCAAAATGCCGTATGTAATTTGCTTATAATTGGACTTTGATTTGAAGCAGCGCATAGGGAAAAAGATGTGTACAAAAAGAATAATAATAATGCCCGTTACGTAAAACGTTGGTTTTGAATAGTTATGCTGTCACATTTAGTTGGAGTAAGTTAGTCTTCTCTGCCCACTTCAAATGTATTTTTAAACCAAAGTCTGTACTAGAATCTACATTATTTTTTCTTGGAATAGGTTTACCTAATATCTATCATTACAACCGCGAGATATTCGCAATAAACTGAAACAATATTGTTTATTTCGACGTATTCAAGGGTAGAATATTAACATACTCTGCTATAAAGCCAATTATGATGTTTTAAAAAGTTTGAAAATGTCTTTTTTGTTTATAATTTTTATTTACAATACCAGCAGTAACGAGCAGCAAGACTAAAGTTTTAAAAATAGTTTTAATGAATTTTCTTACCAAGTGGCGAGGCGAAGTTAAATGATTATGATAAAGATTATATCTTATATTAATTGTATAATTGTATAATTGAGGCCAGGTCATCCAACCCATCCAACCTGGCTGCAGGTTGCTTGACGTCAGGCTTTTGAAATCGGAACAAAGACATTCCTTTGTGGCACGCGTTCAAAAAAAGCCGTGTGGAACCAAAAATCCTAACTCAGGGTTTTTGGGGACCCACAACTGGTGATGACCTCTTGCCAAATTTAACATAAAAGCCACGGCATGTGATGGGAAGTGGATCAGTGGTTTGCAGTACTTGAGTATATTAGGTGATGCACATATAGTTGCAAACGTAGCATCTATAACAGTAGTAACAATAATATTTGCTAGTTATTATTTTTATGGACTTTCTCTCATCTGTTATTAAATAAATTGATAAAATGTTAATCTTGTTGTGAGAAACATGTTTTATTTGATGTGTTCTAAACCTCCTGGTGGAATCATACGTATATTCCAAGTAAATATATATTTGTGAATATGTATATACATTTGAGCATTTGTTTTAGTGTGTCGTCTCTTCTTAGTAGTTCTAGTTCGCTGCAATTTTTTCATACGTTGGCTGTGAACAAATTCGTGATATTTTTATTTTTAGATGGGAGTGACATGTTTCCCTTCTATTTCTATAGTGGGAGGAGGGCGAAATCCTCTCTGTCAAAACGTGACGCTAACAGACCACCGAACAGCATTTACACGAGAAATCAATTCGCAATGCGCTCTCCCGGATTGATTGACGGGTAATACGCGGCATCAAATATTCATAAAGATAGGCGTTTTCAACCCACATCGATTACTTTTAGAAATTCACCGGTTTTATTGGACTTCATGTAGTTTTTAATGTTAAGCCGGGGCTTCATACTCGTATACTTGCCAAATATCAAATATTTGGCAAATATTTTGGCAAGCAAATCGAAGATTGTTTTTATTGATGGCTCTAAAATGCCATGAGTGATTATGCTTTCCTTTTAAGTTCGTTCACCGAACATTGTTCAGCCATACTAACTTGATTGCCGGCTTATTTTTATAAAGCTCTCACAAAATCTCTCACATCCCAACAAACTTGTAGAATATTCGTCTGTGATTTCGGACCGTCAGAGTTGCGCTGCAACAGCGAGTGCATCGGACATTCTTGCATCCCCACATAGAATTTTCCAACAAGTGAAAATCTTCTTCTTTGGGGATTTGATACATATGCGTACCGAATTTGCACTAGCTATCTTTTTGATTTGTTTGCCTTAGTTCGCACACTAGGTTATCGCTTTTTTAAATCAAACTGATAATTTGACTACGAACGAGCAAGTTTTTGTTTTATAATACCGTTACATTTTAAATACATAAGTGCAGAAATTTACAAAACAAACCTTGACCAAGTGTTTCATTTTAATGAATTATTGTTTAATTCATCAAGATTCTATACTAAATATTCGCAGCATCTAATTGTTACAGGCTGTAAAACGAATCAACACAATCAACAAGACATTTTGTGAGAAATAATTTAAATAAATTACTATTTTAAGGAGAATAATATTTTTTTCTTTAAATTAGGAAGATATTGACCATAAAGAGAATGTTGGGTATGGTTTCTTCGCCATCTTTAAAGTTCTACTAAGTCCAATTGTACTGCTGAAATCGTTGTATAAATGTCTTAATATTTTCTGAAGTACTGATCAATTAGCTTTTGAAACAAAATTTTAGAAAATCAGTTTTCAGAATATTTAATTAATGTAACTAATTTTGTTAAATATAAAATCCACAAAAAAATTGGGTTTTTTTTTTAGTTTCTTTTCTCTTAAAATAATAAACATCATTTAAATCGACAAATATATAAATACAACAAGCAAATAACGAATAATTTTCCAAATAACTTATTTTATAGACATGCTCATCTATATGTTTCGTAGTATCAACTTAGGACTCACTCTGTATATGGTGCACGTTCTTCTTGGAAAGAAAAAACTTTGCGTTTATGTTGATCGGTAAAAACAACAATAATATTTTTGTCAATTTCTGACTGAGACGGTTATGCGGTTCTCGCCCTGTAGACAAATCACGAATTTTACTAATCATTACAAATCTATTGTCAATCTTCGTATACGACCTACTTAACACAAAGCAAAATTAAAAATTATAAAAATTTGACAGCGTACTAAAATACTAAAATGTTCATCGCGTACAAATAAATGCTCCAATCTTTGTCACCTTGGCATTTGCTATACCTTGGTATTGCAAATACCAAGTATTTGACATAAAAAGCTTGTCCGCATAGCCGAACGTCGAATATATAGTTCTAGTTTTGAGGTGGCCGGAATTGAATGGAGCTTTAATCGTTTACTTCTTTTTGATATTTGGCAAGTATACGAATATAAGGCCCCGGCTTTATATGCAATGCGAATACGATTTACTCAAAGAAGTTTGCTAGAAATGGAAAACTACCTTTGACAACTTGTTTTTCATAGGATACCTCCTTAAAACAAAATATGTTTCACCTGAGACTATTTTTATTTGACGTCCTTGAGGGGTGTTGTGGTTATGTTTCCAGGCGAGGAAAAAACAACTGTTTTTGGAATATTTTTTAGGAAATTATTTGTTAAAGGTGAGACAATATATCTATATAAACTCTCATGGTCTCTGTCTCATGGTCGGGATGATTTCGTTCGCCTAGATGCATCATAGTAAGCAATCTTAAAATGTAAAAAGCGTTCGTGTACAATAATCTTGTTGTTTTAGGTCGATTTTCAATCTCGACAAAATTACCGATTTTTCTTAAAAAACTTAAAAGTTAAAACATGTAAACGTGCATTTATGATAAATCTCGTTCTTTCATAGTTTATAAACAAATCAATAAGTAAAATATCAAAAAATTGTGTTTCAGAAGCATTTTCCGAAAGTTTATTATAACTTTTCTAGTTATCATGCCGCAAAACATAGTTTTGATTTGAGAGAAACATGTAACAGAAAATCGTGTAGTATTCTAGTAAAGTTAAAGTAATAATTAATTATGTAATAAATCGTCGATTAATCTGCCATTTCGACATGAATTTTCCATTTTTATTGAAAGGGAGAAGTTATTATTATTAAAATGGCTCGAGGGTGCTTCTTTGAGGGCTGCATTTACCGTTAAACTTCGCAATTAAATGGAAATAATAATGCTCTTTTATCAAATAAAATAATACCGTGCATTATTGCTAAAGTTTCTTTTTGTTACACTAGACCATATGATAGCCTTGACTACCTACACTACAGTTAAGCCAAAAGTTTTTTTTTGCCCCAGATCACCATTCCCCCGTTTCCGCTACTCATGAACGTCGGTTAAAGGTTTTTGTTACGCCCTATATGTAGACTAAGTCATTATTCTGAACGATAATTGGAAGTATTTCACTTCTGTGCTGTTAATTATTCTTTATTCTTACAATATTATTTCCGTTAAGTAAATTGGAAATGTGTAGTGAGTACCATAGCTCTGTCTTCACTCAGTTATTTATTACCTTGCAAGGTGTGCGTTTGTGCAACCTATACACCCAACTCTGAGTCCTTAGCATAAGCATTTCTTGGTACTCATTTCACAAAATCAAAGGCGTCCATGCATATGTAGGTACACAACACACATCGGGCCCTGGACAGGGGCACCTGGACAGTGATGATTTATGTCAGTGGTGCCGCGTCCGGTCACAGTAGGCGCCTCCCATCTTTCTCCTGCCGTTAATTAATCACGTGACGCGGTTCGAATTATGTTTATGTAAATCGCCGCCGCGCGCCGCAGCGATACACCCGGATTGAATTTATTATTTCGTTGAATTTACATCGCTGAATAAATTACGGGAGGTAAATTACTAAACCACAGAACGGTCGAAGTATTTAAGGTTTAAGAACTTTAAATCTCAAATGCGAGAGTCCTGTTCGAACGGTGTTTACATATTGAGAGGATAGAAGCGGAGAAAAGATTTCGCGTCATTTCTGTCGTAGTTTTTGTTTTGGATTCCCACACTTTGGCGTGATTAAGCATCTGCGGTATGTGATTGCTGGTCATATTTTAGTGCCGTTGGGTTTGTTGTGGTGAACGGTTGTGGGTACTTTGTCCTTTTTCATACCTGTACTACCGTAAGATCCTGTGCGCCTTCTAGGGGCAAAATATTTCTGTTCATCAATCTGTAGAATGTGCATACGGGTACACGCAGTTAATCCGGTAATGTATGATACATTTGCAACATAATTCATACAAAGGAAGACTGAAGTTTGCTAAATATAACCAACCATCTGTATTATATGTATTAACTAATTTAATTCTCTGTTACCTATTGTTTGCCTGTTTGTTTATCTGTACTACATTTATTGTAAGATATTGACGTAGTGTTTTTATATTGTATTGATCGTGTTATTTTGTATTATTTTAGATTGATTTTTACACGGCTAGATACGTTAACGTTACAAAAGTATCTTTATTTATAGGTTGCAGTCAGTCATACAACAAGCCACAAATAGTGTCACAAAATATATAAAAAAAATATACGTTTGGTATAACTAAATAAATACAAATTAATAGAAATCATTCACATGATACGGTTCTAACGTACACAAGTACGATAACAGTTCTTTACGAATTGCAAGTGGGTGATTCAGGTTCTTTATGACAGAGGGAAAACTGTTCCTCAATTTGAGACAAGAGTACACAGCTCCAAGGGCATACTTTGATAGTCTGTGCCTAGGAACAATATAATGCTGGGCATGCCTACAGTTGTAAATGTTATTACTACGGCATTCACGGAAATAATGAGGATTTTTCAGTAGAAAAGAAATACTTTCATAGATGTAAATTGCCGTAACGGTTAAAATCCCTTCCTGTCGAAAGAAATCACGACATGATGCGCGGTAGTGTATACTATGCAAAGTTCGAAGAGCGTTTTTGAGTAATGAAAGCCCGCTCTGCAGTTGTTACTGAACGCCAAAAAATTATAACATAGACACCTTAGATAACTAAATATATTTGCGTAATAAAATGACTTTGCTATTTTTTTTGTATTCTTTAAAAGAATTCGGGGGTCGTAAATGTTGCTGTGCACAATTTAGCTTATAGTAGAGTGCTTGTATTGGACTATGGATATTCTTTGTTAATACGTTTGCCAGTGTGTATTCGCGCCTGTTTTGCAACTGTTTGGTGTTTATCGTAGCTTTAACCCTGACGTTACGTAATAACTGGTTACATTTATGATTGACATCGATTCTGTTGTATTAGATCTTATGTTTACCCTGTCGTTTTGTGACAGAAAGTATTCCGATGCAATAGGTTCTATGATTTTACTTTATCTGTCCTAATGTCTGTTGTGTGGACCTGATGATGATGCATGAAGCATCGCAATCAATAGTCGCACAAATATTCACAATAGCCTTCCATATTACTACAATCTCCTTTTAATTTATAAAAATAATAACTTATATTTATTCTGTCACTTTGGCATTAATAAATTCATAACAAGTTTTAGAATCTTATATCATAAAGCTACACAAGAAAATATACAGTATAGGCATATAACACAACTCAGAATTTCTGCTTTCAGATTCATATTCTACGGACACAAAGTATACCAGAAACAGTTTTCATTTATTTGATTTTGTTCATTGTTTTAATATCTTGATATCTATACTCAAAAGACAATTAATTGTTTTTCTATCTAATTGATAAATGTGGTACGTAAATTTATCGTAGTAAACAAAAATGAAATGTTATTTTTATTTTGGTTATTGGAAAAACGGTTTTGGTATTCCAATTACCAAATTCCAATGACCAAGCAAAATGCATCGTCGGGTTAAAGGTAAGAGTTCCTAATATTTAGTTGCATTTTATCGAACAAACGAGTTAATTTTGGTCGGATGCTCATAAATGCGTCTCATACGTCCTCTAAAATCAATGAACTTTCTAGAAAATCCATCAATACCGTTGCTATTTTAGACACAAAATTTATTCGAAAATCTCCAGCTGGAAACTTGACTTATTGCTTTGAGAGCATTTAGTAATAGGTCCATATAACAAGAGTGTAGTAGTTTTTACCATATAAGGCACATAAGTAGGGATAATATCTTTCCATCAAAGTTTGTAACAAGCCGTGGTTTGTACCTGCTACAATCACAGGAATTGGTAAATAATAAACAGTAGCTCAAAGTTTTGTAAACAATTAGTTTTTTGGTTTATTTCATTACCTCTTTTAATAACCGAAATACTAGAACAGTAATGGCAAGAATAAACAAACGTTAACAAACATACCAGGTAGTAGGCTGTCGAAGTCAGATGTGAGTGCGTCTTATCCTTTAACGGAACCCATTTGTGCATTCTCCATTGAGTGTGATTTGTGATTCCCATTTCTGATTCTCTTATGGCAGAATTAGCTTTGTTCGCAGTATAACATGAATTTGGCGAATTCACATCTTTTGCGATGTCTACGGGTTTACGCGCATCAGTAGTGATAATAGGTACTCAAGATGCGACAATTAAAACTTGTTTAAATAAAAAACGATTCTCACGCAAAAATAAAAACTGGGTTTCTAACTTTAGCAACGCCAATTCATACATAAAAAAGATCGTTATTATATGTTATTTATTTCATTAAAGTTGCGGTTTTTCTTCCCTATTGAGCTCACGTGCTTCTAATTTGTGCTCTGCCCGCGTTCCCCACCCTATTTCTTCGTTCTTTACACGCAGTTCAGTTTACAAAATAAAAAGTTTTCCCTGAATCAATGCAATCTACTTAAACCATGAAATATATATGACCCTTTAACAGGCATGTACACCATTATTTTTATTTGTTAATACGTACTTTAGTAACGACTTAATTACTTTAATTATTACAGGGATATACCGACATAATATAATACCTCAAGTAACGGCAATAGGCACTTCACTATATCAATTCTCTGAATCTCATATGCCTCGCGTTTGAAACGTGTTGCCGCTTTTCTATTCGGTTTTTATTAATATAACGCGACTTTAATTAGCCCGTGCCGTTGCAATAATTCACATCGCATTTCTTTCATTCCGCTGATTATTTCGCCTTTGTTATCCGCCAATGGCAGATTGCATCACATCACAACAATGGAGGCCGCTAGAGGGAGTTTAGCGTGTTGTGCGGCTAAATTTATGGGCGCGATGTCGATGTTATGCAGTGAATTTCGTCCCTCGCGTCGCTGCAGGTTATTAAAATTCCGTTTATTTGCGACGGTGGAATGCATTTTTATATAAAGTATCGTTCTAGAGCACGGCCAGATTAAGTTGCCCCTATTGTTGCTTTATGTTGCACGTGAGGAACGGTTACATGCGATATTTATTCGGTTGCGTTAGAGAGTAGTAATACAGCAATTTCCTTGCGAAAATAAGTCGGTGTAAAAGTACATCAAAGGTATTTTTTCTTTTAGTTGCTTCTTTTACTTACTGTTGCTTATTTTCAGACTAAATTCACTTCGTCAAGTGGAAGAAATTATTGAAATCATTCAAGTCTTCTTTTCGGATTTCGATTTCTTAGATTTAACTAGTAAGAAAATTATCTTTAGCCGTGCTGAAATTAAAATACCCCCGACCGTAAAATATTAAAAAAGTGAACCTATTTTGCCCATTCACGAACTTGTCCTTACTTTTTACTCGATAAGCTCCAAATTTCAGACCAATAACTTCAAAATTACGGCAGCTATCGTGTACACAGACAGACGGACATTTGTGCCAAACTAAATATACCCCTCACCACAGTAAATGTGGGGTTTATGAAAATGTGAAAACATTTTGTAATTATGAAAAGGTATCAGCTACTATACTTTCTTCAGCACTGTAACTATTTAGTTCGAACTATTTAAAACTGAAGAAGGTATTTTATTTTATCATTTATATAGTATTTTATTATCATTCTTTTCTATCGTTTCTATATAACAAATTGTTATAAATTTTGTATAAAATTTACTTACTTCTGAGGTTATATACTGTGGGGCACAAAACACCAACTAATATTTTGCTAATTTTTTCTGTTCAATTACTGCTAAAATTAACATACTTTTTTCAACATGTTTCAGACAAATTAATCTCTAATTAATGCCTTAAAATTTCCCTAATAATTTGGTTATTGATTCATCCCAATATTTGAATATTGTAAAAGATATAGATCTAGAAGTAAAACTTTGCAATTTTAGCTGTAATGTTCAATAACGTTTGTGAAATTTAACTAATTTTGATCTTGGCGATGTTCTTAAAAATTCTGTCCAAGGTCATATAAATTTCTGTTTTTTTTTGTTTTGTACCATAGTTCTAAAGAAACCGTTTGCAATTTTAGAGATTTATTTAAATTGTACAATTTATACAGATACGCATTTGCAAAAAAAAATCTTTTTACTTTATCATACGTAGTATGTAAAGTACCTACCCGTTTTTTTGGTGACGCTGATTCCGGCGAAACTACTAAAGATATCTGGACAAAACGTCATATTTAGAAGTTGCATAACCAAAGCAAAAGCTTTCTGTTGAAAAGGGTCCAAAGGAACTGGAGTCTTAGTATTTTTGAAAGAGTTTGCAATAAGTCGCAATTTTCGGAATTTCGTCGAAATAGTTCAATAATAAATTTAAGTAGAGGAAATTTGGAATAATATATGACTATGACTATTTCATTTAGAGAGAAAGAGCAGAAAAAATAATATAGTTATTTTTGGACTAGAAATTCCAAATAAAGCTGATATTTGTAATTTTGTTTTAGATAAATTGAATACTCTTTTAGGAACTACGTTATGTGAGTCAGATTTGAACGATATCTATAAGCTTCGCAGCAGCAATGTTGTTTGCGTAGAGTTTGTTTCCTACATAAAAAACAAACAATTTTTAGAAATATTGGGAAACTTAAAGGCACGCGAATTTCAATCTCTCATGATCTTTGTCCTGAGGACAGAGAGGACAGAAAGGTGCTGTACACTCACTTGAAGCACGCACGTAGTCTAAATCTTCCAGCGTATATAAAATTAGGTAAACTATACATACAGAACGAAGCATATACGGCGGATCAGCTGCGTGACTCTGCTCCGCTGAAATCTGTTGCCGCTGAAGATGAAGTCATAGAGCTACCACCAAAATCAAGTAGCGCCCCGCCAACTCCGACAGTGATTTCTAGTCTAGTGGAGGAGATTGCTAACGAGGCTAATGCGGATGCTGGGCGGGAGAATCCAGTGACCGACTGTATATCTAAAAAAATTGCGGAGAAGTCTACGGGCACTCCCAACTCAAGTGCGGGTGGTGCTCCCAGGAGGGGTAATGCTGCAGACAGTAGAAACTTGCGAAATAAGGCTTCCAAGATTAAATACTGAATAAATAGACTTAAATGTCTTGTTGTGCGTGCGCGTTTCGTCTGCTGTTTGTGTTTGGTATGTACCTATGCGTTTCCCGGCTTATTGTGATCATGTATTGTTGAGTTGACGCGAAGTTTGGTCCTTTCAGTTTCCCTCAAGATAAAACCTGTCCCTGGCTCTACCATTGTTCCCGTGAGTCACCTTGATGAGTCGCTAGGTGCGAGAAGAATATCCCTGTCGATCCTATCCGTTTATTGAACGCCGGCGCCAAGCCGGTCGCTTTTCTTAGTTACTATGTCACTAAAAATTTGTCATTTGAATATCAGATCTGTCCCTGCACATTACCAGGTTTTTAAGCATTCTGCTCTGATGGAGTTTGATGTAATAGCGTTGAGTGAGACTTATCTTACAGGGGACATAACAGATGCGCAGGTTGCCGTGGATTCACATTACTTGCTTCGCTGTGATCGAACCGGTAGGGGTGGTGGAGTAGCTTTCTTCATAAAAAAACATCTAACGGCTGAGACTGTCGTCAGGTCTTCTTCAGTGGACCTGGAGCAGCTGTGGGTGGAGTTGATCTTCGATAAAGTAAAAATTGCTGTAGGAGCTATTTATAGACCAACCAGAGGGAATTCGGAGCATTTTCTGTCCGGCTTTGGTGATGTTCTCGACGAGATGGTGCTGAAGTATGATGCGGTGGTCTGTCTGGGCGACTTTAACATCAATATCATGCGAATCGAGGGTCGTTTGGCCGTGGCGTTTACGGATTTGCTTGAGTCACTTCAGCTTATGCAAGTTATAGATGAGCCCACTCGTATTACTAGTAGCGGTTCTTCGTTGTTGGATTTCATTATTTTAAACAACACCGCTGATGGCTTCGCATCGGGAACTGTGGACTGCAGCGATATGTCTGATCACAGAGCTCTGTATGTTGAGCTTGATGTGGAGTGCGATGATCCACAGCGACCCGTGATTCGATCAAGATCTTACAGATTTTTCGATCAGGAGAGATTTGACATTGATTTCTATGGCGTGAACTGGCACTATATCTTCGATATTGAGGATCCCAATCTCAAATTAAAGTTTTTAACTGAAAACTTACTGAAGCTTTTTGACTGCCATGCCCCTGTTCGTGAGTTTGTTCCCAATAGACCACCCGCGCCATGGCTGACTTACACTATTCGACAAATGATGAGAACCAGGGACGTGGCGCTGAGACGGTATCGGGCATCTGGGAACCGAGCGCATCATGAGTTTTACAGAGCAATGCGTAATGAGACTAATAGAGCAATACAAAGGGAGAAGAAGGCTTACCTGCGTTTCAAATGCGAGTCCGTCCGGGACGACAGGGTGGCTCTTTGGAGGGAGTTGCGTCGTCTCAACATTAAACCGTCAACAGGCGCGAAGATTCCCCCCAACTTGAAAGATGTCCAAGCGATCGGATTGCACTTTTCGGATGGATGTCCACCGCCTGCCAGCAGCGCCATCTTAGCTCGATATAGAGCTCGCCGATTGACGTCGCATGGAGAGGGGTTCTCTTTTCAGAGCGTTACGACTGACCAGGTGCGCGAATGTTTTCGTACGATCAAGAGTTGTGCTGTTGGGTCTGATGGCGTTAATCAGCGTATGCTAAGTCTATGCCCGCCTATGATTTTCGAGATAATCGCCCACATCATAAATGCATGCATTTCCGAATCCATCTTTCCTTCCGCCTGGAAGGCCTCTCTTATTGTGCCTATCCCCAAGAAAGCAAACGTAAAGGATCTGAGTGATTTGCGACCGATAAGCATCTTGCCCACTATCTCAAAGATATTTGAGAAGCTGCTGGAGCGACAGTTGCGGAACCATATCGACGCCATGCAGCTGCTACCTGAATATCAGTCTGGATTTAGACCCGCTCACAGCTGCGCCACGGTGCTCGCAGATATTACTGATGATATAGTATCGGCTGCCGATAGTGGAAAGGTAACTGCGCTGGTGCTCCTCGACTACAGCAAAGCATTTGATTCGGTCAACCATGAGATCTTGGTTGAGATACTGGCCTCTATTGGTCTAAGTCCTGGTGCAGTGGATCTTATGCGTTCTTTTCTCGCGCACATAACCCAGCGTGTCTGCCTGGATGGCAGGCTGTCGGATCCAGCTTCGCTACTGAAGGGCGTCCCACAGGGTGCCATTCTTTCGCCTCTCATGTACACCCTCTACACGATGGATCTACCCCGATTGATTACTGAGTGCCGATACCACCAATATGCCGATGATACCCAATTGTATCATTCTTTCGATACATCACAGATTAGAGAAGCCCAGGACTTGCTCTGCCGGATGCTCTCCATCGTTGCAGATTTTTCTAAGGACCACCAACTTACACTAAATCCAACTAAGACGCAGGCTATTCTGTTCGGACCGAGAAGGGCGAGAGGGCTGGTGGCGCGTGATCTTCATGTTGTCCTCGGTGCAGATCGAATTCCTTTCGTGAACTGTGTACGCAACCTTGGCCTGTGGATGGACTGCGATCTACGGTTTCAGCGCAACACGTCTGAGCTGGTGAGAGGTGCTTTTGTGGCTCTGAAGGCAATATATGCCAACAGGAGCTACATCAACCGACCCTGCAAGAAACTTTTATGCGATTCCCTGGTTCTTTCGAATTTAAATTACATGGATACAGTTTATGACGGCTTTTTGCGTAGGGTTGATGCTGGTCGCCTGCAGAGAATGCAGAATTCTTGCATTCGCTTAATATACGGGATTCGGAGAGGCAGGCATACATCGGGGAGTCTTCAAGCCAGTGGCTGGCTTGACATGGCAAGCCGGCGTAAATTACACAGTGCCACATTTTTCTACAAGATTCTGATAACCAAGAGGCCCGGCTACCTGTTC
Source organism: Melinopterus prodromus (assembly GCA_964023965.1). Taxonomy (NCBI): domain Eukaryota; kingdom Metazoa; phylum Arthropoda; class Insecta; order Coleoptera; family Scarabaeidae; genus Melinopterus; species Melinopterus prodromus. The sequence continues at coordinate 75,017,121 of OZ030391.1, forward strand.
AAAAAAGTTGTTTTTCGGGGTGATATTCACGACGTCAATGTGCGCGGACGGGACAGAATTAGTGTGCCGGTGCACCGAACTGCCCTTTTTGAGTGCGGATTTCGCTGCCGTGTTGCTCGGTTGATGAACAGATATGGTGCGTATGGAGGACGATCTGCGACGGGGCGGTTTGTGTCGGTGCAGTGCTTCAGAGCTAAGGTTTTGAACTGTCTAATTACGGAGATGCGATGAATGAGTTTTTTTTCTCTTTTTTCTTTGTTAATTTTGTGTATACGGTATTTCTTTTGATGTTTATTTTCATTTCTCAGGGTGTCTGGAATAGCACTGGTTTAGGTATTCCTAACGGTAATATCTAATTCCGGTGAAGGCAACCCTTTTGACCCATTATGTATAGCCTATATTAGTTTTATAATTTTTGTGTTATTTCGTAATTAGGGTTTTGTAATTTTGTAATTACTGTGTTGTTCTTTGGGTCAATAAACGATTATTATTATTATTATTATTATTAAAGTCATGTGCCTGGCCACATCAGATTTTTTTTTTCATCGAATCCTCTTCAAAATGTTATTTGACCTGGGTAAAAGTAAGGTATTTCGTACTATATTCGCACTATCGTAAACAAAAAGTTAAGAAGGGCAAAGTTAAGAAACAAATATATCAGTTATCAATCAATACGAATTAATTAAATAAATCTTAAATTACAAACATCAAACTGCTAAAAGAAGTTAGCATTTTTTTACTAAGCGTCTTTCAGAAATATTCGGATATTGGCAATAAAAACCAAGGAGGAGATTGACCTTATTTTTTCTACAGGTGTCTCAACGTTTGTTCATCATTTTGGTTCTCTGGATATAAGCTTCAAGAAATTATTTCTTCAAAAGTTGCAAACCCGTATTATACGCTAGATAAATTTGTATGAGTGCTAAAAATATAATCAAAATTGATTAAGGTTCCCAAAAGCTATTGAACATGAAAGCTAAAACTGCAGACTTTTACATGTATTGCGGTATCTTCTACAAACATTCAGACATTTTTCAGATGAATCGTAAACCTATTCTTGGTACAGCTGCTATAAGATGTTAGTTTTTAAAAATTACTATTTTGCATGATTTATTTATCAAAGTATCCAGGTATCCGGTTTAGTACCCGAAGTGTAGTTAAGCGTTATTTTGATGAATGTGTTCAAATTCATATGTGAACAAGATTTATAAGAAAATACCATCGCAAAACTGAATAAAGTTGGTTAGAAACAATATCATTAGAAGACAAGAAGTAATTACAGTAATAGCTGCAATAGAAAAAGAAAACATCCATAATAACACTAAATTTAACGAACAAACAAAAGAATTCATCAATCCAATCACGCGATCGGCACGTATCGGGAAGCAAAACTTCTGGAGAAAACAGTCACACAGCGCAGAGAGACTTTCGCGAATTAAGTCCGCCAGGCTAACCGAGTCCATTCAATTTGATGCAAGATGTGTTCGTCTCCTTTCCTCCCCCTACTCCTTTCCTTTCTCTTTTCCCAACTAGACACGGAGACATTTATCCGGGGGACCCAAATAAATGGGGGAAACTTTTAACAAGGTTTTCATTACGACGTTTCACCTTACACTGAAGCTCGGAGCTTCGTTCCCACCACCGAGGTAAAAGGTCTCCATCCCCCTCCGTTCTCTTTTTTTATTTCCAGATTTATAACCCACCTAAATCCGAGTCTATCTAGAAATTTAAAAGTTAGTTAGTTATGTCCGCGCGGTCCGTTCGTAAAAAATCGAATTTATCGAGGGTCCCGCGACGGAACAATCCCATCGAAGTGCGCGTGACTCATAAGCGCCCACTGCGATTTCGACACTAATTCGCGACGCCTGTTTTTCCGCACGACTTTCCGCTCCATAGCGGGGACGGCTCGCAAAGCCTTATTGTTTTTTTATTGACAACACGGAAAGTTCATTTCAGGAAAGAAAATCCTGAAGAACGTAGCGCAGGTCATTTTTTATGAATGCGAACCAGAGCGACACGTGCCCACAAATCCCCCGAAGGATTACGCACCCACAAATGATTTCTGGATATATTTGAGAGGTTAATGTGGAAAAAATCTTGAATGTGAACTTTATGGGTAAAGAAATCAATACTATTAAACTTACCTAAAATAGTCGATAGCTATTTTTAAGAAGGTTGAAAAATGTTGTTGGGTTAAATATTCTGAAACCTTTTAAATATGATCAGTTTCCCTACCGATGTGGGTTGACCGCAGCCCCGGCACTTTTACACCATATAACCCCCCATCGTGTGTAGATTCGTACCCCACTTTCCCCTATGCCACCACTCCAAAATCCACACCCACAACTCTGTTTTTTACAAAGCTTCCATTGTAGGTTTGGTAATTTCAGCTTGTTGTTTTCTGACATTATCGGTGTCTCTTGAGCGTTAGCTACGGCAGGCTTACTCATTGCAGATGTCGATTTTGAATTATCTGATGCTATTTCCATTTCATTTACTCTCCTAAAACGTGAATACTTTGCGTGAAATGCAACTGGATTTAAGATGAAATATTAATTTTGAAATTTTAGATGGACTTAAGATGACTTTAATAATGTGCTAGGCCATTGCCATTTTTTAAATGTACTTTTCCTTTCTGCATCCAGTAATGTATCACACGTGACGTTTGACTTTTTTGCATTTTTACTTCTTGCAAAGTGTGCTTTGGACTGATAACAATGCTTTTCTAAGCAAAGTAATGACAATTCACTCCACACTTCACTCAATTGTTAAAAATTGTAAAAATTTTAATTGAAAATCGTAACAAAAATTTATTTTTAGGCGTTGCATAAAGTGCAGCGTAGAATTGGATAATTGAAGAACACCTAAAACAGATTATGACCCTCTAATATCACTTTCATTATTACCACCGTTTTGCGGATATTCAGCATACGGCCCATCGCCACAAAATTAATATGCATCTCCACTTCCAGGTTATGTTTATGCGCATTTATCGTAATAATCAGTATAATTACATTAATAGGAGCGTTAGAGCTCTCGCTGCTAAACGCGCTAAAAACGTACATTCGCCGCATAGGTAATTAGCGGGCCACTTCTGCCAGCGCAATTAGAAGCAGCGTAACGCTAGAAGCGCAATTACAAAATTATTTATTTGGTACGTGCTTCGCAGCGGCAGCAGGGAGCGTTGAAGGATTTCGGATTCTGGTCGCGCTTACAAGACCTTTTACTGGTATTATTTTCAACCACCCACGCTAATAAATACACAGTACACACGTATTTCAGAAGATACAAATACTTTACAAGGTTATAATTCCATCCAATTATGCGCTTTATTCCCTGTAGATATTTGCAACTAGTTAAAATGTATAAATTGAGGTCCAAACGCAAACGCAATACAGACCTACATATTTCAGAAGAGATCAATACTTGCGGTGTTATAAGAGAAGTTTAAATATTTGGGGAATATATATGGATAAAAATAATAAACCGTTTTTTCAGAGTCTTTCTTTAAAATGCAAGTGCATTACGATTATTTGAATTTGATGAGATTCAGCGGGCACAAAAGTAAAATTACCTATAAGCCATCCATAGAGAACTGACATTTTGATTTTTTCTATATATTAGGTTTTTAATAATTGCATGCAGAACTTCGTGTTCTTTGAGAATTTGGCTAGAGTTCTACGACGAAATTACGCAGAAATTGATTTGTTTGCAATAATGACCAGAGTAGTACGATCTCGTTGGCAGTACAGACGAAAGAGTAATGCAGGGGTAAGGTCAAAATAGTTTTAAAGGAAACCCTTTTTTAATTCCAAATATTTTGGAATGTGTATTATTTCTTGATTAGACAAACACAGCACCACAATTATAAATAAATAAAATTATTGTACTATATTTTTGGATATTGGATATTGCTATATTGTAGACTTTTTGCCAACCTTATATATATATTACAAAATAAAATTAACACAGTTCTAATAAAATGTAGAATTGTGAGTATTCATGCAGCAGAGTTTCTAAGGAGCAATGGGAAAAGATTTTTACTAATTTTGAGATTTTACCGGAAATATGTCTTTTTGGGTCCCCTGAACATTTTTGACCAGGACGAAACTTCATACTTAGAAGTTTATAACCAAACTGAGAGCTGAAAAACTTTCTTTTGAAAAGGGTCCAAACGCACTGGAGGGTTAGTCTTAGCATCTTTGAAAGATTTTGCAAATAAGCCGCGGGTTGTGGAATTTCGTCGAAATAGTTAAATAATAAATTAACGTAGAGGAAATTCTGTATAATTTATGACTAAGACATTTTTTGGTAAAATTAAACGCTGATGTTTTGACAATACCTACTGGCACTATAATCAAAATATCTGTCTAGTTCTAGTAGTTTTATTTTAATGCAGACATGGCCGATCTCGATCAAATAGAATGTCATGCAGATAAGCTATTAATTTTATATATGGTATGATAAAGTCATGTTCCTGGCCACATCAGATTTTAAAACAATTATCACGCAAACAACCCTTAATAAATAAACAGTCCGCAATAACTGACAAAGTAATGGTATAACTTTAGCAAATAACTCCCACTAATCATTTATAACATACATTCTGGCTCAGAGAAATAGTAAAGAAATTCAAGGAATTATGCAGCGAATAACAAAAAATAGATTTAAACTATAGATTCAGATTACAGATTATAGATGCAGATCGTTTGGAAAAAAAACACACAAGAAACAACAAGTATACTTTTTGAGTAAATTAATAAATATGCTATGTTAATTTAATATATAGTGTCAGCGCTAGCACCGCTTAGCAAGCGCTGGTTAGCGCCCGATGTGGTTGTACACACGCAAACTTTTTTCGATTACTCAAATTTACTCAAATTATTTCGCTTATCATAAATGCTTTAAACCACAATCAATTTCTATTTATTGTTATTGCTGTTGCAGTGGGTTCCGAGCGAAGAACTTACATTAACTCCACTAATGACAATTAATACAGGATGTTACCTAACATTGCCATATCCCAATGCACTTGTGGCGGAAGTGGAGACAACAACAGGGAAATTGTTTAAAGAAGAGTTGAAATTTGTTTTCGAGTTAAAGCCATTTTAGATGTTTGAGGACAATATTTCTAGGCTTTTCTTTGTCATTTTTCCTTTCTTGGAATGCTTTGGGCAATTCATATTTTTTTATTATAACAAGAGTGGTTTTCAGTGGATACTATGTGTTTTAAATATATTTAAATATAACTGAAAATTTGCGTCAATTGGACTTTTCACATTATGGCAATTCCGAAGATGGAATGAACCCAATATATTATTTAGCGTTGAGGTTAAAGACATTTCCATGGAACTTATGGCCCCGGAGGCAGATCTACATGACCCAGACGGGTTATCCACACATGTATATATTCCCGAGGGTTTAAACACAACTCGCACACATCGGTAATTCACCGCACTCATTACCGAATCCCAATTAAAACGCAAAACGCGGTTCGTTAATTCCAGCAGCCAGTGTTCATTCGGATTAATCTTATAATTAAGCGTCACATACCCAGCAGCAGCGCTCATAGATACAGACTCAAAGCCGCCTCGATTAGCTACACAGATATGCTCCCTCTACGCTTAAGTAAAGCAAGCCAGCGCGCCATAATGGGCGGATGGCAAGGTTCAGTCAGAAATGGAATTTCTCGATTTGGACGAACCAATAAAGTACACCCTTGTGTCGTGGAGGTTTGTCCGAATTATATATTATACCGTGTATTTGTAAAATATTATACAAGGTATATATTTGTTAACATATTTGTAACACCATACCCAAAGATTTAATATAAATGACACAAGAAGATAAAGTTTTAATAGCTGTTGCGACAGCTTGCGAGAAATCATCAATTTACTCATCTTTTAATAGAAACATCCTGTATATATCTATAGTTAACTATGCAGCCCAAACATACCTGACAAAGTATCAGTCATGTGTCAGTTATATCAAGGATATAACTAACACATTGGTAGTATATCTTTGACGTTAATAACTGCGATATAATGATATAAGGAAAACGAATGTTACATGTGCACGATTTGCTATTCGTCCGTATTGTGAATACAAATAATTTGTGCACAAATGTTAAACATATTTGATATTTTGAAAAGTTGCAGAAATTAGGAGACAAAATTGTTACCTGTGATTACGAATTTATTATCAGGATTGCCAAATTTTATATGGCGGATCTAATATGGCTAACGCAAATGCAGAAATGGCAAAAGAGTATACAAATGATGAGTATGACAATTTATAGTTATTGTATTAGATTATTTTGGCCGATAATAGCAAGGCTTCAGGTTCAATATGGCCAACTTATTTTAAACGTCGCTGATGATGAATCAGATTCAATTAATTTATGACATTGGATTTTAAATCAGCGACCCGATAAACTCAGACCCGGATTTAGTTATTGACGTCGGATTTGGAGCCAGCAACTAAAAAAAATATAGTTATGAGTTTGATTTTATGGGATTAAACAAGCAATCAAAACCGGACACTTAGTGTCACAGATTGAGAGTTGTAAGAATCCGTAAAAATACGACAAGCCAATCAACTGCTCAAGATGTTGCATGGGTAGATCCCAATAATGGTTTCGTCACCAATCAAAATCAACCATAACCAAAAGAAGGTAGACGAAATAAACTCAAACAACAAATCAACTCCCAATGCTGGATTCAAAAGGCATGGAGCTCGGTGCAATCTACAAACTGAACTAAAAACCACGCGAAAAATCGATCCTTTATATAGCCACTGTGCTCCCTGCCACGAAACTCTGACGTGGAACGATGGCGGACGATAGCGAAACTAAATTGTCAAAACTGGAATTTCAATAACCACTGCAAATGCAACCAAACGATCCCCTTTGAACTACTAAATGCCAAAATGAAATCAAACTGAATAAATAAAAGCAAATAAGAAATACAACAGACCGTGTGACGTCATAAACAATAATCCGCAGTTGTCTAGAAAACGACAAACTATGTCAATTAGCCAAACGACACTACTACGAATCGTATCTACAGATAATTCTAACATCCTGCACATGGGGGTAACCTTGGGGACAGTCAAATAAGTCCTAAAAATGCCTGAGAACATTGGAATGACAAGGCCGCAAAAACGGGCACCTACGAGCCTGAAACCTGGACAAAACACTTCCCACAGGGTCCCACACATACAGAGCTATAGATGTTATCATAAAAGTAGCGCAAAGCTAATTAAAAGAAATTAAGAAAAGACAAGTGACAGTTTGCATTCCAGTTCTCCAGCCAAGCAACAGATGGCGCCACAGGGCTGTCTTCAAGCGTTTATTCGAAGTTCAAATAAATATAAGGCATTTTCGCAATATCTCCTGTCACAACGTGACAATAGCTTATGTTCCAGTCATGAGTTTATTGAAAATAAATGGTTATTTAGGTGTATCATACAATCACTGTCGGTTGGCCCCAATCTTTATGGGACACTTGTATAGGCAACAACTCCGTAATGATATATGTATTTACTAAGCTCTGGCAACTATGTTCAAGCCACAATATAGATTACTGTTCCTCAAACGTAACAGAAATTAAAAAAGACAAATTGTATGTCAACCACCAGAACCTCTCAATTTTATTTGAAATGAAATG